>JAANYP010004790.1:0-705000 GCA_020465985.1 Centrapalus pauciflorus | reverse complement strand
ACCCCGCCCCGATAATATTTATATTATTTTTCATACACACAAACCCATGCACATGGGCGCGTGCACACACACACATATACATTCTTTATGTAACTATATTATAAAAACTAGTTTATTAACCCGTGTATTACACTGATTACTTTAAGTAAATTTGTTTTCTTAAAACTATATAAACTTAAAATTGAAAAAAAAAACTAATATGTTCATTAATAACTTTTAAATTTATTTTTATTATTATTAAAATATCTTTTGAATGTTGTTTGTTGATATTTTAATGGATATAAATATAGATTCATTAATAGTAAAAATAGCAATGTACCCTTGGCAAATCCTTGTTAAGCCAATTGACATTTTATTCAAATGACACGTGACATTCAGTTACTCTTTTAATAGAATAGATAGATATAATAAGTTAATAACCTATATGATTAATATTAACATAATTTTGGTTGTTAAAATAATTGTATTGTTAATCTTTATCTATGTTAATACAAGCGTGTTGTTATTTAGTTTTATTTGGTTATAGTACGTACATATAAAATTTCATCTTTTATTGTTAAAAATATATTTGATATTGCTTGCAAAATTGTTAATTAAAATTTTTTTAGATGGGTTTTAGGTTCAGGTTTGTATATATGAACGGGAAACGAAACACATTAACGGGTAATAGAGTATTATTCGGTACCTAATAGGGACCCGATGAAGATCCCCGATAAAAACCCGATAATGAACATGGACGGGGACGGGGACGGGGACAGAGAGATCAATCTCTGCCCCGAACCCATCCCGTTGCCATTTCTAGCCATATTCACTAGCACCAAAACATGCATGGCCGAAAGCTGCATTAATTGATAACATTCTTATGAGCTATACAGAAATTTATGAATGATATGGCATTCAAACCTTATTAAGGCTCATATTGTCAATGACGTACAATAAATATCTTTATTTCAAACAATTACATTAATTCTTGCATAGTCTATAGCATGTGGTCTTGTAATCTATAGTAATTAAGGTAACAATTGTGTTCTCATGCAAGTTTGGGCTAATTAGGCACGTCTGCGAAAGGCCATAACTATTATAATCAACACAATCGTACCCCTGTAAGTATTAAAAGTTATAATAAAAATGGGAGTGTTGTCATTCAAAAAGAGAGATGATTTATATATATAAGTCATTCAGGTCGATACGTGTTGGATGTAATTGTTATAGAATTTATAGAACCTAATGTGGATGAATTAATCGGACGGATTTGGACTAGAAATTACTACTGCTCTTCCCTCAATCCGCATACTTAGGTATTATATGAATATTTATTAAGGGGATGTCTTGGGGTAAAAGTAACTGTTTAAAGGTTTGCGGTTGGCTACTGGCAACCAAATCTTCTTGGTACTACCAGAGGAAATTCAACTGTTACCAAATATTTACAGACATAAGCAGTTCGAAGATCCTTTTGGAAAAACAAACATGGCCTTATTCTTTTTTCCTCCATTAGGGTCTCATGTTATTCCAGTTTAGAGTATAAAGTTAACCACCACGTAAAAAATAAATATAAATCTTAGTAGTAAGTATCTGTTATATATTCAGTAATCATATCATCCGTTAAGAAACACATTGTTTGATACTAGATCATACGATCATCGATGTTTATTTATAGGACTAGTTGTTGGAAGCTCTATCTAAAAGGATATATAGTTGGTCCATTGATATTAAAAAATAAGCAAATTAAATTAAAGAAAATTACAAGAATATATATCTTGATGGATGTGTGTAGTGTATATATGATAGGGTTAATTAACAACGGACCAGATGGAGTTCATGTGGCTACCCCCTAATAGGGTATCAATCTCTTTGAATGGTAATTATCATTTTCTTTTTTGGATTGTCTTAATTAGGCAAAAAGACATTAAAGCCTTGTTTCAGAACCACTCATTAAAAGGAGGGTACGTTATGACTCATATAAAATTTATAGTTTCAATTTACGAATTGATCACCTTTACGTACACACCATTAATTTCTATTCTCCTCTTTCTCTCTCTCTCTCTCTCTCTCTCTCTCTCTCTCTCTCTATATATATATATATATATATATATATATATATATATATATATATATATATATATATATATTAATTTGTATACAACTTTACCAAAGATTTACTTAATCATACATGAAATATGAAGGTGGGGAGGTCCCATGCCACACCCATCATGGGCGACAAACGAGGCAAGTTATATATATATATATATATATATATATATATATATATATATATATATATATATATATATATATATATATATATATATATATATACACTAAAGATCTTTTGTGAACACTTTATTCGTTGTGAACATTGTGAACAACCATAAAATAGCTTTTGAATCTTATGAGTCTTGTTGAAAATACTACCGAACCCTTCTATTAACTCATTAATCTTATTGGATCCTATGGATTTTATTGAATCCAATTAATTTGTCGAATCTCATGAATCTTGTTGAATTTTATGCATCTTGTGGATCTTGTTATAAAAACTACGTACTATGAACCTTTTGAATGTTCTGAATCTTAAATAGACACTTCTATGAACCTTTTGAATCATATGAATCATATTACAAACACTTGTTGATATATATGAATGATTATATGTATTTTTTTTATTTGTTCACAACGTTCACAACGAATAACTTGTTCACAATGGATCCCATCCCTATATATATATATATATATATATATATATATATATATATATATATATATATATATATATATATATATATATATATATATATATATATATATATATATATATATATATATATATATATATATAGAGAGAGAGAGAGAGAGAGAGAGAGAAAGAGATGAGATGAGATCAATGGGGTATAATGTTAGAATGAAGATTCGGAGTCCACCCATGTTTGGTTATAACTAAAAAAGGGTAATATAGTCCATTAAATTTATCTTAATTAATAAATGACAATTAATAAATTAATAAATCACTTAATTATAGGAATTTACTACCATTACAATATCTGCAACAAATACTCCTTCCTCACTTGACTTTCTGATTAAATAAAAATTAAATGGATTCGCTGGATGAAGAGGCGATGTACAATGTTCAATTGGATTCGACAATAGGTTTCTGTGAACATGTTCAACCGGATGTGTCCAATAAAGCTATTTCTTCTTTTCATCAATCCGTTCGTGAAGGTTCATTCATTTACACGGTATTGAACATGTTCAATCGGGATTTATGGTGTGTATAATCGCTGTTAATCATTTTGGTGATAAGCCTAGTTTCACGATATTGAATATATATGTTCAATAAGGATTTATGGTGTGTGTAGTCGCTGTTTTCCATTTTGGTGATGAACCAAGATCTATGGTGTGTCACCGTTGCAAATGTTCATTATGTGTGTTTACTAATCAATTGCGTTGAATCATGTAACATGTTACATGTTATGTTCCAATTGCACATGTTTGTTATCAGTTGCACATAATCAACATAAATTGCACATGTTCATTATCTTTGTTACTCACACATGTATACAATTAGTGCATAATAAAGGACACTTGCACATGTTAATCACACATGTTCATACAATTACGACAGTTGTAGATGATCTAAAATTAATATTATATTATACAAGTGCGTATTCGTTAAACATTACACATGTTCATTATCTTTGTTAATCACATATGCATACAATTACGAAAGTTATATATGATTTAAATTTAAAATTATATTATACATGTGTGTATTTATTATACATTAGAGTAAGATATATGTAATTGCATTCATGTAACTAATTTTTGACATTATACTAGACATGTGCATATACGTGGTTATAATGAACATGTGCAATGGTGTTCTATGCTCTTCGTGTTCATATAATTTGAAATAACAATCGTAATTCACATACTATATTAAAGTTATTTGATGAATATTTTATTATTATTTTATCACATATGTATAATATAGTTTAATAGGGAATTTTTGCATTTGATATAACTGAAATGAAGAATTTTATGGGGTACACAAAATCTCTCATTATCATTTAAAATTTTTAATACCAATTATACCCATAAACATTAATTAATGGAGGGAAAACTTTTCAGCAAAAATTTATTTTATTTAATGATTTCAGTGATAAATGATTGGCTATAAATGATAATCTGGTACCCCAGTCAAACATGGTATCCCGTTGATGTTGAATATATAGAGAGAGTTGGGTTCAATGGAAAACTAATATGTATTAAGAAACCAAACGAAACCAACAATGTGCATAAAGAATCCGAAATGCATCATGAAGATTATTCAATGACATTGTAATTATAGTCCTTTTATATTAATTTAGTAGATTCCAAAAATCAGATTTTATACTAGAAAGTCCCATAGTTACTCGTCGATTTTGATGGTATTTATCAATTAAATAAAAGTGATATTTTACATGGAAAGCAGAAAGGTTTCTATTTAGACATTTAACATGTTTACAATTTTGTCCCTATGCACACTGATGCATCGATCAGATGATGCATCCGAAAAGTGATATTAATTATATCATTGTCACCTTGTTCTTCTTAATGAACGCATCAGATCCAATGGCTGCGATTCGTAGATATTGGTTTCCTATTGTTACTTGATGCACATTGTTTTTCCATTCAACACACCCATATATATATATATATATATATATATATATATATATAGGTTCAATGGAGAACCTCTATGCAACGAAAAACTTTGAAAAACCTCCATGCACCACCACAAATGTATCACAATTCCAGTTGATATATCATTATTTCCGCGTGATGCATCGACTTCCTGAATGATGCATTACGGTTTTCTAGCGATGCATTGTGGTTCTCCAAGGTTCTTCGATGCATTAAGGTTCTCAATTGAACTCACCCATATATATATATATATATATATATATATATATATATATATATATATATATATATATATATATATATATATATATATATATATATATATAGTGGTGGGTTTAATGGAAAACATATATGCATCGAAAAATCTGGGAACCACTTTATAGCCATTGGATCAGGTGATGCATCACGCAGAAAGTCGATGCATCACGCGGAAATTTGATGCATCACGCGAGAATTTGATGCATCACGCGAGAATTGTGATGCGTTTGTGGTGCTGCATGGAGGTTTTCCAATGCATGTTGGATTTCCATTGAACTCCCCTATAATATATATATATTCAAGATCAATGGAGTATCATATTAGACTGGGATAACCGAGTACCATATTAAAAGAACATGTTCTATCCTGATGCACTTCGAAATGTTTGAATTTGCGTGAAATTTATATATCATTAGTGTAATGTTAATTAAAACGTGTTTATGAAAAAAAAAATTCAAAAAAAAATATTCTAAGAGTGATACCTTCGAGTGCGCTGCGTAATAGGTGGTACTCACTTGAACATATATATATATATATATATATATATATATATATATATATATATATATATATATATATATATGTATATATATATATATATAGATAGATATATATATAGACACACACAGATGGTTCAATGGAAAACCTCCATGCACTACCACAAATGCATCACAATTCTCGCGTGATGCATCATTATTTCCACCTGATGTATCAAATTTTCGCGTGATGCATTACGATATTCAAGCGATACATTGTGGTTCTCCAAGGTTTTTTCGATGCATAGAGGTTCTCCATTGAACCCACATATATATATATATATATATATATATATAGATTTGGGTTCAAATGAGTACCACTAGTTTTGCGGAGTACCGGAGGTACCTCGCTTAAAATTATTTTTTTTGAAAATTTTTTTAATAATCATGTTTAAATTAATAATATAAGACTACTTGCAAAAAATCACACATAAACACACACTATAACTATGTGAAACGTGCAAGTTCACATGAACTGCACTGTTGTGAACGTATGTTCACAGCTAAGCATGTTCACATGAATTTTTCCACGTTCACATGACTTTTAAGAGGCTACGAAGTGTGAATGCGTGTAATTCTTTTACAAATATGCTTATATTATTTGTATCTAAATGAATATGAAAAAAATTTTTAAAAAAAAACTTTTTTTTCGGAGCATGTTCACATCTTAAACCCGTGTGTTCACAGGTACTCACGGTATTCTGCATTTTTAAGGTACTCACACGAACCATATTCTATATATATATATATATATATATATATATATATATATATATATATATATATATATATATATATATATATATATATATATATATATATATATATATATATATATATATATATAGAGAGAGAGAGAGAGAGAGAGAGAGAGAGAGAGAGATTAGGAGAGAGATTGATTGAAGGTATTGCGATAGAAAGAAAGAACAAGATGCTTGGTTGCTTTGTGGATGCTTTCTTCTCTAGGCCATTAATTACTCCATTTTCACATTGCATATACGTATATACTTAGGTGGTGTATGGATTGAATGAATTTAAAATGATGGATTTTAAAATGATAGGATTTTGAAATGTTTAGGGGTATGGATGGATTATGAAATGTGGAGAAGTGGGGAATTTAAAATCCTAAATGACCTAAATCCCTTCTTTTAATATTGTATCCAAACATGATAATGAAGGATTTGTAAATCCAAATCCTAAATGGGTTGTTTAAATCCTTCAAACCAAACACCACCTTACTTATACACGCTTTCCTTCCATATATACCTTTTAATTTCAATTTTACGTACTAATTAATGCTTCTCAATAATTAATGCATGGTTCTAATAACGAACTTAATTCATCATAATTAATTAAAATACATGAACACATTATTTAATTTATATATATATATATGTATATATATGTATATATATGTATATATATGTATATATGTATATATGTATATATATGTATATATGATCATTGGATAGAGGTATTTTTACAGTAATGAATGTATAACGTACAACTGACCGAGTAATTATTTTGTTTTACATATATATTTAACAAGTAAAATGGTTAATTTCCAAGTTAATTTGGATGTTTTTACAAAGATTAATTCAACAAGTTTCTTTTAACTGGATTTTTAATCGAAGGAAGTCTATAATGCAACTTAATTTACATGTTTCGTAACAAAACCATAATTGTATTTACATATATAGCTCTTTCAATGTTTGGCGATTAACATACTGTAACCGTTACATTTTATTTATTTTAGCCTAAAAAACAACCTCGATCATTATACGAAACCTGCTTAAATTAATTACACCTGGAAAAAAAATTAACACTTTTATCTCCATTTTAACAAACTCAATGCTATAGTTACAAATAAGCTAAATCAAGTCGACTATTAGTATATCAGTTTTTAAATATTGAAATTGTTCGATCATAATTATAATTGATCCTAAATATTACGACGCACAATATAACTAATAATATTTGTGGCAAATGTTGTACCATCCGTAAATTCAAGTTTAAATTTTTACAAGGCTAGCTTTTGATTTATGTACGGGTTTAGATTTAAAAGATAGAAGTATTAGAGAGAAAATGCACAATACGTATTAATTAATGATGTATATCCATTTTTATGATAACGAATCATTTGAGTTTATAGATCATCCATCAAATAAACATATCTTAATAATATATGTATATATGAACTCCGGGTCAATTATCATTTTGACCATTTAACTTTTAAATTTGTCTCATTTAGGCACTAAACTATTTTTTGTCCTGATTTAGCCACTAAACTTTAGTTTAGTGTTCTATTTTGGAAAAAATGAATAAAACTAATAGCTAAATCAGTACAAAATATGATAGTTTAGTGGCTAAATCGGAACAATTTTTCAGTGGTTAAATCGGTAAAAAGGAAGTTTAGTGGCTAAATATATATACAAAAAATAGTTCCGTGGCTAAATCGGGACAAAAAATAGTTTAATGGCTAAATAAAAAAATCTAAAAGTTGGATGGTTAAAATGATACTTAACTCTAAATTTAATTTGTAACTTTTTTGTTGTGTGTGTGTATATATATGAAGCAAGGTTGAAATAGAAAATAAATTAAATTAGAAGTCAAAAAAAAAAAAAAAAAAAAAAAAAAAAAAAGATTTGTTGGGCAAGGTAGCTAGCTAGCCTCCAACTCCAAGCAAGAAAAAAGGCATATATGCACACAAATTAAAATCTTCTTCTAGCTCTTCAAATCCACCACACCACACCAAACCACTTTCTCTCTTTCTGTTGTCACTTCTTTTCTTTTTTACCCTTCTTTTCTCTTTTTTCCTTTTTCAGACCCATTGCATTGCCCACATCAGTGCATATTTCAGCTTTCTTTTCATTGGACAAATATACCCTTCAATTCCATCTCTACATTTCCAAATACCTTAGTACATCATATCCATTAACTCTTACACAAATTAATATACATGCACACACCACATATATATACAATCACGAGGGGTTCAATGAAAAACCAACGCGCATCAGAAAATTTCAGAAAACCTCCATGCAACGCAAAGCCCTTCAATGCATTGCGATTTTCATTAAGGGTAATTTGGGAAAATTAATATTATTTTATTCTAAAATTAAGGAAATTCCATAATTAACCAAAAATTAAATAAACAAATTCCATAATTAACCATAAAATTAAACCTCTTCCAAAAATTGAACTTTTCATCCTCTCCACAGACGCCACCACTGGCTGCGCCGCCGCAGCCGCCACCTGCACCCCGCCACCACCGTCGCCACCACCACTAGCAGCGCACCACCACCTGCACCGTCATTTTGTTATTAATGTTTGTGAGTATTTATCGGGTTTGAGTACGAAAGGTCGAGATGCATCGTTATTTTGTAAGTATTAACGATTTTAAATGTTTGAAGTTATTGAAGGTTGTGATGCATCGTCATTTTACACCGCCACCACCTGCACTGTCATTTTGTGATGAAGGTTTGTGAGTACTAATCCGTTTTAAGTATTAAAGGTCATGGTGCATCGTCATTTTGTGAGTATTAATCGCTTTTGAAAGTTTGAAGTTATTGAAGGTCGTGATGCATCGTCATTTTACAACGCCACCACCGCCTACACAGTCATTTTGTGATGAATGTTTGTAAGTATTAATCTGTTTTAAGTATTAAAGGTCACGGTGCATCGTCATTTTGTGAGTATTAATCGCTTTTGAAAGTTTGAAGTTATTGAAGGTTGTGATGCATCGTCATTTTTTGAGTATTAATCGGTTCGAATAATGCATGAACGCGAAAGATGCTCGGTCTCGTTTGATGGATGGGTGAAGAGGAATGACGCGAATATGAATATGAACGATGACGAAGACGACGATGCATCAACATTATCTAAATTTTTTGAAAAATTAAAATTTGGATGTATTATTGTTTTGTGATCTTTAATTTTGGATGTGTATGGTTTTTAAGTTTTGAATTATGTATTAATTATGAAATTTGAATTTTTGAATATAAAATTGATGAAATTATAAATTTTGAAAAAAATATACCTGAACACCCTCTAATCCCAACTAAAAGCCACGTCATTTACAATACACAGGTGGCGTAAACGCATATAAAATCCATCACACATGTCAATGGTTTACACAAACACTGATTAATTAAAACATTTCACAAGCATAGTCATAACATCCAGAAGTCAACCCGACATACAAAACCCGACCCAAATCCGATATTCACATACAAACTCGGTATCATTTGTCCCAAAGTTTCCCCAACAGCATAAGGAGCACATACATATAACAAAAGCAGAATCTCTCGATCACAGCAAGTCAAGCTCCTATCTTCGCTCAGGAGCTGGTGGCCCTATCTTCGGTTCCCCTGATACACACATCAGACTCGAATACGTAAGCTTCGCAGCTCGTGAGTACACAAGGGTTAGACACTGCACAGTTCACATAATCACATATCGCATGTCACATGACAGCCCTACACTATGCGGCATAACACATGCCAACAAGCCTCCAATCAGAGACCCTAGAGATCCAATACAGAAAAAGATACTCATCTCAATTGGGGAATCCCTCCCCCCTGGAGCCAAGCCACGCCCGTGGAGGCTAACAGGAATAACGGCCGCATATATATATATATATATATATATATATATATATATATATATATATATATATATATATATATATATATATATATATATATATATATATATATATATATATATATATGGGAACCCTACACAGGGTCAAACAGAGCTACACAGCTCCCACAATACTCATCGCAATATATAGTAATGGATCTCAAGCATATAACACATATAAAGAAGGAAAGATCATACCTGAGGGGCAACTTGCAGTGCCCAAACAATTCATATAATCACATATGAAATATTAACACAAAAGACTCGAAAGACAGCGACTAGTCTTTGGAAAAAGTCTCGCGTACTCACCTGGATCACCCCACACAATTTCCCTAACCGTCTGATCCGGACTCGGCCCGTAACAATCTCTGATAGTCCCTGTACACAAATTAATTATCCCCAGATTAATCTCAATTATCCCATAACTGTTAATATACCCAAATGAACCCCACAAAACAGTCCAACGGACCCCCGAAGCCCAAACCGACCCAAGCCCGCAGAAGCCGGATCGCGGCCGCACTGGCCCGATCGCAGCCCGCGCTCCCCAAGAACATCGCGGCCGCGCTCGCGAAGCAGAACAGCTCCCCTGTTCGTTTTTCTGTTCTGTCCAGGAGGTATTTACCTCCCTAAACTCGATTTCCAGCAGACAGATACACAATATTGATACCAATACACTTCTAAATCATATACACACCAATTCCCAACATTTCACCACAATTAACACATAAAATCAGATTTATTTGGAAGGATTCTTTACCTTGAACTCCAAGAACACAAAAGAGAAGATTTAATTCTGATTTCACACTTCAATCACTTGTTTTATGATCAATTCCAAGTCCCAGCAGCATAGGTTCACACACACACACACACACACACCTTTTCCCTTGAAATTGCACAAAAGAAGGATAAGCAAACACGTCACACACATATACGTAACTAAACGGATCCGGTTATTTCGCGGGTTCGACACCGATACCCGATCCCAATATCAAAAATTCACTATTTATATCAATAAATCTCATTTAATCCCGTGAATCCATAATTATAATTTATCCACTAAAATTACATCCCAAATCCACGTAATTCCCCGTCCCGACACGTATAATCCACTATACGGGACGCAATTGGACCAACGCAATACTCAATAAAATAATTAGTCAATAGGATGATTACACGTACCTGCTCGGGAGTCGGGGTGTTACATAGTCAATTAATGTTCCTGTTTAATTATGTCTTTTTACTCCAACCATTTTTTATAATTAATTACATCGGTTGGGTGTAATATGTGATTAATATATTGGCCTCCATCGTTTATATAATTAATTACATCGGTTGGGTGTAATATTTACAAATAGATGATATATTTATTCTTTAATTTTAATTATTGTCAAAATTCTTATTCTCCAATGAATATATACATATACATATGTATATGTATATGTGTATGTGTGTATGTATAACCAAATAGAGGTTGAGTTGCCATATTTTTCCCAGGGTCTTTATACTCTAAAAGGAAAAGCAGTTGTTTTGGAGAAGGGAAAAGGGAGAATTGAATGAGACTTCCACAGTTGCAAACATTTTCACTTTTCTTTCTTTGGTTAAATGAGCAGACTTTATTACAGAGAAGATTGCTTTTTATTGTCCCATCTTAGCATTGGAAATCACATAAATATATATATGTATATAACAAGTACATCATCGATCATTTGTATCTACTCATTTCCATTGCAATTTTCAAATTAGAGGCATAGCATATTTGATTTGTTTAAATATTTTTTAAGAATTTGTATTCTAGTCAAAAAGAAAATTTAAAAATATATCAGTAATTACAATTGAATCATTTCCCTTCAATTAGAAATGAAGATGGTTTAATTTGTAGCTAGAATACATAATAAATAATATAATTATGGTACAAGCTAGCTACACTTGGAATTGAAACTTAATTATATATACCTTGTAGGCGATCAAGGGTTGAAATTCCTTTTCTTTTAAATTTATGCTAACCCTAGCTATTCAAACATTTGGTGTATATATCTTCATGACATATAATTTGATAGAGTTGAATTGCACCCATACATACATACATATATAATGAATCAGAACTATGCATCAATTTACGTGCGTACTAATTAATGACAAAAGAATTCATTCTTTCGATGTGTTAAGTTTATTATTAATTCTTTAATACTTGCATGTTATAAAAAACAACGATGTTTGTTTTACATTTTTCCAAATTATGCAATAATTTTAGGTATGTTTTAATGCTAGCTACACTACAAGCTAGCTAGAAATAACACCAACAAAACATCGACAACAATAGCAGTAATGATGGTCTCCGCGATGATAGCCTAGTGATTGGGGGCATATATGGAATATATAGTGGAGGTTCATAGTTCAAACATTAATTCTTTAACAATGTGTTACGCGATTTAACCACTCCACATTGGTCATATATGAGACCTGTTAGTAGGGGGGCTCATATCGAGGACAGACTACCCTTTTTTTCAATATTTAGCAGCGACATGAGCAATAACAGCTAGTTAACCTTTTTTTCGTTTAATAATCATTATTTAAATTACAATATTAATTTCAGTCTACAGGATGTTATAGTCATTTTAATATTTTAATTACAAATGATAAATTAAACTTTATTCCAAATCAAGTATTTGTTTTCTTTTGCAAGGAAGGAGTAATGTAAACTATATATGCTAGCTGCTGACATGCATGTAAAAATTCTTTTGAAAAGACACCAGGGATAGCCAAGTAATTTACTCCAACCACCACCTAGCTTTGCCTTCCTCCTTTTCTATATACTTCCATTTGATTGCTTTAATTACTAGTAGTTGTTTGTTTCTCATCAAAAATATGTATTCAATTTCAAAACTTCTTTTTTCCATCCACTTTTCTTAACTCTCTCTCTCTCTCTCTCTCTCTCTCTCTCTCTCTCTCTCTCTCTCTTCTCTCTCTCTCTCCTCTCTCTCTCTCTCTCTCTCTCTCTCTCTCTCTCTCTCTCTCTCTCTCTCTCTCTTAGGGTGGTGCTCAAGATTTAGTCATTTTGTGTATGCAATTGGTTAATGGATATTGATCTCTTTTGGTCTTTTGGGGGGAGGTTTCTTATTTTATTCCCAGAAACAATCAACTATTGCATGGCTAAATTGAGATCCTCTTCACAAAGCTCTCAATTCTCAAACCCTAATTCTTGTTCTTCACTTCTCTTTATTGCACTTTTGGTCATCTTCATTTTCTTGATCACTCTCCTTCAATCCTCTACTTCCATGGCAGCTGCATCACTTCCAACCAAACCAACCACTTCTTCCCATGATGATCAATCCTCAAGAACATCAACCGCCACAATGAATTTTCATCCGAAAAGAACCCATGATCATTCACATTCAAAGCCTACAAGATCTAGATCATTTGAAGCTGGTGCTCATGAAGTTCCAAGTGGACCAAACCCTATTTCAAACAGGTAAGAGTTAGATTGATGGTTGAATGGAATATTGGTATACCCAAGAAAGAAAATTCAAGAAATGGTGTGGAGGTGACGGTGATGGTGGTAAAGATACAATCAAAAAGCTAGCTTTTGGTAATGATGTTATGAATGATATATGATCGTTTTAGCTGTTTGTTTTGGTTTCACTTTCGTGTTTTTTACCCTCATCATCATCGTTATCATCTTCATCGATCATCATCAACTATTGAGACTCTGTGTTTTATTTAGAGAAAAATGTATAGCAAGAGACACTTTTTATATTTTCTATATATTTATGTATATGTACTTTATTTTCCTATATATATGTATTACATATGTATTAAGAAGATGATGAAGATGATCGATGATAGTCGTAGCTAGCTAGTACTTCTTTTCTTCTTTTCTTAGTTGAGTTTCTTGGAGAGATGGGGAGACCATTCATATACTTATATATTTTTGAATTTATGTGATTGGTTTGTGTTTAATTGGTGTTTCTTCTATGCATGGTTCTTGATTAAATAAATTTCCCATTCAATTCGATGAATTTTGAGATTGTTACTAAAGAAGAATTTCACTATACATATCCATTCTTTTAAACTTCAGTTTGCGCCAAACAATACTTAATTTGTTGGTACCCATAATATTTTGTCTTCAAATATTACTCGATCTAGATTTCAAGAAACAAACCATGATCGAGGAGTGGGAGGGAGCGTATTAATTAGGGTTTTCTTTGCAAGAGGCATGATTACGTACAAGAGAGGATCACATCTTGAAAAGTACTCTATTTTTCAAGAAACAAGCCATGGGAAGGTTGAGATCATGGATGATTATAAGATCATTTTTTGAACATTATTTATTCTCCTTTTCAAGAAATAAATTACTAGAAGATATTAGGGTTTCTTGAGGTGAGGGATGATTAGAAGAGGATCTTTAGGTGCTTGTAGGGAAAGGGTAATGTTGTCAACTTTTGGCAAATTTTGTCAGTAGAGATATAGGGGCAATAACCAAAAGGGTATATTTCAAAATTTGACTAACACCTTTTGGTCTTTGCAAGAACACAAAATCCAATAAAGCTTATTAAACAAGCACACACAATCATCATGGCTACATGATTTGCTAATGACAGTAGTTACCTTTGAACTTTGATATCTATTTGAATTATTGTGTTTTTCTAAACCGCATCCTTTGAATTATTGTACTGCCATAACATAATTATTGGTATAAAATAATAATTGATTTGCTAATATATAGTGGTAATTTTCTTTTTATTTTTTAACTAGTAATCTTTTGTATTTTAAATTCCATTTATGTGATAACTTTTGTTCGAAATCCTTTTATTACTTTTTCCTTATGAAGCCTTCTGAAAAGATTAGGGTTAATTGTAACTAAGAACAATGCTTTTTTATTTTTTATTATCAATAATATTAATAAATTAATTAAGAAAAATATCATTAATAGGAATACAATAATTAACTTTTTATTTTTATCATAAATATTAATTAAGTAGTAACATACTTTCTTTTTAATAATAAATAATAGACAATAAGTTTTCTTGGCAATTAAAGCAACATATATATATATATATATATATATATATATATATATATATATATATATATATATATATATATATATATATATATATATATATATATATATATATATATATATATATATATATACACATATATATATATATACACATATGTATATATATACACACATGTATACATGTATGTACACACATGTATACATGTATGTACACACATGTATACATGTATGTACACACATGTATACATGTATGTACACACATGTATACATGTATGTACACACATGTATACATGTATGTACACACATGTATACATGTATGTACACACATGTATACATGTATGTACACACATGTATATATACATATCTATACATATGTATATATACATATATATACATATATATACATATGTATATATACATATGTATATTGTATATAGATATCTATATATATATATACATATCTATATATATATATATATATATATATATATATATATATATATATATATATATATATAGGTTCAAATGAGTACCACTAGTTTTGCGGAGTACCGGAGGTACCTCGCTTAAAACCATTTTTTTTGAATTTTTTTTTTCATAATCATATTTAAATTAATAATATAAGACTACTTGCAAAAAATCACACCTAAACACACACTATAACTATGTGAAACGTGCAAGTTCACATGAACGCACTGTTGTGAATGTATGTTCACAGCTAAGCATGTTCACATGAATTTTGTCACGTTCACGTGACTTTTAAGATACTAGAAAGTGTGAATTTGTGTAATTCTTTTACGAATAGGCTTATATTATTTATATCTAAATTAATATGAAAAAAAATTAAAAAAAAAACTTTTTTTCGGAGCATGTTCACATCTAAAACCCGTGTGTTCACAGGTACTCACGGTACTCTGCATTTTTTAGGTACTCACACGAACCATATTCTATATATATATATATAAATATATATATATATAATATAATATATATATATATATATATATTATATATAAATATATATATATTTATATTATATATATATATATATATATATATATATATAGGGGTTCAATGGAAAACCACCATGCACCTGAAAACTTGTGAAAACCGCACTGCACCGCCACAAATACATCAAATTCCCCGCGATGCATCAAATTTCCCGCGTGATGCATCAAAATCTCACGTGATGCATCATCTTATTTACGATCATGTCACCCCGTTTTTCATGAAATGCACCAAATCGAACGGTATGCATAGGTTTCCATAGTTTTCATGTGCATAGTGGTTTTCCAATATTGAATCTATCCCTATATATATATATATATATATATATATATATATATATATATATATATATATATATATATATATATATATATATATATATATATATATACATGGGTTCAATGGAAAACCACAATGCACCTAAAAACTTGTGAAAACCGCACTGCACCACCACAAATGCATCAAATTCCCCGCGTGATGCATCAAAATCCCGCGTGATGCATCAAAATCCCACGTGATGCATCACCTTATTTACGATCATGTCACCGCATTTTTCATGAAATGCACCAAATCGGACGGTATGCGTAGGTTTTCATGGTTTTCCATTGAACCCACCCCTATATATATATATATATATATATATATATATATATATATATATATATATATATATATATATATATATATATATATATATATATATATATTCATTTTTTAACAATAATAATGATATTTCATAAGGTTGGTAATATAAAAAACGTACTTAACAATATTATTACTATAATGAATAGTATGTAACGTTGTTATTACAAGGAAAATTACTATATAAATGTATATTTATGTCTGTATTTGTCACAAAAATATGTGTATGAATGTTGACTTCTTTAAAATTTTATGATACATTAATAATTTCAAAAGTCAACCATCAAATTAAATTTCTCATAAATTTTAACAAATTATACCAGTGCTAAGATCTAAATTTTAATAGAAATATTGTTCGGTTGATGAATTTTTAACTTGTGATTTAAATACATGGAAATCATAGTTGGACAGTCACAGATGATTTGATAATCAAAAACTATTAATGGTTTATGGATATGTTGTGTTTACATTTTTTTTCTTGCCTTATTTTTACCTTGAACATTGTGCCTGAAATTAAATTTAATTGCACTATTACAAACTAGTTTATTAGTCAACGTACTAGGTTGATTTAAATTTAATTTTTTTATATATAAAACCTATATAAACATAAAAATAAAACATATAAAATTTAATTTTAAAAAAATATAAGAATAATATTGTTAAATTTGTCATAAGTATTGTTTTCCTAGCTTTATAAATAAATATTAATATTAGTTATTTTTTACTATTTAAAAGTCTTAGTTTAAACTAATTAATATGTTTTTTATTGATATAATTTGAAGTTTAAGTTTTACATAGAATTGAACATTTATATATTTTTATAACAAACAAAATGTTATGAAATATATTTTTATTAATATAATTATTTTAGTTTTTAACCATTTAATATTTTATATAATTTACATGTATTTTTAACATAATTCAACAAATTATAAATGTATAAATATGGTTTTAATTAAATATATGGATAAATATTGTAATAAAATAATATTTTGATGATTAAATATATTGATAAGTATGAAAGGATAAGATTTAATTAGAGTATTAAGTATAAATTAAAATTTATTTTAAATCAATCTAAGATAAAATTTAGATTCTGAATTTAACTTAATTTAAATAGATTATGCAGATATTGATTATCTAATGTCTTAAATTGTCAATGACAAATAACATCATAAGCATATAACAAGTGACAATAAATGTTCTCTTTTATTATATATAAAGATTAATACATTTAAATAGTATAAAAAAATAGGATAGTACCACTTTCACTACTAATATTTTAATTATTCTCTTAATTTTGATTTAATTGTTTTATAAAAGCTTCTCTCCTTTTACTCTTTTGTTTGTGGTGGTGATGTAAGTAACACCATCTTTTTTCAAGCAGCAAAGATTTTATAAAAACATTTCAACCAATAATAAGTTATGGAAAAAGAAATAAAAATATACATAGATGACACAAATCAATAGGAAAATGGGATACATGATAGAACTGGGTGTATAACTCATATATCGTATTCTAAACTAGATTATTTTATTACAACAACTTGAAATCAAATAAAAAAATCCTTTCAATATTACGAAAATTTGATATCGATCAAAAATAGGATTGATTTCTTTGAATATTTGACAGTTCCTAGCAATAGAAGTCACCCAATCACTAGTTAAAATGATAGCTTTGAGGCATTTGAGTTAATGAATATGAAACATTTTCTTTTTACATGGATTAAGGTCACCAATAAAAGCGATGAGAACACGACAAGGCATCTCTATTAAGAGGTGACAACTTCAACTCATTCAAATGAACGGGTTGATCAAAAGTCATAAATTTTACATAATTTTGAAATTTTTTCAAAGAACAACGTGTTCAATACACTATTTTATAAATTATCATTTTTAAAAAAAAAAATTATGTTCTAGCTTAGCTTTTTATTACTAGTGAATTTAACCGTTTGACCCGTTAGGTCAAAATTGTCACCCCCCATCGGTATTTGAAATTTCAACCAACCAAAGAGTGCTCAAAATCTTTGGTGAATTTTCACAAAATAAGGAAATCAATGAATCTAGATCTGTATTCCTTTTATCTTAGCTCACGAAGAGAGATGACAGAAAACACCGCTAACTTGTCCTACACCAACTTCCTTCCATCAGAAATGAACATTAGACGAATCCTTTTTTTTTTGGGCACAAGTGAGGACCATCTAGTAACTATTTACCAAGAATTTCTTATCAATGAGCTCACGAAGAGAGATGACAGAAAACACCGCTAACTTGTTCTACGCCAACTTCCTTCCATCAGAAATGAACATTACACAAAGAAGTATCATCCAATAAAATACTAAACAAACTTGTTAGTTCTTGCTACTTTCCACTCTTGATTTACATTCTCCAATCCCGCGTGATGCATCACCTTATTTACGATCATGTCACCGCGTTTTCATTAAATGCACCAAATCGGACGGTATGTGTAGGTTTCCATAGTTTTCACGTGCATAGTGGTTTTCCATTGAACCCACCCCTATATATATATATATATATATATATATATATATATATATATATATATATATATATATATATATATATATATATATATATATATATATATGTATATATATATATGTGTGTGTGTGTGTGTTCAAGATCTATGGAGTATCATTTTTTATTGGAGTACTGGAGTACAATATTAAATATAAATGTTCATTACGATAAAATGTTAGATTTAATGCATAACTACAATATACATATGTTCAATGTACATTATTATTGACTAGTTCACATTATTTACATGTTCGTTATGATAAAATGTTTCATTTCATACAAAATAACAATATGCACATGTTCAAATGTGCAATATGCACATATTCAAATGTGCAATATGCATAAACATGTGTATATTGCGTACTTTTGCATGAAATTACACATTTTGTCTCAATGAACATGTAAATGATATGAGTTAGTCAATTATAATGCAATCTTGAATATGTGTATATTGTAAATTTACATGAAATTATGAACATATAATATGATTTCCAGTAGTCCAGTCTAATATAGTATTCCATGGATCTCAACCCTATATACACACACATACACACACATAATATAAAAAAGTGAGAGAACAAATTTGAATTAGAGTTGGTCTTGGACTATTGTATTGTTCTTTGCCTTACAAATGAAAGTCTTTTCTTAAATTTCCAAAAAAAATAGGCATCCAACTTTTCACTTTTCTCATAGAAAATCCCATCAAAAACCCCAAATAGGAGAAAGGAAGCTTGTCTACTCCACAAACTACTGTTGATTTCCTGGGCCAACCAATTAAGCAGCCTTCTCTTGAAGCACTCCCACCCCAATCAGTATATATACTTTTCAGAGGTTATTGTTAAGACCCAAAACCATATTAAATCACCTTAAAAGTCTCATTAGATTTTTTATGTTGTGATACCACCACGCGCTGAGGACGAGGGCCTTCGCGGCTGCGAATTGAATATGAGAACGACTCGAGGGTTGAGATGACTAATTTGAATCTCCCCTTCAAAAAAACACATTTAGATATTGTTTCAATTAAGGCAATATTAAATGCTTTTGTTGAGACTATAAATAAGAAGGGGGATAAGGGGTTTCCTTGACAAGTGCCTCCTTAGAATTTGAACTTTTTAGTTGGAGAACCCATTAATTAAAATCAATGTTGTTGATGAGTGTAAGGAACTTCTAATCAATGTTTTCCATGTAGACATGACCCCCATTTGATCAAGAATGCTACATGAAGAAATTTCAACTAAACATAAGCATATTGAGAATTACTAATGATAGGTCGTATATCATAGAAGTGAGATTAGCAAGGATTTTAGCGAGAACCTAGGATGTGTTTGGTTTAAAGGATCTGAATACTTCATTAGGATTTGGATTGCAAAATACTTACATATCATGTTTGGTAAAACAAAGAATGAAATCTAATTTCATTTAAGAGTTGACAATCTCCCAACCTCCTATTTTCGTGATGCTCTTCTAGTCTTCCTACCTCAGTTATTATATAATCCTTAAAACTAAACTTTTTATAGTCCTTTCATTTTTTAGTTCTAACATATTCAAATCCTGTCATTTTCTAATCTTCCTAGTATTGACATCCTAGGAGACTAATGGATCGATAGCCATTAGGTGTCATCGTATTTTAGACTTTGGGGATGAAAGAGATAAAGGATGGATTGCACCCCTTTGCTAAAACAGCTTCATTCTCAAATGATTTTATAAAATTTGTGAAGTCTCTACTAACCACATCCCAAAATCTTTTAAGGAACATGAAGTAAAAATTAAACCCTTTAGACCTAGTGTTTTTTCATTACTCAATTTCTTCGATCTCTCTTGAGAGATTTTGGTTTACTACCTACCGTCCCGCTTAACTTCAAATAACCCATAATTGACTATAATGGAACCAAACTCTCTTGTTATTTTATTGTACTTCATTGACTAAGTTTTATTGGATTTGTTGGAACTAGTACGAGTTTGGAAGGTGCAGAGACACAGAGTGCATACCCGCATAAGTTTGGTCAATGTCAAGACTCGGGCGTTAAAGTGAGGGTCAAGGGGGATGCGCCCCTTTGCGAGGTCCAAGGGGCGGAGCCCGATGATTAACTTCATTGAGAAAGCTCAACAACTTTGTTGATGTTAAGTTAAGGTGTTAAGAAAGGAGATGTTAAGATAAGGTAGCTTATCTTAACAGTTTATCTTAACTGCTTACTTAACAGCTTATCTTAACAGCCTTGTTGTTGTTAAGGTAAAACTTTTACCTTGTGAAGTTTACTGTCTTAACAACTTTAATACGGTTAAGATAACATCATTGTTAAGAGAGTGTCGGTTTCAACCGATTTAGTTGGTTGAATGGAAAGTTAATCTATCTTATCCACTTGATTTAGTTGAAAAAAAGCAATATATGTTTACAAACGAAAGAATCAGTCGAAACTAACGCATTTTCTTGTGATTATCCCATAGCAATTTCGATACCAAATTAGGGCAAATAATCGCTACAAGAAAGTGACTATACACAATCACTAAGAACATCCAAATGATTCCCAAGATCGATTATATCATATTGCATATGGTTTTCTAACAAATTCTTTAGCTAAGGATGAAAAAATCGGAGACCGAAACGATTGCTCCAAAAGCAAAGGAAAAAAAATCAAATTCAAAATCATGATTGCTCCAAATGATCGATACGTTAAGACAATTAGACTCCTGAATGCTCAAAAAAAATATTCTTATTAGAAGTATATAAATCTTTAATCCATCCTCTTTTACGTCATCACATCCAAGGCTACAAGAATTCAGAGATAATAAATTCATTATTTAATTAACTAATTAATTCATCCCCATCTCTACAAAGAAGAATTCTAACCTCATTCTCCAACCCCTCATATTGAAATATGATTTTCTTACATTCAAATATGGAATTATATATAACGACAAGTAGGATTTTCTATAATCATTTCTCCTATGATCCTCACATTTATACGTTGAAAGTTCGGTTCAAAATCTCACACTCCCAACATCGATCTTGAAGTGAAGAATGCCGCTGCGTTTTTCTTTCCCCGGAGATGAGAACTTTTCCTGTTAATCAACTCTTTAAGACGAATCGAATTGAAAGTTTGTTTATGAACAAATCTTTGAAGCATTTTTCCCATAGACATCTAGGGTGCGTTTAGTTTATTAAAATTTCCAAAATCTTCATCTCATTTTTCAATGAAAATGAAAACTTGTTTACTTAACAACAATTTCATAAATTTTCATTTCACTTTTTAAAATATCACTTTTCATATTCTCTCTCTTACTTCTCTGATACCTACCCTATATTTTTTATAATACTCTCTTTCTCTCTCTTACTTTTCTATCATCTATATTATTTTTCTTATTTTATAATCACTCATCTTATTTTTCTTAAAACTAAAATTTCATCATCTAAATAAGTTTTCACTTTTTATAAAAACCCTTGTTTTTTTCTAAAAACTATAACTTGAAAACTGAAATTGAAAAATAACTAGTTTTCGTAAAACGCAACCCTATATTCAGAGTTGATGGGCTTATTCAATCAGATCTTCCAAGTGAATTACATTCTCCATTATGATTATATTTTTTTATAAAACCCAGCAGCCCAGATTCAAGTTTGGGTTAAGAATTGAATTTAGGCCCATTATTAACCGGATAAGTAGGCCCAATTGTCTTTATGTTGAAATCCTGAATTAGTTCTGATGAAAAAAACATTCGATTGATGGAATAAACCTATATGGGCTGACTTTGAATCTTACCCTTCTGCATTTACGGTTTATCCTGATGCAATTAGGAAGCCCAGGGTCCATTAGATTCTATAAAAATTTAAGATTAAAATAAAAATTCCATAAAAATACAACTAATTAGATTCAATAAAATGTTACATTAAATAAATATACTTCAGAATTTGATATTACTGTGTCTCACGTTTCGGAGGAAGACGAGAGATGTGGAGAAATCGTTGTGAAGATGTCAAAATAAAAAATATAATTTGTAGGGTTAGGGTTTTTTAGGGGCATTGTCATGTGTACACCCCGTTTTCCTTAATTTTTACTAATCACACACCCCATTACTCACATAATTTTTGTTAATGACGTGTGTCTCAATGATTAAAAGTTAATTTCTTCTCACATTAAGAAAGGGGTGTATGATTAGCAACCGATGGGGTGTGCGTATAGAATTGCCTGTTTTTTAGGCATCATACTTTATTAATTGATATACTTCTAGATGTTGTTTATTTTTTAGGTTTTGTAGTATATATTAATGTATCTTTAGGTAAGTATTTTTTAGGTTTCATAATTTATTAATGGTTAGGTAAGTTTATTTTATATTTCGAAATTTTTATTAATGTATTTTTAGGTTAATTACTTTTTAATTAAACACATAAATATCCCAAATAATGTCCAACAAAAATCAACATCAAGAAAAACACAGATACTGCAATTAAAACAGAATCAACTTTTATAATGATGTGATTATTATTTGTTATTGAAAGTCAAGAACACATGCCTATCATTGTGGTGACATAATTTTTGTACATTGAATTACACAATTATGGATCTTTTCCACATCGACACCAAGTTTTTAAACCAGATAATCAACAAATCTAATAAATCATTTTCTAATTGTCAAACATTTTAAAGAACAATTATATCTGATTTCTCGTTTATTTTAGAAACACGAAAGGGATCTTTAACAAGTTAAGATCGATGTCTCCTGATCTTCACATATTCTTTTTAGTTACATTTTGATGTATTACATTGAGTTCCTTTAAATAAAAATAAAATCAATATTATTTTTTTGTGTTGAATAAATAATTATATGAAAGAAGAGTATTTTTATTCTTTTATAAATAAGTTACAAAACCAGATATAGTATTATCCAAACCGGTTATACTTTTTTGGGTCCAAAACCAGGTTCCTTAAAAACCAAAAAAACCATATCAGACTAAAAACCGGAGTTATGCACCTCTAATGGAAGATATGAAGATAGTCACGTGACATAGTTTGAAGAACATGTGAAGTGTTTGAACCCTGAACTTTCATTAAAACTTTTATGTACCCAAGTTTTTTTTGAACGGCAAACTATCATATTCCTACTCCTAAGCTACTCCTTTACCCCCAAGACTTACTTTCTCCACCTAAATTTCAACTTATCTCCGATGGGAGTCGAACCCGTGACCTCTCACTTACATAAAAATCAGATTTGTTTAGTATGATATAATCATTGTATTGGGAAAATAGTTACTACTACCATTACCGTTTCTTTAGTATTATTATAATTTTTTTTATTAAAAAAATTACCATACTTTGAAATAATAAAGACAATGTATGGGTAGATCTGATGGGTGTAGGCCCTATGAATTAATAGCCATTCATAAATATTTTGGATCAAAGAGTCAAATCCCCAACTTCCAACCACTTTCATAGTCCCACACTGACCTCTTCTACAATTTTCTTTCTCTGTCTTTGCCTTTTTCAACCACACATTACCACACCGCTTAAATCCATTTGTATTACATTAACTACTCATGTTTCGAATACATATATCTATTTGGAAGTTAATATTTAGGTGACGAAAGTAAGTCTTGTGGTAAATGAGTAGTTTAGGAGTAGGAGTAGAATAGTTTGTCGTTCAAATATATATATATATATATATATATATATATATATATATATATATATATATATATATATATATATATATATATATATATATATATATATATATATATAATTAAATAATCTTTCTTTGATGGTATAATTCCATGAATTCTTTTAGGCTTTGGGTTTTCTAAGAGTGCAATAATCTATTTAAAAGTATTGGGTCATTGGGTGTTGACTCGGCTGACACAGTTTGGGTTACTCTAAAAGGACACGTTTAGTATGGTCAATTGAAATAATGTGGAATCATTTAAGTTTATAAGCATTTTTCTAACCAATGATGTTTATACACTTGTACATAACGTAAGATCGGCATAGAAAATGAAGGACAAAAACTATTAAATTCCATTTTCTTTCCATGTTTCTAATTCTTCACATGTTGATAAGAAAATGAAGAAAATGACATTTATATTAAATTCAATTCTTTCGTTGAGAATCAAAGCTCTTATCACATGACAAAAAAAAAACTTATAGACCTTATAGGATTCTATCTCATGATACTAAACGCCCCCTAAGTGTTTATCTGGTGACATGAAATCATAAGAAATGAGAACGAGAAAAATGGTAAATAACTGCATCGCTCACTTTTTGATATTTTTTCCATTGACTTCAAATTTAAAGCATTGAGACGGCGTTTGATTCGAAGAACGTTTGCTAAAGAATAAACTTTGTTAAATGAATAAAATCTGTTTGAATTCAAATATTGTCACTTGTTTAGTTGACAGACATGAAAATGGATATCAGATTCAATTCATTGTTGTTTTCAGTTTGGTTTATAAATCTATCAAAAAAATTTGAATATAATTATGACAAATTTCATTCCTTCAACAAATGTATGGGATGGGGTATGGTGGGGTAGGTATCATGAGGGGCGGGATAGGTGGGGTATGATTAGGTCGGGTGGGTGTAGGTAAGGTGGAGTTAGGATGGGTGGGGGTTGGGTAGGGATAGGATAGGATAGGGCTAGATAGAATGGGTAATATAATGGTGGAATAGATGCGATGGGGTGATGTAGAATGGATAGTGTGGGTAAGGTATATGTAGGATGATGCAACTGAGTCGATATCACAGGCAGGAGTGAATAGGAAAGATATGTCATGGAATCTTCCTTCCTTGGTCATCCTTCTTGGAAGATACAATCCTTGAATGAAGAGAATGTTTTGTTTGAAATGGGATCGACATTCTATAAAATTTAACACCAAACATGACATCTATAAGAATAAAATGTTTATTTCTTTTCAATCAATTTCTTTCACAATCAATCTGTGAACCAAACGTCCCTAAAGGTTGCTCTCTTGTTTCTCTACGCAATAAATTGAAAATGAAAATGGAGAATTCAATTTTTTGGTTGATGTCTTATCACTTCTTATAATTAAAAAAAATTGTAAACCTCGTTGTTTCCATGTCTTACGATTTTATCATACCAAACATGGCTAAATACTTACAAACTTATCAACAATCATTGACATAAAATAATTCAGCAACGACATAAAAGATTATTTGAATAAATGCTAGATAATGAAGAAAAGTTTCGTTTGAGTTCATTTTATTTATATATTATGTATGTCCAATATTATATTGCTTGCTGTAAAGCCTGTAATATTGTTTTATATCAATTTGCTATTTTATATATATATATAGGTTCAAGTGAGTACCACCCAATGTGCAGCACCTAAAAAGGTACCGCTCTTAAAAGTAATTTTTTTGAAAAAAATTTCATGAACATGTTTTAATTAACATTACACAGATGATATATGAATTTTATGCAAATTCGAACACTTTAAGTGCATGAAATCACACATCACATTAACGCGCGTTCACATATATTCAAAATTATGTAAGTGTACGTTAACATCACTTTTTAGGAGCTAGGAGATGTGAATGTATGTGAAATTTACATATGATCTTCATAATGTTAATTAAAACATGTTTACAAAAAAAATTAAAAAAAAAAAAGTTCTTTTAAATGTCGTACCTTCTGGTACGCTGTATAATAGGTGGTAATCTCTCTCGAACCATATTCTACACACACACACATATATATATATATACACAAACAAATAAAATATTTTAAAAAAATGGTGTTATTAATGAATATGGGTTGTGTCTATATAAACAACACATCTTCCATACATGTTTCATCAATCAATCCCTTAACCAAAGTAAGAGTTAAACAATGGGAGGAGGTATGTTAATGAAGGCGGTTTGTGTGGTGTTGGTTTGCATGGTGTTGTTGGCACCACATGCGGAATCAACGCTCACGTGTGGTGAGGTCGTGAGCAAATTGGTTTCTTGCTTGGCATACCTAAGGGGGGCTGCAGGACCACCACCCAACTGTTGTAGTGGCGTTAAGTCACTTAATGCCGCCGCTAAAACCACCGCTGACCGGAGGATTGCTTGTGGCTGCCTTAAGAGTTCCTATGGGTCTTACACTGGGATAAACCCCGGGAACGCTGCAAGCCTTCCTGGAAAATGTGGTGTCAACATTCCCTACAAAATTAGCCCTAATACTGACTGCTCAAGGCATGTCAAGTCGTCAATCCTCTACTTTTCTTATTTAATTAATTACCTCTCGTGATCGAGTACATATACACTTCATTTCACACGTGCGCACACATACACACACGACTACACGAGTCGATTTATAATCAAAACATGCATATATATTATATTTTCTACTTGTACCATGCATGATGGCACTTTGCTAACGTATATCCAACATAACATTAATAAATCTAAATGATTCTATATGTTTGTTTATCATCATTAATAGGTTATTTTACTTTTAAATGATTTCTTAATAATTCCGTTAAGAAGAGGAAACAAACGACCACATGTGCTTAATTACATTTTTTTTTTTTTGAACAACAAACTATCATACTCATGCTTCTAAACTACTCTTTTATCCCAAGACTTACTTTCTCCACCTAAATTTCAACTTGCCTCCGACGCGAGTCGAACCCGTGACATCTCACTTACATATCCACCCTCTTACCAAATGGGCTAAACCCCGTTGGTGCTTATTAGTTTAGAACTTCGATAAATTTGTTTCTATTCAGTTTTGTCTAAGAATATATCACCGTTTATGGCTAACCAACGAGCATGATTTCCGATTTTGTAGGGTGCAGTAATTTACGAAGCATCAAGAGAAAGATGATCAAGTTATGAGTATCATATATATATGTTTAGGGCACTTTTCCTATTATCAATAAAAGATGGAGGGCATATTAGATATGAACCCTTTACCTGTTTTGTCTCCTTTTTGAGACTGATGTATTGGCCTTAAAAGACTTTTGTCATCTGTTGCTCTTTATGTATTACAACTTTCATAATAATTCGACTCGCTCCCTCTCCCAAGCTCCTTCCCTGCGGTAAAACTTTGGATGTTGTAAGAAGCTAAAATAATCGTAAGACGTGTGAAAAACATATTGATTCAATGATTCATAACTCATGACATTATTTCAATTCACCAATTTGATAAATTGAAATCAATGTGTATTCAAAAAACAGTGGATCGATGTAACAAAATTAGTGAATCAATATGCTACTCATGTATATTTAGTTTCTTATTTGATCCTAATTTTACATACAAACACATGTTTGTGCATGCGCACATGTGTTGCAACACCCCAAAACAGAAAAATTGCAGGACATTCAAACATAAAACAAATCCTGAAACAAAATTATGACACTTTTAGTCCCACATTTAGTATGCAGATTTCGTATTAATGGGTGTATAATATTTACCAAGTATTTTATAACTATCTTAAAATTTTGATTATTGTTTTCAAAGTATTTCATACTTTGAAAATCCTTTAAAATTGTACCATTAGCTAAAGATCTAACGCATTATTGGTGACTTGTTTTTAATCAACAAATTCTAAAATAAACCATTCAAAGACTAACCTCTTGTAATATGATCTCATCTTTTAAGGGGACGTTTGGTACATGGAATTGTTCAAGAATGGAATTTTATAGGTTTACAAGATTTTTTAATCATGTAATGAGATGTTGATTCTCAATGGAAGGGAGTTGAGAATTGAATTTAGTGCAAATTCCATTTCTCTCATTTCTTTATCAACATAAAGAGAATCAAAAACATAGAAAGGAAATGGAAGTTTTATGGTTTTTCCTTCATTATTATTCAATTTAATTATCACAATTACATTTTGTTTCATTGAGTGGTTGATTGTACACTCCAACACAGATATAACCAAATACAAATACAGGAACTAGAACTAGAACTAGGGTTTCAGAAGGTATGTATTAGAAAAGCACATTACAAAATTGTATAAACAGTTCAATAGTCCACATTTTTTGAATAACTAATCACACGAAGATTTGTCATTTAAACGGCAAAGAATGTGGCTGATCGTCTTTCCAGATGAAGTCCAGTTAAGTTAGGATATAATGAGAACCCCCGAAAGACACGTATGAGTATACAAAGTTTATACAAGTTCACTATATGCTATTAGAGACAGAATGTAAGTCGATGGTTGCATATAGAGCCTAATTTTGAAAACAGTATTCGTTTAGAGTGTTTACCATTCACCATTTTGGGGCATATTCACCTTTCACATGAGAGTTTCATTGTGACTTCGACCTTCTGTTAAACCAATTGGAGGTTCGATTAAAGCCACACCAACACCATCGTCATTGGTGTCACCATTTTCATCATCAAGAGAAGATGATGTGAATTCTGAGCTCTCATCAACAGGGTTAGACCGATTTCGCAAAGCAGCAGATACAATGGCTAGTTGTCCACTTAATAATCTGTGTATGACGTGTCGGTTTATGACTGGCTTTACCAACTCAATTTGGTGTTCTTGAGTATGCTTTTGGTTAAATCTGCTCGGAAGCTTTGAACCTACATTACAGCAATCTCCACAAAGATCAAAACTGATCTTTTCCTTGCAATCTTTGCACTGAAATCTATCCCCAATAATTGGATACATCTGCAGAAAATGAGATTTTGAGTACAAGATTGGATTCCAAAGGTGTTCCAATGATGAGGTGAACACAAATAGTGAGTTGACTTTTCATATGACTGTTAATGGATTGAAAACCGTATTGTCTACAGCCCTTTCAGTTCAAACAAAAACAACACAATCACACAAGTTAAAAAACACTTTCAGCTAACTAATTACTATTCAAACAGAGAAAAACATTCAGCTAGGGTATAATTCTTTTTCATTTACCATAATGCACTCTTCTCTTATCTCTTTGATTTCGGTTCACTAACCGAATGCCTATACATAATAATGTCAAGCTGTCAAGGATAATTGAGTATTCTTTAATCGAGTGTCAGAAGTACTCCACTTCATCTATTCACCTCTAGTCTTTTTTTCTTTGAGGACTTTGTTTGTGGGCTTGTTAACTACGTCACGATTGTTAATATTTGTTACTGTTGATGATAATTCTTTAATCGAGCGTCAATCATTTAGGTGTATTATCAAGTCTCAACAGTTGGCTTACATTGAAGGTTAATCGATGATAGTAGCATAATGTTATTGTTCATTGATTCTCTTAACTGAATGTCAGCAATTCATTATGTGTTAATTTTAATGATGAAAAATAATACAAGAAAGTATAAACTAAGATAAGTGATTCAATTTATTTTTGAACAAATGATAAACTTAGTTACTCATTTAAGTTAACTTCACAAGGATCAAAACTGGACATGGTAGTTTCTTCTTGCACAAAAATATTTCATTGACCAAGACATCAACACAACCCAGGAAGAAAAACCTCAGAAAAATTGTTACTGAAGAACATAACTTCTCGGAGATTTTACTGATAAATTGCCATTATGCACATCCTACAAAAACATGAGCAGAAAAGATTTAAAAAAAGGGAACATACCCCACACATAGCACATAGAGCGTCTGGATGAAATTTCGAGCCATGAACTGTCCACCATTGAAGGAAATTCTCTTCTGTTGGATATGAGAACTTGGAACCTCCTTGATCATCAGCTGCTGATCCACCCAAAGAAAAATTATTTGCAACGCTATTTGAAAGTTCAAAGACATGCAGTAATCGAATACCAAGGGAATGTTGGTACTTGGGCCAAAATCAGTAAGTAGGGAGGCAATTTTGGTATTTCCACAATTTAATCAGTCTATAACTAATTAAATATAGCCATATAGGGGGCTGAGGAAGTCTTGCATGCTTATCATCATAATCAGATAGAATAGAGTCAGCAAGTTTCTTATGAGGGCTGATCACCACTCGAAAATAGAGCATTATCTAGGAGAGTTTACCCGTGTTTCAAATATAGGTCGCTTATCATGTATATTCACTAATTATATTACTAGTTCGTTAGATTTATGGTTTGCATCAACATATTTCTGTCCGGTTCTTATCAGCCACTGTATTGAGCAACAAGAAGCTCCAACAAAAGAATTCAGACATAAGTAAGTGATATAACTTAGATTCAACAAGAGGTCGCAAAATTTAAGAGTAGCCATATAAAACCATCAAAACTCACCCATGAATGTAGTTCGATTTTTTATTTTCTCTTGGTCGAGCTGTGTACTACTTCTTCTAAGTGCATAGTCAGAAGAAAATTGTTCCTCTAGGAAGTAATCAAGATCCTTAAAGACTTTTGGAAATCCACTAGGATGCCGACATTGACAAACTTGACATTTCATCAGCCCATCTTCTGGGACGGTGATGCAGGCCTCACAGTAAACTAAAGATTATTTTAAGGAAAAGAAAAGTGTAGATAATAGGATCGTATCAGATCATGAATGACAAAAAAAAAACCAAACATACCAGGAAACATGTAACAAACTACACAAAAGCAGATGGAGTGACGATAAGCATACCATGACCACAATTAAGAACGGCAGGCCGAAATAGCAGTTGTTTGCATGCAGCACATATCACATCAGCAACTGTTACCTGTTTATAATTTCCAGCACAACTTCTGCCATTTGATTTCTTTTCTTCAGTAGAAGGATTTATGGACAAATTAGCTCCAGAATTAAAATGGGAAGCCTGGTCCACAATACTCAGATGATCTAATTCTTCACCAGAAACAAGACAATCTACATCCTGCCAAAAGCCTAGCGAGCTTTGTTGTTCATCCTCTATACCATGTAAACACAGAAACTTAGGTTCCAACTTCACAAAAACAACTAAATAATGATTAACTCAAGTAAATTCTAAATATTATCTCCTATGAATGCAAATATCACTAGTAGACTATATAGAGTTTACCAAGTGTTTGTTTTTTCCTTCTATAATAGGAAATCGGATAAATCTTCTTGAGAAAGATATCTAGCATCTGACAGATGGCTGGAAAATGACGATATGGGTGCCTACATAATGGACAATAAGATTGACCTCTCATATCCATGGAGCGGTAGCAACACCAGAAACAAGTAACATGCCCACAAACTGCATAAATAACCATGAACAATGCAAACAGTAAATTCAGTATTTAAAAGCATAATACCTAAAAAAACACTTTTAGCACAATCCAGTTTGAGCATTTCATACCTAAAACAATGGGCTTGTATAGAATGTCTCTGCAACAGAAAACACAACTTCAGTCCAGAAAAAGATATGCCGGCCTTTAAATTCATAGTAGTAATTACTGTTACATGCAAGGGTGGTAACAATTTCCATTAGAACTCAAACTTCAGTATTCTCAATTAGTTCTTGAATTAAGAATTAATAGGGGTGTTTGGATGTGTAACATAAAGAAAGAATCATAATTTGATAATTAGATCAAACAACTTCACAATTATTGCATTGCCCCATTTTAAAGGCAATTTAAACCTAATTTAAGAAGAATATTTTAACCCAAAAACTCATTTTTCATGATTATCAGAGTGGCGACAATCAATTATCCGTGTTTGGCTAACCTACTTCTACTTGTGATTATCCACTCAATTAATGAGTTCTGAATAATAGCTTGATACAAGTTGTACTAACCATATTATCAAATCTTAAAGTGAATTATTAATAAACCTTATGTTATATATAGTTAAGGGATCACTGATTGTTAAAAACTTCAGACAGCATAGCACATCCAAATACCTCCTCCCACACCACGTCATATGAATATTGACTTTGATCATTCAAAACCAAAACGCATTAGCCAGTCTAAACACATATCCAAACACCTTTTACATTCTATAACAGGCTAACAAAATTTTTTATTATAATAATCTGAAATAGGCCAACTCCAACAGAACTATCACAAATTAACGTCGAATATAAACTCGGTGAACATGAGTATGAATTATATCGAGTCGCTATAGAAACAACAAATTCAATTCAAAACCCTTTACTTAAGCATAAAAATCAAATTGCGCGATATCGAATAACAGCGATAATAAGAGGGAATTTTGAGGACATTACAAGCAAACGGCGCATACAAAATGATCAGAAACTTGCTCTGATTCCTCATTGCCTTCTTCCATGATAGAGCTTTGATCTTTCGGGTTTCTAATTTGTTCATGTTCAACTCATAAATCGGATTTTTATTCAGAGAAATCGAATTACTGATTACCCTCCTTGTGGGTCGGGCCTCTATATATGGGCTTTTATAGCTCATAAATATTTTTTAACAGGCCCTTCTAACGAAAATTAATTGAAAACTTATGATGTTGGTTTGCGGAATATAAGTTGGTTTGGTTCGTGATTTTCAAGGATTTATTTGGATTTTTATTTAAATTTTCGTGTTTGGTTTGTAGATTTTAGTAATGATTTAAAATCTTGGAATTTCTCAATTAGCTTGTATTCTTCATATTAGTAATTGCACGTCTTCCTTTTAAGATTTTAAATATCATTTATCTGGTATTCTTCGTATTATAATATTACATCTAAAAGATAATACAAATTATTTGACAATATCCTGATAATAAATAAAAATGTTGCATAATACAAATCATTTGACCAGAATGTAAATTACAAGAAAAAAAAATTACGAACCAAACGTCCTCCTAACTTGATTGAATTGGAATTAATTTATAGTATATGTTATCTTTATCTATTGACATATGGAATGTTATTTAATATTAGCCAAGGATATTAGTTGTGAACTGTTTGGAATCTAAATTCTATTCGAATGATGAATTCTTTTATTATTTTTGAAACCCAAAATAATCAAACAAAATTTTATTCATTATTTTTTAAACCCAAATTTTCAAACACAATATACTAATTTTCAGTACCTTACAAAATTAATTATGTGAATCAAACGAGGTCTTAGGTTGCGGTTTTCAAACTAGAACATTTAAAAAAAAAAAGTAATAACATAAATATAATTTATTTTTTTATGTTTTTCAAAAAAATTAAAGAAAATGGAAGCTATGTGATGTTTGGTTTGCAGCCAATAAGTTCAGGTTTGATGCATTTTTTATTTGATATGTACGAAAATCATGTTTTAAACTCATACATCCATGACAAACATACAAATTTTTTGTCATCTCCATTCCCTAATTCTGTTTCTTACAACCCAAACACCCTCTTATTGATATGAACTCTTTATGTTTTGTTTCTATCTTTACAAAATAGAAAATTACTAGGAAAAAAAAAACCATAAAACCTTTCCTTCCTTGCTACTTCTTTTAGTTCGGTCTTCTATAAATTAAAAACTAAAATGATCGATCGATAGAAACACTAACTCACAAAGTATTAATACTAGTTCGGCAAACATACATTATATCCTTCCTATCTCTCTATATTTTCAAAGGGTTTATTTAAAATATTCTTAGGGTGCGTTTCGTTCACGGATTTCCTGGGATTCATTGGATTTGCATTTAAAATCTTGTGTTTGGTTTGCAGATTTTAGTAATGATTTAAAATCTCACGATTTCATAAAGCCCTTCCTTCTTTGTTATTTAAAAACCTGGCTTCCCTCCTAGGTTTTTAAATTTCAGTTACCTTGCATTCTTTAGATTAGCAAATTTTTTATATAAAATAATGCAAATTCTTTGACAAAATCCTAACAAAAGCAAATGCTGCATAATACAAATCCTTTGACAAAATGCAAATCTCAAAGAAAAATATTTGTGAACCAAACGTCCCCTTGCTTTTTTATGGTGTTATGAAGCAAGATAAATTGAATTGTTTGTCATTAGTTACACCATCGATTTACATATATATAAAACAGTGTAGAAAGCCATAAATAAAAATAAAAAGGGTACAACCCACAAACTTGGTCACACTCAACTTGTAAAAATGTAAATCTTTGAACCAGACTATACTATGTAACTAAAATTTTCAACATATGACAGCATCAAAGAGACTTGGGAGTCCATAGAAGGGTTTTAAAATCAAAACAATGACAACATAAGCAGGAAAACACACTGAAATTGGTGAACACAATGAGGTCAAGAGTCCAACTGAAGAGAAACAATGGTGCTTTAGTAATCTTTCAATTTCTTAAGTCAAATGATTTGAATCCTTCCATTTATTGTTGAAGGATTTTTAAAATCTCATGAATAAAGATAAGTTTGAATTCCAATGGATTTCAATTCTGGCAGAACCCCAATCATATCCTTTTTCTGTAGATTTGATTTGGAATCTATCTATTTAATGAAACTCCCATTTTTTTTCTTTTAAATCCATGTAGAGGTCAAGTTGGACATTTATTTTGTAGAAAGGCACAAAACACAAAGCAGAATGGTAAAATTATTATAAATTTGAAAAGGGTTGCTAGAAATATACATCCTACAACTTGAGAGCTTACTCCTAACTTGGCTATTATCTAGTGATAGTGAAAAATCAATCATAAAACATCAAGACTGTTTAGTTACATGAGACTTCAAACGTAACTTGCATATTTCCGCACCTTGATTTGGTGTGTATACCTCCGAGATAGCCATGTGGTATTCGCTTACTTATTTCCATAGCTTGACAGAACTATCATGACTCGCTGACGCAACCATTCCAGTAACAGGCGACTGTGCCAAACCAGATATTATGTTGTCGTGAGCTGGAACCACCATCCGTTTGTTCTCGGTCATGTTCCAAAGCTCCAACGACTGCACAAGTTCAATAATAATGATAATAAATTTTCTGTAAACAAAACAAAGCCTTGATGCACTAGATAGCAATATGCTTTAAGATAAAAATTCAACAATCAGTATGATGTGTGTTGAATATCATCATTGCAATTTGCATACATAAGGGTTAAATAAAATGCACACGTTACTTGCTTTAGGTCAAATTCACTTTAGGCGGTGTACCTTTTTCTACCTGTGTAAGGCCAACATATTTAATTTTTATCCGTTGTTTATATTACTCTCATCAATTTACACAGGATAGCAACATACTTTAAGATAAAATACAACTAATATATAGAAATGGTTATCAACGGGTGAAACTTTGGTGCTAAAAATAAAATTAGACAGAAATTAAAGTATGTTGCCATTTTGCATAAAAGAGCCCACTTCATAACATGGTAACCGGCCTAAACTATGTTGCTATTGTGTGCAATCTATCCATTTCTGTTGTATTTTTAATATCATCCTCAACTGTTACAATTATCACAGCGAAGATGGTCAACTAGATTCGTCATCCACTCGTCTCGGGTTAACAAATTTGCAACATCAAGGAGAACAACAAACTTACTTGTGTTCCACCAATAACCAAAAGAAAGGAATAACTTGGATGAAAAACACAAGAATGAAACTGGTTTCCATTTGCAGCAAGCTCATGAATGCACTCTCCAGAGGCTAAGGACCACACTTTTACAGATTCCTCGCTAACAGAAGCCAGAAACTCCCCGTTCAAATCCCAGCACACATAGTTTACTAATCCGGAATGTGCCTAATAAATTGAAAATAGACTCATTATGCATTAGTTGTAAAAAGTTATTTACTGAAACTTGCAGTCTTTTTCATAACCAGATACCTGGAAGGAATGTGTTTGCCTATCAGTTTCAACATCAAAAATGGAGACGATCTTATCTGCCGCTGCTGCCAGTAAATGTCCAGTTGATGGTTGGAAGCGCACTTGTGCACCGCCTCTTTGCTAAACTCACCAATAAGTCAATAACAACCGTGTTTAGATATGAAAAATGGAATCTTGGAATGGAAATTTAATTTAATGGCATAAACACAAAAGAGCAGTCTGGACTCTGGACCAACCTTAGAGACACGAGTGCACTGGAACGGGCTGAGATTCCAATAGCAGATTTCGTTGTTGCTATCACAGAAGCAGAAAAGGTCGGTCTTCTTGGGATGAAAATCAAGGGACATAACATGTGACGTATGTCCCGTATGTGCATGCAAACAATAGCTTGGCTGCAACATCATGTTTAGAATGTAGTGCATTTCGGATTCCGAGATATCAGATTGTAAATAAATTTGACTCTAACATACATTGCATTAGACGAGCAAAAATAAATGAATCTTACATTAGCTGCATCCCATATCCGCACAGACTTATCAAAAGAAGCAGTCGCTAACTGAGTTGAATTTGGTCTAAACCGAACATCTGTAATTACGTACTGATGTTCTTCAGGTGTGCTCTCAGTTTGTAAGGTGTCCATGTTCCACAAAACAGCCTGAACAAAAGCACATTTAGATCAACATGCCAACCTTTATGCTTAACAATGATGACAAAACATCAACATTAAGAACCATGAATGTATGATTTAACAATAAACACAAAGTCCCACAGTAGGAATTTTGAGCTTGACTTCAGTAGTATTTAAATGTCCAGGCTCAAGGCTCGTTTAATAGTTTAATTACTTGTTATTATGACTTAGAATTTGAGCTCAATAAGCTCATTTATGAGCTCAAGCTTTTGACTGAACTTGCTTTTAGCTAGAAAACCTTGCTTTTGGATTTTGGAATGAAGTTCGTAAAACTCATTCTTCTGCTCAACTAGATTGACACTTGTAAAGCACTTTTAAGTATATGCAAGCTTATATAAGCTCGTATAGCTTAAACAAATTTTCAATCAAACTCAAGTATCGCACATTGATTGGCAAGCAGTGGCAAACATAAGCTACTGATATTTGGAAATCCATGGCAGAAACACTTATTCATCCAGTCTAATGATCTTGTAGGCTTGTAGCACTCTTACCTTTTTGTCATGGCCAGCACTAGCTAGCAGCTTCCCATCGGAAGAAAAGTGACAGCATGTGACCTTATTCATTGTCCGTATACAGCCAAATTCCCCGAAAGAAAAACCTATGAATTGGGATAGAGTTTAGTTATGACCAGTTAGGAAGAAACGGTCACGTTTACTTGTACATCAAGTGTTATCTTAAAGTACCCTTGGAAGACCCGGTCTTATGCTCTGTAAGTGTCGGCTTTACTGTACCATAATCTCCAGCATCATGTTGTAGAAAAGACTCCCCATTATCATCCAGAGTACCAACATCCCCAAACTGCTCTATGTCATCCTGCATTTTGAAGAAAATGTAGGATCATGGAGAATTTCATGTCAAATGTTCGTCATCAAATCCATACATATGTATAGGCTGAAATCATGTGTCTGATAACTGATTTATGGAATCAAGTTTCCTTTGATTATTGCAATCATTGAGTATGATCAAAAGATATTTGGAAGATGAAACTGGCTTACCAGCTGATTTGTTGACGAAGCAAGCCCACCCATTCCATCTGCACCATACATGCTCATGCTTTTCTGCACATTGTTCACATGCTGCAGACTGCTTGCCCCATCACCTGGTGTATGAGTTGATGCCGGAGAGCTTGGTGAAGGGCCAACTGTATTCCCAGTACCGGTACTGTTAGCTGGTCCAGATGAAGGATGTTGTTTTCTTTTTCTGTTGTTCTGCAACAAAATTTAGAGACAATAGAGTAATTAAATGAGCCCAAACCGTTGTAAAAGGATAAATGTTTGTACTTTTACAAATATAATTTCCATTTCTAGGAGAAAAGTAACTATTCAAATACCTGTTGTTGCAGCTGGTGTTGCTGTTGCTGCAACTGATCCTGCTGTTGAGAAGAAGATTGCTGTTGCATCTGAGGCATCTTCATCTGTTAAATATATATGGTCAAACCAAGGCTATCAATATCAATGAAACCTAGAACCATGCAGGATCTTAAAAACACCAACACCATAATTGCATGGGAATCTCATAAGCACTGTCATGGTGAATAATAATACGATATTCATCAAAATAAATAATTCGCATAGGCACACACTGATGTGCGTAAACAAATCTATAAAGCCTAGACCTACAGCAGAAACTGTGGCTAGCTGATGTTCTCTGCATGGTGTTTTATCTCACAAATAGAAAACTGAAACCTAATCCATGTATGTTTTAACAGAAGGGAGAAAAGATACCACATATAAACAAGTATGAAAAAGCAGAGAGAAATTCTGAAGGAAGAAACACATTAATGGGCTGAAAGTACGACAAAGATGGAAGTTGCTAAAGGATTCAAAATTGTTGCTTTAATTGAAGGAGAATCACCAAAATGAGTGACAAAAAAATTCATGAATAAAGACTGCAGATTCATGAACCCCCTCTGCTGAGCACCATAGATAAAACATCACAACGTATAACTCATCTGTTAAACTAGCAACCTAATCATGTCATCAACAGAGATGAATCAACAAGAAAACTAGGAACAACTCTGAGTAATAAACCAATTTAATACCTCAAAGAGGAGATGGTCAAATCACTATCAATTTGCTTTACGTTCATGTGGGCAAGCTAGTACCATGCTAGGTCCAACGCCTCCCTTTAAGCTACTATGCTAGATCAAAGCCTCCCTTCTCATAGTCATACTGCTTCCTACCTTCTCTAAGTCATAAGTTCTATCCTAATTAGAGAAGGTTATCTGCAGGCTGCAGGTCCTGCATAAACTTCACTCCTATGATACATTCTCTTGCATGCAGAAAAAACACAGACAAAGTAACATACTTGCACACGCATCTACGACAGGTTCCCAGAACAGGCCTGCTACCCAACTGTATCACCAACTGGTATGCAAAATCAGTTGATCATGAGTTATCTCACCATCATATTGTCTACAGTGAAACTAATTATGATTGATCAACTGTCAACTATAATCAACTACTTATGCTATTGAAGGCCTCATCATTAATTATATATCTGGGTGTCGTGAGGCAATACCTAAAATGCCACATGATAAGACAAAACTGAGAAAACATGTGGACCAAAATCAAGTTAACAAATATCTTGTAACAATTGATAATGGGTAACTTTATATCTGAATCTTACAAAACAAGGAAACATTGTTCAAATGTTAAAATGGAAAGCATGACACTTTTTTGGCATAGTGGGAGACATACTTATCTTAACCTATGTAAGGTAACCATGTATATTTGGGATACTTAGTATGCACTCCTGACATCAGTTCAGTCGTCAGTGACTACTTTTGGACCCATGTGATCAATGATTCAATTTATAAACATTGGATCATAGAAACCGTCCTATGATGACATTTTATATCCGATGCAGGATTTGAAGAGCAGATCTGATTAATGGACATCAGACAATTTCCATATATATTCATTCTTTTTCTTTCTAAAACAGACCGTCACAAAGTGCAGTCATTTTCCCATACAAAGAAACAAGTCTAAATAAGACACTTCTAAAAAGAATCTATAAATTATTAATGGTACAAACAGTGATGCATGCGTGTTTATAAACTGATACCCTTGAAAACCTATCCTGTGGAGAAATCATGGGTCCTAGAAAAAGAAGTTTAACCTTAGGAGAATTCATTTGCCCAGGGGAGCCTACAGAACCTTCGGTTCTTGTAGCTTGACCATCTTTCATAATTAGATTACCCCTCGGCAGTCCAACGAATCCATAATTTTGTGATGCTCCAAGGTTGCCTTGTGCCTGCGCATGTGCTAATACCTGCTGTTGTTGTGATGCCAAATAGAACTGATTTGGGTTCTGCAAATTGGGTTTATGAACTTGAAGACCTAAACCCGGACGTAGTTGATCAATTCCCTGCATTGTATATGCCAACACCAAAGATCAGTTATGATAAGAAAATATTACAGAAATTCAAGAGAGAATACCATTACAAAACTTACAGTTAGAGGCCAACCCTTCAAGGGAAGACCAGTAACTCCTTGATTTAATCCTGAAAAGATTAAAATAAAAATAAAAAAAGGTGAACTTTCATTTTACGGAAAATGAATTTTGAGTGCCCAAATGGTCATTCAAGATAAGTCAGCCAAAACAGAAAAGTAACAGTGAGAAAATGGAATCAACAGCAGATAACAAATCATCCACTTGCTGAACGGATAAATATCAATATATTGCATTATTTCTGATAACTATTTGAAAGTTCCCTGTATTTAGGAAGTCCAAACAATTTTAACAAACTGCATGCTATTTTAGCTTAATCTTTAAAAAGTTCTGGTTTGGTAATAAAACCCTATAGAGATGCCAAAAAGAATATGGTTCAGGACCTTCAGGTCGCATCCTTACGCACTGTAAAGGTGGATGCAACAAGGCAGTCCAAGTGAAAAGGGGACATGGTCAGCAGAAAGCAAACCATGGAAAGAAGTCACAGAAGAAAGTCTCATAAATTTGAAGTTGTCTCGACAGCCACATTGTCACTATGCAGTAGGATGATGAATCGTTTCCTAGTAACTTTAAGCACTTAATCCATGATAATTCACCCACTAGAAGACATTTGTGAAAAGATTACCTGTATTACCCAATCCAGACTTTGACTGCAAAATGGCCTGTCCATAAATTGATGAAGGATCTGTGGGCAAGGATTTCTGTGTATTACCCATATTAACTTCTTGTTTTATTTCCTAGGATCATAATTCACATAAGCCCAAGCATGAACAGATAAAAGAAAAATATTTTTAAAAACTAATATGTAAGGATAATACCGTATTCAACTGAGGCCTCCCTTGAACTTGCTGCAAACTTGTAGACATGTTTGGAGAATTTCCTGGCACCAGTTGTCTGCATGAATAAGGACCATAAGAGCATGATAATACAACAAATTATGTGAGGGAATGGAATTAAATGGGGGACAAAAATAGTAGAGAACTGATTGTACCCTTGACGATTGGTGGTTGACTTGAGAAGGGCCATCCTACTAGCATCAAGTAGAGCTGGAGAGGTTTCTGAATCCATAGAATGAGAAGGCTTCATTGGTTCCTCATACATTTTCATACCCAGTGTACTGGGTGACGGCTTTCCCATCATTCCATCAGTGTTCATAGCATTATTAGGACCACCAAGAGGAGGATGATTTGGATCCATCCTTTGCAATTGAGCATTTCGTTGTTGTATGAGATGCATCTGCTGCATTTGAATCTGTTGTTGGTGTTCCTTGGCTTTCATTTGCTGTGTCTGGTATATTTTCAAAACGAGAAGAATGACAAACACAAAACTATTAAACATCCAGATTCTAGAACCATATAAACAAATAAATATACAAGGTGAAGCAGCGTAAAGAAACCACTTCCTCTACATACTACAAGAACGGTGTACGATAACGCATTATTAGCAAACATAAACATAGCAACAACCTCAATGTAAGCTACAGCTGCCTCAGAATGTTTCTCGTTAGTCCTAGCAATAAAAATGTCCCAGAAGACAGACCACCATTCAAATAGGAATCCACCCGGGGCATCAATAGCTGCAAATCAAATATCCAAGTAACAATTAAGCTAACACAGTATGTTCATTGCTTGGATCTTAAGTACAATATTTTCAATTTTAGATGGCATTAATTCAGACAATTAAAAACCGGCGCTAGTAACAACAAACGGGGAATCAATTTTGAAATTCCTAGTCATCAATTGAGTAACAAGCATCTGAACCAAAAAATGCTTGGGCAAGCTGCAGACCAGCACAGGAAGCCAAGAAAAGGACCCATGAAAACATACCTACAGGATCTGTAGCAACCTTTCCTTCAGTCATGAAAGCTTTAGCAGATGCATGCAACTTCCGTTTCAACAAATAGTCATGGATGTAAACATCCAGCCTAACCAAAAAGGGCATTTCAAGATTAGATAAAATAATCTAAGAATGACCACAAAGTTGACCCCCAAAAAAAAAAACAAATATCTATCCATTCCATATATAGTGCACCTTTAATCACCTAGATGAATAAATTGATTTTCTAGCGAAAAGAAGAAAATGAAAGAAGTGTTTGCATGAACATTATAAAAACTTTCACTTCATACATTCGAAGCCGAGCTGAATAACATTTATTTCAGTTTTTTTACTCTGAGCTATAATGTTTGAACTTCCAAAATCAGAACAGGACTCAAAACCTTTTTAATGACATACTATTAGAGACGACAAAATATTTTGAAGCAATCAAGGACACTTACATTGAATGAATGGTTAAGACTAAGGGGTTGTTTGTTTACTTCTTAATAGAAGTCGTTCAAAGAAAAACTGACATCCTAATAATTCCATTAAGAGGTAATAAACAGGGCCTAAGACTACTATACAACATTACAGAGAAAGAAATTTAAAACTATGCAATCCAAGTATCCAGCAGAGTAATAGTCCATGCAATAAATTATTATTCTTCAGAGATCAGGCCCATATTAGTTAAACTAAGTCCTTGTAAACATAAATGAAGAGAAAGTAAGATGATTGAGCAGCTTTCACATAATATTCAATGGCCTGATCAATCAAATTTTAACAAAAATGAATGAATTCACAAGTAACAGTTCCAAAGCACCTAGTTTAATACTTGTTATATAGAACACAGCAGACGAACAGTGCTTACATCTTATCAGCTTCCCAACTACTCTGCGCCATGGTTTGGTTCCGAACTCTGATTATAACCAACGTCAATCACAATTCCTCTCTGCAATCAGTTCTACAAATTAGAAAAAAGAAACCACATGTAAATAAATAATTATAGAACTTTGAATTACAAATCGAATAATACTAAGAAAATCATCAAAACGGTGGTTGTGTCATACCAGAAGTTCATTAGATTAAATCCACCATGATCGATTATCGAACAGGCTGCTAGTTAAACTCAATACCTTCATTCAGTATTAACGACCAAAATCAGTCAAATCCAACGAAAACGAACTGTGCTTATAGTAAAAAAAAAATACACTAACCGTTGTCAAGTTCAGGTCCTCGATCTTCAACTCAATTTTCTTCAAACCTAATCGAACCGTGCTCACCTCAACTGAAGGCGAAATTGAACTTCAATCCGCGATTGCAATCAACCAACACCGAGAACAAGAATGACTGATGAATATCCACTCGCACGATTCAAAACCTTAATGGAATTATCAACCAGAATTAACCAAATTAAAAATAAAAAGAATTAACCAACAAAGAGTTCACTAAGGAAAAAAAAACTTCAGATAACAACCACTATCTTCAACTCTATTTCCTTCAACCGTTTTCTACCGCAACGCAATTGAAGGAGAAACTTAACTTCAATTGACATGTAAAGGACCAAACTTCCATAATACACTGACTGAGAAGATCCACTCGCACGATTCAAAATCTCGACGCATAATTAACAACCAAAACACATGAACTCACCAAAAATAGTACAACTAACTCTAAACAAGAAAGGAAAAGAACTCACTGACAGAAGTTACGCCTTGAGACAACAACAACCTGTACCTTCAACTCAATTTTCTTCAAACCTTATCGAACGTAGCAACTAAAACAAAATTGAACTTCAATCAATCAGTGACCAAAATTCAGAACAGACTAAAGTGAACTGAAGCTGAAACCGATCAAGATCCAGTAGTACGATTGAACTTCAAATCGAAGAAATCTGAAACAAAAGTGTTGGAATAATCTTGAGTTCAGTATTCTCCTTTTTCCAATCAACGTGAAAACAATACCAACAGAACATCAACTTGAACAACGAATGACTAAACCATGAGTGGAGGTTCGGAAAGCAGAAAAATGGGGTTTGGGTTTAGGTTTGGTAGGTATGGAATGAGGTTCGGTGGATAGCATCTGGGTCTGGTGGGGATTGAATGAGTTGATGTCAAGAGTGGGGCAGGCTGACCGGACTGACCGGGGAGAGAGAGAGAGAGAGAGAGAGAGAAGTGAATGTGGAAAGATGAGGTGGAGATGACGGAGTTGTTTGATGGTTAACGAGCGTGAGCTGTCTGTCACGATCATTTAAAAGGGCATTAATTTTTTATTGATTTTCATTTTCTTCTCTCCATTTAAATGGCCATGGTGTCCACTCCACTCCCTACCCTTATGCTACTAATAAAATAGGGTTTTTTGTATTATTATATTTTTTTTAACGTCAAATTATCCTACTTCTACTTCTAAACTACTAGTTTACTCCAACACTTACTTTCTCCACCTAAATTTCAACTTGCCTCCGACGGGAGTCGACCCCGCAACCTCTCACCTGCATAACACCCCTCTTACCAAATGGGTTAGACCCCATTGATTATTTTGGAATGCAATATATTCTTGGTTTAATAATATCGTTTAAATTTTACTTGTAATCATTCGAAATTGATGATTTGATTTTAAATTTAAAAAAAAAAAAAAAAAAGTAACTCATTCTTTAAGACATCTATTAAGATTTCAGGAACACATAATAAGATAAAATAAAAAAATAATATGACTCATAAAATTTAGATTTGCATAAAACGACATATGAGGATATATAAAATGCAATTAATAATTTAACATAAATGTATTTGATATTAAAGTAAATGATTATAATGATTTTTATTAAGATTATATAATAATAGATTCATGCATGTGATTATTAAATGTTATACTAGCATTAATGTTTTGTGACACTAATAAATAAAAACTACTCTACATTCGATATTGCATCCGAGTAAGGTATGAAATCGTTTACTTGGAGCATAAATGTCGATAAACACATCCAAGAAAGAGTGACTTTTCGCGGCATATCCATTTATGCACCTCTGATGATTCAATATATAAACACACAAGAGTGAGATGTAATTATGCACATGGATTCAACACATGTATTATGATGGACACCTAACTGAAGGGCAACGGTCCAAAACCAAATAGGATCGGACGGAACCGAGAACCAGACCAGATGGTATCGCTATTGGTTCCTCTTCGGTCCCAACTACCTTAATCTTCGTATCACCGAGCCGAATTTAATGATAAATGGTGTTTTTTTTCTCTTGATTCATATTAAGTATAGTATGATGTTTAATCTTAAAAAGTTCTAATTTTGTGACATGTGAAGACCACCCCTTACGGGGCGGTAGTCACGAGTCTAGGTCCCACATCATGCAATACGATATCAATCAAACTAAGATAGAGTAATTAAGTGCGGAATTATAAATTACAGGTACAAACATATTAGGATAAGTTTAATACAGTTTACAGTTTTCAAAATAAACTTATAAAGGGTATCATCTAATCTAATACATGACATCATACAACCATATCAAATCTACTCAAAACCAACACAATTGTCGTCTTCCAATCAGTACCGAAGGGTTCGTTGAGTAGTGGTCTATGAAAGCTTCAAAACTTGGATCTTGAATGACCTAAGAACTAGGTCCAACAGACTTCCCTTTATCTTTTCCTGTAAAAATGTAAAGTACCAACTGTAAGCAAAGCTTAGTGAGAATATAGATTTTCAAATTAACATGCATTATCAAGCGGATCATGGTTCTAGCGTGATATGTCTTGACTGCCGCTACAGCCACTCATGATTGAGACATAGAAATCATAGAATCGGATGATGTTCAAACCACGCTCATGCTTAAAATCGTGGGGATCAGCCACATACTGGGCTAGCTACCAGTAAATCAACATGGCGGAACATCGGAGTATCATACCAAGTTCAATAGAACTGATGAAGTAGCATGGTCTAGAACAATAGACCGTCTGGGCTAATCAAGCTTAATCAATATGTCAATGATATGTGCAATAATGAAGCATACGTAATCAAGGTCATGATAGCAGTAATCTCATACAACATAAGAAATGAATTGTTAATCTCAACGTCATATGAAGTGATAAATCAAAATCCACTGGGCAACATCGAACCATGGTGTGCACAGATCACAATCCAGCTGATAAAATGAGTGTCATTTTAATCTATCATCAACAATATGTCTCAACCGGAATTCTTGCATGTAAAGCTGAATATCTATAACTCACCGGTTTGGGATCTTTATCAAGCAGATTTATAATCCACCACCTGAGTTATCTCAGGACTTTATCTTTAATCAGAGCTCTGACTTTTCTTTTCAAGTCTTTGACCCACTGTCAATCTCTTTAATTCTTTAAATCTATGTTCAGAATTTAACTGAACTTATCCAAAATTTATCATTTGCAAGAACGTTAGTTTTTTAAACTTTACCTGATCTGATTCTGATAACTCATGTATATTTATGTCCTTTTTCATGGATATGTGTGACTTTTGTCATGTTTTATATCATATCATTTTTATTTGAATATAAATCAAAGTATTTATTGATTTAAAACTTTATAAATTATATTTTTGTTTTGACATTTATTTTTATAAAAATGATCACTTTTATATGTTCATATACTTTTATTTGATGCAATTTTATATATTTCAAAATGCATTGATCTCTATTTTTTTAAAAACTATATATATATATATATATATATATATATATATATATATATATATATATATATATATATATATATATATATATATATATATATATATGATATATATACATATATACACGCTATTTTTTCTGGTTTCTGCTGGACACCGCACACACTGCACACATATTCCACTTTCATGCAAATAAATAAATGGTTGCTGCATGTTTCGGTAAGAAAGAGACTACCGAAACCTATTATAGGTTTCGGTATTAGTATGCAGGTTTCGGTAATCTTACGAGACTTTCCAGGACTCATGGTTTTAGGGCTGTTCATAGTCGGATATCCGAATTTCGGATATCCGAATTTTCGGATAGTTGAAAATACTATCCGAATCCGTATCCGAAATTTCGGATATCCGAAATTTCGGAAACGGATTCGGATAGTATCCGAAAATTTGAATATTGAAAAACATCACAAATAAATTACATGTTTAAAAATAAATCCAAAAATTACATTCATCCAAGTTCCAACTATCCAAATACCTTAAAAATACAAACATCCAAAAATTACATTAATCTGAGAAAGAGAGAGAGATCGAGAGCTGAGAGAGCCTGACCAAACCAAGTAAAAAACATCTGTATAAGATTATAAGCAATTAACTAAAAGAAACAAGTAAAAGTCGATAAAGAGAGAGATCGACATACCAATCACTCGCAGAGTAGTAGACCGACCGGAGAAGATAGAAGCGCCGGCCTTCTTCGAGGGAGGATAGCAGCGCCGGCCGCCGGCCGCCGAGTAGTCGAGCACGGATACCAGTCGCCCAGTCGGCCGCCGAGTAGTCCAGCAGTGCACACTGCACAGGTTCCAGCCGACCGGCGAGTACTCGAGTAGTCCAGCAGTTCACTTGTTCAGCAATGTTCACTTGTTCAGTTCCCACGGCCAGTCGGCCACTTCCCAGACAGGTAGAAATCGAATGGAGGAATGGAGGCAACAACTAGATAGGGTTTTTTCTTTTGATAAGTTTATGTGTTTATGTTTAATTGTTTAATGTTTATGGGCCTTTTGACGTTTTCTATTAATCCATAAAGAAAATGAAGAAAACAATCAGCCCAACTCCCAAGCATGAAGGTCAAGCAGACAAGCAGCCCATGAAAAATAAAAAATCAGATTTTTTTTAATAAAAAAATCGGATATTCGGATAATCCGAAGATCCGAAAAATTGCAGAATTGCTATCCGAATCCGAATCCGAATTTTCGGATTATCCGAAATTCGGATATCCAAAAATTCGGATAATCCGAAAATTCGGATAGTTTCGGATCGGATTTTCGGATCGGATGCTCGGATTCAGATATTTTTGAACAGCCCTACATGGTTTCAGTATAATACATGGTTTCGGTATTGTGTTCAGGATAACCGAAACCTTCAAGGTTTCGGTATGTCTCGGTATGTTTCGGTATTACTCTTGGTCTCGGTAGCCCCATGTATTCTTAGGCAAGGTTTCAGTATCACCTGATGATTTCGGTATTGGTTTCGGGCAATTCGAATGGTTTCGGTAGTCATATGGGTCTCGGTAGTTTGTTTCATGGGGAAAGCTTCGGTATATACCGAAACCTTTCATGGGTTTCGGTATCTTCCTCAAGGTTTCTGTATTACGGTTTTAATGTTACTGAAACCTTAAGGTTTCGGTAACCATGCATGGGTTTCGGTATCTTGCAACTCACACACGACACTTGCATTCTTTATTTTTTTCTTTCTGTTTCAGCAACTAAACAACAATTAAATACATAATACCTACAAGCATGGGTTATTATTTCTTATTTGTAACACTAAAATTGTCTAATTTAGATGATTTAGAAGATGAATTTACTTTCATAAACTCAAAGAAGCCGTGGGTTTCAAATGAATACATAAACAAGTTTAAGTTAATTTTATACCTTGAATCTTTGTAGAATCTTGTTGCTAGGTGTTTGCTTGATAGATTTCTTGATATGAACCTTAAATTTTGTTGAACAATTTGGTGCTTGATGGCTTGATGATGAAGATGAAGATGACAACCGTGGGTTGAGAGGAGAGAAAGGAGATTGTTTGGTAGGTGATGAAATGAGCAGAATCCCATGTTTGGGTATATGTATTTTCTTAAATTTTCCAAATTCTCATTTTGAGCACTCAACTTTTGTTTATCTATTTCTTTTAATATTTGAAACTTTATAATAATACATAACATATAATTTAACTTGATTATATATTTTTCATTACTTTTAATTAATTACATAACGGTTCAAGTTTTAATATTTTATTTGTGTGCCACAATTATAATTCGTGTCAAGTATGTTGCTATAATTTATAATATTTAATTTAATTAAATAATTTTATTACTTAATTAAATTACAATACAAATAATGTAAGTAAAATTACATTATTAAGTCCACTCGATAAATAAAATTCGGTTACAAGCTAGGTTGTTACATGACAATTAAAACATATTTGTCACAGTAATATTTAAAACCACATGCATGAATCTATTGTTGTTTAATCTTAATAAAAATCAATATAATCATTTAATTTAATAACAAATACATCTATATTAGATTAATAATTGCGTTTTATAAATCTACGGAAGAATCACATGTCATTTTATGCATATCTAGATTTTAGATGTAAGTATAAACCTAAATTTATAAATAAAAAATCGTGAGATTAATAAACAAATGAAGTTCTATCATACAATTTTATTTTAAATTTTTTTCAGAAGGATAAACAAAAGATAGAAGTTACACATATTCATAGTAAACTACAGACCCTATTTTTGTTTGTTGAATAACAAAAACAAGTAAAAGATATAAAAATAGATGTTATATATTTGAATTCATTATATAAATTTATTAAGCGAGAATAAATAATGTTAATACTAAAACATAAATTTATATAGTAACGACACACAAAGTAAAAATAAATATACAAATAATAATTAAATTATTTTCTATTGTGTTTATAAATTTATATTAGTTAGCTAATTCGCAATACTAAAAATACCTATTTAAATTTAAATCCAAAACAAAAAAACATATAAAAGGGACTAAAACTAAAAGTAATTAATTAATTGAAAAACCATAAATGAAAGGGCAAAAATGTCATTTTGAAATTTTAACAGCTGACTGACAGGCGAAATACCAGTTTTGCAAGCAAATAGTGTTTTGAGAGATACTTTATGCAACTTTGGAAGTGATGGAATTTTCATAATTCTGAGCAAACCACAATGACCATTTATGTAATTTACTTTTTCTTAATTTAGCACATGAGTATAATCAGTTTAATTGTATAAATTTTGTTTTAGACATGTTTTCTAATTTTATTCGACTCAATTAATCATTCAAGTTAATTATATTAAAACAACTGAATTTATAAAATTTCTTAATAAAATATCTTACAATTACATTAGACTAAGGGAAAGTAAATACTCACATTGATTTTTATTTTGTTTATTCTCATATCATCATTTTCAGTTACATATTTTATATCAGTTTAATAATTATTGTAAATCAAATTAATATAGTGCATTATTAATATGTATTTGGTATTTTTATAATGTTAATTTATATATTTTTATATGTTTTAAGATGATAATCATTCATAAAACATACCAATGTAATACTTGGGTTAATAAAATATTCTATATATGTAACATCCTTAAGTTTAATTAGCGTTTATTTACCCTGATTATGTAACTTTCATTTTTAGTAAGATTGAAATTAATAAAAGTTATGTACAGTTCGGTATATTAGAAAAGAAAATAGATCGAGAGACCAAAATTGCAAACAAATAGTGAAACTAAGGATCGTTTCTGCAATATTGAAAGTTTAGAGACCAAGTCGAATTTTCAGGACAAACCACATGGACCATTTTTGTAATTAACTCAATTAATTTAGAAAAAAAATTGTCATGTCACCCTATTATCTCAGATTTCTATTTTAAATTTGAGTATACAACTCATGTCTTTTCTTAGCTTTTTATCCAAACTTCTTAACTTTTATAATTTTTATTTCTTTGTTTTTATTTAATATATAGTTATTTATTTTACTTTTAAATATTTATTTTACATATTTTTAATAATCTCTATAACAGTATATATTACTATTTTATTTGTTATTTCTATAATAAATTTTTTAATCTATATAAAACTTAAAAATTCAATTATTTAACTTATTTCGTGGACTTGTAATTAGGGGTGTGCACGGTTCGGTTCGGTTAGTAGTTAACACGTGAACCGTGTTTTCGGAGTTACCCAGTCTTCGGTTACCCGTTAGAAGCCAGTTACCCGCGGTTCGGTCCACGGTTACCCGTTACATAAAAGCAAATTTAATTATAGAAATAAATCTTTTTTTAAGAATAGATAATTTTAAAGTTCAAAGTCATAGTAACTATTTGATTATAAATCTTAAAAGTTACACTAAATCTATATCTATATATATTAATAAAGCAAAATAATTTGTGTCACATGTCATTCATTTAGCTCTTCTAATTTCTGTTTTCCCGCCCATTTTGCCTAAAATAACTCTTCCAATTAACTTATACATTGATTTACAAAAAAACTAAAGATTACTAATATAATTAAATGATTTTAAATACTTCCTAATTTAAACTCTAATTTACCTAAAATGTTTTCTCTAGAATTATATAATTGATTTATAAAACAAATTTTTTTATTTAAATTTTAAATTAAATATTACATGTTTTAATCCTATTTATAAATAAAAATAAATGAATAAATTTACTTATTTCTCATGATGTCATATGTTAAGATCAGCAATTCACATGTGACCAATTATATTCTAAGAAAAATAAATAATATTAAAATAATATATTTCTAAATCTACATTTAATATAATAAGATTTAAAATCAATTCAAACAAAATTATTCATATTTTAATATTGATACCTACAATATAATATAGAAAGTTTAAATATGAAAAAAAACTTATTATTATTCATATACATTTAGAATTCTAAAAAAATTATAGTTTATGACAAATAATAATAATATTATTTTTTTATTTACTTTTGTAACATAATTAGTATTTTTATGTTTTAATTTTTAGTTTGTATGTATTTATTATAAAGTTTAAACAACTATATATTAAAATATTTGTGTAATATGCGGGTAATAAATTAGTTTATTTAATAAAACAATTAAAATAAAAATTCATTTAAAAATCTAGTCTTTAATGTATCAGAATATCTAAATGAAATTATAAGTGGATGCTACTAACTTGTATATATATCATTGGTTCGGTTCAATTATTCATGGTTTTCTAAAAATGAATACCTAAACCGTCCCGTGATGTTTGGGTTTCAGTTTTTTTGATTTGGATCAAACGGTTTACGCGGTTCAGCTCGGTTTTTTTGATTTTGTTTGAATACCCCTATTTGTAATAATAAATCGAGCATACAAGGGTACAACTATTTCATAGTTGGGCTAAGCCAATAAAAGTCAGCCGTCAATAAATTATAATATATTTATTTTTTCAAGGTTGGTTACTTGGTAGATTATTCTAGAACGTCATCGGTAGAAAAAAACATATTGCGAGCAGTTGTGTGTCTCTCTCTCCATAAATTCTTCCCCAAGTTTTGTTGATTCTTTCACTACGCTCGACTTCCTCTAAGCAACGTCGCAGGTAAGATCTTCATGATTTCCTCCCTGATTCATGTAATTCTCGATGAAAATTATTTGCTGATATGCTATTAATCAATTTCCAATAAGGCAATAAATTTCGCCGGAGTTCATTAGCAAGATTTTCGATTTTTAAGTTAATTTCATCGTTCTCACTTCATCTGTGATCGATGTGTTTGAGATTTCATGTGTAATTTATGATACATCTAATGTAGGCGATTATTCTCTGTTATGTTGTTGTTAGTCGGCGGTTAACTGTTTTATATGTAAGACATCAGATTTAATTTTGCTACCTTCCTGTTTCGTATATCAATCGTCATTGGTTTTCGAGAGATTTCATGTATATTTTGTTATAATATTTCTAATGATGGAGATTCTTCTCTTGTTTTGTTGTTTCTAGTCCGCGTTTAAATATTTATTGTGCTGTGAATTGTGATGCGGACTGTATGCTTTGGTGTGTTATGTGATAATGGTGTTCAGTTTTCATTTATTTGCGGGCTTGAGGGGTAAAAAACCTGAAGAGGGGGTGGGGGTGTTGGAGTGCCAGAAATTATATGTAACATTCTTGTAATCGTGGAGGCCAGAAATTAAAGAATAAGAAGCAGTAGAAAGAAAGTAGACGCCTTTAGTTATTCTGTATTAATTTGTTTTTTTTCATAGTTAGGATCATCACTTGCAGTTAGGGAAGCATTTGAAGACATAATCAGTTAATCACTCGTTTTAGACTCAGTAACTGAGGTTATGCATTGATAATGTGGAGTTGTGTGGTTTGCACTTTTACTTGCACTTCAATCAGTAAGCTAAATTTGCTATCTATATGGGTAGCGTTTTGACTTATGAGTGATTATGGTCTCACTTTGCAACACTTATATAGTTATATTTTGCGTTTTTCTTTTAAAAAAACCTTTGTTGGATAGAAAAGACAGTGCCTGGTAACATTTATGATCATGGAAACCAAAATCAGTTTATAAACCAATAAACTATTTGACTTGACTTGTTTCAAAATTATAATTTGTTTCATATCGCGGAAGTGGATACACTGTTGTTTGATCAAAGAGAGATTATGTGCTTATAAATTATCTTATTTTCTATATTTGACTATCATTTGATTATCTTAGTTTTAAGAGATATGTCTTATGTGCGGTTGTGTTGTCCAAATAATTGCTATGAGCTGCAGACATCGTGAAGCCTATATGAAAGTAGGAAACATAGAACGAAAAAAAATGGTAGTTGAAGATGTATAAAAAAGATTGTTGATGTAAGAAAAGCTATTAAGGTGCAGAAAGGGTGTTGCATAATCCTGTGTCTTGTGGGATGCAATCTATGTGTACAAGTATGATTCTTTCATCATATAATCTGTTTCTGTGTTGCTAATTGATCTTTTTCCCCAGAGTTCACCATCTTTTAACCTACTTGAGAACTATCAGACGAAGGCGTCTTTAGCACTTGGAACTTGGTTTTCCTATTTCATTGTAAAAGAATGGCAGAGGTATGATGATCTAATTGATCACATATTATTGTTTATAACATGTTTTGGTTCACTTAGTTGTCTCATCACTCAACCACTCAAACCCACACACTCTGATCATATGCACAATAGCAGGCTCAAGTCTGTTACGTTTTCGTTTATGTATGCCTACACATACCAATGATCAAATCTGGGATATCCAGTAATGACTTCTAAAAATTATACAGGAGGGGCACAAGGTGAGTTTGCATGTGTATGATCTAAGCAACGGGCTAGCTCGCCAGCTCTCCATGTCATTTTTGGGAAAAGCTATTGAGGCCATATGGTAAGCCATCTCGTTTTCTCTTTTTTCTTTACACTAGTTAAGCACCATGATCTACAAAGTTTAAATATTGAATGCTCAATTCAGAAGCACGAATTAGAACAAAATCATTTCCTTCATTTGTGCTGTCCACAGACTGACGCCTTATATTTAATATTTAAACACAGGCACACAGGAGTAGTGGTATATGGTACCGAGTATTATTTTGGACATGGGATACAACAGGTTGCGGCTGGAATGGCACCATATGGGACTCCAATGCGAGTGGTGGATCTTGGTGTCACCCATGTCCCGAAGGATGTGTTTGAGATGTATTTACAGGAGATAGAGCCACGTTACACAGCAGAAACCTACAGTTTATTGACACATAATTGTAATAACTTCAGCAATGAAATTGCACAATTTTTGGTAGGCAGCGGCATTCCAGAATACATTCTTAATCTCCCTAATGAAGTCATGGGGAGTCCAATGGGCGCTCTTATAAGTAAGTAATCAATCTCTCCATTTTATGTTGTTAATATTCTGGTATGAGGACCAAATATCAATTTATGCATGTCTTATGGAAAAATCTTGAATTTAGAAATCGATATAGATTCTCTTTTATTTCTAGAAAACTCAAAATGATCCCTGCAAATGATAAAGCATTACACCCTCAGTTATCCCCCCACAAAAGGAAACAAAAACTTTTCAACAATTCTCATATCAGATGGCATTTTCTTCTTGATAAGTTTTCAATCTGAACTTGTCTTGTGCTAGCAGTCATCGCTTGTACTTAAAAATTTTGATTGTGGTCCACAACATTGCTTTATTTTGTCCTTGAAATGGTCAAAACATTTCTATTAACTACATGCCAAGTTAAACATTGCAAGCTTTGGGATGGAGTAATCAAGAAAGTTTGTATTCTTATATGCTATCGCCTTTATTCTGTCTGTTTGTTAACCCCATTCGGCCATCCATTTCTTTTGTCATCAGAGAAAATGGGATGTAGAACCTTTTTGTTTTTGGTTTCTTGTAACAGCCTTCACAAAAGAGAACTTTGCATGTTAAATGGCCTAAAGAATCACTGTTTCGAGAGTGGGAATAATTTGTATTATATTGGTATTTTTTGCAGTGCCTATGATACAAAATCTGGAGACTACATTAAGGGCAGGTGCAGTCCCACAAGCTCCCCAGTTCAGGCAATCTCCCTTACATTCAAGCCCTCCAGTAACAAACCAAGTCAACAGACCATCAGAAAACAGCCAAAGTCAAGCTCGAGCCTCTGGAGAAGCGAAATCAAAGGACAAAACTATTGTCGGAGACGACGACGAAAAGCCAAAAGCTGCACCCAAGGAGAAACCGGTCGCTGATCCTCTTGGAGACGCTAGAAGCAAGGTGCAAGAAGAAATCGGGAAGGAATTTGCTGCAATCATGGCAACCGGAACGTTTCGTGCAAGTGAAGCTGCAGCTATTGCAACTAAGAAGGTGATGCAAAAATATGGGCACATGAATGCTGCACAAAGCTGAAACTAGCTTTATGGCAATATGGCTTTTTGCCCCCCATTTGTTCCGAAATGAATGTATGTTTGGATTTAGATCCCTTTGATGGTTATTTCCAATAACAAAAGTGGACCCATTTGTGGCATGTTGTAAAAGATTTGGGGTTGAATTATACCATTTAGCTCTCGAAAACTTTCTATCTAAAGCTATTTGGGGCTTATATAGCCAGTAGAGATGCACAAAAAGCCCGTGGACTAGCATTCAATTACAGATTACCTATCAGAGAAGTTTTTGGTAGTTGCCTAGGGACCGGCTTAACTCGGTTTTTAAAACATGACCAGACCCTGACTCTTTTGTGCGATTTTATCTCTTGTTGGAGGTGAGTGAATCAAAGAACCAAATACTCCTTCAAACGAATAACACATGTTGCTTGGTCAGGTGTCATTTTCAAGACTAAAATGTAATCTTTGCACCCTGAAGTTATGGACTATGGGAATTTCGTAGGTGTTAACATATTGCAATCATGTATATGGTATCCTGTCCCCCTGTTTGTAATATTATCTCGATAAACTTCATTTTACCTTTCAACACAATGGTAACAGTAGTATCTCAAAAGCTAATCTATTTTCTCATTGGTTTACATTTTCAAAATTCTACCCGAGCTTGGTATCAAGTGGTTTCTTGCCATTGTTATGTTCCTAAAATGATTCATCAGATCCTGTTAACCTAACACATTGATTTCGAAGCCGTTGCTTCGGCCGCGCCGGTCTTCGAGTTCGTACCCCATTCCATGGCTTCTGCCACTGCTCTTTCTCGATCACTCGTAGACGTCTTCATCTGAAAAGAGGAAGGTCTAGACAAGGATGGTTCAGAGGGAGAATCAATGAATTCTATCTCGTCGGTTCCCTCTCCGAGGAAGGTAAGAGCAGTAACTACATCGCTAATCAATGGACGGACCGATGCATCTTCGTTCAGACACATGGCTGCAATGGCTATCGCTTGGTGCAAGCCTTTAACCGGGTAATCTCCTTTCAGTAACGGATCGACCAGTTTGGGAAACCTTTGCGGGTCCTTGAAAATTGGCTCTGCCTGTTCAATAACAAACTTAAACGTTATTATAAACAACAAAATTGGCACTTTAAACAAGCTAACGTGACCTGTCAAACGAGTTACATTTACATCATGTCAGGTTGGGTTGACTTATCAACATTCTTTTATCAGGTGGTTTAATGATTTTTTTATACAATTAATATATACTACTTGAGTAGAAACATATTATTTACTTTGATAATGATTATGTTCTTTTGTTAAAAGCAATTTATGAAGTTATAAACATTTATATATTTTTTGATGGATTTTTAAGCCCTTTTACTATTTTTTTTTAATACTAATTTGGAATTTACTCATTATCAAGAAAAATACTATTCAGATTGACCCATTTTCACCCGTAAAAAGACATTTATGATGCATCTAAGGCATTGTTCTTTAAAAAGAATTTTAATCCAAGTAAACAAGATTTTGCTAAGAGACACATTAGTAATTACCCAGCAAACAAGATTTTGCTCTTCGTTTTTCCTCGTCGTATCGATGGCTCTTTTTCCCGTGATGAACTCCAATAAGACGACTCCAAAGCTATACACGTCGGATTTGACGGTTAACTGACCCGTTTTTTGATATTCGGGTGCACAATATCCGTACGTTCCCATCACTCTTGATGACACATGTGATTTATCCCCAACGGGACCAAGCTTGGCTAGCCCAAAATCAGATAGTTTGGCATTGAAATCTTCATCGAGTAAGATGTTGGATGACTTCAAGTCGCGGTAAATAACAGGCGGGTTTGCCTTATCGTGCAAGTATTCTAGACCTTTTGCAGCGTCTAACGCTATTTTCATCCTTGTGAACCAAGGCAATGGCGCTTTCCCTGGCGGAAGATCTGCACGATTTTGAAATTGTAATCTATATATATGAGCAACACACAATAATATACAACAAAAGATGTAAAAGTAACAGTAACAATAATAATAACAATAATAATAACAGGAAGTAAATATATAGTACCAAGTAGATGATCTTCAAGTGAACCCGCAGACATATATTCGTATACGAGTAATCTTTGATCTCCATCGGCACAATATCCTATTAGACTCACCAAATTCGGATGATGAAGAAGGCTCAACATCAAAACCTCTACTAGGAATTCACGGTTTCCTTGCAACCCATTACGATCTAGTTGTTTCACGGCCACAACCTGAACGAGCGATTGATCATCTTTGTTATTATCGTCTAATTCGTCGTTAAAACAAATCAATAGCAAGCCACTCAAGGCAATTTAAAAAAAATAATATTTATACCCTTACCTTTAATTTATTATATTTTATTATGTATATTAAAAATATCTGGGTAATACGCGGGTAACATACCAGTATTATATTATATATGTATAAAAATTAAGTAAAGAAAAAAGAATTGTTTGTTGTTCAGCAAAACCAACCCAGCCCAGGCCCATTTCAATTTGTTGCCAAAAGTCCAAAACCCATCCATTTTATGCCTCTTTTTTTTTTTGAAATATTCACCTGGCCGGTTTTAGTGAGTTTTCCCTTGTAAACTCGCCCGAAACCACCTTCACCGATGAGTGAATCTTGCCTGAAATTCTTTGTTACGGCGGCAAGCTCCCGGAAAGTGAAAGTTTGAGCTGCAATATTATTGCCGGCGGCTGCTTTGGTCGGAGCTTCATTATTATTGGCTTCATTGTTTATTTTTTTCGGGGAAGCGGACTTATTAATAATTTTAGCTTCTGATGGGATACTTCGTTGATGTTGATTTTCTGCACAAATAATTCGATAATAAGAATTTTCCATGACAAAATAAGATTGACGGGCGGTAAATGGGTTTTGGATAAAAGTGAGTCAACTTTTTGAGTGGAACAAGACATGTCGGGTTGAGGTTGACATATTGACCCTATCTATATTGAGTGTTTTTTTTCAATTTAATAAATAATAAACGTATTCAATATAGTTACACTAAATCGTATTGTTTTTCTATTAAAATTACAGTGATTTTCCTTTAACCAAAAAAAAAAAAAACAAGACTTACCGGGAGAAGGTTCACGGTCACGAGGAGGTGAATCCGGTACAATTGGGCTTCTCCCTTTTCTGCTTCCATTTTTCTTTGATCGTCTTTTCACTTTCGACGAAAAACACGAAAAACAACTCATGTTTTCTATCATTTAAGATCCGATTCAAGAACAATGCAATATGATATCAAGATTCGTTCAACTTTCCATCAAAAAACACAGAAGCTTTAACATCAAATTGTTCAAAAACCGTTACAAAATCGAATCAAAATGTATTTTCCTTTCCTAAATATGCTTAAAATCTTTCAATTTGAATACACACAATTGGGTTTAAAAAAGGGCTATCTTTTTTAGGAGAAAGAGAGAAGATCCCAAAGGATGGGGAGAGAATGTAATGGAGAATTTGAAGGGGGAGAGAAAAACGTGGGAACCAATTGGAAGGCATTTTTACTAGTTTTTTAAATCATTTTTTAAGTCAATGAGATATTTTGAAAAAAGAAAAAAAGAAAAAAAAAAATCAACGAGAATTCACATCTATTGGGTAGAAAACAGGAAAAGTGGTGGAGTCACACTTAATGTGTGTGTTATAGAGGGGATTTGTATACCATTTAAAAAATTAAAAATTAAAAATAACTTACATTATCATTTATTTATTTTACTATTTTATTGAAAAAACATATTGATATAAATATACAAAATTGATATCTCTAGATCAAACACCATTTATATAAGTAAACAGGTTGATTTCAAAGACTGTTTTTTATTGTCTATTTAAATGACACGTTGAATTATTTTATACAAAAGTAAAATTAAAGTATATGAATTAATGTATCACTATTTGACCATTTTCATAATCATATTATAATCAATTTAAACTTTATATAGAATAAAGGTAATGTGGCAGCTTAACTTATTTGTCTGGACGCCTCCTTTAAATACAATCATAATGATACGAATTAGTTTACTCCGTTACATAATAGGTCTGAATCGCCTATGTTTACAATCATGTTAAAGTTGTAAGTGCACTATAAGCTGTTATAAGAAATACGAAGTATGTAAGAAACGAAAGCAAAAAAAATCATTTATTGATGTGCATAAAGATATTTTCAAACTGATTATGTATAGTTTCGTTTTCCTATCAAGTTAACCTACAAAATGGTCCATTCGAGAACACCCCCTCCCAACACCACACCACACCACAAAGGTGAAGCAACTCTATCAAGTAACTATTAACGTAGTTTTTCATTTCATGACAACATTGCAAACTACTATGACTACATTTAGTACAATGAAATTAAAAGTATGAAATCACGTAGGGTTTATAAACGTTTTTATTATGTAGCGATCAGAGTTTTACTTCTCAATGAAAAAAATAAAGAACTGATGTTAACGTGAAATTTATTTTTCTCATTTCGTTACCAAAATGGAGAATCGAAAACATGAAAAAAGAATGTAGTTTTCACCTCCCCCTTCATTTTGGATGTCAATCATTATTTTTATGTCATTATTTTTGTTTTAAAAATGCTTGTAAACCTATTATTCAATTCTATGGATTCTACTATACCGAACCCTAGGTTTTTTTTAACAATTTATATGTTAGAAAAAAGCTTGTATAATATAGGGGTGAGCTCAGTACCGTACCGAACCGAACCGGTACCGATCCCGAAAATACCGAAACCGAATTATTAGTTTTGGAAGAACCGAATACGGAACCGTATAATTTTATATGGTGCCGATTCGGTTCCGAATACCGAATTTTAGCTAATTTTTATAGTGTTCATAGTATTTATAGTGATGTGTAACTTAACAGCTAGAAAAATAGTTTATTATAAATTTAAAATATGAAATTAGATTGTTATTCAGCCTAAAAGTACTTGATTATAAATGGTAAAAGGAAAAAGTAGTTTCCTATGATTGAAACAGATATGAAAATATAATATTATAAATGAACTAATTATATTTGCACGATGTGAAAAGATATATGTTAGTGTCATTTTAAGAAAGCTCTACTGAATTCAAATATGTGCGATGGTGAAAGTATAATATTATAAACGAGCTAACTATATTTGCACGCTTTGAAAGGATATATGTCAGTTTTATTTTGAGAGAGCTTTACTGAATTTGAATTTGTGTGAAGGGGAAATCGGATCGACCTAAACTTGGATATCACTGTTGACAAAAAAAAAAAAATTTAAAAACATACATATTAGCATTTTTTTTTTAAAAATTTTATTCCTAGTGTAAATAATTAAATAACTTATAAAATGAAGGGAAAAGGCTTAAACGCATAGAATGTTCTTTTTTTAAGAGTATTTATCAGATTTAAATATATGTAATGGTTAATTTGAATTGCATGGATTGGTTAATTGGTTGTGTATTTTTAAAATGTTTTGATCCGTAGTTCGGTAACCTGAAAAACTGATACTACCGGTTACTATGCTAATGTGCACTTCATCATTATTTTGATTTAGGTTGTGGACTTTTAAAAATGTTATGATTTAGGCTGTGTATTTTCAAAAGTGTTTCAACTTGGTAGTTGAACAACTTGATAATTGGTATTAACTTGCATTAATATAATAACGATCCGAAAAAAGGCGTCAATGAATGAAACATTAATGCAAAATGATACCAATTATTAGGTTTTTTTAACTACCAAATTGAATCATTTTTGAAAGCACACATCCTAAATCCAAACATTTTTTGAAGGACACCGTATAAATCAAAACATTGACAAAGTATATAGGTAACCAATAATACTGGTTTTCCAGACTACCGAACTACAAAATCCAAACACTTTGAATGTACACAAGCTAAATGTGCACAACTTAAACTAGTTGAATACACGTGCGTTGCTCCGGTGATGTGCAATCACATATTTTTTAAATTAAATAATAACATAATAAAATATATTTTATTGGATTTCAATTTATTTTAAAAGCTTTTATATTATTTAAGTTACTATGCTTTTAAAACACATCTCAATCATAATAAACTATCAATAAAATTATAAAATGAATGTTAAAATTGTCATGAAAATATAAAATAATGGTAAAAGTGTCATATAAAATTCAGGGTTTATTATGAAAAAAGCCAACATATTTTCATGTTTTTTGCGTTTTCGTCAATCCATTTATTTTTTCCATAAAAAACCTTAAGTTATTCTTTTCTTTTTGGTTTAGTGAAAATTTGGACATTAGACTCCGGTTATAATTTGTAAACCGAGTTTTAAAAAACTGATAAATTGTGTTACCAATGTCTAAATTTCATTAAACCAAAAACAAAATAATATTTTAAGGAAATTTTTGGAAAAAATAACATGGAGGGATGAAAATAAAAAAAAATATGAAAAAATGTTGGGTTTTTTTTCATAATAAACCCTAAATTTTATTTAAAAATTTATCGTAAATCTGTCTGAATTAAGACAACTTAATCATTCATCTATATAAATTTCAGGAATTAACCTTACAAACAAAAATGTTTAGATATTTAATCATAAAAGTTATTTGTTTTATAAAGTTTAGAGTTAACTTAATCATTTTTATTAAAATATGAGATTTAATTTTAAAATACTTATTTATATAAAGTTTAGATATTTAACTATTTAAAAAATAATTTGAATGCTTAATTACTCAAAATATTATAATTAGCTGGATTTTCTTGAATTCAACATTCAGTAAATAATAAATATACATAATATATTATATTGTTATAAAATTATAGATAGTGTGAAACTCTTTCCCAGAAAACCCGTGCGTTGCTTCGGTGATGTACAATCACATAATTTTTAGTTTTTACTTAAATAATGACATAAAGTTAATATATCATATTGGATGTCGGTTTATTTTTATGAACATTTGGGTAATAGTTTAAATTAAACATCATGTATAGATTTAATATTTAATTTTGATAAACATTATGAAATAAAGTTACAAAATTGTATTAATGATATTATTAACTTATTTTTTATTATATGATGTATTAAATTGATTTTTTATGTTTGTATGTTCATTATTTGTTAATTTCTTAACTATTGTGTTTTGTTAAAATGATTTTATATTTTTTTATAGTATTATGTATCTTAAATTTTAATTTATTATACATATCTAATAAAATTTAAGGTACAGAAGTTATTAAAAATGTTTAAAATATTAGGTTGGGTCAAACCCGGATCAGATCCCTTCTTTTCCCGTTTCCCTTCTTTCTTGCCTTCTTGGCCTCACAAACACACAGACACGCACCGCTCAGACACACTCCCTCTCTGCTCACCGACCGGCGACAACCTCCCCCGCTGACTCTCTCCGTCTCCGTCGGCGACTCCAGCAACCACTCTCTCCGTCGGCGACTCCAGCAACCACCAACTTCACTAACTCGTATCCCTCCTGCTTGCTCGCTCGCTCTTCGTCTTCGCTGTTCGTCGACGGCCAAACCCTAGCCGCCGTTGTCGCCTGACCACCACTCTGATCCTCACCGCTCCGCCTCTCTCCCTCGACACTCGCCTCACGTACTCATCTCTCGACACTCACGCTCATCTCTCCTACTCGGCTACCGCAACCAAACCCTGTGATTCTCTCTCTCGGCTGCCACCACCACACAACCACTGTCGCTGCGGCTGTCCCTGGTGCAGCGCCTCCACTAGAACCAGAATAGTCACCGCCGCCCGAAACCCTAATATCAGGTATTATTTTTATCTCGTTTTTATTGTTGATGATTTGCTTCAGATTTCTCATATGTAGTACTTACAACAAATCATCTAGATACCTTGAGTCTGTTTTAAGATAATTTGTTTAAATTCATTTGTCAATTTCTAGATCTGTGTTTTATGTATGGGTTTCTGATTTTCGAGGAGTTGTAAAATACACATGAGAAGGGGATAAATTACGAAGAAAACATAAAAATACATCACGTTTTAAACATGAATGATATAGCAGCGTTGAAATGTTGATTGGTATATAAATGCTTTATGAACACATGTTATATCGGTAAGACTTTCCATGGGTCTGTTGAATTAACAACTGAGAGACCAAGTCTTTTCAGGATTCATTGTCATTATCTTGAGTTTATTTGAATCACAATTACACACCATTGAAATCTGAAAGTTAATTAGTTATAACAAGCTTTAAAATCATTTCAAAGATTCATTTAGAGACATTTTTCATCAGAGTAAAGTTGGATTTATTGGATATCTTCAGAGTGAATCAATTGTTATTGGGATTATATACATATATAAAATCAAGTATGCGACAACTCAAGCATCTAATGGTCTGTTAATTATAGGATTCATATCGCCTAAATCAGTTACCACCAATATCATAAAGTATCGTGCACACTTTCATTCATTATTATATCCATGGACCCGAGACTATCAAAATTTTGCAAATGAATGCAAAGTTAGACTGCGCTAAACCTTGTCTAGTAGACTGACATGTATTCTTTATGCAGGTTTCATGTATAATATTGCAAAGGGTGACTTCGGTTATACACTCCATTGGCAACTGCATGATGAACATGTGGTGGTGACCGCATGATCTCTATTCTTCCGTTAACCTGTCTCACATAGGAACTCAATAGGTAAACTCTCTACCATTTGACTTGGTTTTATAGAAGTTATATAGTATAATGATTGGTGCCATGGTGTTTATTTCCTAAAGCACTATATTGTGATAAGAAACTTAGAAATTCATATCAACTGTTTCTTATTTGCATATTCTTTATACAGCAGTAATTTTCCAAACATAGTACTCAATAGGCTTTATTGGGCATCCGCTGTTCGGTTTTAATCATAAAGAGTTGTTATTTGCTTCAAGTGGATTTCACCAACACTTATTTAAATTTAAATCCTAATATGAAATAGGAATCAGTTATTACAATTCAACGTGTGCTTTTAAATTTGAAATTTTCTGACTTTTATGATATTATCTTGTAATAATTCAAATTAAATATTAATATTTGTTGATATTTGATTCTGTTAATTTAAGCATTCAATAGACCATCATATATATCCACCTTTCATGGTTTCATGAAGATTCTAGTAATGGAATTTAAGTTACCGGTGTGTGTGTTTCTTGATTTTGAAAAATTTCAGATTGGGCTTGTTAAATGATTAGTCAAAATTTGATTACGATTTACCATATAAAAAAATATATTCGTAAGTGTGCTGTAGAACTTAATATTCTTGTTCTATCTAATAATATATAATTATATATCATATTACATTTACAAATCTAAAAATGTATGGGCTATGATTTTGATGACAACCTGGTCAGTTAAATAATATGTAGGTAAATTATTTTAAATTTGTTAAATGTTTAAAATCTGGGTAAATGAACATGTTCTACAATCTACAAAAGTAGTGTCTTCATACTGCAGGAAATCTCTTATAAACAAATTGGAGTATAATTTTTTTAATCAAATTGTATTTATCATAGGTTGCAACTATTCAATATGACATATAATTGCTTCTTCTTCTTCTTCTATTTTTTTTGAAATAATCCCCCAAGGCCTAGCAGTGTTGCAGTACACCACGTGGACTCATGGTACTCGGTAAGTCTACATTTTTTTATTGTCATTTATTTGCATTTCATTGTTTATTTGAGACCTTGTCATTTATCTGCATATTATTGTAATTTCATGATGCTTATTTTTTGTTGTTGCAGTATCTTTTCAGTATTCATATAGCATACCAATTACTTGAATAAGTTCATAAGCTGTAAGCTAAAAGACCTAACAAAACATTTAAAGTAGCACACATGAACCCACATTGTGAACAATATACCTAATAAGTAAGAAACCAAACTACAACTTGTATGAAAGAAGGAAATTTCATGAATACTTTTGTGTGCTTGCCTTTTGAAACTGAGTATCCTCTCTTTCACTCAACCAATCTTGTGGCTTCTGCATTTTCCTGCTAAATGTATGGCATACCAATTAATCAGTACAGAATATAAGTGTGTCATGATATTTTAAAATGATCATTTATATACACGTGGTCGTGTAAATACAATAGGTATTTTTGAAAGTATTTTTTTGTTATAGATGTGATAAAATCCAAAATTCAGAATTGTAATGGTGAAACAAAATGAAGTCTGAAGTTGTATATGTTCAGATTTTGAAATTAGTAAAAGGGAGATGTAGTAAAGTCCATAAATTTGAAGTTGGGACAATAATAATGAATTATAGTTTAGTCTTAAATTGTATATGTTTCAGAATTTGAAAAACAAAAAAAATACAGACCTTGTATTTTTAATTATTTTTACTAAAAGTGCTTGTAAAATATTTTTGTAGTTACATAAATAGGCAATAAGTTTGAAATAAGTACCTCTGTTTCCTTCATAACATCGTTTCACCTATTGTAATCAAGAAAATAATTAAATGATGCATCATTTTGGTTGACTTGTCATATATACACAATAGAATGAAAGTTAAATAAATGCATGTTGAATTTTATGTACGAATTAAGTAATTATTATAACAACTAATTAAGATTTTCATACCTTGTTTTGTTCACTGCAGGTTGAACTCATTGAAGCAGTCTTTCATTGCATCTTCACAAATTAGCAGCTTGCACCTGATTCTTGACAGGAAAAATATGAAAACGGTAATGAGCAAAAGCAAGGAGATGAGCTTTTTATAAATTTTTTTATTATTATTGCTACATGCATATAAGTAGCTTAAAAGTGATAGTTTTGCCTTGAATTAGTCAAGGCTGGTAAAGATAAAGCTGGTAGTTATAAAAATCGTAAGGGTGTTACTTATCCCTAATTTTTCTGGATTTTTGTTACACAGCTACTGCAGCAGTATTTTGTTGATATTTTGGTTATAGGCTTCATTTTTGAAAATATTGCGTCACGCGTTATCTTTATAAACACAGTGCTGGAATTTGTCAAGTATTATAGCCATTATTTCAAAAATATTTGTTATGCAGAATTTTCTTTAAATATCAATTTTAAACTCGTGTTGGAATAATGTTATCCCATTATTTATGCATTGTCTGTTTTTTTCTTTTTCCAATTTTTTTTTATTTTGATATTCCCAGTTTGAAATTTTATTTTTACTGCATATACTCGTGTTTAGTTTTTTATTTCATATATTATCTCCCAATTAGTTGCATTTAATTGATGATCATATATGTCTTTTTTTCAGGTTTCAATCTTTTTTTTTTTGCTTTTTCTATTTTGATATTATCAGTAGGTTTTGATCGTGCATCTTTTGATATTCCAGGTTTGAAACTTTATTTTTTACTGCATATATTACTGCTTTTTCTGCTTTAACATATGATTGATATATATATATATATATATATATATATATATATATATATATATATATATATATTCCAGCAGCTTGGCTGATTTTTTAACTTCTAAAAGTGCAGAGTTAACTCACTTTCACTAAGTTCCTAAGATTGAAACCTGTTTTTACTTTTGATGTACAAAGTTAACTCATTTTCACTAAGTAATATATCGGTCCCATAAGAATTGAAATGCTTTTCAGTTTGGAATGTCCCATCTTAATTGCAGTATCTGCTCTTTTTGGGTCCGATTTCCAAGTTAAGTTACCTATTCATCCATCGTCATGTTTAATTCTAATCCTCAAGACTTCCCCCATATATGTCTTCGTTGCTAAAGGGTACTTTAGGCACTCGACTAATATTCAAACACATGTGACGATTGCAATAATTTTATGAAGATGGACATATATTCATATATTAATTAGAAAAACCAAATAATAGAAGCTGCTCAGAAAAACAAATTTGAGGATTAGAAAAAAACCAACATTAGAATTGGCATCAGGCATTAGGTTTGAGACATAAATATGAAAAAGCTGCTCAGAAGAATAACATAAATAATAGAAGTACAAGTTCAACAACACATCCAAGCACAAGCTAGGCAAAACCATGGATTCACCACTCTTTCCTTTCCTTTCCTCTTGTCATGTCTAGAAATTATCACAAGGCAACATGTATGAGGGCTGACATTAGGTAAGATCATAAAGCTCGTTGGCTTTGTGAGGATTGTAGAAAAAAATCTCTAAAACAATATATACATGATTTCTATTGCAATATGCAAAGAGACTATTTCCATGACTCAATAAAAACAACAATCTAGCCACGACAAGATAACTTGTTGTATTTCCATGGCCCGTACCCTATTGACAGACAGAAAAAAAATAAAAACAACAATCTAGCTAATAACATGAGACGGACATGTAAAAACAAAACAAAACAAACACTTGAAATTTTGATGTGATAAGTTGAAATTATATTTGTTATTGACTATGAATGATTAAAGCAAAGTTAGTAGTAGTTGTGCTTCTATCTTAAACAACATACTTGAAATTGATTTTGTTTTCTGAAAATAGTGAAACATGATAAACTTTTCACCTTCAATTTTGATATGACTGAATGTTGCAGCACCGGAGTGAAAGAGTCGATATGTTTGGATGTTGTGGAGACAGGTGAAGTAGGAGTTAAGATCATCCTCATTCGGTAGTATGAAATCTGGCGTTTAATTGAAGCAGGTATACTCCTTTCTGCATTAAATTTGTCAATTTATAACATGAAAGGTGATACACACAATATATTTGTTATCGGTAGTTTCAAATAATTTACATCAACTATAAAGTAAATTTAACACTTGGAAACAAAGTATCTATAACCCATGTAAAGAATTTTAAATATCAGTGTTTCTGCATTAAATTGTCAATTTACATCAACTATAAATGTGCTTTGGTTTCCTCTTAGAGCATAACTTTTTTTTCCTTTCTTTATGTTTGCAGACTTATACTATGGAAGCAGAAGTGTTAGAATTGAAATAGAAGAATCAAGAACAAAAACGAAAACGAAAACATGATAAGAATTCACCTTCACTTCTGATATGCTTAGATGTTGTGGAGCCATGGACAAAAGAGTCAAATTCATTTCCAATCCGTGACATTTGAAATTTGATTCAGGTAATCTCACCTTCGAAGGTTTATTCAAGTAAACCCATCTTTGCATTAATTAATCTAGCAGTTAATTTATAGCATGATGATGTTACGAATTACTTTTTCTCCTGCATATTTATCTCAAGGTTCGTTAGTTTTAACAATGATAATATATTATATCATGTAATTTTCAACAAATTACTAATAAATCTGATTTTTTTGGTGATATTATCCCATTTTTTATTAATTTAAACTGCTGGGTTGATTTTTTTTTTTTGCATATATTATTTCACAGTTTGTTAATATATCTTTTTTCCAGGTTTCAGTCCTTTTTTTCTGCCTTTTCTGTTTTCATATCATCCAGAACATGCTGTTGCAAATATTCTAGGTTTCAATTTTTTTTCTGCTTTTGCAGTTATTATTATCCAGATTTTTTCTGCATATTGTAGAAATATTTATCCAGAAATATATTATAATGTAATTTTCAATTTTCAACAAATTACTAACGATTTCTGAATTTTTTTTTGTGATATTATCCCCTTTTTTTTATTAATTTAAACTGCTGGATTGAACTTTTTTTTCTGCATATATTATTTCGCAGTTTGTTAATATATCTTTTATCCAGGTCTCAGCCCTTTTTTCTGCTTTTTCTGTTTTCATATCACCCAGAACTTGCAGTTGCAAACATTCCAGAAATCCTGTTCTTTTTTCCAGAAATCCCGTTTATTAATTTAAACTGCAGAATTATTTATCCAGAAATCGTTTTTTTCTGCAGTTTTTCCTGGATTATAGCCAATCACATCTTGCCAAATCAGCATTAAAATCGGAATTACTACCAATAATAGACAGCCACGTCAGCTTTTTTCTCTCTGCTCCGTCGGCAATATATATATATAATTAAAACAATATTGAAAAAACACAACTATTTCTTGTCATTTTCCTTTTAAATAAATAAATTAAAAAACATAAAATTACCAATATTAATTAAACTTGAGTTAAATAACGAAGTAAAATTACAATTACTTTAACAAAAAATGAAATTTCAAAAACTACGATATAAAAATATAAAACGAAAAAAAGCAAAAATAAAATATAGAGTTAATTACAAAAATGGTCCCTGTGGTTTGTCCTAAAATTTGGATTTGGTCCCTGAACTTTCAATTTTGCAGAAACGGTCCTTATTTTCATAGTTTGTTTGCAATTTTGGTCCCTCAACCTATTAACTTTTCTAATATGACCAAATTACCCTTTGATGCAAACTATAGGGACCATTTCCACAATTAATTTTTTAACTCTTTTTTATTCTTAATTAAATAAATTATTTTATAGTGTTACTTAAATTTATTAAACTATAAAAAATATAAAAGAATTATTTAATTATTTATGTTGGTTCATAAATGATTTAGATATTTTTAGTCTTAATTAATTTCAATTTACTATAATCAAAGTGTAAACCAATCAAAATTTATAATCGAAAAAATCATTTATCTTTAGAAATTATTTTTTAAAGGTTTCATAAATAAGAAATTTTTTCTCTATAATTATTTATACTGGTTCATATATTTATAATAAAATATATTTATGTTAATCAAACCACAAAGACCATTTATGTAATTGACTCTACTTTATTTTTAGTGTTAATTAACTTTAATAAATTATTTAAAAATATTATTTATGAGCCAACAGTTTAATTAAAGTTAAAAAATATTAAAGAACTTAAATAAATAAAAATTTAACGTTTAATTTGACCGAATTAAAAAAAGTTCTAAACGGTCTAAGACAACTCAAATTTTTTTATTTAATGTATCATTTATTTTATCGTTTTAATTTTTAATTACACCAAAAACGATTTAAAATTTTAGGTCCATATAACATCTTTGATTAACAACTTTAATCAACAAACTTTGGTTTGTCAGACCTTTACATAAAAGTCGAGAAATATAAATAGGTTTTTAATCTTTTTTCGTCTTTAAATTTGACTTTTCATTTTAATCCGATTAAATCTACACCTTAAAAAATTTAAACCATATAGATTTATCACTTTACCATTATCACCTTGCTTTGATACAAATGTGAACGGATTATAAAATAGAATCTTTGGCCGATATTATTTAAGAAGAAAGTAAAATATATTTGACCAACAAACATATTTTTATTATAAATTTATGAACCAACATAAATAAATAGAGTCAAATATTTTTATAAAATTTTATATACGGAACCTCTAGAAAATAGTTTCTAAACATAAATGATTTTTTCGATTATAAATTTTGATTGGTTTGCACTTTGATTATAGTAAATTAAAATTAATTAAGACTAAAAAAATCTAAATCATTTATGAACCAACATAAATAATTAAATAATTTTTTTCTTTTTTTATAGTTTATTAAATTTAAGTAACACTAAAAAATAAGTTATTTAATTAAGAATTAAAAAGAGTTAAAAAATTGTAGAAATGGTCCCTATAGTTTGCATCAACATAAGGGTAATTTGGTCATATTAGAAAAGTTAATAGGTTGAGGGACCAAAATTGCAAACAAACTATGAAAATAAGGACCGTTTCTGCAAAATTAAAAGTATAGGGACCAAATCCAAATTTTAAGACAAACCACAGGGACCATTTTTGTAATTAACTCTAAAATATATTTATGAAACATTTCATTGTTTGGTGAGCGGCATTCGGCATTCCTAAGGGCTAAGGTCATGCGGATTGTTCGGATAAGCAAGCGCAGCCCATCAATAGAATTTATTTCAGAAATTGGATTGAAAACCCGGTTTTGAAAAAATCTGGTTATAATATATCCAAAACCAGTTATATTTTTTTGGGTCCAAAACCAGATTAAATTCAAACTGGATTTTATTGAAACCGGATTTTTAAAAAACCAAAAAAAAAAAAAACTGCATCGGATTTAATCCAGTCTAGATCATATTAAAAACTGGATTTTTAAAAAACCAATCGGTATTGTTGTGTCGCCTCTCCGTCACACTTCCCGCTTTCTCTCTCTCTCAGTACCTGACGATGTAGGTCCCTCTATTAAATCTGGTGGTTAATAAATAATGATATAGTATTTAATAAGAAAGCCAATTAGTATTAACCACGTCATGATATATGCGGTGGTCTTGCCACATAAGCAAGAGAAATATGAATGCGACCCTACATACGAAAGGTACGAGTAAAGTTCGTTATAAAAGGGACAGATGTCTTATTCTGATTAGTGGATATCAAACAAGATTTCAACAGAAGGGTATAAAAAAACTCATATTCTCTTTCACTGAGGTACACACTATACGAAACCCTAATTTACTCTCTGAAAATAGAACCTTCACTGTCCACTGACTTAAGCATCGGAGTGTCGACGCAGGACCCCCCTGCTCCGACATTCACGTAGCATTTTCCTTCGGTTTTGCAGTGACTTATTCCTGGATCGAGGCACGAATAGTACCCTCTTTCTTTCTCTTTCTCTCTTATTTTTTAAATTATATAAAAAAAAAACAATGAGACAAAGTGTTAGAATATCGAAGTGTTAATACAGGAGCAAAGGACAATGGATAATAACATAATTAAATCACAAGTCATAAGTTATGAAAATTCTGTGGATCTGGGCCTATTATTTCATTTTAACAAGAGCCCAGTACCTTAAATTTCATGACCAACCCAAAGAAAACACATAACATTGATTTGAATTCTAAATTAACAAAAAAAAATGCATTTATGTAGAGGTGAAAATTTCGAATTAATGGGCCAAATGAACAGAGTCAAAATCACCTATTATAAAATACTAAAATAGAACATATACTTTTTAATAAAAAATAAAATTCTGAAAAATAATATATTAAACAAATTGTTTTTTGAAAAAGAATTCAAAATTATATAAAATTTGTCTTTTGGTTGTCAGCTCGTTCAACCCGTTTGCTTGAATGATCTGGAATTGTCACCATTTTTATGTCACATTCTATCATGGGTAATGTTATTTAAAATTACATAGAAACATAATGTACTTTTTAATATTCATGTAGAAAATGTAATATAACGAGGCTGTAACACCCGCGCTTCGCTGCGGGAAGATAGAGTTTTATACTTTCATATAATTTGCACATCTTTTGATTTAGCAGATATATGCATAGACAGATACACATATATTAGTTACATTTTAATTATAAAGCAATTTCATTAGAATCTTGTATTGTGGATTTGAATAATAAAGTCTTTTTCATACAATTAAATATAACATAATAGTTTCAAAAGATAACTCCAAACATATGTACAATTAAATCATAGATTTAAATGTGTAAGAAAATTTTGTAATAATAAATGTTAAAAGAGAATTAAACGAAAATTTATTAATATAATAAACATAACACAAAGATGATTGTGTAATTTGAGAAGTTTAAAAAACACCAACCAATCATGGTTGACCATGTCAAACCTGGTGAACCCACGCTTCGCTACGGGAAAAATAGAGTTTTAGATTTTCATCAATTTACAAGTCGTTTGATTTAGCAGAGATATATGCACAGACAGATACATATATATTAGTTATATTTTACTTATAAAACAATTTCATTAAAAAATTGTATTGAGCAGTTGAATAATAATATCTTTTTCATACATTAAACATAACATAATAGTTTTAAATGATCACCTCAAACATATGTATAATTAAAAGCATAAATTAAAAATGTGTAAGAAAATTTTGTAATAATCAATGTTAAAAAGGCGTAAACAAAAATTTATTAAAATAAGGGTTAAGAGATTAGGGTGTATTATGAAAAGTTTAAAATAAAAAATAATCCAACCAATCATGATTTGCCATGCGGGCCTAAAATATTAATTACAAAAATGTGTATGAAAACAAATGCATAAATACATTTCAAAACAATTCAAATAACAAAACACAATTGAATCATAATCGAAAAGTGAAATTTGAAACCTGATATATATCCAAGAAGCAAGCAAAATGACACTGTAGTTTGTTCCTATAATTTGTTTTATAGATTTTGCAATGCTAAACCACGTCTTATTAAACCGAAATTGAATAATTAAAATTTTCATAACCATAATTTAAGATTATGACATTGATTAGGTTTAATCGTCAATTTAATTTGTTGGTTTCACGATCAAATCAAATATAGTTATAATGGTTTGTCTCAAATACATCGATTAGGGCTTACCAACGTTATAAGAGTAATGTTAAATGTGAAACATTATTATATTTAATAAAATATCTAAAAATAATTAGTTACATTTTAATTATAAAGCAATTTCATTTAAATATTGCATTATGCATTTGAATAATAAAGTCTTTTTCATACAATTAAACATAAATATTATAGTTTCAAAAGACAACTCTAAACATACGTATAATTAAAATCATAATTTTAAGTGGGTAAAAAAATATTGTAATAATAAATGTTAAAATACGACTAAACAAAAATTTATTAAAATAAAGGGGTTAAATAAAACATAACATTAAGATAATGGTATATTATAAAAATTTTAAATTAAATAAAAAAACAAGCCAATCAATGTGTGCCATGTGGCACATTTTCATTGGTGTAGAAGATATGAAAATTGTATGTATATATAATTGTAATAATAAATGTTAAAATAGAAGTAAACAAAAATTTATTAAAATAAAAGAGGGGCTAAATAAAAGATAACGCTAAGATGAGGGTGTGTTATGAAAAATTGAAATTAAAAAAAAAAAAGAAAAAAGAAAAAAAGGCCTTAAACGCAATACGCCAACACTTCTCATTTTAAAAACCTATCTATACTATATATAATAAGAAAACCACTTGGAGTTTCTGAACCATTGGATGGAAAGAAATCAATGGTCCAGATTAATGACAACTCATAATTATTTATGAAATGCCAATTATACCCTTAATTAAAATCAATAATTATACCTATGCCATTTTTTTAATTCATTTTCTAAATTTACTACATTACCTTAATTACATTAAATTTTAATTTTAATTTTTTCATTAATGAATTAATATTTATCTAAAATAATTATGTGTCATTATTATCCTTAATGCTCATAGTTAAATTCAAATATAAAAATTTGGATTTAAATGTAGAAGTGTAGTAAATAAAGTTAAAATTTTTTGTTAATTATTATTCTAACAAGATTTAAAATTTAATTGATAAAACTTCAATTGTGAATATTAGGTGTGTGGTTTTGGTTCGGTTTCGGTTTCATCATACACACACAAAAACCGAAAAACTCCAAACCGAACCGAAAGTTATATAAATATTAAACTTTTATTTTATTTTTCTCTTTTAATAATGATTTCATTTGTTTTGTGTTATTTGCTTTTAGCATAGAACTTATTTTTATTGAATATAAACAATAATTAAATTTTTATTGTTAAACTTACAAATATACAATAGGTTTCATGAACGAAGAATAAAAATTTTGGAAATATAAAAAAAGATTAATTAAAAAACCGAAATCAAAATCGAAAAACCAAAAACCGAAACTGAAAAAAAAAACCAAATGGTTTGGTTTCCAAAATCCAAAAACCGAAAGCTTTGGTTTGGATTTTGTTTTTTTTAAGGAAAACCGATTCAAACCGCCTTTTGCTCACCCCTAGTGAATATGATAAATTTTGATTGTTGATTTTCAGATATTCCCTTTTTATATTTTATCATTTTCAAAATATATACACATTCACATAATTGAAATTTTTTGTTTCTTACATTGATATTTCATATTTGAAGTTAATAAAAATTAAAAGAAATATTTTTTGCAAACACATATTATCTGTTTTTAATAATACAATATAATAATATTTTTTTAATTAATATCAAACAACTAAGTATTTTTTTATCTTTGATTTAACTAGCTTTCAAATTTTTTTTTATTTTAATTATATATAAATTTTATAATAATTTATTTAAATATAAAAAAAATATGTATTTTCTAAATCAACCCATGTAATACATGGGTTGATTAACCCATATATTATAATAAAACAAAACAATTCATGTCACATGTCACTTCTACAATACAAGAAAATTTTATTTTTCCACATCTTTTTCCAAATTTAACACATTAACTTAATTGCATTAAATTTTGACTTTATTTTTTTCATTAATTAATTAGTAATAAATTAGATTTTGTAACATTTAAAATTAACGTTTACCTAAAATAAATATCTATCATTATTATCCATAATAATCATAATTAGATCCAAATGTAATAATTTGAATTAGTTGTGGAAATTATTATTATTATGTATAATAAAGGAAAACATCAAATGTCACGTGTCACTTCTACGTTCACCAAAAAGATAATTACAACTTAAAAAATAAAAGATAAATACAATTTAATATTTTTTTAAAAAATAAATATACTCTATTTTTTAATCTATAAATAATAAAAAAGAAACACAATTATTATTTTTGGATGTTTTTATTTTTACTCATATGCATTTTATATAAATAAATTTAATAAAAAATATCCACGTAATACGTGGGTTATAAACTAGTAATATTTTATAGTAAAGAAAATATATAGAATATATAGGTAATGAAGAATTAAGGAGTTGTTTTTAAAAAACATAAATAAATAACTAATAATATATCATTAGTAGTTATAATGAATATCAACTAATTTGTTATAGTTATGAAATAATAAATACTGCATTATATATCAATATAATTTACCTTAAAGTTATTTAGTTACATTTGCGTAACCAAAAGTAGAACATTACGTGTACAAAGTTGTATTTAGGACTTTAATATATATGTAAAACTAATCGATCAGTACAATGATCAAACTCAATATTTTTTTAAGAAATATGATATAATAAATATAATAAACCAAAATTAAATGAGGTTCAAAGTTTTAATATATAATTATTTTGTGATTTGTGAATTAAAGAAAAAAAAAGTGATTTAAATCAGTTAATTATAGATGAGAAGTATATATATATATAGGGTGGGTTCAATGGAGAATCTCTTTGCATCGAAAAACCTTGAAGAACCACAATGCATCGCTAGAAAATCGTAATGCATCACGTGGAAGTCGATGCATCATGCGAAAATTGTGATGCATCACGTGGAAGTAATGATGCATCACAGGGGAATTGTGATGCATTTGTGGTGGTGCATTGTGGTTCTTCAAAGTTCTTCGATACATTGAGGTTCTCCATTGAACTCACTCCTATATATAATATGTGATCATTAAATGTTACATAATATAGTTATTTATAAGGTTTATTATGAAAAAAAACCAACATATTTTCACGTTTTTTCGTTTTCGTCCATCCATGTTATGTGTGTAAGAAAATGTTGTAATAATACATGTTAAAATAGGACTAAACAAAATCTTATTAAAATAAAAGGGCTTAATAAAAGATAATGCTAAGATAATGGCGTGTTATAAAAGAATTAAATTTAAAATAAAAAAGAACGAACAAATGTCATTGGCCTACTCCATGCATTTGAATAATAAAGTATTTTTCATACAATTAAACATAACTTCAGACATAAGTATAATTATAATCATAATTTTAAGTGTGTAATAAAATATTGTAATAATAAACGTTAAAATAGGAATAAATTAAAATTGTTAAATGAAAAATAAGGCTAAGATTAGGATGTGTTATGAAAAAATTAAATTTAAAATAAAAATAGAAAAAATGCCATCGGCTTACTCCATCCATTTGAATAATAAAATCTTTTTTATACAATTAAACATAACTACAAACATACGTATAATTAAAATCATAATATTAAGTGTGTAATAAAATATTTTTTAGTAATAAATGTTAAAATAGGAGTAAACAAAAATTTATTAAAATAAAAGAGCTAAATAAAAGATAATGCTAACATAATGGTGTATTATGAAATTAAAATAAAAAAACACCATTGGCGTAGCCGATTTGGTAATATATATATATATATATATATATATATATATATATATATATATATATATATATATATATATACACTAAGGATCTTTTGTGAACACTTTATTCGTTGTGAACATTGTGAACAACCATAAAATAGCTTTTGAATCTTATGAATCTTGTTGAAAATACTAGCGAACCCTTCTATTAACTCATTAATCTTATTGGATCCTATGGATTTTATTGAATCCAATTAATTTGTCGAATCTCATGAATCTTGTTGAATCTTATGCATCTTGTTATAAAAACTACGTACTATGAACCTTTTAAATGTTCTGAATCTTAAATAGACACTTTTATGAACATTTTGAATCATATGAATCATATTACAAACACTTGTTGATATATATGAATGATTATATGTATTTTTTTTATTTGTTCACAACGAATAACTTGTTCACAATGGATCCCATCCCTATATATATATATATATATATATATATATATATATATATATATATATATATATATATATATATATATATATATATATATATATTACAAACATAAGTATGATTAAAATCATAATATTAAGTGTGTAATAAAATATTGTAATAATAAATGTTAAAATAGGAGTAAACAAAAATTTATTAAAATAAGGGCTAAATAAAAGATAACATTAAGATAAAGGTGTGTTATGAGAAACTGAGATTAAAAAAAGAAAAAGACGTCATTAACGTAGCTGATATGTGTGTGTAGTAAAATATTGTAATAATAAATGTTAAAATAAGAGTAAACAAAAGTTTATTAAAATAAAAGTGCTAAATAAAATATAACGCTAATTTAATGGTGTGTTAAGAAAAACTGAAACAAAAAAAAAACGTCATTGGCGTAGCAGATATGGTAATATAAATACTACAAAGATAAGTATAATTAAAATCATAATATTAAGTGTGTAATAAAACATTGTAATAATAAATGTTAAAATACAAGTAAACAAAAAATTATTAAAATAAAAGATACCGCTAAGATGAGGGTGTGTTATGTAAAATTGAAATTAAAAAAAAAAAGAAAAAAGAAAAAAGGCCATTGACATATATGATATGGTATATATATATATATATATATATATATATATATATATATATATATATATATATATATATATATATATAGAGGTGGGTTCAATGGAGAACCTTCATGCATCGAAGAACTTTGAAGAACCTCCATGCTCCACCACAAATGCATCACAATCCCCCCGTAATGCATCATTATTTCCACATGATGCATCAAATTCTCGAGTGATGCATCGATTTTTACATTATTTCCACTTGATATATCAAATTCTCGCGTGATGCATCGATTTCTACGTGATGCATTTCAGTTTTTCTAGCGATGCATTGTGGTTCTCCAAGGTTCTTCGATGCATAAGGTTCTCCGGTAAGAACCCTTGTTACCGTGAGAACGTGAGAACCACTCCAAAATGCACAAATTTGTACATCAAATGCACAAATTTTAAAATTAAAAGTTTTACTTAAAATCATTATTAGTCTTAAATATTAATAATTATCATAATTTAACACTAAAATTACATTCAAAACTTACATTCATTAAATTATAAACTAAATGCACAAATTTGAACATCAAATGCACAAATTTTCTTAAATGCACAATTCGTACATAAAATGGATAAATTATAGCATGAGATGCGTAAATTTTTACATGAAATGCATAAATATATCGAAAACATTTAATTTTAGTATCAAATGCACAATTTTATACAGTGGATGCACAATTTTTAGAGTGGTTCTCACGTTCTCACTGTAATGAGGGGTTCTCATGTGAACCCAATCCTATATATATATATATATATATATATATATATATATATATATAATTTCAAATCTTATAAAAAATAACGTGTAGTATTTTGACACTTTTAATGATACTATTAGTGAGGATTTAACACTAAAGAGACCAAATAATATAAAATTTTACCATTTCTAAAACATTAAAAGTAAGTTACCTTTTCACATAATTTTAAAAGCCATTAAAATACACAATGTAACAAAATCAAAGATATGTCAACTTTTTGTTATACTAAAACTGTATAATTTAATCATCGAGAACGTTTTTGTTTCATATGATAACCTATTTTGACATTTGATTATAATTGCTGATATTGAGATTGACTTGAGCTCAGTTCTTTGTTCAAGATGTGGTGAAGTGCGTGAGACGATGGTTGTCTTCACAGTACTTTGGTATGGAAGTATATTTTCCAGTGATAGGGTGTTGTGTCATCTATTCTCTCTATCAGACGTCAAGGACAATGAAGGATGTTCAGACTAAATTTGTTCGACGCAGAATGTAGGTTGGCAAGGTGTGATGTGGTCGGCGCTCTGTATGTAATTTACATCTCGGCACTATGGTGAAATGATTAAATTTTCTTAATATTGTCAATTAACTTTTTTCATTTTCTCAATTAAGTGTCTAAATTTTATTTTCTAATTGTTAAAGTCCTTAAACTGTATGTGTTTTATTAAAAAAATATATAGTTTTGACTGGTTACCGGATTTGCCGGTAAAACACAATTGATAAAACAAAAGATTTAGGGATTAGTCGCTAAAATATGTAAAAATGATAGGTTTTTTCAACATTAATCAAGTGAAAAAATTAATGTTACATGTTCGGTAACCGGTCAAACAAATAAAATATATACTTTTGAATAAGACAAAAATACTTTAGAGACAAACAGTAAAAAAAAAAAAATTTAGGGCTTTAATCACAAAAGTGAAAAAAGTTGATGAGGTTTTTTCAATTATTATTCTTTTTATAAAGCTTCAAACTTCAAAGCGAAACTTATTTTATATTTTCAGCATTTAAATTATAGACTTTAATTTGATGAATCCTAGTTCTTTATTATATGTACATGTTTCCGAGTTTCGTGTTTTTTATTATGGTTAATGTCTTACAATAGCAACCTACTTTTGAAAATTTATCGATATGATACGTCTAATTTTTTAATTGTCTATATGGTATGTGTACATCATTTTTATGTATCGATATGGTTATTCTATATTATAGAGCCCGGTTTTTACATACGAAACAGGGTTCTAATGGTATGAAAAACAGTGGTCTATTACAAATATGGTTATATCGGTATGAAAAGTTGAAGTACAAGTACCATGTCGATATTTAAAAAAGTAAACGTACCATATTGATAAATTTTCAAAAATAATTTACTATTGTATGACTTTAACGCTTTTATTATTTATGTAAGCTAACTAGAGGAGCTTGTGGTCTTTCCTTGACAAAGTGAATCAAAAAGAAAGGAATTCCAATTGAAGAAGTTATGGACCTTGTGGGCTTGTCTTGACATAGTTTTCTTTTTTATTGTTATTGAATTCTTGAGTTAAGTATTTTGTTTATAAATCATTTCATTAATTTCTCTTCACCATAGTAACATTTTTTTTATGATATTGTTATTTGTTGTATGTATAACAATAGTTTAGTTTATATACTTTAAAAAAGTACTCCTATAAGGGTGACAATTTCAGCTCATTCAAGCAAATGAGTCAAATGGGTTGATGATCAAAAGTCATAAATTTTACATAATTTTAAAAAAAATTTTAAAGAATAATTTGTTTAATACACCATTTTATAAAATTTCATTTAAAAAAAAAATTATGTTCTATCTTAGTTTTTTACAATATGTCAATTTAATTGTTTGGCTCGTTGGATCAAGATTGTCAGCCATGTAGTACGCACATCAATAAACTAGTTATTCATAAAAAAGAAATACATCCACATGCTTTAAGGAAGCACACAATTAGAAATAGGACTAGTACAACATAATCAATCAACAAATGTGATGTAGGCAATACCAAAAGCTTTGTGATGTGCTTAGTTGATGGATGGTCTATAGAAATTGGACAGGTTTTCCAACAGCAAGTAGGGGATGTGTTTTGTGATTTGCTATACCAAAAGTTTCGGTCATATCGACATCCTCCGACTTAACACCCTGAGGCAACGACCAATGAAACCTGTACAACAGATTAGCAAGCTCCTTCTCAATGATGGCCATGGAAAATTGCCTTCCAGGGCAACTCCTCCTTCCTGCGCCAAATGGTAATAACTCAAAATTATGTCTTACAAAATCAGTCGATGATTCCAAGAACCTCTCAGGCAGAAACATCTCAGGTTGGTCATACACTTTGGGATCCCTCATAATTGCATAAACGTTCACGTATACTCTAGTTCCTTTAGCAATATCATATCCCATTGCTTTCACATCATTAGCTGCCTCTCGTGGCGGTAGAATTGGAAAGGGAGGGTGTAGGCGGGTGGCTTCCATGATCACAGCTTTTAGATATTTCATTTTCTCAATATCGTCGGCGCCTATGTCTTTCTTTCCCTTAAGGACATTCTTTATCTCATCCTGGACTTTCTTTAGTTTATCACTGTGTTTTAGAAGCTCAGCCATTGTCCATTCCAGCACCGTTGATGTCGTGTCTGTACCACCACCATATGCATCCTACGTACGTACAACAAAATTTAATCAAATGTCTTCTTAATACATACATACATACATTCATAGAAACTTTGTACATACATACCAAGAGGAGTGCTTTGATGACATCTGTATCGAGTGTGATGCCATGAGTTTCGTCCTTTTGAATATTGAGCAGTGCATTGACGAATGGTTCCATGCCATCATCGCCTACACGGTTAGAATCATTCCTCATATTTAATATCGTCTCATCAATAATGCCCTGCAACAACTTATCTAAATCTGCCCCAACCCTCTTCACATTACCATCAAGACCTCTTAGACGATCAATCACTGCAAGCTGAGGGATAGTGTCCTCAAAATAAATGGTACCAACTGCCTGAATGAACTCATTCAAAATCCTCTTAAGTTCTCTACTAATTTCTCCTTCATACGTCTTCCCAAACGTAGCCATACACGTCACGTTATTTGCAAGTGAGCTAAAAAGGTCACTTAAGTTCACAGGTTTGTTAGACAAGTAGCATTGAGTGACTCTACTTATGCTTTGGGCAATCATCTTTTCCCTCAACCCTTCAAATGTATTCACCTTTTTCGTAGTCAGAAGTTGGATGGTTAACATGCCTTTGGCTTGCCTCCAGTATTCACCAGAAGGAGCAAATGTGATTTCCTTGTGATTGAAAGTGATCTTATCGAACATTCGTCTATAGGGCCGACTTGCAAATGTTATATCATTATTTTTCATGATTTCCTGAGCGGCTACGCTGGACGACACCACCAATGTTGGTAGCGAGCCCATGTAAAGGAGCATGAACGAGTCACCATAAAGTCTGGCTAAAGATAAAAAGGAGTGGTGAATTAGTCCTTTGCTTAGCTGATGAAGATTGCCAATAATCGGCAACCTTGGTGGAGAAGGTGGTAGTATCCTAGTGGCTTTCGGTGATGCAGAGACGTACCATCGAATGACCAAGAACACGACACCAAGAAACAACGGCAATGTGTATATCGTAACGTGCTCAATGGAACTCGACATATTGTGTCGATGAATAAGAGATGACACAAAAAGAAGGAATTGAATGGTATACGAGCTGAGGAATGTTGAGATAAAAGAACCATTTTGCATGGTATATTTATAATCATAACTAAAGGAATGCAAACCAATATTTATTTACTAAATAGTAATATTTATTTACTATTTACAATATATGATTGTCATAAATTTTTTTATAATATATGATTGTCATAAATTTTTTTTATTAAATTAAATGAGAATGTTAATTACATGTATTCATTTAATAAATAATAATATTTATTTACTATTTATTAAATTTATTAAATTAAATACATATAACAGTTGTGTCCATGTATTAAATGACTGTCATAAATTTTTTTATTAAATTAAATGATTGTCATAGATTTTTTATTAAATTTATTAAATTAAATAAATTTATTAAATTTATTAAATTTATTAAATTAAATACATATAACAGTTGTGTCCATGTATTAAATGACTGTCATAAATTTTTTTATTAAATTAAATGATTGTCATAGATTTTTTATTAAATTAAATGATTGTCATAGATTTTTTATTAAATTAAAAGAGAATGTTAATTACATGTATTAATTTAATAAATAATAATATTTATTTACTATTTATTAAATACATAAACACGCAATGGTAAAAACTTCATGTAAACAAATGAGAATGCTAATTATATTTATTTTATTTTATAAACAATAGGAATTAGATATATATTTATTTGATTTAATAAATAATAGGAATTTTATATATATATGGGAGAGTTCTTCTAAGAACCATAAAAAATGTGGGAGCCTAAGAACCTTTTCTGGCCTTTGGATTAATGATAATCAATGGTTGATATATTGGATGACAATTTTGTAATTTTTTTGAACTTTGATAGTGGAGAATCTTGAAAATGTGTGAAAATGATATTTTTGGAAGAAAAAAATCTGTTTTTTCTCTTTCTCTCTCTTACTTTTTTTCATTTTCATTTTATTTTTCTTTCATTATAATTGATTTTTAAAGTAAAAAAATGTTTTTTATAAAAAAATTATTTTTTCTATATAGAAAATTATTTAATTGCTACAAAAATAACGTATTTTATGTAGAAATATTATATGTCTATATAGAATTTTCTTTTCTATATAGAATATGTTAACGAACATATTTTATGTACAATACATTCTACGTAGAATGACATGCAATCTACGTAGAATGTCGTGTAGAATGTCAAATATCATATATTTTACGTAGATTACCTGATAAAATATATCAAAAACACATTGAAACAAAAAAAAAAGTTGAAAGATTGATTCCTGTAGTTATGCAAAAACAGAGCATGAACTGCTCTATTCGTCGCCGCATCGCGACCGTGCTCCCCTGGTCGCGCCCGCGATCATGGTGAGGCGGCTAAAGGTGGTCGCTAGTGGTAGACCGCGCCCGAGATGTTAGTCGCGGGTCGGGCGAGCTTGGGCATGCTCGGATGAGCCCGGCCGCGATAAGAGGGGCAGCGCGGGGTCATCGCGCCCGCGATGACTGGCCGCGACAAGGTGTCCGCGACCGCAATCTCGGTCGTGCTCGTGTGTCTTGACTTGTTGATTATATTGAGCTAGTGAGTCTAGTAGTATAGTCGTTATGAGTTCAGTCGTTAGTCGTTACAGTGTCGTTGTATTTATTGTTGCCAGGATTCGTAGCTAAGCCTGGGACCTGTAGAGACTGCCGTTGATAGCGAGGCTGTAGTCATGCTTCAGGTGAGTTACTTACTTGTTGTTATTATCCGGGTCCAGTGCGGATCCTTTTATATGTTGGCACTCGTTAGCACAGAGCAGAGCATGTGGTTTACGCGTACTGGTGTGGTGCGCTGAGTAGAGATGTTTGTTGGGTCATTCCCAACTCAGAGGTCCTGACAACCCACTACTTTGTGGAGTGGGCTATGCAGGCTACTCCGGGTCGCTCCCGATGAGGCGTCAGGCAGTTGAGGCCGGCCGCACGTTGATTCTTAGTCGTATATTGTGCTAACTATTTTATAAACTATTTTTAACGTTTTTTATAGTAACTCACCAGCTTTCCGCTGACTGTTGCTTTAATTGTGGATTTCAGGTACGAGAACTGAGGCTAGGGATACAGCGGGCAGTAGCCGAGACCCGCCACGTGGACAGTAGTTAGTGACTACTTTCGTAAGTAGTCTTGATATTTTGTGGTTTGACTTATTAGCCAGTAACCTTTGGATGACTGTAACCTTCACTCATATTGTGGTTGACTGGTGTTACCGACGGGGGGTTGGTTCCCGTCTTGTGTTACTTTATGTTTGATATTGATGTTTAGTAGTAATTAGCTGTTTGACCCTTGATGATGTTGCCTATAATGAGATGACGTGGACTATAAGTCCTATGTGGCATTAGTCGTAAAAGTAGGGTGTTACATGATTGTCATAAAATTTTTTTATTAAATTAAATGAGAATGTTAATTACATGTATTCATTTAATAAATAATAAAATTTATTTACTATTTATTAAATTTATAAAATTAAATACATATAAAAGTTGAGTCCATGTATTAAATGACTGTCATAAATTTTTTTAATTTTTTTATTAAATTAAATGATTGTCATAGATTTTTTATTAAATTAAATGAGAATGTTAATTACATGTATTAATTTAATAAATAATAATATTTATTTACTATTTATTAAATACATAAACACGTAAAGGTAAAAACTTCTTGTAAACAAATGAGAATGCTAATTATATTTATTTGATTTTATAAATAATAGGAATTAGATATATATTTATTTGATTTAATAAATAATAGGAATTATATATATATATATATAATCAATGTAATAAGTTTTTGTATAAATGATTTAACCATCTAATAGTAATAATTTTTTTATAAGCTGAATCCGTATAATATATTTTTATATAATTGAGTTATTATTATATTTAAATATTTGTAATAAAAAATTTTGAATTAATTAATTTGAACATCTCAATAACATTTTTTAAGAAATCAAAATTATACATTTATATTAATTAGGTAATTAAAAAAATTAGAGGCACACTGTAACACCCCTCCCGATCCCGGAAATGTCACGTCAACATAATATCATAAGTGGCAATAACGCAACGGATCTATAACACACGTGTCATAGGATAATGCAGATTACGGCTAATTAAAAGTTTAACACATACGTCAAACACATTCAATACATTCCTAATCCCATATTAACAAAACATATAATCCCGATCACTGGATACACAATTCCCAAAACAACTATTACAAACTGTTCTATACAAGATACGAAACTATTACAGATCTTCAATCAATCTCGGATCTACCTCGGCTGCGGCTGAGATCCCTTCTGACTCCCTGAACATGTTAGACTCGAATACATGAGCTATAAAGCCCGTGAGCACACGAGGGTTGACACTGCACAGAACACATAGCACATAGCACGCAAACCCTGTCCCTGTCCCGATTGCCCAACACACATCTCAGGTATAATATCACAGGTATGAGATCGGGATAACACACAAGCCCTGTGGGGACCCCTCCCCGGTAGACACATCGCACACAGCAATGGTCGGTAATACCCTGTAGCACGGAAGCTACTCGGCTACAGGCCCTGCCGTATATATACGCCCCCAGGACTATAAGAGACAATCAACCCGCGCGATTCCCCTTCGCGACTTATCGTCCGTATGGAACTCATCACGGACCCCCGAACCGATCTCACATCTCATACATAACACGTATAAGGAATAGAATACACCTGAGGTTCACGTCCCTGTCTCACATATATAACACGCACAAATATAGCTATACGTCTAAAACGTAAAAGATGGCGCGCGTTTAGAAAACGACTCGAGTACTCACCTGATTGATTCCCCGAAGTCTGAACGCCCTGATCGAATCCGACTCGAGATCTGCTAGTCCCTGTAACACATAGATATCCCAACGATCAAACCCAATCCCGGGTAGCATCAGTCACATAATCACAAAGACCCGAGCTTAACTCGACCCGACAATCCCACGGAACCGAAACCCGATGAATACCCGAAACTCGACTCAAACCCGACTCAAGGCAATCCCAAACAAGACCCCAACCCCAACAAAACACATCTCGAGCAATCCCGAAGGAAACCCGACACAATTTGACCCAAACCCATTTCACAAGACCAAACTCGGATTTTCACTGCAGGCTGTTGGTCGCGCCGCGAGGACCCTGGTTGTCGCGCCGCGACACCGTGAAAACCTGAACCCTTGACCTGCGATTTCCTTGGTTGCCCAGGAGTATCAACTCCCTTCAAACACGATTTCAGCTCTTCATTAACTCATATAACACTATATGCAGGGCCTTACAAGCTCTGAAACTATTACAACACTATTCACATATATAACCCCAAATTAATACCACTAAATTGAAGTTCTTACCTTGTGGAGCTCAAGAATTTCTCAACAATGAAGATGATGAGATTGATTACTAAATTCAGCAGCCAATTCAGGAATTTAGGAGCTTCAATCTGCTGGAGAGCTTCACCCACATACACACACCACACTTTTAGGTCTCACACAAATGGATAAGGAAGAAGGAAGGTAGACACAATATATACGCTTCTAATTTAACCGGTCCCGAACCCAATAACCCGAACCCGATATCACATTTTCACTATTAATACCCATTTAACCCATTTAATCCCACGATCCAAAAAATATAATCCGTTCATTAAAATTATAACCCGATGACACGCAAGCCCGATCCCGACACGTATCAATCCACGAAACGAGATATAATTAGACCAACCCAATATAAATAAATTAATTATCCACTAAAATAATTCCACGTACCAGGTTGAAATGACGGATGTTACACACACACTACCTAATTTATCTTGACAAATAAAAAGTTTGCATTACCTTCTATAAATTAGAACTTTTAATTTAAATAATTACTTAATTAAACTTTTATATAAGCTGAATGAATGTAATAAATTATTGTCCGGTTGAATTATCTTTTAGAGAATAGCAATAGTAAACATTTGTATTAATTAATTAACTTGAGCAACAACAATCTTTAAAAAAATATTAATTTAATTATATTATACTTTCTATGTTTAATTCAAGGAAATATAAAATTCTTTAATTTTCGGAATATATAAACATTACAATAAAATTTAAAAGCCTAATTCTATATAAAATAATTATAAACGGATTTTCAGCAATATCATGTAATAATAACATGATCATTTATCTTTATTTATTTTTTGCATTTATTTGGATCCATTGGTTATCCCTCCTTAATAAATAAATAAGATACCCGCTTCTTATTAATTACTTCAAAGTTGAAACCGTTCATTTTATTAACATGTGTAGCGATAACCACTTCATTATAATTATATGTTATTAATTTCAATAAAGCTTAAAAACTTTTCATTCTTCATTAGTAAAAAAACCGTTCATTACAATTACAATTGATTGTTAAAACTCAAAAAATATTCATTATTAATTAACAATTAACATTAATAGCTGATAAGATTTTACCTTATAAATTTGGTAATTATTTTTAAATCTTCATTTGACAATCCTTCTTCTACTACTTTGTATCCCCCTCACACACACACACACAAACAATAATTATTGCATCCATCTTAGATGATATTCAAAATCATCAACCTATTAAATATGGTTAACAAAATTCATATTTGAAGCTGACATTCAGTTTGTTGTTAACAAAGATTTTGATTTTTGATAGGAATGTAAATGTGTTTGTTTCTTATGGTTTTTAGGGCTCTTAATTATAATATAAACTAGTTTATTATCGCATGTATTACACGGATTATAATAATTCAATATTTTCTTAAAACATGTATATAAACTTAAAATTTTATTATAAATATAAAAAATATCTTAAAATTGTTTTCTTAAAACATGTATATAAACTTCAAATTTTATTATAAATATAAAAAATATCTTAAAACACTAATGATAAACTATTGTAAATGATTTATTAATAATTTAGTATATAATTCTCTGTCCAAAAAACTTATAAATATTGATTCTAAATAAATACATATAAAAGATTTTATTAGTATTAATATTATGGCTAATAGATATTTATTAAAATATAGTTATGATTTAAATAAACGACTTATCAACAAAAAATAACAAATTAAGAAAAAATTGAAGGTTTTATTAAAATATAGTTATGATTTTAATATAAATAGTTTTATTTGTTGACATGTAATGTAGTTGGGTGGTTGATATTTAAATTTATAAAAATTGAAGGAAAATAAATTTAAATTGGTCAATTAATTACAATAATTAAGAAAGTAATTAAGGAAGTTTAGGAGGAAAAATAAAAGTTAAGACTTAATATGATGACATGTGGCAAGAAGTGTTCTTGTTTATTATATAAAAAGATAGATGGAGTATTGATTTAGGATTCTAATTACTTTGTTTGTGTTTGTTAAATTTAGATTAGTTTATAATAATAGAAAAAATTGCATTATCACTCAGGGTTTCTTATCGATTGAAGAAAAACCCCTAGATTTCTTATCATCCATTCAAATTACATTTACTATTAATCAAACATTAAAAATTATGTTATTATATTTTACTCATGTTTATTGATGGAATTCATAAGTTTTATATGTTTCTATTTATCCCTTTTCAATATAATTTACAATTTGTGGTGTTTGATTCATCAACAAATTATCATAACACCCAAAATTTATTTTGGATTCCAATATGGATGTTAATTTTCTATTAATCACATGATTATGTAGTTTCGTCTTCATGGTTGATGACACTGGATACATCTTTTCATCAAAATAAACAATTCATGTATTATGTAAGTACACATTATCTTTTATATTTTCTTTAAATAACACATCGACTTGGGTTATAAGTAGTAATCAATTTTCATGTATATAGAACCATCTATATATATATATATATATATATATATATATATATATATATATATATATATATATATATATATATATATATATATATATATATATATATATATATATATATATAAGTTGAGTATATAAAAGTTGAGTCCCATGAAATAAATAAGGGTATTAACTATGTGATTAAATTTTAATTTTTCTAAACTAAAAGATGATAGTAATCATTCATTAGTAATAAATGAATATAATAAAAAAATGAGGATTTTTTTTAATCTTTAATTTGGTGATTAAATTTATTTTCTAAATGTGATTTAAGTGATTATATTGAAATACAAGTTAAAATTAATGTATAATTGTTGACTCCATGAAACAAATATATATTTATGTAAATTGAGTTAGTTTATATATGATCATACTAATAATAAACTTTGCATTAAAATAACTAATTTAACTGACTACACTAAGGATCATTTTTTAAACTCTAAATTATAGTATTTTTCTTTTAGTATGGTAAATAAAGTTTTTTCTTAAGAAGATTTGAGTGTTTACATTTATCGGTTAAAATATGATTTAAAACTTTATATTAGCATTCATAAATTGTGTAACTAATATGTACATTATTATACTAGGTTAAATACTCATGTATTACATGGGTTGGTTTATAAAAAAATAAATGTTAATTATGATATATAAATTAATTTTAGAATATTATAGTTTATTAGTGTAACACCCTCAAACTAACCCACAATGCCACGTAAATAACACGTCATCCGCGACATAATATAATAATCCCTACACTATTCCCAAGATACATACACGAAAACCCGATAATTTTAAAACATTAATTACACAACCACAGTCACGGAAATCCCTGAATAAAATACAATCTATCCGAAGTATATACAAACAACCCCCAAAATATAACTACCTCTATGAAGGGTAGCTAACTCCTCGATCACAGATAATGTAAACCTACTTTGGTCCAACAGGCCTACTAGGAGTTCGGTCACCTGGGATACACACAACAACACACACAAGTCAGCTAAAGCTGGTGAGAATGCAAGGGTTAGTGTACGATTATAAAGCTCAATAAATAAATAACTCAACAATAAAACGTTCAGCGTTCTCTACTGAACAAGTATATGAGATCCCACAAGATAGCTCAATAGGTACTCAACTCGTGTGGATAAATCCACGTACCCAAATCCCTAGACCGCACAAAGCAGTCGTCAGGAACTCAAAAGGGAATTGGGAGCGACCCAACCCCTGCCCAGCCGTACGGTTTAGTATCTCAACAGCTCAAGTGTCCCAAATCTCATATTTAAAATAAAGTTCACAATAGATCAGTAATACAAGCATGATAGTATCTCAATAAAAACTCGTAAGAATACTCATGATATCTCATAAGAAAAGCTCGATAAAAGATCATGCAAGTATCAGTAAAATAATCGTACAAGTATCTCAACAAAAAAACATGCAAACTCACCTGCTCAGCTAGCTACACTAAGTCTCGGTTCCCTGCCCTTTCCCTACCCTGTCAACACGAGACCCTGAAAACACAATAACACAATCTCGATATCACAATCTCAACCCAACAACTCTATACACAATTCTCAACAACTCACGATACCCCAAAGATCCGAATACACGACTCACAAAACCCGAAAACCCGACCCAAAACCCTAGCCGCATCGCGGCCGCACTGACCATCGCGGTCGCGGTCGCGCTGACCATCGCGGTTGCGGTCGCGCTCAGGCTAACCGCCTGCGATCAACTCAAGAACATCGCGGCCCACGATCAAGGGATTGCGGCCGCGCTCACGGACGAACAGTAGCAGTTCAGCTCTGTTTCTGCACAGCCAGGGGATTCAATCCCCAAACCCGATTTTAACCAATATAACCCACTTAATTAGCTTCGAATTTACTCAAAAGTATACACAAACTCAATTCAATCAATCACTTTCCATCCATAACAATTAACCCATAAATTTGGAGCTTAATACTCACTTTGAGCTTTGGTAGCAAAATTGAAGAAGAAGGAGATGATCAGGAACCCAAATCACAAGCTGGAGCTCTAAATTCTTGCTGCTATCTCTGGAAATAACAATCACACACATACACACTTTTGAACTCTAGATTGAAATGAGCTAAAGAAACAAAGGGAAGACAATATATACGTTTTGGGTTTAACTCGGTCCGATACCCAAAAATCCGATCCCGATACCGTAAAATACAAATTTATATCCCCGGGTCCCAAATTAAATAATTAATCCAATGAAATAATTCCACGTACCTATCTCAAAATCATGATGTTACAAGTCATCCCTCCTTATGAAGATTCTGTCCTCAGAATCTAGCTCGAAGCAAAGAGGTGAGGATAGCGGATACGCATCTCTGACTTTGGCTCCCATGTGGCGCTGGTACCCTTGTGGTGCTTCCACTGCACCAACACTAACACCACATCTTTATTACGCAACCTCTTTACTTTCCAATCTGTCACTGCCTCAGGCTGCTCGGCATAATGAAGTCTATCATCGACCTCAATCTCTGACAAGGGGACTCTCTGATCATCACGGGCCAAGCACTTACGGAGATGACTGACATGAAAAGCATTATGAACTCCCGACAATTCTGGGGGCAAATTCAGACGATAAGCCTGATCCCCGATCCTCTCAACGACCTCAAACGGCCCAATATAACACGGACCCAACTTACCTCGTCTCCGAAATCGAATAATCCCCTTCCAGGCTGAGACTTTAAGCATCACGGAGTCTCCGACCTGAAACTCTAACTCAGACATCTGGCGATCCGCATAACTCTTCTGGCGACTCTGAGCTGTCCTAATCCGCTGCTGAATCATAGCGACCTTGTCGCTAGTCGCCTGAAGAACCTCTGGCCCGCTGATAGGACGCTCCCCAACCTCTCCCCAACATACCGGAGTCAGACACTTACGCCCATAGAGAGCCTCAAATGGAGGCATGCCGATAGACGCATGGTAGCTGTTATTATACGCAAACTCAACAAGCGGAAAATGAAGATCCCAGCTACCACCGAAATCAATAACACAAGCTCGCAGCATAACCTCCAGAGTCTGATTAGTCTGCTCTGTCTGACCTACTATCTGCGGATGATAAGCTGTACTCAACTGAACTCGGGTGCCCAACTCCCTCTGAAAGCTCTGCCAGAATCGCGACACAAATCGGCTGTCCCGGTCAGACGTAATAGACCTCGGAACTCCATGCCTCGCAACAATCTCACTAATGTAGAGGCGCGCCAACTGATCCATCGTAATCGTCCCATTAACGGCAAAGAAGTGGGCGCTCTTCGTAAGACGATCGACAATAACCCAGATCATATCATTCCCACGAACAGTCCGCGGGAGTCTCACTATGAAGTCCATGGTGATATCATACCACTTCCACTCCGGAATCTCTAACGGCTGAAGTCTGCCATGCGGCTTATGATGCTCACTCTTAACTCTCAGACACGTCATACACGCCTCCACATACTTCCCCACATCCCTCTTCATCCCTGGCCACCAGTAATGAACTCGCAGATCTCGGTACATCTTCGTGCTGCCCGGATGAATCGACAATCTAGACTTATGGGAATCATCTAGAATCAGCTGTCTCAAATTCCCTACTCGAGGGACCCACACTCGACCACGAAGGGTCATCAAACCTCTATAATCTCTGCTCAACAACTCCAGCTGTCCTGCTAATCTCTCTCTCTCTCTGCACATTCTCGCCTCTCAAACCCTCCTCCTGAGCTAACCACAGACTATCAATCATAGCCGACGTAACTTCTAATCGAGAAGCTCTGGACGTAATCGTCTGCTCATAAGATCTCCTACTCAAAGCATCTGCCACCACGTTAGCTTTCCCCGGGTGGTACCGGATATCACAATCATAATCCTTCAGAAGCTCCATGCTACGCCTCTGTCTCATGTTCAGCTCCTTCTGGCTGAACAAATACTGCAAACTCTTATGATCAGTAAATACTGTAAATCTCGTCCCATATAGATAATGCCGCCATATCTTTAAGGCAAAGACTATGGCATCCAACTCTAGATCATGCACCGGCCGGCTCAACTCATAACTCCGAAGCTGTCTCGAGGCATAAGCAATCACCTTGCCTCTCTGCATCAGTACACATCCCAACCCAGTGAAGGAAGCATCACCATAAACTGCAAAATCCTCCGAACCCTCTGGCAATGCTAGGATCGGGGCCCTACACAACCGATTCTTCAACTCTAGAAAGGCACTCTCCTGCTCCTCGGTCCACACGAATGGCACTGACTGCCTGGTCAACATCGTCAACGGCACTGCGATCCGCGAGAAATTCTCTATGAACCACCGATAATACCCGGCCAAACCCAAGAAGCTGCGAACCTCTGACACAGATGTGGGCTGGCCCCAACTCATAATCGCCTCAATCTTTGCGGGATCCACCTTAACGCCCTCGCTCGTCACCACGTGCCATAAGAACTGCACCTCTCGAAGCCAAAACTCGCACTTCGAAAACATGGCGTATAGCCTCTCTCGCTGCATGGTACTCAGAACCTCTCTCAAATGCTGGCTATGCTCCTCGCTACTCCTCGAGTAGATCAGAATATCATCAATAAACACAATCACAAAACGATCGAGCATCGGCCTGCTGACCCTATTCATCAGGTCCATAAACGCTGCCGGGGCGTTCGTCAGCCCAAACGGCATGACTAAGAACTCATAATGACCATATCTAGTCCTGAAAGCAGTCTTAGGCACATCCTCATCTCTAACTCGCAGCTGATGATACCCGGAACGCAGATCAATCTTCGAGAAATAGCTCGCCCCCTGAAGCTGATCAAAGAGATCATCAATCCTCTGCAAGGGATAACGGTTCTTCACCGTTACCCTATTAAGCTCTCAATAATCTATACACATACGCATCGTCCCGCCTTTCTTCTTCACGAATAACACTGGGGCTCCCCACGGAGAAGAACTGGGGCGAATGAATCCTCGATCCAACAGATCCTGCAGCTGCGTCATCATCTCGCGCATCTCGGTAGGAGCTAACCGATACGGCGTGCGCGCAACAGGAACGGCCCCGGGAACTAGGTCGATCCTGAACTCAACCTGCCGGTCCGGTGGCAGACCCGGCAACTCATTTGGAAATACATCAGGAAAATCTCTAACCACCGGCACATCACTGACCTCCCTCTTCTCTTTCTTCGCATCCACCACATAAGCTAAATAGGTGGCACACCCCTTCGCCACATACCTCTATGCCTGCGCCATCAACACTATACTCATCTCTCTTCTGCGCCTCTCACCATACACAACCGCTAACTCTGACTCGGAAACGGGGATACGAATCATCTTCTTAGAACAGAAGATATCCGTCTGACGCGCTGTCAGTCAATCCATGCCAACAATGGCATCGAAACTTCTAATCTCCATAGGCATCAAGTCTATGGAAAAACGGTGACTATCTATCTCTAATGCACAATCTCTACAAATACGAATCACCAACACAGTACTACCATCAACACGCTCAACAATAACAGACACAGATAACTCAGATGAAGGCATAGAAAAATAATCGCAGAAGGAGGCAGACACATATGAACGATCAGATCCCGAATCAAACAAAATAAAGGCACGCAGTACATTAAGGATAAACGTACCAGATACAACATCAGGCGACTCACGCGCCTCCTCAGTAGTAGCATGAAAAACTCTGTCGCGAGCCCTCGGTGCTCCACCTCCATGAGGTGCTGAAGATGACCCAGACGGCCCAGCTCCACTTGAACTCGATCCCGGAAATCCAGTGCTCGGGTTCGGACAGTCCCGAGACATGTGACCCGGCTTCCCACATCTAAAGCAAAGAGACTCCTGGGAAGTACATGCAACAGCAGTGTGACCAAACTGGCCACATCGAAAACAACGGAGATGCTCCCGAGTACACGGCCCTGCATGGCGGTGATGACACCGCTGACAATCTCTCTCTACCGATGCCGAACTCTCAACTCGGCTCCCAGAATCCCGAGATCCCTTCCCAACACTCCCCTGACTCTGACTCTGCCCCTGCCTCTGACCCTGACCCCGCTGCCTCTGGCCCTGCTGTCTCTGCCCACCCTGACTCTGTCCGTGACCCTGGCCAACCCCCGACTGCCTGTCATCTCGACCCTGATCATGCCGAGCCCCTGAAGTCTGTCCCTGCTGTTCGGAATACCCGCCCTGACGGCTCTCTCTATAAAACCTCGAAGACACGGAACTCTGACCCTGACCTGACGGCTCAATGCGCTGTCTCTGGGGAGCTGACTGCTCCCGCTGTCCCTCAATCTCTCTCTCCGTACGCCTGGCGTACTCCATCGCTGAGGAAAAAGTGGGGTCACGCAACATCCCCACAAACTCTCTGATATCTGGCCTCAAACCCTCAATAAACATATTGACCTTTCGGTCCTTTGTAGCTACCTGATGTGGCGCAAACTGAGCTCTGTCATTAAAGACGTCGATATACTCCTGAACAGATCTGGATCCCTGCTGCAAATGGATGAACTCTCGCTCCAACTCTCTCCTCGTGTCCAGCGGACAATACTGCAGCTCGAACTTTGTGTTGAACTCCTCCCAAGACATCAAGTAGGCCTCATCGACTCCCCGAGCACTGACAACTGAACTCCACCATCTCAACGCTCACCCCTTCAGAAGGTAGGAGACATAACTCACCCTATTGGCTCGATCAACATGGGCTATACGAAACGCAACCTCGACCTCTCGCAGCCAATCAAGTGCCTTCGAGGCACCAACTCCACCGAAGAACTCAGAAGGGCGACCCGTCATAAAGTCCTTAAAGGACCCACGCGATGGCTGGCTAGAAGAAGCACCAGCCCCAGAACTGTGCTCTCCCTCGGGTGGAGACACCGCACCTCGACCCCTACCCGCACCATGAACCGGAAAACGCTCATCTAGGATCTGGCCTATCACAGCATATAAGTCAGACCTACGCACTGGCTCATCATCCCTATGGTCATCCCCATGAGGCCCGCTGCCCTGACGATCCATAACAACCTGCACAATAAAATAATAACACGAATTAACTCTACAACACTCTACACACTACTCGTTTATCACCTAATACTCTACTTCGGATTACAATCCAAGGATCTAAACTCTAGGGTTTAAGCTTAAGCATCCACTAGATACTTAATCTCTTAAACCTAGGCTCTGATACCAAGCTTGTAACACCCTCGAACTAACCCACAATGCCACGTAAATAACACGTCATCCGCGACATACTATAATAATCCCTACACTATTCCCAAGATACATACACGAAAACCCGATAATTTTAAAACATTAATTACACAACCACAGTCACGGAAATCCCTGAATAAAATACAATCTATCCGAAGTATATACAAACAGTCCCCAAAATATAACTACATCTATGAAAGGTAGCTAACTCCTCGATCACAGATAATGTAAACCTACTTTGGTCCAGTAGGCCTACTAGCAGTCCGGTCACCTGGGATACACACAACAACACACACAGGTCAGCTAAAGCTGGTGAGAATGCAAGGGTTAGTGTACTATTATAAAACTCAGTAAATAAATAACTCAACAATAAAATGTTCAGCGTTCTCTACTGAACAAGTATATGAGATCCCACAAGATAGCTCAATAGGTACTCAACTCGTGTGGATAAATCCACGTACCCAAATCCTTAGACCGCACAAAGCAGTCGTCAAGAACTCAAAGGGGAATTGGGAGCGACCCAACCCCTGCCCAGCCGTACGGTTTAGTATCTCAACAGCTCAAGTGTCCCAAATCTCATATTTAAAATAAAGTTCACAATAGCTCAGTAATACAAGCATGATAGTATCTCAATAAAAACTCGTAAGAAAACTCATGATATCTCATAAGAAAAGCTCGATAAAAGATCATGCAAGTATCAGTAAAATAATCGTACAAGTATCTCAACAAAAAAACATGCAAACTCACCTGCTCAGCTAGCTACACTAAGTCTCGGTTCCCTGCCATTTCCCTACCCTGTCAACACGAGACCCTGAAAACACAATAACACAATCTCGATATCACAATCTCAACCCAACAACTCTATACACAATTCTCAACAACTCACGATACCCCAAAGACCCGAATACACGACTCACAGAACCTGAAAACCCGACCCAAAACCCTAGTCGCATCGCGGCCGCACTGACCATCTCGGTTGCGGCCGCGCTCAGGCTAACCGCCTGCGATCAACTCAAGATCATCGCGGCCCGCGATCAAGGGATTGCGGCCGCGCTCACGGACGAACAGTAGCAATTCAGCTCTGTTTCTGCACAGCCGGGGGATTCAATCCCCAAACCCGATTTTAACCAATATAACCCACTTAATTAGCTTCGAATTTACTCAAAAGTATACACAAATTCAATTCAATCAATCACTTGCCATCCATAACAATTAACCCATAAATTTAGAGCTTAGTACTCACTTTGAGCTTTGGTAGCAAAATTGAAGAAGAAGGAGATGATCAGGAACCCAAATCACAAGCTGGAGCTCTAAATTCTTGCTGCTATCTCTGGAAATAACAATCACACACATACACACTTTTGAACTCTAGATTGAAATGAGCTAAAGAAACAAAGGGAAGACAATATATACGTTTTGGGTTTAACTCGGTCCGATACCCAAAAATCCGATCCCGATACCGTAAAATACAAATTTATATCCCCGGGTCCCAAATTAAATAATTAATCCAATGAAATAATTCCACGTACCTATCTCAAAATTGGGATGTTACAATTAGATTTTAGTTAATTATTTATTAGATTAGTTAAATTAGAATAAGTGAGAATTTTGATTTTATTTGAGTTGATTTATTTTAATTTGAAATAAATATTAGTGAATGACATGTGGCAAAAGAAGTTACCGATATGTGACAAACTGAATAGATTAGTGGGATTAGAGTATGTGAGAATAGATTTGATTTAATTTAAATTGATTTAAAATTAAATTAGATATTAGTGAATGACATGTAGCAAAAGAATTTTTTTGTTTGATTAATTTTTCAATGTTTGTTTTAATAAAAATAGAGGAAATATCAATAGATAATGTTTGTGAAGGAGTTATAACTTTTACTCATTTGAAACCAATTCATTAATAGTTGTCTAATCAATGATCGGCTACTTAACAATGAAATCAATTTATTCTTTGTTGATTATTAATTATCTAATCAAATTTTCATTTAATTAAAAAATCAGTTTCATGAGAATATTGATAAAATCACTCGATTCAATTATCAACTATCAATAGTTTGTCTATTATTTTTCAATAATACATTCTTTTGGTTTTTTAGAGATGATGAAGGATTAAAGGAGGATAATGAAAAATTTGATACAACTCAAATATGTGTGAAAACTTAGCAAGTTGAAACAACATCTACAAGATCTAATCAGTTGAAGAAAATACCATGTAAGGTTTGGATTAAATATTTTTCTTGATCAACTATGTTTACATGCATTATTTTTTACTCGATACAATGAATAAAGTCTATGGTATCAAATGGTGACAGATTATGATTTTTGAATCGGTAGCTACGCAATTATGGATTTTAAAACTGAAATGAAAAAACAAGAAAATTATGGTTTCAAACATGTAACTGCAAAGTCATTCGACCCTAATTTTATGGACCATTTTAAGAGGAAATATGATGGAATTCATGTGTGCCATTGAAATTCAGGTATCTTATTATTTCTATATGTAATTATGTATTAACAAATATTGATATAATATTTCTATTCAAAATTGTTAGTTTTATATATATTCATATATTTAAAATATATCCATGTTTTAAGTGTCTTATGTATATGATGAAGGATTAAAGAAGGAGGAGAATGAAAATTGGATACAACTCGAGAATATGTGTATGTGCATGCATTTTTTTTTCGTGTAATTTATGGTAATTCTACTACACTTCAAACTCAATATTCGTTGCTACATTTTATTTATCTCATAATATTTTAATTATTTTGTATTTATTTTTACATATATAAATAATATCATAATCGTGAGTATATTTTTGTATAAACCACAATTAACACATGTGGAAAAAGAATAGTAACAAAATTAATTCAAGGATTGTATGGAAATAAAAATGAAAAATTATTGAGATTACAAGTACAAACTCGATGTGTAATATGAATATGTGTAGAATTTCTTATCATGTAATTTACAACACTCCTACACCCAAGATCTAAAATACTTATTTGTTATTCACCATTTAGGATATAGGTTTTATCTTATAGAAGTCAATGTTATTTACCTCACAAATATACAGTGTTATTAAATTTCATATTGAAAAGTACATAAATCATAAAGCTCACAATCAAAAATTTAGTTTTGCATAAATCCATGTAACGGTTTTCATGAATTATTTCATTTGTAATTATGTAAGAATTTGTAACATTGTTTGTGAATTTGTAATTATTCTAATTAAAAAGAAAATTATGAGCTAACATATTGGCCATATAAACGAAAATTAATTTTTTTTAACTAAACCATTAAATTTATAAATTTATGAAATCTAAATTGGTTTACGAAAGTTGTTATAGTTTCTTGGCATATGATTTTGATTTTGTTAGTCACAACTAAAAAGCTAATATAATATCAATTAATTAGCCAATAAATAAATTTAATATGCACATTATTCTAATGATTAAGGTATGACTACTAATTAGATAATATTTCTTAAGACAATAATTAACATGTATCATAACTAAGTTAATAAATTCATATATTAACTTATGTCATAAAAGATTATTGGTTTCTAACTATAAAATACATGATGTATATGTAATTATAAATTTTAAATTCCAGTTGTCATTAAACCTATACTTAAAAAGTTAGAAATTTTTTTAGAAATAAGGTATTTTTTACTTTTTTCAACAAAAATAATAGATTTTTAATACATTAAAAGATAACATTAAGATAATGGTATATTATAAAAATTTTAAATTAAATAAAAAAACAAGCCAATCAATGTGTACCATGTGGCACATTTTCATTGGTGTAGAAGATATGAAAATTGTATGTATATATAATTGTAATAATAAATGTTAAAATAGAAGTAAACAAAAATTTATTAAAATAAAAGATGGGCTAAATAAAAGATAACGCTAAGATGAGGGTGTGTTATGAAAAATTGAAATTAAAAAGAAAAAAGAAAAAAAGGCCTTAAACGCAACACGCCAACACTTCTCATTTTAAAAACCTATAATATTTTATAGTAAAGAAAATATATAGAATATATAGGTAATGAAGAATTAAGGAGTTGTTTTTAAAAAACATAAATAAATAACTAATAATATGTCATTAGTAGTTATAATGACCATCAACTAATTTGTTATAGTTATGAAATAATATATACTGCATTATATATCAATATAATTTACCTTAAAGTTATTTAGTTACATTTGCGTAACCAAAAGTAGAACATTACGTGTACAAAGTTGTATTTAGGACTTAAATATATATGTAAAACTAATCGATCAGTACAATGATCAAACTGAATATTTTTTTTTTAAGAAATATGATATAATAAATATAATAAACCAAAATTAAATGAGGTTCAAAGTTTTAATATATAATTAATTTGTGAATTAAAGAAAAAAAAATGTGTTTTAAATCAGTTAATTATAAATGAGAGGTATATATATATATATATATATATATATATATATATATATATATATATATATATATATATATATATATATATATATATATATATATATATATATATATATATATATATATATATAGGGGTGGGTTCATTGGAGAACCTCTTTGCATCGAAGAACCTTAAAGAACCACAATGCATCGCTAAAAAATCGTAATGCATCACGTGGAAGTCGATGCATCACGCGAAAATTGTGACGCATCACGTGGAAGTAATGATGCATCACAGGGGAATTGTGATGCATTTGTGGTGGTGCATTGTGGTTATTCAAAGTTCTTCGATACATTGAGGTTCTCCATTGAACCCACTCCTATATATAATATGTGATCATTAAATGTTACATAATATAGTTATTTATAAGGTTTATGATGAAAAAAACCAACATATTTTCATGTTTTTATGTTTTCGTCCATCCATGTTATGTGTGTAAGAAAATGTTGTAATAATACATGTTAAAATAGGACTAAACAAAATCTTATTAAAATAAAAGGGCTTAATAAAAGATAATGCTAAGATAATGGCGTGTTATAAAAGAATTAAATTTAAAATAAAAAAGAACGAACAAATGTCATTGGCCTACTCCATGCATTTGAATAATAAAGTATTTTTCATACAATTAAACATAACTTCAGACATAAGTATAATTATAATCATAATTTTAAGTGTGTAACAAAATATTGTAATAATAAATGTTAAAATAGGTATAAATTAAAATTGTTAAATGAAAGATAACGCTAAGATTATGATGTGTTATGAAAAAATTAAATTTAAAATAAAAATAGAAAAAATGCCATCGGCTTACTCCATCCATTTGAATAATAAAATCTTTTTCATACGATTAAACATAACTACAAACATACGTATAACTAAAATCATAATATTAAGTGTGTAATAAAATATTGTAATAATAAATGTTAAAATAGGAGTAAACAAAAATTTATTAAAATAAAAGAGCTAAATAAAAAATAATGCTAACATAATGGTGTGTTATGAAATTAAAATAAAAAAAACACCATTGGCGTAGCCGATATGGTTATATATATATATATATATATATATATATATATATATATATATATATATATATATATACACACACACTACAAACATAAGTATAATTAAAATCATAATATTAAGTGTGTAATAAAATATTGTAATAATAAATGTTAAAATAGGAGTAAACAAAAATTTATTAAAGTAAGTGCTAAATAAAAGATAACGTTAATATAATGGTGTGTTATGAGAAACTGAAATTAAAAAAGAAAAAAACGTCATTAACGTAGCTGATATGTGCGTGTAATAAAATATTGTAATAATAAATGTTAAAATAAGAGTAAACAACAGTTTATCAAAATAAAAGCGCTAAATAAAAGATAACGATAATTTAATGGTGTGTTATGAAAAACAGAAACTAAAAAAAACGTCATTGGCGTAGCAGATATGGTAATATATACTACAAAGATAAGTATAATTAACATCATAATATAAAGTGTGTAATAAAAAATTGTAATAATAAATGTTAAAATAGAAGTAAACAAAAATTTATTAAAATAAAAAAGGGGGTTAAATAATAGATAACGCTAAGATGAGGGTGTGTTATGTAAAATCGAAATTAAAAAAAAAAAAAGAAAAAAGGCCATTGGCCTATATGATATGGTAAATGTATATATATATATAATTTCAAATCTTATAAAAAATAATGTGTAGTATTTTGACACTTTTAATGATACCATTAGTGAGGATTTAACACTAAAGAGACCAAATAATATAAAATTTTACCATAACTAAAACATTAAAAGTAAGTTACCAAAAGTCATTAATATACACAGTGTAACAAAATCAAAGATATGTCAGCTTTTTGTTATACTAAAACTGTATAATTTAATCATCGAGAACGTTTTCGTTTCATATGATAACCTATTTTAGACATTTGATTATAATTTGTCTAACTTGATGTTAATTAATTAACAAACAATAAAATTCCATATGATATACATAATTCCAAATTAGTATGATACACGTATTATTAGTCAGACGTTGGGTGAGTTATAGACTTAAAAACGTTCCTTATAATTTTATAATTACAAATGTTGATTGCAGGAACAAAGTGGAATTTGAAAAGTTTGCATTTTCATTCGAAGATTATTGCGAAGGCGTCTTCCAGTTTGTTCTTTACTTGCTGAGATTGACTTGAGCTCAGTCCTTTGTTCAAGATGTGGTGAAGTGCGTGAGACGATGGTTGTCCTCACAGTACTTTGGTTTGGAAGTATATTTTCCAGTGATAGGGTGTTGTGTCATCTATTCTCTCTATCAGGCGTCAAGGACAATGAAGGATGTTCAGACTTTTGTTCGACGCAGAATGTAGGTTGGCAAGGTGTGATGTGGTCGGCGCTCTGTATGTAATTTACATCTCGGCACTATGGTGAAATGATTAAATTTTCTTAATATTGTCAATTAACTTTTTTCATTTTCTCAATTAAATGCCTAAATTTTTTTTTCTAATTGTTAAAGTCCTTAAACTGTATTTGTTTTATCAAAAAAATATATAGTTTTGACCGGTTACCGGATTTGCCGGTAAAACACAATTGATAAAACAAAAGATTTAGGGATTAGTCGCTAAAATATGTAAAAATGATAGGTTTTTTCAACATTAATCAAGTGAAAAAATTAATGTTACATGTTCGGTAACCGGTCAAACAAATAAAATATATATACTTTTGAATACGACAAAAATAATTTAGAGACAAACAGTAAAAAAAAAAATTTAGGGCTTTAATCACAAAAGTGAAAAAAGTTGATGAGGTTTTTTCAATTATTATTCTTTTTATAAAGCTTCAAACTTCAAAGCGAAACTTATTTTATATTTTCAGCATTTAAATTATAGACTTTAATTTGATGAATCCTAGTTCTTTATTATATGTACATGTTTCCGAGTTTCGTGTTTTTTATTATGGTTAATGTCTTACAATAGCAACCTACTTTTGAAAATGTATCGATATGGTACGTCTAATTTTTTAATTGTCTATATGGTACGTGTACTTCATTTTTATGTATCGATATGGTCATTCTATATTATAGAGCCCGGTTTTTACATACGAAACATGGTTCTAATGGTATAAAAAACAGTGGTCTATTACAAATATGGTCATATCGGTATGAAAAATTAAAGTACAAGTACCATGTCGATATTTAAAAAAGTAAACGTACCATATTGATAAATTTTCAAAAATAGTTTACTATTGTACGACTTTAATCCTTTTATTATTTATGTAAGCTAACTAGAGGAGCTTGTGGTCTTTCCTTGACAAAGTGAATCAAAAAGAAAGGAAGTCCAATTGAAGAAGTTATGGACCTTGTGGGCTTGTCTTGACATGGTTTTCTTCTTTATTGTTATTGAATTCTTGAGTTACGTATTTTGTTTATAAATCATTTCATTAATTTCTCTTCACCATAGTAACATTTTTTTATGATATTGTTATTTGTTGTATGTATAACAATAGTTTAGTTTATATACTTTAAAAAAGTACTCTTGTAAGGGTGACAATTTTAGCACATTTAAGCAAATGAGTCAAACGGGTTGATGATCAAAAGTAATAAATTTTACATAATTTTAAAATTTTTTCAAAGAACAATTTGTTTAATACACCATATTATAAAATTTCATTTTTAACAAAAAATTATGTTTCTATCTTAGTTTTTTACAATATGTCAATTTAATTGTTCGGCCCGTTGGATCAAGATTGTCACCCCTGTAGGCATGTGGTACGCACATCAATAAACTAGTTATTCATAAAAAAAAAAAAGAAATACATCCACATGCTTGAAGGAAGCACACAATTAGAAATAGGACTAGTACAACATAATCAATCACCAAATGTGATGTAGGCAATACCAAAAGCTTTGTGATGTGCTTAGTTGATGGATGGTCTAAAGAAATTGGACAGGTTTTCCAACAGCAAGTAGGGGATGTGCTTTGTGATTTGCTATACCAAAAGCTTCGGTCATATCGACATCCTCCGACTTAACACCCTGAGGCAACGACCAATGAAACCTGTATAACAAATTAGCAAGCTCCTTCTCAATGATGGCCATGGAAAATTGCCTTCCAGGGCAACTCCTCCTTCCTGCGCCAAATGGTAATAACTCAAAATTATGTCTTACAAAATCAGTCGATGATTCCAAGAACCTCTCAGGCAGAAACATCTCAGGTTGGTCAAACACTTTGGGATCCCTCATAATTGCATAAACGTTCACGTATACTCTAGTTCCTTTAGCAATATCATATCCCATTGCTTTCACATCATTAGCTGCCTCTCGTGGCGGTAGAATTGGAAAGGGAGGGTGTAGGCGCGTGGCTTCCATGATCACAGCTTTTAGATATTTCATTTTCTCAATATCGTCGGCCCCTATGTCTTTCTTTCCCTTAAGGACATTCTTTATCTCATCCTGGACTTTCTTTAGTTTATCACTGTGTTTTAGAAGCTCAGCCATTGTCCATTCCAGCACCGTTGATGTCGTGTCTGTACCACCACCATATGCATCCTACGTACGTACAACAAAATTTAATCAAATGTCTTCTTAATACATACATACATACATTCATAGAAACTTTGTACATACATACCAAGAGGAGTGCTTTGATGACATCTGTATCGAGTGTGATGCCATGAGTTTCGTCCTTTTGAATATTGAGCAGTGCATTGACGAATGGTTCCATGCCATCATCGCCTACACGGTTAGAATCATTCCTCATATTTAATATCGTCTCATCAATAATGCCCTGCAACAACTTATCTAAATCTGCCCCAACCCTCTTCACATTAACATCAAGACCTCTTAGACGATCAATCACTGCAAGCTGAGGGATAGTGTCCTCAAAATAAATGCTACCCATTGCATGAATGAACTCATTCAAAATCCTCTTAAGTTCTCTACTAATTTCTCCTTCATACGTCTTCCCAAACGTAGCCATACACGTCACGTTATTTGCAAGTGAGCTAAAAAGGTCACTTAAGTTCACAGGTTTGTTAGACAAGTAGCATTGAGTGACTCTACTTATGCTTTGGGCAATCATCTTTTCCCTCAACCCTTCAAATGTATTCACCTTTTTCGTACTCAGAAGTTGGATGGTTAACATGCCTTTGGCTTGCCTCCAGTATTCACCATAAGGAGCAAATGTGATTTCCTTGTGGTTGAAAGTGATCTTATCGAACATTCGTCTATAGGGTCGACTTGCAAATGTTATATCATTATTTTTCATGATTTCCTGAGCGGCTACGCTGGACGACACCACCAATGTTGGTAGTGAGCCCATGTAAAGGAGCATGAGCGAGTCACCATAACGTCTGGCTAGAGATAAAAAGGAGTGGTGGATTAGTCCTTTGCTTAGCTGATGAAGATTGCCAATAATCGGCAACCTTGGTGGAGAAGGTGGTAGTATCCTAGTGGCTTTCGGTGATGCAGAGACGTACCATCGAATGACCAAGAACACGACACCAAGAAACAACGGCAATGTGTATATCGTAACGTGATCAATGGAACTCGACATATTGTGTCAATGAATAAGAGATGACCCAAAAAGAAGGAATTGAATGGTATATGAGGAATGTTGAGATAAAAGAAACATTTTGCATGGTATATTTATAATCATAACATTTAAACGAATGCAAGCCAACATTGACCTAAAATACACACTGCAATTTGAAAAAAAATAATAATAATAAAATTAGACATGCACCTTGATATTGCTTGGATTTGGATATAATCATATTTTAACCAAATATATTTATGATAGTTGTATTGTCAAATCCAACATTATTATTTTAATTTCGTACAAGTTTTTTTTTATCTGTGATGAAAGGTTTAACTAATTTTCAATGGAAATAAATAAAGAATTAAATTTTAGTCATATAAATTAAAAAAACAATGAGACGAAGTGTTAGAATATCAATACAGGGGCAAAAGGCCAATGGATAATAACATAATTAAATCATAAGTCATAAGTTATGAAAATTCTGTGGATCTGGGCCTGTTATTTCATTTTAACAAGAGCCCATTACCTTAAATTTCATGACCAACCCATAGAAAACACATAACATTGATTTGAATTCTAAATTAACGAATAAAAACTAAAAAAATGCATTTATGTAGAGGTGACAATTTCGAATTAATGGGCCAAATGAACAGAGTCAAAATGACCTATTATAAAATACTAAAATAGAACATATACTTTTTAAAAAAAATAAAATAAAATTCTGGAAAATAATGTATTAAACAAATTGTTTTTTGAACAAGAATTCAAAATTATATAAAATTTGTCTTTTGGTCGTCAGCTCGTTCAACCCGTTTGCTTGAATGATCCGAAATTGTCACATTTTATCATGGGTAATGTTATTTAAAATTACATAGAAATATAATGTACTTTTTAACAATATCAATACAGGAGCAAAGGCCAATGGATAATAACATAATTAAATCATAAGTCATAAGTTATGAAAATTCTGTGGATCTGGGCCTGTTATTTCATTTTAACAAGAGCCCATTACCTTAAATTTCATGACCAACCCATAGAAAACACATAACATTGATTTGAATTCTAAATTAACGAATAAAAACTAAAAAAAATGCATTTATGTAGAGGTGACAATTTCGAATTAATGGGCCAAATGAACAGAGTCAAAATGACCTATTATAAAATACTAAAATAGAACATATACTTTTTTAAAAAAATAAAATAAAATTCTGGAAAATAATGTATTAAACAAATTGTTTTTTGAACAAGAATTCAAAATTATATAAATTTTGTCTTTTGGTCGTCAGCTCGTTCAACCCGTTTGCTTGAATGATCCGAAATTGTCACCAATTTTATGTCACATTTTATCATGGGTAATGTTATTTAAAATTACATAGAAATATAATGTACTTTTTAACAATATCAATACAGGAGCAAAGGCCAATGGATAATAACATAATTAAATCATAAGTTATGAAAATTCTGTGGATCTGGGCCTGTTATTTCAATTTAACAAGAGCCCATTATCTTAAATTTCATGACCGGCCCAAAGAAAACACGTAACATTGATTTGAATTCTAAATTTATGATCATAACATTTAAAGGAATGCAAGCCAACATTGACCTAAAATACGCACTGCAATTTGAAAATAATAATAATAATAATAAAATTAAACATGCACCTTGACATTGCTTGGATTTGGATATAATCATATTTTAACCAAATAAATTTATGATAGTTGTATCGTCAAATCCAACATTATTATTTTAATTTCGTACGCTGATTTATCAGAGATGCTTTAATTAGTTTAATTGTTTTGGTAAGTTTATTGTTATTTTGTAGACATTTAGGAAACATCGATACAGTGGAATCGAGCTAATATAATGGAATTGGGCAGGGTTTACAAGTTTTTTATCTTGTGATGATAATTAATTTTCAATGGAAATAAATAAAGAATTAAATTTTATTCATATAAATTAATTTTACAGTTACTTTTTTTTTCATTGTATTATCAATTTAAAAAAACCTGTAGAAGTTAAAAGATTACATTCTTTGTAGTTCAACAGGTTTTAATAAGCCCGCACATTGCAGCGGGAAGTAAATTTATATATTTCTTTAAAAAAAATTTGCGTTTAGTTAACGAAAACTAGTCAATTTTCAATTTCAGTTTTCAAGTTATAGTTTTCGGAAAAAACAAGGGTTTCTATAAAAGTGAAAACTTGTTTAGATGATAAAGTTTTAGTTTTAAGAAAAATAACATGGGTGATTATAAAATAAGAAAAATAGAACAGGTGATCGAAAAGTAAGAGAGAGAAAGAGAGTATAGGGTAGGTAATAGAAAAGTAAGAGAAAGATTATGAAAAGTGGTATTTTAAAAAGTGAAATGAAAATTTATGAAATTGTTGTTAAGTAAACAAGTTTTTTTTTTTTTTTGAAAAGTGAGATGGAAATTTTCAGTTACTAAACGCACCCTAAGTAACTCTAAAATACATTTTTTAATTGTTAAACATATTTAATAATATGTTTATTAAGTTGTAATGAAAAATGTAACATTATTATATTAAAGTTTTATTGAAGGTGTATAATAAAATTATACACTCATAAAAAGTTACAATAAGTTGTAATATGTTGTCATTTTAAATTAAATTTGACTAAAGTTTAGTATCAATATATAGGCATCAAAATAAAATAAAATTCAATGACAATAAAGGTGAAAGTATGGATTTATTTAAAAAAAAAACTTTAAGATGAATAATAATACTATTTCAAAAGTTATCAAAGTAGATATTAAACCTTTATGAAGTAATTACGAAAAACCGTGGACATCTTTAATCTCCAAATTATTGTATTAAATGTAACAAAAAAATATAGAGATTAAAATACGCTCAAATCAATAGAAGTATAAATATACTACTTTTTAAATATAAATGCTACATTACATCAAAACTATAGTATTCTTTTAAGCTTTAAAAATATAATCTAAATAGTTTAAAGAACCAAAACTTTATCATTAATAAATATCGTATTTTCTTGAATTCTTATCAACAAAAAAAAATATAAGATTATAAATAAATCAGCATTTAAAAGAAGTTTGTTTATGATAAAAATATGAAACATAAAAAGGAAATTTTTTATGTGTTAGGAGTTATTGAATTACACTAAATTTCCATATGTTATTTATTCGTATTATTATTATTATTATTATTATTATTATTATTATTATTATTATTAGCATTAACAAACAATATTTCATATTATATTTGATTTGATATTAGGTCACTAAAAATAACCCAAAAATATAGTAAATAATTTGATATGAATTAAACTAATAACATTTAAAAATGACAAAAGACTCAAAATTAAATAAATACAAAAATGACAATGATAAAATATATTATGTTAACATTTATAATATCAAACTAAATCAACTAAATAGTATTATCTACCAAAATATAGAAAGATAATTAATAGAATTTTTTTTTTGGCAATTAAAATTATTTCGTTTTCGTTAACATGTATCCTAATTAATTTTGTATTTAAAACATACTTCATTCGTAAATCAAAATTTTACAAATGATTGTATTTAAAGGGCTAAAGTCATATAATAGTTGTGTAGTTTTTAAAGTGTATCGATATTACATGTATTTTTTAATTATTCATAATATACGTGTACGATCTGAATCGTTCAAAACATGATCTCTAGGGTTACTAGTTACCGGCTATACCGGTTAGAAAAGATTATGTGGATAAGATTTTCTAGTTTCAAGATATAAGTTGGCAAGAAAAATCTGATGTGATTTTAACAATTATTTGTGTTGGCAATTTATGTGATACAAGAAAGCAACTTTAATAAATTTTAATTGACGTTTGGTTCACAGAATGAAATTCAAAATAATCAGAATACAAATTTTAGTTATTAAATTGGTTGACGGTGAATGTAGAAAATGATTTTTATTGGTTAGAGATGATGTTGGTCACAATCTAATTTATGTATAAGTTGAAAAGAATTTCAAATTTCTATAAACAATGAAATTTGATGGAAAATACATAAAATTTAACCATTTATATTAGTTATCAAAATTGGTAAACAAGCTACATTTAAATTCAAATTCAATCGAATTCCATCGCATTAACCAAAAGCCATCCAAGTCTTATAAAAATTTGTTCCTTTCACATGTTTGCATGCATTGTAGAAAAATAGGTGATATAATGAGCTTTTTAGGAGTTTGTAAAATTGTAATAAAAAAATTAAAAATAAAAATGATATAATATAAAAGAGAGAAAAGACAAATAGTTGAAGACTTGAAGATGTGTCCTATTTAACTATTCAGGAGCACGAGTGAACTCACTCTCTCTCTCCAATCAATGTAACCCACTTCATTAATCCAATTCTTTTACAACATAATCATAATATTTGAATATTTAATTCTGTAAGTTTCTCTAATTTCTTTAATTTTTATCATGATGTTGTAACAGTGACACCACAACTCATTTTATTATATGGGTTATATGCCAAAAATAGCAACAATTTTTTGTAGTTTTACCATTTATACTCACATTATTTGTTTTTTATCATTAATAGCAACAACTTTTTTATCTTTTACCGATTATACCAACTTTTGACCTGGAAACCTGTTATAGCAGGTTACCATCCATTAATACCAACAACTTTTATCTTTTTACCAATAATAGCAACAACGTTTTATATTTTTACCAATAATAGCAGCGACTTTTAACTTTTTACCAATAATAAAAACATATTAAATTAAATTTTCATTTATCTTTAACTAATCATTATTTAAATAAACTAAATTTATGAAAATTGAAAACACAATAAAATAAGTTCATGATCCATTTTTTCGTTTAAATTTTGTTAGAGATAAATCAAATGCAATGTGTGCCTATAAAAATATAAAAAATATGTTTTCTATAGACATTAAAAAATGAAGATTATTTTGATTAGGGGTGACCATGGATCGGTTTTTGAAAAAAAAAAAAAACAAAAACCAAACCGAAACATCGATTTCTATATTCAAGAAACCGTTCGGTTTGGATTTTAAACGATTTGATTTTTTTGTTTTTATTTCGATTTCAGGTTGGTTTCGGTTTTTCTTTGTCATGGTTTTCGATTTCAATTCTTTCTTTCTAAAACCAAAACACACACACACGCACACACATATATATGGATACATAAAATCAAAATATGTAACACTTAATGCATTCTTCACAAACAAGATTTAGACATTAAATCAATAAATCATTCAAAACCATAACAACATACAAATGCAATAATAATACAACAATAATAATCATCATAATATTCAAATTGAGTTTTAGTCTCATATGAAATTTAGACATTGAAAAGTTAAAACTTTCGATAAAAAACTTAAATGAAGAAATGTAATGAAGTAAGTGTATTTATAAATTTTAAAATTATAAAACTTCAGTTCGGTTTGGTTTTTTCTGGTTTATTTTGACCTCCAAACCGAAACAAATCGAAATTTTTGGTTTTTGAAAATTCAAAGTCCAAACGGTTTGATTTTTTGGTTCCGGTTTTTTGATTTTTTCGATTTCAGATTGGTTTTTGGTTTTTTTTGCGCACACCTAATTTTGATGTCATATTTTCATGCATAGCCTTATAGGGGTATGATATGGGCGACCATTTAAGTGTAACATGACAACGTCAAACTCAATTCATATTCTATAAGATGTCACAGAAATATAATGAACACATTATGCTATATTTGTATTATTTTTTGGTTACTTATTACAACAATATTTGCATTATTTATTTATGTGATAAATAATAAATAATTACGATCTAATTATGGATAATTAATTAGTCTTTTATTTATTTGATAAATAAAATGGTAATATTTAAAAGATACATCCCTTTATTTTATGGATAATTATATATGATTTAAATTTATGAAAATAATATGACGTTCAAATAAGTTCATAATTTATATTTGTATCCAAATTTTGTTAGAGATAGAATAATTCAATTATTAAATCATAAATAATTATTCATAAAATAAACGGATGCAACTAATAATATTACCATTTTATTTAACAAATAAATAACTAATTAATTATCCATGATTTGATCATGATTATTTTAAATATTATTCATTTATTTATCAAATAAATATATAATGCAAATATTGTTGAACTAAGTATCCAAAAAAGAATACAAATGTAGCATGATGTGTTCATTATATTTCTATGACATCTTATACAAAATGATTTGAGTTTCACGTTGTCATGTTACACTTAAATGGTCGACCCTATCATACCTATAAAACTCGGCTATGCATGAAAATATGACACATCATAAAAATCTTCATATTTTAATGTCTATGGAAAACATATTTTTTTTTATCTCTTTTAAAATAGGCACACATTGCATTTGATTTATTTCTAACAAAATTCAAACAAAAAAAATGGATTATGAACTTATTTGATTGTATTTCGATTTTCATAAATTTAGTTTTTTTAAAGTAATGATTAGTTAAAGATAAAGAAAAATTTAATTTGATATGTTTTTATAATTGGTAAAAAGTTAAAAGTCGTTGCTATTATTGGTAAAAATATAAAACGTTATTGCTATTATTGGTAAAAAGATAAAAATTGTTGGTATTAATGGATGGTAACCTGCTATAGCAGGTTTCCAGGTTAAAAGTTGGTATAATCGGTAAAAAATACATAAGTTGTTGCTATTAATGATAAAAAATAAATAATATTGGTATAAACGGTAAAACTACAAAAAGTTATGCTATTTTTGGCATATAACCCTTTATTATATTAATGAATAATAAATTATATTAATGAATAATAATTCCTATTTAGTTACAAAAATTCTTGCAGGTTACTTGAATATACCCTAAAATAGATTTTTTATTTAGGTTTTAATATTAAAAAACCAACATGTTTTCATGTTTTTACGGTTTAGTCATTTTGTGTTATTCGGCGGCGGAGCATGGCCAACGACAGAGTGGTGGCTGCTGGGGGAGGCAACACCAATGGGATATGTGCATGTTGTTAGAAATTTGCTAAGGGGAGGAGGATCGTAAGGTTTTAATGTAATTAGTGGTAATAAGTATTGGTTCTCCTACTTACTGAATCAGTCTCCAATAAGTGAAAAATGTCACTTATGACTTATTGAAAAAGAACACACATTTTCACTTACCGAATAAGTGAAATGGGCCCATAAGTGATTAGTGGGGGTAAAAGAACACACCCTTATTGCTAGTATTAACATAAATATGAAAAAAAAAAAAAAAAAAAAAGTAAACAATTTTCTAAAGCATGTTCATACTTGAACATCCGTGCGTTCACAAGTTTATTGTGTTCCATATGATTCACACACGGATCGTATATATATAATGGATCAAATTATTAATATCACTAAAAAAAAAACGATAAAAATCAATAGAATGTAATATGGCATTCAGTGACGGACCCAAAAAATTTCTTGTGGGGGTCGGAATTTAATAGCTCAAGAGTGTAAGTGCTTGTGACTTCAATTTTTTTTTTAATTTCAAACTTTCGGGTCGATTTGTCGAGATAATATAATAAAACAAATACGTAAATGATATGATTTCATTAATCGTTACAAACTTACAAACAAACAAAAACTACATTCTAAAGTTGGCCCCTACGAGTCATCTTTTGAAAACGGGTTATTACATCTTCATCCGACACATTGGCAAGTAACGTTTTCTCTATGGTGCAAATTAAATATTTAAAGAATGTAACTTAATATTAAACATTTAAAAATCTTAACTCTTAATTCTTAAATAATAGTCTAAATGTCTAATATATATCAAGTAATCCAACACTCCAACTATTAAACTAAAAATTTCATAAATAATTAAAAATACTTAAAAACTTCATAGGGATTTAATTTATGAATTATACCTGATGTGCGCCTGCTGAGAACTTGCGAAAGTGAGAACTGAGAAGTCTCTGGACTTCTGGAGTCTGGTCAACTGGTCTGTGGACTGTGGCGGTGGCAAGAGCGGCTGGCGAACGGCGAGGGGCGACTGGGCGAGTGGCAAGCCGGCATGACCTGTGTGGTTGTGTCCTGCACAGCGGCGCTACTGCTCTTGGTGCGTTTTCTTTTATCTTCTTCTGTTTAACTGTTTCCGTGTGAAGCTTTAAGCAATTGAGAGGCGCTTCTTCTCTTTTCTATATTCGTTTGGGCCATTGGCATTTAGACGCTGACCAGTGACCACCCAAGCCCCAACCACTCAACCAGCAACCCTAAATCCCTAATCCAAAAAATCTATTTAAGCCCAAACTAAATTTTTAAGTTTTTGACCCAAACCTAAATACATGTTTTTGTCTTTAATTATTTGTTAAATAGGTAACCAACTATTACATATATGTAGAGATGCACATTGACCGGTTTGTAACCGAACCGGTTCGGATAAAAACCGGACCGGTTTTTTTGCAAAAAAAAAAAAACCGGTTATTTAAAAAACCTGACCGGATTCTAACCGGTTTTGGGTGGGATAAAGTGGAACCGGTATAACCGGTTTAGGTTATATACAAACCGGTTTTTTTCGAAAACCGGTTACAAAAAATCCGATTTTTCAGAATTCTTTTTTTTGGGCTTCGGTTTTGGGCTCCTCTTTTGTATTTTGGGCATTTTTTTTGGGCCATCATTTTTTAATTTTGGGCTAACATTTCTTTTTGTTTTGGGCTAAAACATTTTATCATTTTGGCCTTTTGGGCTATAAATCTAAGAGATTAACAAATTTATAATTAATTATAATTTATAAATTAAGTTAAACACATATATTTTACTCCAATCAAATATATTTTTATATTATATTTTATTATAAAATACATAAGAAGTTTAAAAATTCAAATTACGACAACTTACAATTCAAACTACGACAACTTATAATTCAAACTACAACTTATAATTCAAAGTTTCAAACTACGACAACTAAAAATTCACAATCTTGTATTTTCTTTTCTTCTATTCACCCAAATTTTGGTATTCGGGTTCTATATCATCGTCGTCTTCGTTTTCTTCGTTTGGAGGTGATATTCCAAGTTCAACTTCTTCGTTGTGTATATTTGTTTCCAACTCGACGTCGATTGAATCTTCTAATGTCGTTACGTGTTGCACTCGAGCCGCTCCATCCAAATAATCCGTCAAACATATACAACATTCTATCGACTCCGGACTTAGTCTCGACCTCCGTTGCGATATAACCCTGCCACTAACAGAAAAAGCGGATTCCGAAGCTACCGTGGAAGCTTGGACGGTTAGTAAATCACGGGCCATGGCGGCTAGAATCGGATATACCGGTTCCTTTTCTTTCCACCAAGCCAAAAGATCAAGGTTTTCAAACTCATCATATGTCATAGTTGAAATAATATCACTTGCAATATAGTGTCCTAACTCGCTAGTCGGGGTATTAGTACGTGCTCGTTTCGATTGGGAATTTAAAAGTGTGTTAAAAAGAGATATACCGGTTCCCCTACTAGATGATTCCCCTCTCCTCATTTGTTCTTGTATTATATTACTCGCACCATATTTAGTTAAATATTTATCGAATAACTCCCGGAAACATTTGTTAAAATAGTTTATTTGGTTTTGAATAAAATTGGGCTCGGTTAAATCTTCGTGTAAACCAAAAGCAAATGCAATACTTTCAATTAATGTTTCAACGCCGCCAACATTTACCGTCGGGTTTAAAGCAGCGGCACAAGTAAAAGCCGGTGGGATTTCCTTAAAATATTTCAAAAGTTTTTCCTTTCATTGCTTTGCCAATATTGTCAAATACTTGGCCTTCAAATTCATAATCATTTAATTTGGAAGCTAACAAATAAATTTGATTTAAAACCAAAGGGCTAGTAGGATAATATACACCGGATAAAAAAGTTGTTGCGTCTTTAAAAACTTTTAACAAATCGGTTATTTTCGCAATCATTTCCCAACTCGAACTCGGATAAACACTTGGAACATGGCCCTTCTCGTATAGGCTATTGTGAAACGGTTGCAACGTTTCCCTTTGCCTTAACGCGGAGTGCATCATCATCCATGTCGAGTTCCAACGAGTTGGAACGTCTAAATTCGCACTTAAAGTTTTTTTATTAACCGATTTACAATAACGTCTATATGCATTTAGTCTTTGGCTATTACTACAAAGAACCGATTTTATCATCGCTCTAAATTCTAATCTAATCGGTTCAATAACCTCCAACCCGGCTTGCACGGATAAATTAATAATATGTGCCACACAACGAGTATGAAAAAAAGCGCCATCTAAAATAGGATTTAATAACAATTTTAATCTAGGAACCACGTTTGTATTATTCGACGCATTATCAAAAGACATCGAAAATACTTTTGCTTCTAATTTATAAAGGCAAATCACACGTTTCAAAAGTGCAAATAAATTTGCACCGGTATATATGTGGTTCGCCGAATAAATCAAACGCGATTGTTCTTTTCATCATTTGCCAAGTTTTTGAATCTAACCAATGTGCCGTAACGGCTAAAAAAGAATTTCCGGTGTTGTGAGGAGCGCTCCAAACGTCGCAAGTTAACGAAACACTATAATTATGTTCTAGAAAACCCAAAATCATTTTTTCACTCGCAACACTCCACATTTTTAAAGCGTCACGACGAAGGGTAGTACGACTTACTTGCGTATAGCGTGGTTGCATCAATTGTTGAATCATCGTCGTGAAAGCTTCATCGTCAAAGTGATCGAACGGCAACGATTTCGTAATCACGAATTTTGTAAACGCTTCCCGTAATTTATCATTATCGTAAATAAAAACGCCACCTTGCGGGGTAACGTTCGGTTGAGTAGGATCGGCTCTCATCCGAAGTGCCTTGCATGCTTTCGTAATATGATTTTTCAACGTCGTGTTTCCTTCGGCCGCAAAAAACTTTTGACAAAGTTTGCAACGAGCCTTTCTCGAACCATTTGACATTTCACACAAATCATAATGATCCCAAATTTCTTTGTTACGTTTATTCTCGAGCACCCGAACAACTTCAAGATTTCCACCGACGGAAGATTGTCCGGTCGTTTCGGGAGTGTTAGAAGCCATTTGAGATGAAAGAAAAAGATTACTTGGAATTTTCGGGATTACGAGAGTTGGAGAATACCGAAAATATCAAACGAGAGAGTTGGAGAATACCGAAAATATCAAACGAGAGAGTTAGAGAATACCGAAAATATCAATTGAGAGTGTTTGGAATCAATGGTAATCAACCAAAAACATTTCTAACCTATTTATAAACTATTGGGTGGCAAAATGGTAAAATTTTGAGTAAAAAACGGTCAAAAAAACGGTAGGAAAACGGCTATAAAAATTCCCAACGGCTATAATTCGAAAATCAGATTTTTTCCGGATAAAAACCGGTTTTTTAACCGGTTACAAAAAAACCGGTTAATTATCCGGTAAAATAACCGATCCTCCCATAAACTGCTTAACCGGTTGAAAAACCGGTTTGGTTCAAAACCGGTCCGGTTACAAGGAAACCGGTTTCGGATCAAAACCGGATAACCGGATTTTTCGTGCACCTCTACATATATGTATATCTTTTTAGATTTTGTATCATATTTTTTTTATATAGATTTTTTTAAAACTTATCAAAAGTATAGGGGTCGAACTTAAAAAATCATCGGGGTCGGGAATTTTTTAACCATATATATAACACGTAAAAAAATTATCGGGGTCGTTTGACCCCACCAATGTAAGCTCGGTCCGCCCCTGATGACGTCCATTTTTAATCAATTTAAAATTAAATTAAAATTTTTTATAATTTATTAAGGGGAAGTTTTCAATCATTCAAATCATTCGTTCTCTCTTCTCCAAACAATTTTCTTTCTTTATCTTCTCTCTCTATTTTAATTCAACGGATGAACAATAACACCTGAAAGATCGAAAGTGATCCAATGTTTATTATGACACATGATTGTGGATTGTGTAAACCATTAGTCGTGAACCACATGTATATATCAGTTGTAAACCATCAATGTCTGTGAATCATACATGTTTGAGTCATGAACACAACCTTAAATCAATTATAAATCATTGCCGATATTGTGACCATGACGGTGTCGTGACTCACTATTGATGTAGTGAACCACAATGATGACATGAATCGTCGGTGGTATCATGAAGCCCAACGGTTCATGGATCTCCAATGTGAGAGAAGAAAAATAAAAGTTTGGTAATGCAAAAAATCAAATACTTATATATAATTATATATAATTGGAATCAATTGAGTATTCACAGTCTCACATATGCACGTATTAGAACCTCACTTGAATAGGTAGTTATGAGTGGGGGAAACTAGGACCAAAATAAATGAATGTGAGAGTAATTAATGTACTAAATTCTATTTGTATCCTCAATAGAACTACTCCACATACATACATGTACACACACACAACCTCTTATAAACGTGTGTGTAGGGTGATATCCATTGTGAACAAGTTATTTCTTATAAACGTTGTGAACAAATAAAAAGATACATATAATCATTCATATATATCAACAAGGATTTTTGTAACATGATTCATATGATTCAAAGGGGTTATAGAAGTGTCTACAACAATATTTAGAACATTCAAAAGGTTGATACTAGTGTTTGTAACAAGACTCATAGGATTCAACAAGATTCATAAGATTCGACGGATTCATTCTTAGGATTTAACAAAATTCATAGGATTCAATAGGATTAATAGGTTAATAGAAGAGTTTAGTAATATTTTCAACAAAATTCATAAGATTCAAAGCCATTTTATGGTTGTTCACAATGTTTACAACAAAAAAATGTTCACAAAAGATATTTAGTGTGTGTGTATACACATACGTACATATATACATACATACGCAAACGCACGCACACACACTGAATTGATGATGACATTATCTTTTTTTTTTTTAACATTCTAAAAATATGTGCAAAACTCACAAAAGAAATTATCATATATACTGTATAGTATAAATAATAATTGACCATTAATTAAATAACGTTTTAATGGGAGTAGGTTGATAATCATTGTCTTATCTTTTTATTTTTTCCTCCTCAAACAAAATACTAATATTTTATAATATAAATAAACAATGTATCTAAAAATTAACAGTAAGTTATAGACAAAAGAACTATACATGCATAATTCTTAATGGATAACCCAAAAAAAAAATAAAATTCAATTGATATTAAGAATCCATGAAACTCTCTGATTTACAAATTTTTGTTTCATCACCCTTTTGTTCGATGAATATAAGTTTTTTGAAGGGTTAGAACGTATGTAATGTATATAAAAAATCCACGTATTTTGTTCTTGTGTATGCTTTTATTTATGTACTTGTCAACTTGCATGTGTAAAATGACATGTTACATCGTGAACAATGCATTAATTTAAAGAACTTTAATTTAAAATCATTATATGCAATGGGTAATGTAAACAATACGTATTGAAGATCTAACATTTTTGGTTGGTCATTGATCGACGTATGTTGCATATCAGTTGTAGATTACATTTTGCATAAATATGTGAATTAGAATGCGATTTAAATATATAATTGGTAAAAGTGGATTTTTAATATAGATACGTGCATACACGGGAGTCTTTTAAAATGTGCAGGAGGCTCGATCGTATATGGTTATTCAACTTTGTAATGTTTCACTGTCATAATAAAAATCTAAGTTCGGGTCAATAAAGTTTTTCTGCATTTGACACGTACATGTTATGCATCGGTGCGTTAAAATATAATTCATGTCAAATTCAATTTGATACGTATTATTCATTTTAATTTTTTTTTAAATTTGATTCTATCAATGATATCGGTAAATAATATTTCTACCTAACCCAAATCTATATAGGATATTGAAATACAAAATAATTAAATTTTCATATGCAGTGATAACACGTTATGGGTATGTTTGGGACGACTATAGCTTCAAGCTGTAACTTTTAATAGTTGGAGCTTTTGGGAGCTGTAGTTTTTTAAAAAAGCTGGAAATTTTTTGGTAAAAATAGTTGTATTTGTAGCTTTAAGTATTAAATGACATAAAAGACATTGATATTAATTAAAAGTTGTAGTTTATAATTTTTTAAAAGTAAAAAAAAAAATTTGTTTGACTAAAAACTCAAGCTCGTTTTGGTCGTGGACGATCTTTTGAAAGCTTTCAAATTTACAAAAAAAAAAAATTTAAGCTCATATCAACCAAACAATATTTTTGAGCTTACACTTTAAAAATGAAAAACGGAAGCTTGTAAAAGCTACTTAGCAAAAACACCCGTAATATCTCAAAGATTGGATATAGTTATTTTTTTATTGGGATAATTACTAAAATAGCCACATATCACATCATTTATTAAGTTTTAGCCATTAAATATTCATTTTACCAAAATAGTCACACTTTACGTTACTACATTTACGTGATATGTACTTTTTATTCATATTTTAATGCATTACGTTACAAAAGGTGTTTGGTAACGTAAATGATTATACTTTTTATTCATATTTTAAAAGTTTGCTCCCTCCCAGTAAAAATGTAATCATTACTTTAATTTTTTTTAACTCTTTCCCTTAGTTACCTATTTACCATTTCTTGATTTGTCACGAAACCATCGAGTCCGGTGACTTCTCATCTTCTCTGGCGCTCTTCTCCGACGATTTGTCATCTTCTCCGGCGAACAAATCGCCTTCCTCAATACAAAACCACCAGGCCAACATCTTACTTTTCACTGAAAATTTATTACAAAGTTTAATACAGCGCCATCATCTTCTTCAAGAATGCCTAGCGTTGTGAATGTCGGAGCTTTGTTGACATGCAGTGAACTCAGTTATCGGGCGTTCTGTGAAGCCAGCTGTTGAAGCTGCCATTGATGATGTCAATTCTAGTCCAACTATCCTTCAAGGAACTCGATTGAACCTTATTTGCATGATTCTGATTGCAGTAAATTTCTTGGAACCATTCAAGGTACGTATTTCCAGTTTATCTATGTAGCTTGGTGGTTGCTGGAGAATGATGTGGTTGTTGCAATAGGGCCACAATCCTCTGGTATAACACACTTAATTTTCCCCAGTCATCAATGAACTTCACGTACCTCTCCTTTCGTTTGGTGCAACAGACCCGACGCTTTCAGCCCTTAAAAACCCATACTTTATTCACACCACACAAAACGACTACTGCCAAACCGCAGGAGAAGATGACAAATCGCCGGAGAAGACGAGAAGTCGCCGGACTTGATGGTTTCGTGACAAATCACGAAATAGTAAATAGGTAACTAAGGGAACAAGTTAATTTTTTTAAAGTAATGATTACTTTTTTATTGGGAAGGAACAAACTTTTAAAATATGAATAAAAAGTACCACCATTTACGTTACCAAACACTTTTTGTAATGTAATGCATTAAATATGAATAAAAAAAATATATATATCACGTAAATGTGGGAATGTAAAATGTGGTTATTTTGGTAAAATGAATATTTAGGCTATGTTTGGTAGAGAGCTTCTAAAAGCTTTTAAGAGCTTTTAGAAGCTTTTATTTTGAATAAGCTCTACTAAAAAATAAAAGCTTTGTTTGGAAGGATACATAGAGCTTTCATTTTCTAAAAAATAAGCTCTTTTTTAAAAAGCTAGTAGAATTAGCTTTTGAAAAGCTCCGGAGCTTTTAGTCAAACATATTTACTTTTTTATCCTTCTATTAATCATAAACTACCACCTTTAATTAATATTAATGTTCTTTTAAGTAATTTAAAACTAAAAACTACAGCTACAACTACTTTTACCATATACATTTATAAAACTAAAAGCTCTAACTCTTTTAAAAAGCTTCAGCTACTAAAAGTTCTATCTCTATTAAAAACACAAAACTACAGCTAGTTTTGCCAAACATACCCTTAAATAAAATTTAATAAATAGGTGTGATATGTGTCTATTTTTAGTAATTATCCCTTTTATTAATAATTTATATATTAATTTATTTTTTTTGTTATAAAAATTTGTGATTACACATCATTATTTCTCGTTAAACTAAATTTAAAGGGAAAAAAGGGTACTACAAATACTCATAAAATTGGTGTTCATCTCGACGCCAGCCCTAACTTTTTTACATACAAATCTTTCCCCCCAATTCATCTCTCTCTCTCTCATCACAATCTTTTTCCTTCATCTCTCTCCATATTCACAAATCACAAGTTTGAACGATTTGCAAAATTGGTTTTATGGTAATCGAAGCATAGCATCATCAACGTGCGAACACAGCGAATTAATCGATGGGAAAGTACATGAGGAAAGCTAAATTGACCGGAGACATGGTGGCCGTGATGGATGTTTCACAGTCGTCTCTCGGCGTTCGAACGCGAGCCAAAACCCTAGCGTTGCAAAAACTTCAAGCTTCGAAATCAACTACTACACCACCACCGGCCGAACAACACACTGAATTGTCTTATCTGCAGCTACGCAGCCGTAGGCTGGAGAAACCACCTTTCCGACGATTAACATGTTGCCGGCAACAAAACCCTAACCCTAGTTTCGTAAATTCTTCAGGTGTTTGTGATTCGGTCGGGACGGGTTCAATAGAGACCCAAATTAATGCAGCTGAAGAAACAGAAGGCTCTTGTTATGTTGGTGCTCAAGAAGCTTCTTTTGGGGAAAATAATATTGATTTTGATGGCAGAGAAAGGTGTAATTTCTTCATTTTATTTGCACACAACTGCTCTGTTATTTGTTTTTTTTACGTATTTTGCTATAATTTATTATTTTCTTGTTAATTTGAAGAAATTAGAGCTCATTTTAGCCTTCATTGGTTTTTTTGTGCCATATAAAGCCCACGAGATATGAAGTTATGAGAAATTTAGTAAAGATAAAAAGTTAAAAGATTTTTCTTACCAAAACAACAATCATAATCAATTTATGTCTCTCTTTTTTCCTTCATTGGTAGGTTTTCTGGCTCCTTGTTTGAATAATTGTCATATGATTGTTTTTTCTATCATATTTTGTTATATGATTGACAAAGTGAGGAAATAGGGATTATTTTCAGTATAATTTTGCTATTTGCTTGATTTGTTTTGTAATTTAGTAGGGTTCTTTCCTTTTTTTTGGAGGTTTTAGCATTTGTGGGTATTGGGTGAAATGTTCTTTGGACTTTGGAGGCACTTTTATGTTCTTACCTGGAAAAAGGGTTACTTTTATTTTCTATTTTATGTGGGTACCACTTTCCTTTCCTTTACCTAAGACAAATATGCTAGTAAATATGTGTATGCATGCCCTCATTTCTGGTTCTTTCTCGAGTCACGGTCATGGAAATAATATGTTCCTTTGATAACTGCGAAAATTGCCTTCGTTATGTTCTTCAGGGTTCTTTGATATTCTATGACCTGTTTTACGAGTGGTTTTTCTTGCATCGTCAAATCTCTCACAGCTTTCATTTGCTCCTTCTTTTGTTCTTCCTTCTTTTGAAGGAAATCAAAACATTGATATCGTACAATTTTAAGGCATAGCCGAGCAATAGAACATACGAAGAGAGGGGCGGGCACAATATCTGGCTCATCATTCTTCGTCGCTGAATTTAGCAGGATTACATGCTATTAGATTATAGATGATAGAATGACTCTTACTTATTTACAAAATAAAGGATAATTTAGGATAAAACACGTTTCCTCCTCGGCTAGAGACAATTAAGATGTTTTACGGTCCATTGTCTATATATATTTTTTCCAATAAAGCCAAGATTTGACATTATTTGTCTTGTGCCTTGAGCATTCAACCACCACCGGACCACTCTGTGTTACTACTGATGATGATGGTTGACTACGTTTGGGTAGATGAACGGTGCACTTGTCACATCCAGTGGTAGACCCATGTTTTGTAACATCGTTATGAGCGACCATTACAAAAAAAAATCCTGGGCATACACATTGTCTTGGACTTTCTACTTATTTTTTAGAAAACTTTACACTGTATGCATGTGCATACACTCTTTAGCTATACATCTGCCCTTGGTCTTATCTTGAATCCTTGTCATTAAACTTTAGCACTTCAAAACAGGACTTCACCTTTTTTTAAACCACCAATAAGATGTTTTTCCATCCATTTTGAATCAGAAAGTCAAACGTCAAAGAGAAGTGACAAATTGTTATTATCTTTGGCTGGTTATCAGGTTCTTTGATGAGAGACTTGATGATCAGTTGGTAAGTTGATCGAAAAATGTTCAACTGGTAACAAAGGCTTAGCAAACTATAAAAGTGTCCGTGCTGGTGTGCTTTCGGCAATTATGGATAGCGAGTTGTGAAAACGACTTTCTTTTATAGGTCTTCTTTCAGTTTTGTTTTTTATAGGTGATGAGATGTTACACTGTATGTAATAATCACTAGTGTCACTCAGATATTATCAGCCCCACATGGTCTCATTTATTATGAACTTTTTTCTCTTTCTATATCAAGCCAACTTCTTTAATTGGTCTACCTTCTTATGTGCTATAAGGAAATATTCGGACTTTACTAGATTAAATTGTGTCACATTCCTTCTAATTGCTTCAAATTCACCCTTAAAATTGAGACCATAAGGGGCCCATTTCTATTGATATGTTGACCATTGCAACTTCAAAGATTAGGCTTCTATCATAAGGGCTGTTTTGATTTCTGTTTCCTATTTGATTATTGTGTCTTGAATAATTAGAATCGTAAAGTTAGATAATTAGTTGCTTGAAGCTAGGGATAATTAAGTAATTGTATTTATATTTCAATAATTAGATGTTCTTGCAACTTTTACTTGTTTTTCAAATCTGATAATTTTGGGTTTTTGACCCTAATTAATAAAATAATCAACTTAGCCGCACACCCAGGCACCCATTAATAGCATGGGTGGAGTAAGGGGCCACAAGTTGTTACCTATATGTTAGTGAAACACTGAAACAGTACACAAGTAGAGGACAATAATGGAATGCTTTACTTCCATTGCATACTTTAAAGCAAATTTTTCCACCTATAACGCCAATTAGGCGTGTAATTTTGTAACAAAAATGAACAACTTGATACAGCTCCTTGGGAAAAAGAAGACTTTGTACACGACCATTTCCTTGCATTTTTTACTTAATTTTGTGGTCTTTCAATGGCTGCTCCATCAGTCACTTGTATTTCGTCGAGTCATGCTTTGGATAAATACTAGTTTGTTTAGGTGAGCAAGCATTGCTAATGTAAAATATGGAACATTTTCTGAATTTGGAAGTATTTCAGTCACATACTCACATATCTGTCCATTATTATCTTTCAAAAAGGTTTAGGCTATTGATTTGGGTCTGCAAGATTTACTGATCAAAGGTTACTTTAGAAATAGATATTTTATAAATAGCTTGAACAAGGAATCATCTTAATGAAGTCTTGATGCAATTTGTGGATGTACCATGAATTCTCTAACTCTATAACTGATTTAAATCTCTCTTTTGTTAAATTATGTTTTGATAACAAACATTTACATGACAGGAGTACTCGAGAAAGCACTCCTTGTAGCTTGATAAAGGAGTTGAATGCCATTACCACCCCTGGTTCTAGCACAACGCTTGCAAATCTAGAAGCTTCTAATCAAACGACCCAGAATTCCGTCACAAGGAGCATGCCTTTGGCGCAGGAGATCGAGGAGTTTTTTGCCCGTCATGAGCAGGAACAGGAGAGACTGTTTGCTGAGAAGTACACTACCTTAACCCTAGGCTAAAGTGCTTAATCTAACGTTCATTTCTATCTCGGTACATAGATATTTATAGACAATTGGATTTTTTCCCCCGATATTCATGCAGGTACAACTTTGACATAGTGAACGAAAACCCGCTTGAAGGACGTTATGAATGGGTAAGGGTACAATCCCATTAAGCAAGATCGACTAATGACATTGGCAAAAACTCTGATCTTGGTGTATTTCTGCTTATAATACCCTTTGGTTCCCTTGTGAGATCTAAAGGAAAAAAAAAAAATCTGAAAGGTGTAGTTTAATGATGAATTACACACTAACCTTTTAGCAGTAGGATGGGAAAAAATGTAACTTTTTAGGCTTAATTGGTACATCTTTGTCTAGATTTGCAAGTAATAAATAATTGCCAGAGTTTTATCTTCATTTTCAAGATTTCTTTAAAAAGCTGATGCTCATGGGAAGAAGTGTTTTCTGCACCAATGGTTTGCAGGTTTGAGGAGTATGACTTGAAAATTTTTGGATCAATTATACTTCAGATGTAATTACAAAACAGGACATTTTATAACTTTTTAATTATAAAAATAAATTATTTAAGAATGGTATGATCATCCAAGTTCAAGACATAATAAGTTTTTTGTAAAGGGTTGTCATTCTTTTAGTTTAATCAAATCAGTCTTTTAAATATTTTATTATTGAAACAATAAGAAAATATCAAATCAATAGATGTGTGAGGATATCACTGTGTCATTATTGTTAACCTGGACTGTTTTAGAAAGTATTTGTAAAATTAAAGCAAGATTATGACACAAATACAATCCTACATTGATGTTTAGGTAGCGTTTGGTCGTGTAACGAAATTCGATGGAATTAAAATTTAATTCTTGTTTGTTTAGAATATTTTAAATCCAATGTAAAAGGTTAAATTTTATGTATTTTTCATTAGATTTTCTTGTTTATAGGAATTTGACAGTCCTTCTAATTTATAAATGAATTAAATTCCAATCTATACATAAATTATAGTCCAATTTACATCTCTAAGTTTCTAATCAATACTAAAAACTATCTTCTACCTTGTACATCAACCATATTAATGCTAAAATCCAAATTTCAATTCTTTCGAATTTCATTACGTGAACCAAACGCCATATTACTGGTATTTTTTTATATGAAAGTAAAATATTTTAGATTTGAGGAATACATACGGTATATTTTAGAAAATTTTAGGTATGTTATATAAAAATGAGAAATGATATATATATATATATATATATATATATATATATATATAGAATATGGTTCGAGAGAGTACCACCCAAATGCAGCGCACCAGAAGGTACCACCTTTAAAAAAACTTTTTTAAAATTTTTTTTTCATAAACATGTTTTAATTAACATTATGAAGATCGTTTATAAATTTCACATAAATTCACATCTCTTAGCTCCTAAAAAATGATGTGAACACACACTTACATAATTTTGAAGACATGTGAACATGCATTTATGTGATGTGTGTTTTCATGCACTTAGAGTGTTCGGATTTGCGTGAAATTCACATATGATCTGTGTAATGTTAATTAGAACATGTTCATGAAAAAAAATTTCAAAAAAATTACTTTTAAGGGTGGTACCTTCTGGTGCGCTGCATTAGAGGTGGTACTCACTTGAACCTAAATATATATATATATATATATATATATATATATATATATATATATATATATATATATATATATATATATATATATATATATATATATATATATATATATATATTTAAAAAAATGATAGATACGATGCTAAAATAAAGATGTCACATGTGGGTTTGATTTTAAATGTATAATTGTGTACTTTTTTTAGTCATAATGACCTGAAACTTTCGTATGTGACTGTTTCATACTTTCATGTGTGTACTACCCTGGACCATGGCCATGTCACAACAGTAGTATTATTTTTCTACCACTATTTATTTTGATTTTTTTTTTCTGTATTAACTCTTTTTATCTATTTTGGTTTTTGAATTATATTCAATGCCTTTTTTTTTTGGTTTATTTGTTATCTTGAAAATAATATCCTCTAAATGTGAGAGTTGTTTTTTTAAAGTACTTTATGTTCTTAGTTGAATATATTATGTTTTTATCCTCTTAATAATTACAAACTAGATCCTGATTAATCCAAGGGTTATGGGCGTTTGGTTTAACTTCTATTGTTTGTTATTATCAGGGGTGTTCATAAAAATCCGAATCCGAGCATCCGAAATAAAAATCCGAAAATCCGATCCGAAACTATCCGAGATTTCGGTTATCCGGATTTTCGGATTCGGATAGTAAAATTCAATATTTTCGGATATTCAGATAATTCGATATCCGAAAATCCCAAAAAAAATATTTTTTAAACTTTTTTTATATCTTTAGGATTGCTTATTTACATAATACTGAATGTTTATTATTATTCTAATATATTTTTTTTTTGAGTTTTATCTTGATATTATAGATTTATTAACTAATATTTAATATATTGTAGTTTTTTAAATCTATTTTTAGTCGTTTTGAGTAAAAATAATTCCGGATAAATTTAGTTTGTGATATATTTATCTTTAATATGTATTTGGGTATATGAATTTGTATTTTAGACATTTAAATATTTGATTTAATTTTAAAAAAAAATTAAAAAAATATGAATTTTCGGATATTCCAATATCCGAGTCCGAAATTTCGGAAATCGGATATTCGAAATTTCGGATTCGGATATCAAAATTCACTATCCGAAAATCCGGATATCCGGTTTTGAACACCCCTAGTTATTATAGTTATCAAATAATCAGATTTTAAATTATTTGGATTTGCGTTCTAATTTGTAGATTACCAAATAATCAATTATTAAGCAAATAAGATACACTTTTTAGCTTTTGAAAAAGTACTATAGGATTAGTCCAAAAAAGCAAACAAACAATTATTAATTATTTTAATCCAAACACTTTAAATCAATCATTTACTTTATTGTAAGGTAATAATTTAATAATCAGTATCATAACGTAAAACCAAACGCCCATTTAATAACTTATTTATGCAATAATGTTTACTATTTTACCAATTTATGTAACTGTAGCTTTGACATGATTTATGTAACCAGTTTGCAATTTAAGATCAATTTATACAGTAAGAAACCTTTATCCAATGATCTATCATTCATCATATGACTTGGATCTTTATCTCTACTCCATTATACATAATGTTAACTCCTGCCACCCCTTATTCTCTTGTAAAATTTGACAGTTGTACACAACAATATTTTGACATATACAACAATTTTATATGAAAAGACTATGTTATCCTTATTTTTAGGAGGTAAAGTATAACGATGATAAAAGTGTTAGTAAGAGTAAGATAGTCATTTTATATGAACTTGTTGTGCATGTCAAAACTTTGTTGTGTACAAATCACATCCCAATTTGTAATAGTTTCTCACCTACATGGTCTCCATATTTTATTGTCAAATGCACCCAGTAGTGACATTTATAAATACCAATAGGCAATTTTAATTGACATATTTATGTTTCTTTTTGTTTACAAAGACATTTCATGAAATTCTTGTTTTATATTTTGATTTTATATTCTTTGAGAGTTGGAAAATATTTAAAATCACACAAAACAAAGGATTTAAAAGCATCTCATTTCTTTAAAGATTTCATGATATATCCTTTGAAATCTAATAAACCAAAAGGGACATTATCCTTTTATGAAATCTAATAAGCAAACACTTATTACAATTTCAAAAACCAGTTAAAAATAAGAACCCTTTCTACATGTTACATGCTATTCTTTCTCCCTTCCTCCTTACCCCCCCCCCCCCCCCCCCCCAAAACCTTTTTTTTTCTTTTTCACGTACTACTACTCTAGTCTCACTTTTACATATTTATCTCTTAACCCCCAAACTTACTAGTTAATACAACCTCTGCATTAGCATAATTTTAAAGATTTAAAATTAATTCATTATATTATAATAAAGCAGAACAACTGGGTCACATGTATGAGTGGCACTTTTGACCCAATGGGCCAAACGGACAGGATTGTTAAACTGACACATCGTAAAAAAGTAAGATAGAACATAATTTTTTTAAAAAAAAAACAAATATTATAAATGGTGTATTAAACAAATTGTTCTTTGAAAAAAAATTCAAAATTATGTAAAATTTATGACTTTTGGTCATCAACCTATTTGACCCGTTTGCTTGAATGAGCCGAAATTGCCCCCCGAGACTCACATGAAACCAATTTTTTTTCCTAAGATAAACTTAAACCCTCCATGCTAGATTGCTAGGTAATTAGATAATATGTATATGATGTAATAGATTAAGTTTAATTTTGGAATTTATACTTATATTGTTCTTTTTTAAATTAATTAACAAAATTAACAAAATTGGCAATATAATTGTTATTAACCTATTAATATTATTTATATGATAAATAAAATAAATATTTTAATATTAAAAAAACAATTTTTTCTTTCATCATTTTCACGATTAGAATGGTTTTTTCTGATATTAACCTTTTAGAAAAATTAGAATAGGTGGATTAAATAAAATGCGAATATCCTGTATTTATAACCAATCCAATAAAACTAATAATATTTTATATAATACAATTAAAAAATAAAAAAAAAATTTGTTGTTAATTTTAAAAGCATACATATTAAAATTATTTTGTAAAGAATATTTCAATGTCTTTAACTATCTTAAAATCTTGAATATTTACATATTATAAAAACTTTTACTAACCCATATTTGTTAAATACAGAATGTTCATATTTTTCCCTCATAATAATAATTGGCATATTCTTCGTGTGACAATTCTCATTTTGTTTTTTAAAAGCAATTAACTATTATTTAAATCAATTCATGATATTAGATTTAAAACAATCACCTTGAAGTTCAAAACAACTTTTAAATTTAAATTATATTTACAATTTAAAATTAGATCTTTTAAATTTGAGTGTATGAAATTTTAACATTGAAACTAAATTCATACTCATATTTACATTTATCTTATCATTATATTTATAATACAATAAATAATTATTTATGAAATGCTGTTAATGTAAAATATAATAAAAGTTAAAAAAAAATATTTTAAAACAATCCATGAAATAGATGATTAATATATATAATAAATTAATAATAAAGTAAAGTAAAATAAGAAAGAATAACTATTTCCTTGTTTGTAAAAGTGTTGATTTTTACTGAAAGCCCAATGAGTTGTTGGGTTCTGACTTCTGAATCCAATTCATGAGTATGCCATTGAATTCACATCCACGTACTCTCCTCTCTCACTTTTGCATTCCTTCCAATCAAACTCCCTTCTGACATGGGATTACTATTCTTGATGATACATATTCATTTTTGTCCATCAATTCACATATAAAATTGTTAGTTATTTTAATGTAATTTCTTTATCAAGTTTACTGGGTTGGAACTAGAATGAGTTTAGAAGATGCAGAATGCACACTCATATAAGTTTGACCAAAGTTAAGATCTGGACGTTATAACAAGGGTCACCGCTTGCGGGGTTCTAAGGGTGGGATCCAAGGGGCAGAACACCTAGCGGTGAATTTGTAAAGTGGTTTGATGTTAGAATAACTTTCTTGGTGTTTAACTTCATTGAGAAAGCTTAACAATTTGGTTGATTTTAAGTTAAGGTTGTTAAGACAAATGATGTTAAGATAAGAAAAACTTATCTTAGCAGCCTTGATGTGGTTATCTTAACAGCTTTAGTGTTGCTATCTTGACAACTTTAGTGTTGTTAAGATATTACCATGTTAAGATGATGATAGTTTCAACCACTTAAATTGAATGAGAGGTTAACCTATCTTATCCACTTGGTTAATAGAAATATATAGAAATAACACATTTTCTTGTGATAATTACATAACAATATTTGGATACTAAACTAAGCAAATAATTGTTATAGGAAAGTAAATAAACACGATCACGAAATTTATCCAAGTGATTCCAAGTTCGTTCCATTAATTTCATCCATGAGTTTTCTAACAAAAATCGCATTAACAAATGCATTTTCTGAATTTTAAAAGGCCAATATTAAATATACGTCCCATTACTAATCACACATCCTCTTTCAATGTGAGAAGGGGATCAAACTTAATCAGTGGATCCTTTATCAACAAGGGTGTTGTTATTTGCATCTTTAGAGAGAGAAAGAAGAGAGAGATAGAGAATGCAAGGAGTAGAGGTAAGAGAAAAGTAGTATGAGATAGAAAGAGTAATAAGAGATGATGTATGTTATGTGATTATGGATATTATTAAATCAATGGGTGCTGGTAAGATTACCCAAAAAAAAACATGAAAAAAAAGGAAAAACAGTTACTCATATGATTAATGAAGAGTTAAATTATGTATCATTTTGACCGTCCAACTTTTAAAATTTGTCCAATTTAGCCACTACATTATTTTTTGTTCTGATTTAACCACTAAACTTTTGTTTAATGTTCAATATTGATGAATAAAACTAATGGCTAAATGGATACAAAATATGATAGTTTAGTGGCCAAATCGGGACAATTTTCAGTGGTTAAATCAGTAAAAAGAAAGTTTAGTGGTTAAATATGTATACAAAAAATAGTTTAGTGGCTAATTCGAGACAAAAAATAGTTTAATGGCTAAATCGAAAAAAATCTAAAAGTTGGATGGTTAAAATAATACTTAACCCGTTAATGAAAGACCATTCTATTCTCACCCCCTTATGAGGTGTCATATTTGCATCCCCATTAATTTGTTATTTTCATATTAAGGAGGGTTTGAATAACAATCCCCTTAATAAGAGATTATTAAGGAGATGTATATATAACAATGTCGTTTTAAAATTAAGGTTTGAGAATTTATATTATCATAATCACTAATTTACAAATTTGTTTTTAAGTGATCTAGTATAGTATGTTTAGATGATCTTGAAAGTACGTTCATTTTACATTCAGTTTGCCCAATTAAAATAATATTTTTACATTATTCAACCTGTTTTTAAATTCGTAAATACATTAATTAAACGTTTTAATTTCAATTTTCAACCCATTCATTTTAAATGATTTGACTTGGATTACATCTTGTCTTCACTTGATCAAATGTAAAAGGATACGTAAAACTGAAAACTGGACTGTGAAAATGCCGACGAATCCCATCTAAAATAAATCCAATTCTTAGGGTGCGTTTAGTTACCCAAAATTTTCAAAATTTTCATCTCATTACACCTTTATACATTATCCACTAATGAAATCACTATTCATAAGTGGGTTTTGCTATTTTGCTCCTCTCACATAATCAAAGAAAAATAATTTATAAATGAGTTTTGCTAAAATGTGCTAGAGAAGAAAATCTAAGTACTAATTATATTTTATTGTGCTAAAATACACTAGAAGAAACTTTTGTAAAACACTATTTGTTGGTGGGGTTTGCTAAAGTGTGCTTATATTTTTTTTTATTATTTATATGTAAATTATATAATAATGAGAATGTTTACATGTTCTTATATTTTTTTAATTTAAAATTTAATTTATTTAAATACTAATTAATTCTTAGACATGTTGAAAATGAGATTTATTTTGGTTAATAATAATTTTAGTGTTTTATAGTGTCTTATTTGGTATCTTTGTGTTTACTTAAAAATCAACTTTATTTTATATTCAGTTTAACATAATGTTTGACTATTTCTAATTAGTTTGTAATGTTTAGTTTATTAAATATTTTTTATATTTATAACATTATTATTTCAAGTATTGACCACGCCAATAAAAAATTTAAGAAAATAGTTTGCTTACTATATTATTAGTTTATCATCATTTTCAGTTCGTCATTTAATATTTATAACATTATTATTTCAAGTGTTGACCACACCAATAAAAAATATTTAAGAAAAATATTTTGCTTACTATATTATTAGTATCGTCATTTTCGGTTATTATTTCATAACTTTTGTTTATTGTGTGTGTGTGTATATATATATATATATATATTATTTGATTGGTGATTAGTTTTTTCTCCAATCTATTCAACCTATTCAATTTGTTTTTTTTTTAATTAGTATAATTTTAATAGATCTTTCTATCTTCTATGTTAAATTCTTATTATTAATTATGTTATAAATAAAGTAATTTTATATTTTAAACTGTATCTATTAAAATACAAAAAATACATAGCTATACATCCGTCGCAACACGCGGCCACCACATTACTTGTTTTTTAACAAAAATGAAAACTTGTTTACTTAACAACAATTTCATAAATTTTCATTTCACTTTTTAAAATACCACTTTTCATATTCTCTCTCTTACTTTTCTACTACCTACCCTATTTCTTTATAATCCTCTCTTTCTCTCTCTTACTTTTCCATCACCTATCCTATTTTTTTTATTTTATAATCACTCATCTTATTTTTCTTAAAACTAAAACTTTATCATCTAAACACGTTTTCACTTTTCATAGAAACCCTTGTTTTTTCTAAAAACTATAACTTGAAAACTGAAATTGAAAAATGACTAGTTTTCGTTAACTAAACGCAACCTTAGTTTTTATATATCTTTTCTTTTAGGCCACGTTTGGCTCACTGTATGGAATTTGAAGGAACCAAAAATTATTTCTAATGTGTTTGAACTATTAGATTACAAAAATAATGAATGATATCTTATTTATATTCCATCAAATTCTATGGATTAAAGAATTCATCATTCCTAACTATTTGTAATATAATTACAATTCCTAAAACCTTCACAGTTTATATTTATTTGTCGACCTTAAATACTATTCCATACTTCAACTCATAAAATTAACATATATACTATAATTTAAATATCAATTCATTTAAATTACATTCTGCAAGAGAAGAGGTTGTTTGTTTACTTTTTAATGAAATCATTAAGAAGTCATTCAAAGGTAAAATGACTGCTCAATGATTACATTAATAGGTAAACAAACAATGCCTTAATGTGATGATTAGGAAAACCCGTATTAGCACTCGGTTCCATTTTCTTTTTAAAATTTTCAGTTCTACTTCAGTCCGTCCCAATTTTAAACCGTTGTACGCCCCGCCCGGTGTTAAATAAACAAAAGATAGTTGATATCTGTCAACCCTATACCAAGACATGTGTGGGTTGAGTTGCCTGGAGTTCCCATAGGTTCAATTATTGGTTATCGGCACGCTTCTCGAGGATACATAACAGTTTATGAAATTAAACTCTATCCAGGCTGCAAACAAGCCTATGGTAATACTAATATGTGTGTGTGTGTGTGTGTATGTACATTGTGATGATGAGGTGAACATGTGAACATTCTGTACATACAAAAGCTCTGCAGAATATAATCTGCAAAAAGAGGTTTGAAATTTTAGTGGTAAAAAGTCATAGTTACCCTTAGTGACTGCAATATTTGGCTTTCAGTGAAACTTGTCAAACCCTATTACACTATTTGGGAATCTAAATCAATTGCCTTGCAAAACTTACAGATTCCCTTGTGCACACTTGTCCATTTGTGAACCCACTTGCAATCAACCCGACCCTGACCTGAATTATGTAAATCAATTCACATGAGTAAAGTTCAATGCCTTCTTCATAAACAAAGTGTTATGTCGAATTTTATAAAAACTAACATTACGAATGAAGGTTACTTCCATCTTTTTATCGTTATCTATCAAAGAACCCAACACAAAAAAGGCTTTGTCGAGAAAATTAATGCCACGATGACTGGTACGGTGGTACCTAGTGCAGTAAAAGTTGTACCAATGTTGCTAAGGGGTTGGTAATATTTTGATTACTGGAGCTAGGAAAAGCCATATGTTTGGCAGTTTTGGTTTCAAATAGGCATTTTGACGGTTTGGGCTCAAAATTCGGGCCAAACATCATAGACTGTAAAGTTACCAACTTTTAATCAAGTCAAAGTTCATTGAAGCCTGAATATTTTACATTCAACTACAATTTATGCTCAAAGCTTAAAAGTTTTACAATTCATCTTTCTTGCAAGTTTATTATGATATTATTGATTTAGTGCTCTTCAATTTGATTTATTAGCATTATTACATTCTCTATTGCTGCAAGACGTGCATAAATAAGTTTACATATATAACATTTATCACATAAAAATTGAACATAATTAATAAAAACAAATTAAATGCAATGTTAGATTTTGCATATGGCTTAATTTTGCTTGACTATGTATCTAATATCTAAAATATCCCTTAATAGGTAAAATAAAGAAACTTGAGAACCAAAACCAAAATTGCTAATATCAGGTAATTCAACAAGTGACCAAAAAAGTATAGTAGGATTAAAAGCTTTCCAGAAAAAGAAGATAAAAATTTTCTAGGCAACTGAAAATAGCAAGTGACTAAATATTTGCATTTTTTGGGGAACGGAAAGGAGTAATAACTTTTTTATCTATTTGGCAGTCATGAAATCAAAAAAACAAAATGCCAGTTTTGAAGGGATGATAAACTGATAGAGGACTGAACTCTGAAGCATATTTGAGTCATTTGACGCACATATTATAGTTTGTGAACACTAAATTCATTGTGAACGTTGTAAACAACCACAAAATGACTTTGAACCCTATGAATATTTGTTGCAGTTGCTACTATGAAGAACCCTTTGAATCAGATGAAACTTGTTGAATCCTAAAAATCTTGTTGAATACGATGAGTTTTTTGAGATCCTATGAATCTTTTTACAGATACTATATGAACCCTTTGAATTCTATTAATCTTGTTGCAAACACTTCTATGAACCATGTGAATCTTTTTGCGAACACTTGTTGGTATATATGAATAATTATGTGTATTTTTTTATTTGTTCACATGTTCACAACGAATAAGTACTCACAAAGGGTCCCTTCCCTTGTAGCGCATATATATAACATGTAGATACTAAATAGAAACTTCACTTAGCATGGCGAATAGTTAGATATTAGTTTCATCTTCCCCACTAAACCAATATGATTTTCAGCCATCTTTTCCGTTCAACTTCTTAACCAAAAACTACCTTCAGAAATCATATGTAACACTGTACATATTTAAAATTCCCAACTCTAATGCACTCTGATAAATACTTTATTTATGTTGTTCATTATAAAAAGGGAATTAAAACCATGAGTTAGGATCAATCTTCATATCCACATAAACCCAAGTGCAATTCGTACCACCATCATGATTATTGCTTGACCAGTGAAACTTATAGTGGTGTGTTTGACTGTGATTGAGGCTGACTGGAACCAACTTTGATATATTATGTCCACTTCACCGTATGTGAATGGTATTGAGCCAATTGGCCATGTTTAAGTCTGAAATATGTGAGTATAGGTGCCATTAGGTGGCAATTTTTACCTATTTACAGAGGGGGGATAGAAGGCCGATTAAGATATATGTTATCTCTAACAGGTCAAATGGCTAGAATTTAAAGCGACAATGAAAAACAGGTCAAAGTGCATTCAAATGCTTGCAACCTCCAAAATATATATACTTCATTGTTAGTGTATTTGTGTGTATTATTGAATAATAATCATATAAAATATTATTTATTTAATTACTAGCTTATTTACCCATGTAAACATGGGTATTTTTAATAATTATTTATGTTTTTAGAAAGTTTAATATAAAATTAAGGATTTATTATGAAAAAAACCAATGTGTTTTCATTTTTTTTGTTTGTGTTTTCGTCTCTCCATATTATTTTTTTCAAAAAAATCATCAAGTTAATTTTTTTCGTTAGTGAAATTTGACTATAAGAACCCGATTTTTCAGTCTTTAAAAACTCAGTCTACCAATTATAATCTGACTCTAATAGACAAATTTCACAAAACTAAGAAAAAAATTTAACTTGAAGATTTTTTGAAAAAAAAATAACATGAATAGACTAAAACACAAAAACCGTGAAAACTTGTTGATTTTTTTCGTATAAACCCTAAAATTAAATACAAATTTACATATAAATAAATTTTTCTACTAAAAATATTTTTAAAATTAATATTGAATTATTTAAAATTTTAATGTGTTTCCTTTATTGCATTTCATAAATTAAATAGGAAAGTATTCAAAATAGAATTTTCTTTTATTAATAATAGATAAATTAGTAAATGAAATATTTAATTATGGAAAAATGACGGGAAAATGAAAGTTTAATGCGATGAGAAAGCGACATGTGTCCTGAATTGTTTTCTTTTATTAATATATATAGATAGAGATAATTAAATGGATAATTGTAAGAATAAATAATTAAGGATAATTACATGGATTTTTGGATAATGATTAAGAGGTTGATTAGCTCTCAATCACTTGGTTATTTAAAGACCAAAAATCCACCCCCCTATGTACACAACATTGGCCGAATTACACACACACATTGTGTGTTGTTCGTTCGTTCTTCGATTATTCAATTGCATATGTGGCGCTTGCTCGATCGTGTTATCACCGGTGGATACCGAAGTCATCTGATTCGAGCATTCTTGCATTCAATCATAAAGGTACATTATTTTCGTGTCTTTTTTTAGCTTATCATATGCATTATTTACGTGAAGCGATCTTGTCATGGATTCGGTTTTTTTTTTTTTTTTTGTATTCCGCTGCGTTAAACTTTATGTGTTTTAAAAACCCTTCGAATCCCCTTCATTGATAATTAAGAAAACCTGATGCCACATGGCAGCCTCTCACTAGTCACTATGTTGTTAATTATTAAAATCTAATCAATATATTATATTATTTGTATTTATATTATTATGAAAAAAACCAACATGTTTTCACGTTTTTTGAGTTTTCGTCCCTCCATGTTATTTTTTTTCCAAAATAGTCCTCAAGTTAATATTTTCTTTTTTGTTTAGTGAAATTTAGCTATTAAACCCGACTTTTTAGTTTTTAAAAGTCCGATTTACCAATTATAACCGGGCTCTAATAGTCAAATTTCACAAAACCAAAAAAAAAAAAATTTAACTTGAGGATTTTTCTGGAAAACAATAACATGGAGGGACGAAAAAACGCGAAAACAATGAAAACATGTTGGTTTTTTTCATAATAAACCCTCAAAATATGTTTATCTGCCTTATCATCAATTTAATGTAAATCAAACGTAAATCTAAATCTAAATTTTTTATCTTTTCTATACGTAATTAAAAATATTTTATTTGTTTGTAAATTTATTTAAATGATATTTATAAAAAAAATCTAAACTTATAGAATTAAATATATAAAAAATTGTTAAATGAAAATTTAAAAATCAAATATTAAAATACATACAAATTGTATTTGAAAAGAAAAAATAAGGCAATATTAGTAAAGAACATAATTCACAGCATTTTGTTTGTTGTAATAAAGTATATAAACATTATGTTTCAAATCATATCAATTTAAAATATATAGATTTAAAAATAAAAAATAAATGAATGATAAAAAAGGTAGTCACTATCATATATACACTTGCAAAGTTAGAAAAATAATAGTTATGACAAATAACAAGACCGTTCTTGTATTATTTTAGATAAATATTTATATATTTTAATTTTGAGTTTATATACATAAAAGAAAATTTAAGATTTTATTAGTAATTTTTAGTCATATTTAATACATCAAGTATACACACAATCCCCCCCCCCCCCCCAAAAAAAAAAAAACAAAAAAAACAAACAAACAAACAAAATAATGGGCCTATTTTACAATTCTATACCTTCTAAGTTCTAAGGGGTAAACTTGTTGGTACAAGAGCGACTAACTCTGTATCAGGTATGTGAATAAAAAAAACCATGAAAGCTTGGTGTACTTCATCTACTTGGCCTAAAAGGCTAAAAAAAAATCATGTTTTGTGAACCTACTCAAATGAGGAGGTATCACAATAGTTTCAAGAAGTACTAACCCTAAAAAAGTAAGAAGTACCAGAAGGTACCCAAAAATTCACATGTTCATCATGGAGATAATAGAACGAGTAACAAGTACCTGGTATTTCTTTCCTCTTAGATTGTCAGATTGACACGGTACCTATTCTGGGGAAGTTGCAGGTTCCAAATCCGTTGGCTTCCTTGCTTCTAACATCTCAACTTCATAAGCATTTGTATTTGAATCTTTCTTATTCTCCACAGCAATTTGTTTAAGTTTCTCTAATCGTTTGGCATGTAACTCATATCTGATGATTAAGATGGCAAATAACTTAATCATAACGGTAAGATAGATATGAAACTCATGTTAACATTTCAAAACAGAGATACATTTGACAAAAAGATGTGTGAATTGCAATAGGAATGAAAGAACAATGGAGAAAACATCAATGATGATCGGTATGAAGAGAACGAAAACAGAAAGACCATGATCGCAAACTGTGTTTTAAATAGCGTGCCTGAGGCTCAGTGAGGTGCAATGAGGCTCAAGGCTCTGCGCAACACAGGTTGTTGCGAGCGCCTCCATTCGTTTCATTGAATCTGGCCCTAAAAAGAAGAAAATGAATCCTTCCTTGATTAATTGTTTTAGTAACTTAAATTTTGTAATAAAGATTGCAAGTATTTTGGTATGTTAGATTTTCAGTTGTTAAAATAGTCACCGACTAACCGCGTGTTATTTTTTAAGAAACATAATACCACAACAAGTGTGTCTCGCGTACGTGATGCACACGCCTCACTTTGCACCTTGCACTTGGGGCTCTAGGACCCTAGCCACGCCTTTTAATACCAAGACCGCAAATTCAAATTAATGGCACCGTGTGAGCACTTTTTGTTTTTGGCTTAGTCTAGGTTTAGTTCGTGTAATTTGGTTTGATACCATAAGACCCAACCATCCAAAATATAGCTTGAATCCAATACCAGAAAACCCAGCCTGGTCCGTATTTAATTTATAAAATCATATATGTGGAAAGAGCTGCAACCTCAGTTGGGCTGGATCATCCAAATAATAAGTCAACCCATGTTGCATCATTAGTGCTGCAGCACAAGCAATTTCATGACCATTTGCATGAATTGTCAAGTTAAGGAGTTTGATTTGTTGCCAGATCTATTCACTGGGATGGAACAGTAAGGGCAGCTGAGCCCTTCACCCCTTGAAGGGTTTTCCAGGGGTAGCGCCCTTGGAAGAGAATTTTAGTTACGGCCAGAGTACCTGTGAACCGTAAGCCAGAATTAATAATATTGACTTGCTGGTGCGGCTGTATGCATAGGTTATTCTTGGAATGAATCACATGCTACTGTAATATGTCTTTATTTCTGTTTTCCGTTTCATATTTACTTTCGTTTGCTGTGGTTCTAGCGCTATTTGTGTGATACTGTATTTGTAAGTGATTGCTGACTCATCAGCATTCAACCTTACAGAAGTATCAGAGATTCAAGTTCATTGATCGGGTATATCTAAAGCTAAACAATGGTTAGAATGTTATCAGATTGGTTGTGGCACTCACTAATCAGCTATTTGCCTATATGAACTTTGATGAATACCTAAAAGCTATATATTGCTATATTGACCAGGAACAATCATCTTTACACAGAAATGCACATTACTATATTGACCAAAAGAATAACGTTAAAGAACCCGTCTTGTGTTGTACATACAGAATATCAAGATTCCACTTATTTTATACCAGTTTCTTTCAGTTACAATGTTGTGGGTGTCATTTCCACTCTCCCTTACTCCTTAAAGATTAGGGTTCATGTTATCATCTTTATTTCACATCACATCGTATAAAAAAGGTAGGATAACTCCTAGCAGCGCAATAAGCAGTCCTAACTAATAAAAATAGGTAGGATAATGCTTAACGCTAGGGGTGTAAATGAGCCGAGCTACTCGTGAGCTACTCGAGCTCGTATAAAAAAGGTAGGATAACTCCTAGCAGCGCAATAAGCAGTCCTAACTAATAAAAATAGGTAGGATAATGCTTAACGCTAGGGGTGTAAATGAGCCGAGCTACTCGTGAGCTACTCGAGCTCGACTCGCTAAAAGCTCGAAAAAAGCTCGAATTAAACGAGACCGAGCCGAGCTCGAGCCTAAATTCGAGCTCGTTTAATAAACGAGCTCGAGCCCGAGCTTCACATATCGAGCTCGCGAGTCTAAACGAGCTTAATCGAGCCTATATATAAATATATTTTAAATTAATAAATATATAATATATGGATTAAATAAATATATATATATATTAAATAACAAATAATATATATTATATTAAAAGATTATTTAAAAATTAACTAAAAAAATTAATTATAATATATAATAAACGAGTCGAGCCCAAGCCGAGCTCGAGCTTGGAAAATTATTCACGAGCCGAGCTCAAGCTCGAGCCTAGTACTTTTAAACGAGCGGAGCTCGAGCTTAAACGGGCTCGGGCTCGGCTCGTTTACACCCCTACGTGTATATCTTTATAAAATGATAATTATATTTATATTGTAACGCCCATGTGTTCACAGATCTGACTGGTTAAAAAAGGTGGGATAACACTCAACACCCATGAGGCCACTTAAGTTACCATAGGCGGTGGATTCTTTGAACACTGCCAACAAAATGGAGATGTTAAATGGTTAAAATGAACAAATTTAAGTTCTGATGTCATTGAGATTAGTAATGTCTATATATTTCGTATAAGAGTAAAATAAGTTAAAGTACAACAGGAATACAAACAAAAATATTGGAAAAGCATAAAAAAAATATTAACAATTGATCTTACTTTGCAACAAAGTTCTTCACAAGGGTAAAATAAATTCTCCAAAATTGTCGTTCTTTCAAGTAGCGTGGACATAATCTAAATCTAAGTTGTGACAGTTCCTATACAAGCAAAAACATTCAACATTTTTAGTATAAATCATGGAAATTTTGCTCATAAAGTAAGCAAGAAGCAATGAAGGTACGGAATCACACTCCAAACTCCCAACACATGTGCACTGCATTAATCAAGAAACTGAAGCTAGAATTTATTATACTAAACTCATAAAGATGATCCACATATAATTCATCAACGGAAGAAGAAAACTATTGGCTTCTTATTTTATTTATCACAGAAATTATCATTTTCCATTTCTAAAACTTACTGCAATATAATATGGAAGATCCTCTCTCCAGCACTCCAATGGTGGAATCCAACGCGATCATGTCATATGACTGGCAAATCTAGCATGGAAGTTGTACCTTCCATGAAATCAGGCAACTATACATCGAAAGAAGGCTACCCTATAATATTTAGCTATTTACCAGTTATCCATTTCAAATAAGTGCCCAAACTTCAACTTCAAAAGCTAGATGGATTGTTTGCATTTCCTATGAAATAAAATACATGATAAGAAAGACCAATTTGTAGCAAATACACACCAACTTCAAATTTATAACTTTACTAGATGAGACTTGAATAAGAGTTATTTGGATGTGCATCTAAAGCAACACTCTAAGATTTCAGTGTTAGAGAATTACTGATTATATCCTGTTAAATTAATTAGATTAACCAAAGCATGTATTGAATGTGACTTGAAAATTGGTCATCCGAGCGGTATCAACCCGACCCGACGAGATGGAAAAAACCCAGATGTGATTTTCGACGGGATAAGTTTTTGGAGTAGGTACCGGTTATAGTTTCCTTAGGGTTTTAGCTTTCGTCTATATATTGTAATCGCTAGCTAGGGTTTATGTACACTCTCCGTTTGATTAACTCGAATAAAAGAACCCTGGGACATAGAACACATGAATCTTCATTGTTATCGTGTGCTTGCTTTTATTCTATTGTTTCATAACAGGTTGTAAGGAGTTATGTTGCTACAAGAATTCAAATGATTGACATAAGTATAGAATTACTTGTCTCTGATTTTCTAATTATTTGACTCGCATTGTTGAAGTCGCAATAATCACGTTGAATATGCAAATCCACACACCCTACCAATAAACGTGTAGTTATTGGCTTTAAGCAGAGTTTCTCTAATTATATGGCGAATTATGTTTATATGCAGTAAACAGATTGCATAAAAACAAACACTCGTTTCAATAAACTAGAATTAATCACTGGAACCTAATTTCAAAAGAAAAACCCAAACCTTGACTCTTGATAGAACAAGAACAGCATGTTTCTCTTGCCAATCAGACAAATCCTTTTGCACAATTCCAGAAGTAGATTCAGCTGCGTCAATGGATCCTTGTTCATCTAGGAACACCGAATATCACAATTGTTTCATTAAGTAACAATTTTAATTAAAAAAACAGAAACAAGATAACACAAAGCAGGAATGCACGCACCTTGGAGATTGAAGTTCTTAAAAGTTTCAAGAGTGAAGGACTTGATGAGATCAATCAAGTCATCAGTGATTCCATACAACTGTTCTTCGTCGTTTTGAGTGGAGATTGTCGATGCTGTTGCTGATTGCGATGAAGATCCCTTTCTGCTACGTCGAAACCATGAATATACATTCATCCTTTTCACTGTTGAACGCAGAATGTTTGGGGGCACTTCCTGTAAATATGCTTTCCAAAAGGGGGTGTTTGGATCTACTGCATCCAGATTTTCTATTTTTAATCATTTCTTTTATTAAAAATAAGTATTTATATTATTTTAATAGTTAACAATATACATTTAACAAACCGTAATCGCAGTTTTCTAAAAAAAAAAAATAGGGATAATTACTAAAATAGTGATGTATTGTATCCTTTTATCACTTTTTAGTCATTAAAATTTCATTTTACCAAAATAGCCACACTTTACGTTACCACATTTACGTGATAGCCACCGTTTACGTGATATGTACTTTTTATTCATATTTTAATGCATTACGTTACAAAAGGTGTTTGGTAACGTAACTGTTTGTACTTTACGTGACCACTTTTAATCATTACATTTTTATGGGAATGAGCATATTTTTAAAAATGGTCACGTAAAGTACAAGCATTTACGTTACCAAACACCTTTTGTAACGTAATGCATTAAAATATGAATAAAAAGTACATATCACGTAAATATGGTAACGTAAAGTGTGGCTAATTTGGTAAAATGAAATTTTAATGGCTAAAAAGTGATAAAAGGGTGTAATATGTGGTTATTTTAGTAATTAGAAGATAATCTAATAAAATTTTAAAATTTGTTAGTTTTTTTTTTTAAATAAGAAGATAATCTAATTAAGTGTGTGTTTGGTACAGGAAAATGAGGTCAAAAAAATGAAAATGAGTACATTTTTTTGTTTGTTTAAAATTTGAGAATTCAAAATAAGAATTAAGAATTTTTTAGAAGGGAATTATCGAAGACAATTAATAGAAAGAATGGCTGAAAACATGAAGGAAATAAGAAAAATAACGTTCACATTAAGAATTTTTTAGAAGGGATATAAGAAACAAAAGGAAAAATATATTGATTTATTTCATTTTATTTTTGAAAGGAAATAAAGAGAAAACAAAATTATGGTAAAACTATGTTAAAGGAAATAAATGTTAAAGGAAATAAAGAGAAAAAAAATACTGATTTATTTCATTTTCTTAAATTCCGAATTAAAACACGGGTGCTACTATACTCACCCCATAAATGTCTATTTCTACTCCATCATTATTACTATATTATTAGAAATTAATTTTTTTATAATTAATTAGTCAATAGATAAATGACAGATTTTATCATTTCATTTTTCATGGTCAACCTAACCATTTTTCTACCACATCATGGGATGTAAATAGACTAACCCTTAAAATACTGATTTATTTCATTTTTATAAAATGTATTTTAATAATAGGTAAAACTCCTTTTACATTTTATTTCAAACATTAAAAATTGAAACTTACGTCTCTGCTTTACATAATTATATAACAAGGTTTATCAAGCACGTCCAAACATTACTAAAAAATCTTACCATCCGAAAAATAAAAAAAAAAAAAAATTTTAAATCATGATAAAAATTTGATATGTATCAATTACCTTATGAATTATTAAAAAAATTTATAGATTCGTATAATAATTATAAAAATAATTTATATGTGTAATATATCACATATAAATATATATTAATTTATAAATTACATTCCTCAAAACATGCTTTATGTATGTATAATATTTTATACATTTTAAAGATGAAATTTATGTAAACATTTAATTCACAACAGAAGTAACGATCTACGGCCTAATGCTAAAACATTAGTATAACAAAGATATTAGAATAGATGAAAGATCCACCAGAATTATTAAAAGAGTTAATCGAACAGGAAAACCATCTTACGAAAACCCTCCAAGTAAACACACACATGTAAAGTATTTGATCCATCGAGTATCACGATGATCATTTACATAACATGTACTCACTCATCCATCACCTTCGATGATTCTTTACCGATTAAACACCATTGTTTTCCAATTTACACTCACATTTGTCTCACAATTCCCCTCTATTGGGTACCCAAATCCCGTCATACATTTCTAGGTGGACTGTGTTAGAAATCTATCTCAACGTCTAAACTCACCGACCCATTTTTCACATCAAAATGAAACAGATGATGATTGCTCACCAATCTTCTTGAAAAAAAAAAAAGGCAAATAGAGTATCCGTCATTTTCAAATCTCATCTCATACTGATGACATTTTCACCCTCCTCCCTACGGACATCCATTTTTATCGTACAAGCTTGTTATAACTATAAGCTAAAACACGGTTTTTCTTAATTCCAAACAAAAACAAACCTTATCTTTTTGCTCTAAGGTGGCGTTTGGTTCACGGAATTTAACTCAAAGGAATTGTAATTTAAATTTTAGTTGTTAGTATTTGATGATAAGGGTAAAAATAGGTTGAACTGTTGATTAAGGATGTATATTGGAATCTAATTCATGCATGAGTTGGAATCTAATTCATGTTTTAAGTTGGAAGGAATGTTAAATTCCTATAAACAAAAGAATTGATGTCAATTTAACTCTTCATCTTTGTTCGCAAAAGCTCTAAATAAGCTAAATTTGAATTCTATTCCTTCAAATTCCATTTCGTGAACCAAACGTCACCTAAGGCTACCTATGTTTTCCAATATTATCCGATCGTTACAAGTATGACTACGAGCCCATTCTGCACTTCACTCGAACTTGATATTTCTAACTTCTATTTATGATCATATGTTTCTTTTATGTTGTAGTTACATATTCATTAGATCAATAGTCAAACTACGTTCGTGCTAGGTGTTCCAAATTAGTAACATTGTAACCTGAAAACTGGTTGAATAATTATGTGACATTTGTTAAGCCTACTTTCGCCATTTGAAAGTCAAGCACTTTCAGAACGAAAGCAAATCAACAATCTTAACTCTTAAGTATGGTTTTCCCTAGCCTCGTAAAGAATCAACAATCTTCAAGCATGACATGAATTCCAAAAAGCTGATTCTACATTACCTACCAAGAGGTTCATAGTCGACCAAAAACAAAGAACCAAAATCAACCAAGCTCATTGTAGCGAGCAGCATGTGAAGGAGACTCGAAATGTGTTTAATTAAGAATCCCAGAATATAGTCAATGTTAGCACTTATACTAGAAAAAATCTGGTCAAAGCTGCATTTACTTGTATAGAGATTGATAACAACCATTACCATGGTGGCTGATTCGGTTTCTTGAGAGTAGGAGTGGCAACATGAAGCTCAAATTGTGTCTTTAAGAAGTGTTTAAAAGACCTGCAATGTAAACAGTGAATGGCTGTCATGAGGACTGAAAGTTCAGAACTAAAAGAAAAAGAAGAAAAAGGCATTTTATATTTATTTTCAAGCTTGCTTCATCAGACAAATCCTTGGGCTGAAGTCAAATCAAGCTCAAGTTAAGTTCAACGAGAACCATTGCTGACATTATTGGTACTTGTATGCAAACTCAAATCAAGCTTTTTTTAGTACTTAAATACAAAACCGATATTGACATTTTTGGGTTGAACTCAAATCAAGCTTGCTTCATTGGACAATTCTGAATTTCTGATAGATATTTTCAAGTTCTCGATTCGAGCTCAAATCTTTTCTTGAGCTTGTTTGCAGCCCTAATTCTGAATATTCATTTATTACTTGTTATCTTCCTACAAATATGAAAGTTTTGATCTTCTTCATCTAAATCAATTATTTTTCCATTTTCCTTTTATTATTTCTGTGAGGTTAGTGACTTGAATTAGTTGAAATAGTTCAGGGGGTTTAGTGTAATTCCCTGATAGTTAGATTAGAGTTGGTCTTGAAGTTTTTTAGTATAAATAAAACCTATGGGTTAATGAGGACAATAACTCAAATTGTAGTCATTGAACCCAAATTTGTTAGAGTGAAATTGAAAATTTTCTTGGTTCACATTCTGGGGTTTTCTGACTTTTTCGGAGTTCTTGTATTGTTCATAGCACTGATTCTGAAATTCCTAACAAGTGGTATCAGAGCTTTAGGTTGTGAGCGTTGTTCTTTCTGAAATCTGCAATTGGATGTCAGTGATAGGAGTTAGAAATCATTCATTTGGAGGCAACCTCGTTTGGCGATAATTCTTGGGTTTGACGCTGTTGCAATTGACAATAGTTTCTTGCCAATTGTTAACAATCATTGTCACTGTTGTTGGCAATCAGTTCTGCAATCAATCTTTGGAAGTTGCTTCTGGTTCTTGATGATCGATTGGAAGCTGTAAGTGTCCTTCTTGGCTGATAGTTTCAGCGCTTAGAATTTGTCATCAGAAGGATTTTTCTTTTGTACAGTCGATATTGGTTTTGTCTCAAGAATTGTTAATTGATTTTGGTGTAGGGGTTGGCATTTCCAGGTGCAGTGTTCAATTCGGAAATTGACTTTGATTTGTTGAATTTGGTAATCGGTTTGGTGGTTTTTTGTTGGTCAATCTTGGAGTTTTTCGGTTGAATCTTGGAGTTTTTCGGTTGAATCTTGGAGTTTCTTGGCCAATCTTGGAGTCAGATTCAAGGTGGAGCTCTTGAATCAGGCTGTTGAAGTTGCCAATTCAAGTTTTTGGGGCAGTCGATTCTGTTTTGGGGTTCTTTCAGGTGTTAGTAGCTCTGTTGTTTGGGTTCTGTCTGGTAATTGAATTTTGGGATTCAAGAAAGTCGAATTCTTGAACGTTTGTCACTAATTTTGAAATATGAATTCGCAAGTCGTAAGAAATTGATTTGGATGTTTGGGTTTAGTCTTGAATCAAGTTTGGATTTCGGTGATTTGTATTTATCTTGGTTTTTTGTTTTTCTTGATTAGTTTTGAAGACGAAATGGTCGTTTTGGGTTTTTCTTGAATGACGATTCAAGAATTTAGGTGTCGACTCATTGCGTTTGTTCGGTTTAGTATCGGAATTGGAGCTGCGTTTTGTGGGATTCGCATTGATTCAAGAAGTCGGTTTTGATTTTCGTTCGGTGTTGATTGAATTTCGAGTTGTTTGATTTTGAAGGCATTTAGATGGCGATACAAGTTCCGTTTGAATTTTTTATTTGTTTTTTTTTATGACGGTTGGTTTTTGGATTGTTTCGTCATGTCGGGGAATTGTATCGATTAGTTTAGTGATCGACGTTTGGGTTATGGCGTTCCGGTTTGTTCAAACCGTGACTTCGGTTTTGGTTGTCGATCGTTTGTTTGCCGATTTGGAGTATTATTCTCGACTTTTGGAGTTTGAATTTTGGTTGGCCCGTATCATCAATTTGTTGGAATTTCTCATTTGTCGTTTGGTTGCCCGTTTGTTTCCAGCTGGATTTGTGTTTGGGGTTTTGGGAGAAATTACACATTAGTATTTAGTTGCGATAATCGTTGTAGTTTGGGTCCGGATTTTGTTGATCGATTGATAGGTTCCCGCGTTGTTTTTGGGTCGTCGCTTTTGCGTTGTTTCGGGCCGTTTGGATATTTTGTTTTGGGCTATCGTTTAGTTGCGACATTTGGTAACCGGTTGATTTTGGATATGGTTTTTGTTCTCCGGTTTGTTGGTTTTGGTGCACATTGGTGTTTTGGGTCGCATAGATGATATTTGTGGCTTCGGGATTAAAGTTTTGGATTTTAGATTTGAATTTGATAGTGTGTTTCCAAATAGGTGGAGTTTGTCACTTTGTTATTTGGTTTGAGAAACACAAATTTGTTTTTGGGATTTGTTTTGTTTTTGAAATTCAAGTCAAGGTGGAGATTTGTGAGGTTAGTGACTTGAATTAGTTGAAATAGTTCAGGGGGTTTAGTGTAATTCCCTGATAGTTAGATTAGAGTTGGTCTTGAAGTTTTTTAGTATAAATAAAACCTATGGGTTAATGAGGACAATAACTCAAATTGTAGTCATTAAACCCAAATTTGTTAGAGTGAAATTGAAAATTTTCTTGGTTCACATTCTGGGGTTTTCTGACTTTTTCGGAGTTCTTGTATTGTTCATAGCACTGATTCTGAAATTCCTAACAATTTCCATTCCTCATTCCATCCTAAACCCCAAGAAGAAAAATGTCCGTTTTACAATATCTGTCCATCAAAAAGTCATCTTTTAAAATTTAGCATTAATGAAATAGGACAGTTTTCCTAGGGGCAAAGGAAATTTTGGAGTGAACTCTTTCTAGGGCAGATGGGGAGTATATTTCAAACTTGGTGGAGACCATTGCCCAATATGTTTTGCTATAACCTTTAAATATCTCAAACTCGCACAGACATCATACAGAACTCAGCCACACAGCCGATACATAAGTTGGTTTTTATTTCTTTGTGATATTGTCAATTAAAGGGTGAGACCTCTTAGAGAGATATTCTTCATCATGCAATATTAGATTAAGAGGATTTTATTTCAAACAAATGACGTAATTAAATAGAACACATGCTTATATTTTGATGATTAAGTGAGGATTCTATTTCTCACCTTCATGAAGATTGCCAAGTAGAAACTGCAGCCAGGGTCAACATCCCAACCAAACCGTAATTCACAATGCTGTCAACATCTTTGACACTCTGAAACTTTTCAACGATCGTATTCCACACGTCCGCATGAGGACAAGTTCCATGTTTCACCACCTGCAGCATGAGTTCATTAGTCCTTCGTTAGGCAGCAGGAATACATGATACATACTAGATTCTTCTTAAGAGGAATCCCTAAGAGGAATCTAATACCCTTACATTTTCAACTTGTTTCTCGGGATGTGAACTAGTCATTTTTCTTTGAGCATCCTTGTCATGAGATTGATCCAATGCCACACCAATTTTGGCACGGCCCCTTTCTTTACCTGAGCTTGCTCTGTAAGCAGAATCAGTGTGGATTGTTTTCATGACTGAACCAAAGAAATTTGTCACTGGTACCTAATGTTCAGACAGGTAAAAGTCAATTATCAAGTCCTGATTGCCAAGTTTGTAATTAATCACAATTTGCTTGCAAGTTCTCGTATGGGTTAGCATATTAGTTTATGTTAGAGGCTGCAAATATTTATATGCAGTACAGGGGAGAAAGGGAGGTTTTAATTTTAGTAAGATAAAAATAGGCAACCGTGGAAATAATTCAAAATTTTAAGTAATACTTTTATCTGGTAGCAAAATGATTGGGATATAGGTGGCAAAATGGGTGGTCGGCAGATTGGTAATTAGTCAAAACAGTTGATTTTTAGTGCGGAGTTGACCTGTTGGCAATATTTTAAATATTTCATATATGTGTGTCTGTGTACAACAATAATCTAATTATTTTTTCGATAATTAGCTTGTTGTAGCATTCAAATCCACTATGGGCAACTTTAGACCCATTTTCTTTTTAGCTAAAGTATAAATTTCCCCCATTCGACCTGTTAGAGATAACATATAAATATAACTCAACCCAATTTTGAGTAAATGGATCGAATGGCCAACTCTAGTTGCGAAGGACTGAACCATAAGCAGTAGAAAACAAAGGGCATCGAATGCCAAGCCCTTGGCAAAGAGGCATCCCCTTTTCACAAAGAAGTCTTCAATGGGATGAAAAATGACAATTTTACCAACTGCCATACCTTCTCCACTTCTCGTTGGTATATATCTGTTCGATAATATGCAGTTGACAGCAACAAGTTTGGATTATATGAGCTGAACAGACTGCAACACAACAACATATAATGAAATAAACATAGGAAGAAAAAACAGCGCATAACTTTCATAATGCAACATTTTACATACCTGCTTAATGATGCATTGTCATACATATTGAGCCTCTCAAAAAAAGCTAAAGTATAAAATGTGAATCGATCCACAACAGAGACACCAACCTGTATCACAATAATTCTACAGCATTAGCAACAGAACTTAAAGCTCTCAAAGTTTCACTGTACGTCAAAATACAAAGTACAAACTTTCGAGTTGTTAAAAGCGACGGGCCTATATCATACTCACATCAGAATCCAAGTGATGTGAATATGAGTTTTCCCCTTTCATGCTACTTCCGATGGCCAAAACACCAGGTGAATGGAGCTGAAAAAGAAGAAACAATCACACCAGAAATTAATTATCAGATAAATTAGAATAATCTCTTTAAATAATAAATGTGACACATGTTTCTTTAGTAACAGCAAAGTTAAATCACTCACTGCATGCAGCGTCTAAAGACAATAAACAACTTAATTATTAATACATATGGGTATAACCTATTCACCTGAGTGCTGAATGCATGAAAAAGGACTACATAGTTTAATACGCAAGTAAAATCTTATTCATATGAATAAATCCAATTTGGTGGTGGTGGTGGTGGTGGTGGGGGGGGGGGGGGGGGGGGGGGAGGGTAATATCATGCTGTGGTGGTGACGGGTCGTTATGTTACAAGTTCGTATCATAGTGGTTCAGATGCTTATAGGATCATTTGGATGTGGAAACAACTATTTCAGGACAAAGAGTTTTGAAAAGAGGAGGGAAGTCTCACCTCAGCCAAGGCCCGGGAAGATGTTGGGGATTAAGGATAGATTCTAGCTTACCAAGTGGGAGACCGTTTGGACAAATGATCGGATGAACCTGTGTCTGGAAAAGAACTGAGTCTCACTTGCAAGAGGTAACCTTGCAGGGGTGGGAAAAGGCACAAAGCGAACAAAATCATGTTGAAGTGATTGTGGGGTAGGTTGTCACACACATATTGAAGTTTAAGTTTTAAGTGCTATCTACTTGATGCATGCCCAAGTGTCGATGATCGGGCCATCCTGTTTCTGGAGGCCCAAGATAGGGTCTGTAATAAAAGGGCTAAACGGAAAAGGCCCTAACTTTTGACTCGGGTCTCCGTTCGGGGCGAATCAGGTGTCCAGACGACCGTTGGCTCGAGCTCCACGCAGTGACAACCATTTGGCCCAAATTCGCCCCGGAATGAGAGTTATGGGTTTTTTTTTATGATTTTTATGGGTTTTTTCTTTTGGTTCCCTGGGTCGACCCGTTGGGTTTTTTGACCCGTTTTCCATTTCTATTTAAGTTGTGTTGAAGTAATGAATGAAGGCAGATTATCAAACTTTTATATTTTCCAACTTTCCGGATTTTAGTCGGTTGTTTGAAGCCTAATTGTTTGGCATTCTACGGAATCAACAAACTATTAGTAGGGATTGATCTGGAATTCTTTGAATCAACAGATTAATCCATTTTAATTTGCTACGCTGCATCACTACTTCTCTTCAAGAGTGTGACAATTAAAGTTGGTTCTCAATGCTTCATATGTCACTCTTAATGAGAATGTCAATAATGTTGCAAATTTCATATGTCTATTAGTCTTGATATGTTTATAAGTCGGTATTGTGATGCCACGAATAGTCTTATATTTAGAGGTGACAAAACGGATGGTTAGATGCAATGGCGAGTCATAAGTGGGTGGATTGGGAGTGTTTGCCCCCACAAAGTAACAGTTAAAAAAACATTGTAAAATCATTAATGAACTTCTAAGTTAGTGGCAATACTATTGTTTGTTTTTATAAGAGATCACTGGTTGTCTGGTTCAAATCTCAAACTCTTATAAATTCTATAACGTGACTTACTTTTTACTATGGGGTCTACAGATATTGTCATGTAATGTACATATCTTTACTTATGGGCCTACTAATATTTGTTTAGAGAAGAACTCAATGACTCAAAACAATGAAACACAATCCTAATGAATTATATCTATAAATCTTCATAAATAATAACATTAACATTTTCTGACAACCATAGCTGAATATAAAATTTTACTAATTCAACATAGTAGCATATATTTATGAGAATCACAATTTGCATTACTATTTATGATATTGATATGTAAATATATATACATGATGGATATCTTTAATTTTATGTCATGTATAAAATAAATTGTTATCTAATTCAATGTAATTGCATAAATGTATAGGGCGCGTTTAGTTTATGAAAATTTCCAAAATTTTCATCCCACTTTTCAACAAAAATGAAAACTTGTTTACTTAACAACAATTTCATAAATTTTCATTTCACTTTTTAAAACACCATTTTTCATATTCTCTCTCTTACTTTTCTATTACCTACCCTATTTTTTTATAATACTCTCTTTCTCTCTCTTACTTTTTCATCACATATCCTATTTTTTTTATTTTATAATCACTCATCTTATTTTTCATAAAACTAAAACTTCATCATCTAAACAAGTTTTCACTTTTCATAGAAACCCTTGTTTTTTTCTAAAAACTATAACTTGAAAACTGAAACTGAAAAATGACTAGTTTTCGTTAACTAAACGCACCCATACTGTTTCAGAATTATTCAATACATATTGAGTTTCTTTTTTCTTTTTTATTTCCGGATTTGCCAGTGTGTGTTGCTTCTATTTTTATAAATAATATATTAGACATGTACCAATACTAGGAATTGTCGATTACATTTTTAATTTATTCGTTGTAGTTAAGTTTCCCTCACTCATGATTGGGTTGACCTGCCAACCCTTTTGTCCTTTTTTTACGATTTTACATACAGTTAACTTATTGAATATGATGATTGCAAATGCCATATTTTTTAAATAATCATTTGGTTTTTCTAAATAAATGATTTAAGAGATTGTATTCATCCGAATACACTTTTGGTGACTTTGGACCTGTTAAACCCCATTGACAGTTTGACATGTTTCCATTATAGCTAACAAGAAGTCTCTATTTTACCCATTTAACCCAGTATCAATAAAATGCAACCCTAAGTAACATGTTGTAAAATGGATTGAAATCACCACCTATACTTGTATTCAGTGTCAAAGCAAAATGATTTCCAGCTTTACAAGCCACTTAACAATAGTAAGCCTACAAAACACCAACTACATGGTATTGCCGGTGGATATTTGAAGTTAATAATAAAGAAATGACTTTGACCTGAGAAAAGAGTGTAGCAGCTTGACAAGTATCTACCATAATCAACAGTTCCTTGAACCTAAAGATGAACACAAAGAGAACAACTCGTCATTCTACCACCAACCATAAATGAAATTACTCAATGAATTCAGTAAAAAGGAGGAAAAATGGACAGATTGGGCTGGTTGGGTAATTGGTCAAATGGATAGGTTTTAAAACAGGTTTTGTCAGGTTCACCCATCACACTTCTTTTGACATTTTTTTGAAAATTTCATAAATATCGGTGTATAAATCTGGTTACCAAAACTACACTATTAAAAATAATCATCTAATATGTTAGAATGAAGTGGTTGGAGGATGTAAGCATATTTTGCATTTTACTTTTCTGCACCATTTTCTCAACACCTTCGCCCCATTTGAGCCATTTCATTGTTAGCTAAGTTTTTAAGGTTTACCCATTTGACCCTTTGAGATAAAATATAACCCAAGTCAACCCACTTTTAGATAAATGGGTCGAAATTGCCACCTCTAGATTAACATATTTTTGCGATTAAAATGGAAACAATCACAATTGCTGGTAGTGTAGAAGCACTGCTTAGTTTCAGATCAACTACATCTAACACCATGTAAGTACCTGAAAATATAAACTTAAGTTTTATGCACTCAGGAATTATTGTTCTTTCGAGATCATTAGAAGCCATCATATTAGTTTCACTTCCATTGTTTAAAAATTCGAAACCCAGGTATGCAGAAGTCAAGCAGAACACAATATAGTTTTACTCTCACCTACGTTTTTCTTTCATTTGTTTGACTGCATCAGCCAAATCATGACTCTGAAGTTCATCCGAGTCCTGAAATTTTAGAAACTCGTCTCCGCCATGTCCAGTCATGTATAGCAGTATATGGCTTCCTTCATCGCTCAAAAGACGTTTGGATCTAGGTACCGCATTTTCATGGCGCCCTGTTAAAACTCGTAAAAAGTTTTCAACTGTCACTTCGTAACCTCGATAGTCTACCTGACATGGCAGTGTGCTAAAATCAGAACATCTTCTAACAGAGACAACATAGTAAACCTCTGAAAATGGCTATCCAAACAAGGCAAAAGGTGTTAAATCAATTAGATACAAAGATCACCTCAACATTATCGCCATACAAGTTAAGCCTATGGTTTTCATTATTAAATACTTGTGCAGGGTACTTGTTGCGAGCATTGCAAGCCATATCATCAGCTAGCATAAGAATAATCCTTTCATCAGGTATCCCTAGTCGTTTCACAGTCCTAAACCCAAGAAAAAAAAATGGAAGGCATTAAAAATATATTTACATAGAGTCAATACACTGTGAAATATAAAGTCAACACAAAAATAAGATTATAATGGAACACCACATACCTATACAAGGATAAAGTGTTTGCCATATGTCGATAATTGAACCTAAAAAATAATGATATCTTGTTAATTTGAAAGTAAAGAGTGTAAAATCACAAAGCACATGAGTGGGTCTAAATTCATGACATTCATGATCCACTATCAGGGTCATTGTATCCCATATGAAGTTTATGCAAAGATGCAGTTAGAAAGTAGAAAGCATGTGAAAAAAGATAGGAACATTTGTTTTGTTGCTTGAATTAGTATTGGTATTAAGCTAGGCTACTGGTGCACCAACTCATGACTGCACTTATAAATCGGAATTCTAAGTCAATGCGAGTTAACGATATTTCCTCCAAAATATCACTTAAAATATCAAAAGACAACACCTACTTATACTTTTGATCATATTCAAAGACTGATCTAATGTCCGTGTCACAGTGAAATGAAGCAAGAGAAAGAACCAAACATAGCCATTGAAGGGTATGACGCTTGCATTACCATTTTAGATTAATCAAAGAATGCAACTTGAGAATTGTGATCCTAAAATATGCTACCCTTCTGCCTCAAAATAGAGGCAAACTTTGGCTAATACTTAGTCCATAAATAGGGTTCTAATTATTAGTTAAATATTTGAATCATCAATAGTCATGAAAAAACTGGACAACCAAAATATAAGATACAAAGTATTTGTAAATTGTGATGGTCATCAATGAAAAGGGAGCTATCTGTTGAAATTTTCGAACAAGGAACCTTTCAATTAACTTGAGACATTGAATAAATGAATTTTTGCACTTATTTCGGAACTAAAGAAGTATTATGACGCCTTAACATGCATTCATTGTTCCATTAATCCCTTACTAGCTTATTACCCGCGTATTACGCGGATATTTTTAATATATATAAAATATAATAAATAAAAAGATAAAGATAAACATTATTTTTTAAACAAAAGTATATAAGGTGATATTATTATTTATTATGACCTATTAATTTTGTATATTTTTTAAATACATATGTAGAATAATTATTTTCTTATATATTTTTTTAAACTTTTATTATATTATCTTATAATTAATAAGTTAGTAGATTATTAGATTTTGTTTGATTTGAATTTAAAAATAGATTATATTAGATTTGGATAGATTTAATTAATAAGTTAGTAGAGCATTAGATTTTGTTTGATTTGATTTGATTTGAATTTAAAAGTGGATTATATTAGATTTAGATAGATTTGATTTAGATTTCTTTATTCTTTTTAAAATTGATAATTGCCACGTGTCGATTCATTATGACGACACGTGGCTTCACCAGAAATGTGTATAGTTACTCTTTTAATAGTATAGATAGAGATAGATAGATTGACATCATAAATTGAATGTCGAGCTCACATAAAATCATTATACAATCAGGGTGTTTGGATGTGCTGCAAAAATGATCATTATAAAATCAGTTTCCAGTGTTTCAAAAAACATCTGCTTATTACTCTTGAAATAGCAGCAATCACCAATCACATCCAAACACCCTAAAATTCTGACATCGTTGAACTCCCAAAAATGTGTGTTCTTCTATTACGGCAACAATGGGGACAAAAAACAAAAACCCTAGCAACCACACATCCAATAGAAACTCCAAAGCTAATAGATCAAAAACACAACCTAATAAGCAATAATAATACATCGCGAATTCACATCGCAGTGAACTAATAAAAAGCTTTATATAAATCAGATAAAGAAAAAACTACCAGAAGCGAGAGGTGCAAACGAGGATCGCCCAATTGTTGGTGTGAACCGATGAAGAAGTCGAGGAAGCAGCATGTGAGAAATGAGCAAATGAACATGAAACTAAAACCGTAATCGCTGTAACTGTTGATATGAATCTACAGAAAAAGTTGTCTCTCTTTCGATTCGTCATCTTCTTCGCGATCTGTTAACGTTTTGAAAAAAAAACGATTAATTCAACAGACGCACTACAGAAATCATCACTACTCCATAGCGATTCTGGTAAGAACTATTTTGCATAACTTCGCTTCTCTTTCTGTTACTAAAGATCAAAGGGTTATTTGTATTATTCACTGTTATCTATTATTTTGACATTTTTTTTCTAAATCTATTATCAAAAACTATAAATTGATAAATTGCATGTAAAAAAATATTTTATTAAATTAAAAAACAAACAATATTATCAAAATAAGTTTTAGAATCTTTTTTAATATCTTATCATACAGACGGTAAAAAGTTCTCTCTGATCTATCAACTTGAAATGGTCCTACTGAACGATGAATACAGTAGGGACTGCATTTTGACGAATCGCAGCCCTGGATGTGAGTGAACTACCCTCTACTTCTAGAGGCAATAGAACTAAACCTAAAGTATCTTCTAGTCTTCGGTTCCAGCTTATATTTAAATTTTCCATGTCTACAAGGTAATTTATCATCTGAAGCAGAAGTGGACGAACAATACGTGTTTAGACATCTAAAATCTAAAAAAACAAACGAACCTTATATTTTATATAAAATTACATTACTAGGTTGTTTAATATTTTATATAAAAATAGTTTATGTTAAATAATTTTAAGTAAATTAGTGATTACATAAAATATTGTAAACACGAAATTAACCCATATACATATGAATAATTATGAAAAGAATACAATAAAATGTTTAATTAATCCTCGTAAATATTATTTATCTATCTTTTTTAATTTATATAAATAGCAGTTACTTTTTTTTAACATATTTTGAAATGTTATCAAATATGATTTTATTGATTTTGTATAATGTTTAATTTTTAAATATTTAATATTATATGGATTTATTTTTAATATATACTAATCGATACATACATACATACATACATACACACACACACACACACATATATATATATATAATATTATTATTATTAAAAAAAATACAAGAATAGTATTGTTATTTGTCATAGTTATTATTTAATAGTAGTTACTTTTTTAATCACAACAACAAAATGTTATGAAATATGATTTTGTTAATATTATATTATGTTTGATTCTTACTTATTTAATAAATGCCTAAATGTCACATGTTTCACTAAATATAAATTGTAATTTCAAAATAAAATTCACCTTGTGAAAAATAATAGGCTAGAGAATTTAAAAAAAATGAAAAAAAAATATTTGTATTTTCATCACATACTTTTTGTCACTGTAATTTGAATATTTTTAGTAAATTTGATCTTTTTTAGCATGCATATTTTTTAACTTTTAAATATTAACTTATATATTAGATAAATTCTTATTTTTCTATTTGCTATATAACCTTGGTTAATAACAATCGTCAAATCCTAATTAACAACTTTTGGGCCTAACAAGTATTGCTTTAAAATTTTGGCTTATAAAGTGAAATGAAACAAATATAACTTTTTTAGTATGTTTAGCAGTGTCAACTAAATGGTATTATTGAAAAGAGTTTTAAATTCTGTTGTAAACTACTAGAAATGAAAATTCATTACGAACATCATTTTATGAAGTTTTAATAAACTTTAAATGATTTTTTAATCCAATGTTGTAAACACATAATAAGAAGTTATATAATTCGTAAGTCTTACGCACCCTAAGATTTACGTACAACATCACAAACATTTGAAATCATTATATAATAATAACATTTACCAAAGTAAATGTTACTATTCATAGCAGAGCCGTTCCTAATATTTTTGAGGCCCTGAGCAATATATTAAAATGGGCCCTCTAAACATATATATATATATATATATATATATATATATATATATATATATATATATATATATATATTCAAAATAAGCAAAACTCGTAAAAAATTATAATTATATAATGTTGACTTTGTAGCATTATTGTTAATCTCCAAACTTCAAAAACTTCTTAACCTAATATTGCAAAAGCTATGAATATACAGAACGTAAGAACGAAGACACAAAATCAATCGAATTCAACTTGCTATTAGGTGTATAATCCTCACTTTTCTCATGATCTATCATGTACTCAACAATACAAGAAGGACATAATCTTATTTATTTCAACAACAAAATTGTGCTTCCAGACTTCCGGTACAAACTCCTAAAACCTACGAACGAACAAATTATATAGACCCCCAGTCAATCAGTATATAATCACGTTGAAAATAACTAAAAGCAATGTTCCGATCATGAATCAAAAATAAAATAAACCATTAAGCAATTGAAATTAGTGTGATAAACAAACTTAATCAAATCAATGTGAACAAAAATAGGAATTGGAACTTGATAACAACAATTAATCAATAGTATATTAGAAAACGTAAATTACCTTGTGGTCGCATTTTTCCTTCAGTCCTAATTATCAAAACCCTAATCAAAGCCGAACTGGGGAGATGAACAAAAAGACGAGACCGAGATTTTGCTTGCTTGTTGTGTCGACGTCGATTCAGATTCTTAATTTAGGATTTGGGTAGATGAACGATCGTTGAGGAACAAAAAGACGATACGTATGATTTAGCGGCAAACGAAGTAACCCCTTTGATTCCGCAAACGAAGAGACGGTTGTGTCAAACGAAGAGACGGTTGTGTAGCGTGAGTTTCGAAAACAAGAAACCTGAGAGTACGAGGGGCAAGGGGAGTGGGGGACGCATCTCATCAAGTATTCAACAATTTAGCTTCTCAAAGATACCTCACAGATACATATACATATTGGGCTTACTTTTCACATATACATGCTACATACCCAAAGTTTAAAAAAAAAAAATTGAGGCCCTCAAAATTTAGAGGCCCTGGGCAGTGGCCCACTTAGCCCACCCCAAGAACCGGGCCTGAATCATATATAGCAATAGTAAAACTAAAATACTAATATAAACAACTTTGTGTAATATTTTATAGAAAAAATTTGTAGCTCATATGGTTAGGGTATTGTTTATGATGGGAGAGGTTTTGAGTTCAATCCATCTTGCCTTCAAGAATAATGCTATTGATATTAACTAAATTTATTTTTTACATGTTGAGTTAAAAACTAATATATTTTTATTTTAAAATATTACTTTGACATAAATTAAACTACTTTACTATTAAACATTTTATTTTCTAAATATATTTTAAGAAAATATATCTTCTTTCTTCACGAATGTTTGAATAATAATGGTCCTGTTTTTTATACACTACCTCAAATACAATTGTATAATTATTATTATTTATATGATTTGTTTAGTACCTCCAAATTTCAAAGTCAATTGTGTGTACATAAAACAGATAACGTGAGACAATGATTAATTTCGATGAATGATTATTATGTTCATGAGTGTATGAAATTCTTTTTACAAATATTGTATAAATATTTTTTTGATATTTAATAATAATTATGCACTGTATATCTATTTTTATTTTATATTGCGATCACTTTTTTATTTGTACCAGATTTTTTAAAGTAAAAAACAGTTGAAGTTACTTTATATAGGTTATTTTTCGTTATTATTAATAATAATTTACTTAATAAATTAAATTTTAATTGATGTTGTTGATTAATACAAAATGAAGCTGTGATGGATAACAAATTTCAAATGGACAGAATTGTATGGACGTGAAAAAGTTAAAAAAAACAAGAAAAATAGAATATTTTGTTGATTTTTATTCCTTTTCATATTTTTTTAATTGACATTGATATTTTTTAATCTTTTTCAACATACTTTGGAATCGAAAGATTGTGGTGGTGTGAACAATTTTGGAATCGCATGTTGTATTCAAAGTCAATAACACATCATTTAAAAAATTGTAATATATTTAATAGAAATAACATAACATTTTGCTTCAAATGTCAAATATATATGTCAATATGTTAGCTTTATATATTTTAATATTTTTGTATGACATTAAACCCCGCCGCGAAGCGCGGGCAAATTTTCTCGTTACCAAGTGAAACAGAAAGAAAAACCAAAAGTAAATTATTAAAAACACAATTTGTTTGTTTTATTCTTAATTCAAAAAAAGTAACTATAGATTCAAAGTGGTGAACTAATAAAAAGATTATATTCATTTGTTTGTTTTTTTCTTAATTCAAAATCTAAATCAAAAGATTTAAAAACTTTGTTTTTTTTTGGTTTTCTTACTCATCCCTTATAAAATTGGGATTCCAATTGGTAAAATTGGTATTTAGAAGTTAATCACAAAAATAATGAAATTTTATAAAGTTTTTCCAATATTAAGCTTAGTTTATTTAAATATATTACAATACGGAATACCTTACAAAAATGTATTCGTATTGGGCTTTTAATCCAGGCCCGCCCAAACAGGTGACCATTGTTACAAAAACCTAAAAACCCTAATTCTTGGACACCATACGGCAGAGGGCGGTGGAGGAGAGAATCGGCACCTGAACAAAATGGTTTCTGGTTCAGGGATTTGCGCACGGGAGGTGGTGGTCGACGCCCGACACCACATGCTCGGCCGACTATCATCTATTTTGGCGAAGGAGCTTCTCAATGGCCAGAGAGTCACTGTTGTCCGATCAGAGGAGATCTGCCTTTCCGGCGGTCTTGTTCGTCAGAAAATGAAGTACCTTCGTTTTCTAAGAAAGCGTATGAACACTAAGCCCTCACATGGTCCAATTCATTATCGTTCTCCTTCGAAGATCCTCTGGCGTACTATACGAGGGTAAACCCTAATTTTACACATTCACATTACACACACATGAAATATTTGTTGATCATATTCGTAGAACATAAATAGATGTGGAATAGTTTGTAGCGTTTTTCTATGCTGATTGCAGTTCTTTGTAATATACGGGAACAGTAAAAATCATGTTCATAAGTTGTTTTAATCCAACTTGTATGCATATTTATATTATGCTTTGTGTGTGTATACAAGATGCATATTTAGTGAATTTGACGTTAGGCCATATTAACAAAAACTGTGTTTTGTAGGTCATTGGTACTTTGATGTTACTTAGAGGATTCAAATTTTGATTACTTTACCAAGTTGATTTGTGTTATTTTATTGGTTTAAACGAATATAAATCAAAAAAATAATAAAAAATTGCTCATAGAGGTTGAAAGTTGTGTATCCTCACACAACTTTTATATTTTCACACAACTTTTATATTTTCATTGCATCCACTCAAAAAGTTTAGGTTTTTTTGAATTGTAATAGTAAATTTTCGTGATCATATTAATACAACGGAGAATTTCATATGTGCCTTTTCTAAAATTAAAAATGTCATATATATACTCAAAATACAATTAAACAATCATAATGTACAATGTACTTGATACATGTTTTGTGTTCAAAGTTTAACAAGAGAAGATATGAAAATCACCCTTAATACAATTAGTCATTCATAAAATATTGAAAATTTGCAAGTGTTTTTGTTGGTCAACCTGACCAATTGCCACTGTTTTGAATCAAGTTAGAAAAACATCCGGTTATAGGTTCATGCAATCTGCTCATTTTGACACACATAGGGCCATAAACACTTATGTAACCAGCTTGAAGGGCCACTTGGTTTGTCACCTTACATAATATTGAATGTCTGTTTGGATCATAGGATGATTCCACACAAGACTAAGCGTGGGGCTGCAGCACTTGCAAGGTTGAAGGCGTATGAAGGAGTCCCTACTCCTTACAACAGGAAGAAGAGAATGGTCATCCCAGATGCCCTCAAGTAAGTGTCTTGGGATATTATTTGAAGTGGGTTCAGATTCAGAACAAAGAATTATTGTAGCATAATTTATATATTACTGAACTGCATTTGAAGTAGAAAGGTTTTCTTTTCCCTTATGAAACATTTTTGTGATAGTGATTTCTGCTAAACAAATGCAGGGTTTTGAGATTAACAGCTGGACACAAGTACTGCTTGCTTGGCCATCTCTCATCTGAAGTTGGTTGGAATCACTATGAAACCATCAAGGTAAATACTAGATACTCACGTAATCTGTTGCAGATAGTTTTAGCCTCGTTAAATTTCTTGATTTGTTTGTATGTTCATGACTTGATTTTCTTTCTAGCATCCCTGCTTCTGTTACAAAATCAAATTGGATGTCATATTGATCTTATTATCGTACACAATGTTATTGATTATCTGTAAATATAATCAAAATCACTAATTAATGTTATGGTTGGTCTCATCCACTACAACTTGATAAATAATGTTTTAAAACTGCTGTTTTCTTTTGGTAGGTATCTGCTATCAATTTATTGTTGTGTATTTTAATACTTTTTTAAAGTTAATATGCATGCAGTAGCAACATGCTGCAAGTTATTTCTCATTTTAAGCAATATATGTTTGTACACTCGATTTCTGCTAATGCAAAGAAGGCATTGCCTTGGTTTGGCTGTGTGTGATACAGTGCAACAAATACTGAAACATTATCAATTGACAATATTTGAGAGAAATTTGATATTTTCTAAAGGGTTTATTATGAAAAAAACCAACATGTTTTCACGGTTTTGTCCCTCTATGTTATTTTTTTTTTCATAGAAGTTCTCAAGGTATTTGTTTTTTGGTTTAGTGAAATTTGGACCTGACACTCAATTATAATTAGTAAACCGAACCGGGTTCTAATGTCCAAATTTTACTAAACCATAATAACAAAAATTAACTTGAGGACTTTTATGGGAAAAAATAACATGGAGGGACGAAAACACAAAAAACGTGAAAACATGTTGGTTTTTTCATAATAAACCATTATTTAAACGTTAAATGATGGAAAGTGGATTGCTTATGTAAAATAGACAAATAAGTATGTTGATGCAATTGTGTGTAAGAAGCTATATATATCACATAAAATTGGAGTTTATATTGATGTACAATGCCATTGTCTTTATATAAAACAATATTTTCATTTGCCTATGAGAATTGAGAAAGATGTTTTTGCTTGACAATCACAATTAAGTTTGATATCGTGCTCTAATCGTTACTCGTTGCAGGATCTTGAGAAGAAGAGAAAAGAGAAAGCCCAAGTGGTGTACGAAAGGAAGAAGCAGCTTAACAAACTGCGAGCCAAGGCCGAGAAGGCTGCAGAGGAGAAACTTGGTCCCCAACTTGAAATCCTTGCCCCTGTTACCTACTGAAGTTTTTAATTTTAGTTTCTTGCTAGTGATTTTGTTTTATTGATTGTTACAGTTTTTATCTTTCACATTTCCAATATACATCTTGATTTGGTATTTTAAAAACACATTCTAGCTTGTTTTGAACTTGCATTACTTTGTTATGTGATGACTTAGCTCGGTTTCACATCGTATTCATGTGTTTTGTTGTAATGACGCGCTATTCTTTTGATCAATGTTCGACGAATATCGAATTGCTTGCTCTTTCCAATCTTTAGCTTCAATTTCTTAGAAATGTTGTTTTGTTTTAGTTAAAACGTATATATATTCTTGTACCACCATCCCATATTCTTTTAAGCATTTTCTTTATTTTTTTTTGAATTTCATTAAAGGGTTTATTATGATTTATGAAAGAAAACTGACTTTTCATGGGTTTTACATTTTCGTCTCTTCATGTTATTTATTTCCAGAAAATTTCAAGTAAATTTAGACCTTTTGGTTTAGTGAATTTTTGTTATTAGGACCTGATTTTTTCAACTTTTAAGAATCCGGTTTAGCAATTATAACCAGACTCTAATAGTTAAATTTCACAAAACTTAAAAAAATAATAATAACTTGAAGACTTTCTGAAAAAAATAAAATTAAGGAACGAAAACGCAAATCCATAAAAACATGTTTTTTCATAATAAACCTTTTATAAAACATTATAACAGTTTCCTTTTTATACCACATAAAAACATACACACATATCTCTCTCTATATCTTTCTTGTAATTTTGTTTGTCTCTTGCTTGTCGCCGGCAAGGGGCGAATCCAAACATAATTACAATTGATAAATCGAGTTTTTTAAATCTGAAAACCGAATTTTAGTAGGCAATTTCACTAAACAAAAAGAAATAACTCGATAAATTTTTTTTTTTGGGAAAAATAACATAGAGGAATGAAAACGTATAAAAACGTGAAAACATGTTATTTTTTTCTTAATAAATCTACTTATTTCCATTAAGAGGATATTTGGTTTTGCGTTATCATAGAGATTATTAGATTATTACGTTACAATAACTTAAATAATTGGTTTAAAATGTTTGGATTGAATATAGTAATAAGTGATTATTTTGTGTTTAGAATTAATCCTACCACACTTTTTCATAAGTAAAAAAATGTAGTTTATTTGCTTAATGAGTTATAATTTGATCATTTTACAAGTTAAAACGCAAATCCAAATACTTTAAAAACTGATTATTTGATAATTGTGATAGCAAACAGCAGAAGCTAAACCAAATACTACATTTCCGGCATCACTTTTCGTTATAGTTGTAATTTGATTATTAATTTCCAAAACGCTGCAACACTTTTTCAAACGTAAATCAAAACACCCTCTAATTAAGGAAACTAAATCAATTTATTAACGACATTTCCTTAATTTCTCACACTTTCTCTCCCTCCACTCTATCTCTCTCGACCAACACCCCACCATCTCTCTCGGCCAGCCTCCTCATCTCTCTTTCTGTCGGCCACCATCTCTTTCACTCGGTCGACCACCAGATCCACCACCACCGCCATCGTCGTTGTCCACCACCATCATCGTTGTGCATCGTGTTTATGATAAATACGAAGATGATAGAAGATGTACACGAAGATGATGAACGATAAACCACTTTCTTTCCCTCTTGGCCGTCCACCACTTGACCCACCACCATCACGTGTGCATCAGTGTTTTGTCGACGAAGATGAACAAGATGATGAATGATAAACACAATGATGATGAAGATGATGTGCATCGTGTTTGTGCTGAACACGAAGATGATGAAGAAATAACACAAAGATGATGAAGGAATAACACAAAGATGATGAGGAACATGTTGTGATAAATGTTATGCATTCGAGATGACGAACAATGAACACGAAGATGTTGAACAATCCTAGATGATGCACAATTCGAAATAATGGTGAATAATCATACACAAGAACGTTGTGCATCTGAGATGATGAACAATATGAGATGCATCGTGTTGATTGAGAGATTAATCGCGATCTGCATCCTGTATATTGAGAGATCAATCACGAGATGCACCAATGATGCATCGTGTTGATTGAGAGATTAATCGCGAGATGCACTAATAATCATCATTTTAGAATTTGTTTAAAATTTGTAATTTTGAAAGTGTGTCAATTAAATTTTATTTAGCATATATTGTTTAATTATTTAACTGAATATTTAATTAATATAAAAATAAAATTGGTTTGATTAGATATATTCCTAAATATCGTTGTGCATCACGTGATGCACGAATGATGCATTTAATATAAGGGTTACAGTTGGTTCTTTTTAGCTTCTCTAATGCACATTGTTCTCCATAGAACCTGACCATGTATGTATGTACATACATGTAAAACAAGGGCGGATGTACATGTACTCTAGGGGGGGCTGGGCCCTCAACGAATTGCCAAACAAGCCTTTAGCAGCCCACATAAAAAATTTTAGGCCCTCAATTAAATTTTTTTCAGGCCCCCAATTAGAAGCCCAAAATAAATTTAATTGGCTCACTCAGTCACTTCACTGCTTTACTTGAAACCCTGGACATCAATTAGCACCTACATTCTTCTATTTGGATACAAGTTGTTGTTAAGTTTAACCTAGTTACAATCTTTTCTCAAATATCCAGATGATAAATATCAAGTTTGTAGTTCAAAACGTGTTTGTTAGGACTGCTCATCAACAAGTTTGCATGTTGCAGAACACACTTTCAACGTGAGGTACTGTTGGCTATGATTTTGTTGTCTGTTGATGATTTTTGCGCTCATCCTATCAACCGTCTCGTGGTTTAAGGTTAAGTTTTTTTTTTTTTTTTTTTGCCCCAATGACATAAGTTTCTAAATCCGCCACTGATGTAAAAAATAGGTTTTCAAAAGAATAATGCTCCCAATACCTAAGAGAACAATATAACATGATGGTTTGACCTAAAGCATGTTCATGTATCATATCATATCAAGACAGGTTTTTAAATTAATTTGTAATCTCATCATTGCCTCTTGTTGGCTATTTCTATGTTTTAGATTAATTTTAATTGTTTAACACAACAACTATACCTTTTTTATAAAACATAGGTTAACAATAAATGATTTACTTACTCGTTTGTATTTTAAGTGATTAGACGTTTAATGTCTTATTACATATGTTTAATAAAGAGATGATGTTAAATTTCTATTGACCAACTTAGAGATAAAGACAATTACGATATTAGACAATAAATCAAACAACTCCACTTACAAGGAAGGACAAAAGTGATTATTGATTTCCTTTTTATAAATGAGATGGTTTTTTTTTTTTTTTTTTTTTTTTAAATTTATAGCAAATGCACTTTCCTGCATTGACAAAATATAGGTTATCGCAAACAAAATCATGGCCACAGGCCACCACATTAAAATTTTTGTTTACTACATCTTTTATCAATTATAATTATAATCACAAAAGACATAGGTCCTAATTAAAGACAATTAAGTGATAATGTAAGTAACTTTTTAAAACTTTTTTTTTTTAAATTATAATCATGGATCGTCGGTTAAAATATATTATTTTCATAATGTAAATGTCATTAACGATTACTATAGTTACAAAGTCCAAGTTATATTACACAAAAAATACAATCAATTGATGAAAAGTGAAATTGACATAAGTTGATAACTCTCGAATTCTGGTGTTACAAAACTTTTAAACTATGAAAATGTCATTCGCAGGGTCGGTTTTGAACAAGGGTAACACAGACAATTGTTCTAAGCCCAACAATTTTAGGAGCCCATTTACAAAAATCTTATATTAGTAAGCCTATTGACGATTGAACACGGTTATTGACTTGCAAAACTTTTAATTTCAGTATAATCTAATTATAAGGTTTTCAATTCATTTATCATATTTACTATATGTGAATTCTATGATTATTTTGAATGTGTATATAGTTGAAGGGTCTTTTTTTAGTTTTTGTTTGGAATCCAAACTTGATTGGTTTGACCTTGGTCATTCGTATATTTGAAACATGTAAGATTTAAGGGTGTTTAATTTTTTTGAACGACAAATTATCCTAATCCTACTCCTAAACTACTCATTTATCCCAAAAATTACTTTCTCCACCTAAATTTCAACTTGTCTTCGACAGAAGTCAAACCCATAACCTTTCACCTACATATGCACCCTCTTACCAAATAGGAAAAACCTGTTGGTTTTTAACTTTCAAGGGTGTTTAATGTAACATCTGAAATTGGAAAACACAGCCTGACAGCCATCCTTCTAAAACGCGCTATTCGACATTCGATTAACCTCCATTCACGGCGCATGTTTCAAGGCCGTTAGTATAAACGTTAATATTTAACGGCGAAGTGCCTACCATTCTCGAAACACTGCACCAAGTTGAGGGAACAAACAATTTTTACTTATTAAAAAATATAATAATAATATCCAAATAATGCATCCACATCGTTCATGTCATATTAAGACCCCCTTTATACCCAAATCGAATTTGACTAAATCTTTTTGGTTTAAAATTGAAATGTGAACATAATCGAAAACATTAAAGAACTCTAATTAAAAAATAGAAACCTTCTATTATCATTTCAAACTTAAAGAATACAAAAAGGTAGTGATTGGTTTTAGACGGCTTTTAAACCGCACTAATTACTTGTTTGAAAAAATAAAAATAAACGAAATATAATTAATATTGTTTCAGTTTGGCTCATTAGATTTACACAACCATTAGATGAGAGACAGTTCATGCAAGTAACAATGATCTCAATAATCCTTCGTATAATATACAAATTTCACGGATCATTTTCATGTTTTTATACAACTTAGACCAATATGACCATAAGGGTAGTGGCCTAGTAGTAACTATTTGATCTCCCTTGGTGAAATACTTGAAGGTCCCAAGTTCAAACTCAAGAAGTAACAAATAAAATATCTGCTTGTGGCCACGGAGGTTCACATGCAATGCCTTCGGGATACCCGTTGAGCGATTAGAAAGGCTTGATCCCTGACATCAAAAAAACTCGTTAGCGATACCGTAGGGAGGTGGTCCCTGCGACATCACTCCGATGATTAAGTCAGTTCTCCTTCAAGGATAAGTTTTACAATTTGGAGAATGTTTGTGTGTATTTTTTCATACCTGGTTGGTTGCCTTTTTTAATATACTTATCTCTGGAAGCGGCGCCGCGTTGTCGCTGTTTTGTGTGTCTTAGCTCTGACATAGGATCTTTATGCTTCGTGATAATCATTTTGACTTTTTTGAAGACTTACCTTGTATGTGAAACTTTCCTTTTCTGGCATACCTTTTGGCCTCGCAGACATTTCCTTTGACTCTCTCTCTGTCGTCTTTGTCTTTTATGACCTTCAAATGCTTTTGGCTTTATTCCTTCTTTTGGTCCGTAATATTTGCGGGGCTTTGTTATTCTAGCTGGTATAGTGGTTACACCATTAGCGCAAAGCACGTGGTTCCCTTGTATTAGTCGGCTCGCAATAAGGATCAGACACCCAAATACTCTGAGATTAGTCTCACAAAGTGGAAGCTGATATTATGGATAACTCTATATTTTTTTTTTGATTTAGAATTCTCGAAACAAACGAGTCTTCTCAAATTTGGCTTATCAAACTTATGTAGCTATGTGTTCTTTGATATTCAACTTTTCACATTGCGTTGGTTCTTTATTCATTGCATGGATTTCAAGATTTCTTGGTCTGGGTGGTGTTGCATCCCAAAAACTGTAACTATCTAATGTCAGGCAGGGGTGGGGGCGGTATTCCTGTCAACCCCCTTTACTTTTCACATCCCTCCCTTCGAGCGGACGCCCACTCCTTATGCCATAAGTGGCAAAGAAGTGTGATGGATGATGGTAGTTGCTGCGGAAAGATGATAACTTAACTTTGAACCAAATATTTTTATTGATGGAATACGTTGCTAGACAAAAAAAAGTAACATGTTGACTATATATTTATTATTAGATTGTTATATTTTATGATTATTATGTTGAATAAAAAACTTACTAATTAAATTTATAATAATCAACCAGTTTTAATGTGAGAAAAATATATAAAAATAAATGTTTTTTAACATCTGTGTTTTATAATTTTATATAAAACACTAGCTTATATATCCATATATTACCATGGAATCCGTATATTGATTAAATGTTTATCTAAAATATACATAAATTTAAAAATTAAAATATTTAAAAAAAAACACAAAAGTAATATTATTTTTGTCATCACTATTATTTTTTTTTAAAACTTTTTAAATATGTATATGAATACTAGTTGTTTGTCATTCTTTTAAAACTTTTTTACTTTCAAATTTCTATCTTTAATTGATATGTTTTTAGATTTAGATAAAAATAATTTATTAAGTAGATATACAGATAAAATTAAATTATATTAGATTAGATTTATATTAAATTCATGATATTTGGGTTAGATAATGTTGTATATTTTACTTTAAGATTTTAAATATAATGAATTGTATTTTCGTTTATTTTAATTTAAAAGTTTAAAAACAATGAATTGTAATAAGAACTAGTATGTTTTAATTATTTTTGAATTTATATTTTTATAATTGATAGAATTTTAGATTTTAATAAAAATAGTTATTATGGATATATAGATAGAATAATTCGATTTATAATAGATTCTATCTTTATTAAAGATTTTAAAGACAATAAATTATATTTATAGTTTATTCTAAAACTAATAATTTGTATTGATTTTACTTTTTTGAAATTTACTCTTTTTTATTTTTTTAATTTTAAAAATAATAAATAGAATATTATGAAATAACACGTGTCATACTGTTGTTTTCAATTATTAAATACATAGATTAAAATTTTAAAATAATAAATGATAAACAGAATACTATGAAGGACAATTTCTACAAATATTTTCACTTTACTAATCATACACTTTTCAATTTTAATGTGAAATTAAGTTTAATTATAATATCTTACGTGTGATTGTGTGAATGAAAAAAAAAGTATGATTAGTAAAGTTAAGGGGAATGAATTTACATATAATAATGTCCTATCATGAAATGACACTCGTCATATTGATGATTTTGATTATTAAATATATATTCGTTCAAAAAGATTTATTAAATATATGGATCATATAATATATATTATTGTGGGATAATATAGGTTATATTGTTTTTGGATGATGTTTGCGCCTTGTGGAATCGTGAATTGGACGACACTTTGCAATTAGAAAAATAAAAAGAAATAAATGTGCATAAAATACTACTCTCCGTAGTACGCATGGTACAAAGTACAAACACCAATCAAATGCCACCTTGAAATTATATTATTTATATGTTTTTAATTTAATTATAAATTATATATTCGAATATTTATAATAAGATAAACGGTGTTGCTAAATACTTAAATACATCTCATTTTCTTAATTTTTACAAATCAAACTCATTTAACACTAGTTTAAGATGTTGGGCCTCACAATGATTTACGAATCGTACACTTGTTAAGCGTCTAAGCGGAAAGAGATAAGTACGTTTAGTAAAATGAAGAATATATGTTAAATAATTATTTAGGGAGACATTTGGTTTGTTGAAATCTTTGAAGGAGAGATATGAATCCAAATTTGATTGTTAACATATTTAAATTCTTAAGAAAATTCAATTCTTTCATAAATATTTTAACGAATCAAACGCTACATAAACAAAATTTGAGTTTTATTGGTTGTTAGTCAAACGCAACCTAAGAAAAATTTGAGTATTATTGGTTGTTAAGAGTTAACACTTTCAATCTAAACTGTGTAAAAAGAAATTGTGTTAATATATTTTTATGAGTCTAAACAAGTTAAATTCTATTCTTATTTTAGTTTAATTTATTGACATGTTTTTTTGGCTTTTGTTGAAATTAGAACGAGTATGAAGTAGCAGATTGCACACTCGTATAAGTTTGGCAAAAGCCAAGACTCAAACGTTAAAGCGAGAATCAAGGCGTAGCGAGGTCCAAGGGGCAGAGCCCCTTCTACCCCTAGCGGTGGTACGACAAAGGAATTTGTTTTAAGTATTGTTAAGATTGTATGTAGTAATGAAATCTTTAACAGGTTTACAAAGCTTAACAACTTTGATGGTATTAAGATAGTGTTGCTGGCTTAACAGCATTAACGTTGTTAACTGTTAAGCTAAGATTGTTGTTGCTGTCGCTATGCAACCTTGGGTGGCAGTTATAACTGCTATTTAGCGGTTATTTGAGAAGTTAGCCTATCTTATCCATTTGATTTCGTTGGGAAAGCATTTTATATATACAAACGAATTCTATCAGTTAGATACTAACACATTTTTTATGTATTATCTCATAACAAAATCTGGAATTTCTTGTTAAAGCAAATTATTGTTTTCAAAAAGTGAAATATATGATCACAAAAACATCCAAGCCAAATAATTCCCAAGTTCCTTTCTTTTTTTGGTACCAAATATTCTAACAATTTCTTATTACAAAATCATGTTCTAGAAACAAAAGTTTTTTTTTTTTTTTAACCACAATTAATTATTATTCCAAGTGTACAATACTCAACGCATATTGTACATGTGTGCAATGCATCATCACTTTACTTGGTGTAAAATTGGATAGTTCGTTTTTATTAAAGTTACCTACGTATTTTGAGGATAAATAAACCCCTCTAAAATAGGTTATGGCTAAATAAACCTTCGTTTAAATGATATTTAAAACCTCTAATTTTTTAAAACATATGTTAAGTATTAAAATAATGTTATATATTTTATAACTTAACAACTGTCAATTCTATTCTATAAAAGAGATTCGAATACCAATATGTTATGACTATATAGGTTCCGTTTGTTTATGTATTTTCATATATTAATTGGTGTGAAATCTTTAAATTCAAATTTTAAATGATTTTAGTCTCTTTGTAAAAGTAAGATTTAAGTAAACTTCTAATCTTAAATGAAATAGAGAGCTTGTTGTGTTTCAGATTTAAAGTTTTAAGACCTTTGCAATTATAGGTCTTAACCATCAGGGCTTGCCCTGGTGGCCACCAAGTTTCCATAAGGGCTTGGGAGGGTTGTTACCCGGTATCTATCCTCACTTGAGGCGGATTTTGGGGTTTTTCCATTCAGGTGAACTAATCTAACTATGGAGATTTTAATCTAACTAGAAGATTGTACTGGGAATCGAACCGGGATCTGTCGACACTTGGGCCTAGGCGATAACCACCACGCCAGCCGTTCAAAAAAAATAAAATTATAGGTCATAAAATTAAGAGGTGAATTTTCATCTGAACTTTGTTTTTTATGTTAAAATAATATTTTATTTAATTAAAATGTTAACGTCAATTTAGTTAATTAAAAATAATTAATTTAATTAGTTTATGATAATATATAGACTAGTTTTTAAGCTAATTTTGTATGTATAAGTTAATTAAATATACTATATAACTAAATTAACTTAATATAAACTCTTTATTTATTTAATATATTAAAATCAATTTAATTAATTGAATCTACTGTATAAGTAATTTAACTTAATATAAATTAATATATTATTTAATTAAAATATTGGATAACTTTAATTAGTTAAAAATAATTATTCAATTTAATTAATTAAAATATTAAATTATTTTAATCAGTTATTTAAATAGAACATATAAGAGATAATTGCGCAAAAAAAAAACCCTAAATTGTCAGTTTTTTGTGATTAAAACCCCAAACTATTTTTCGTCGCATAGAAAACCCCAAACTAACTAAAAATCAGTAAATCAAGTTTTATCAGTGGGAGACCGGTTGAAACCGGTTATTAATCCTACGTGGACCAGTAAATAACATACGTGGAATAAATTTTAATTGTTGAAATCGGTTGTCAAGTATTACACATCATTTAAACCCCCGTTGACGATGTAATCCCGTTTAAAAATTATCAACGATGGTTTAATGATGTGTAATACTTGGCAACCGGTTTCAACAATTAAAATTTATTTCACGTAGGTTATTTACTGGTACACGTAGGGTTAATAACCGGTTTCAACCGGTTACCCACTGATAAAACTTTGATTTACTGATTTTCAGTTAGTTCGGGGTTTCTATGCAACGGAAAATAGTTTGGGGTTTTAATCACAAAAAACTGACAAGTTAGAGTTTTTTGCACAATTATCCCAACATATAACTAATTTAACTTAATAAGACTAGTAAATTCATTTCAAGATATGTTTATCTAATTTAAACTTAAGAGTAATTATTCAATTTAATTAATTAAAGTGTCAATTTTAAACATGATTTTAGATTTTAGAATTCAATCTTTAAGGTTATATCTTAAACTTGACCTGTAAACTTTTTTTAAATTTCAAACGTGATTTCTGATTTCACGCATTTAACCTTTTAAAAGACAAACAACATATAGTATATAAGCCCCTTCTTTATACTAAAATTGCAACACATAAATATTCATATGAAATAAACCAACATGTTTTTATATTTTTTGCGATTTAGTCCTTCCATGTTATTTTTTCACAAGAAAGTCATCAAGTTATTGTTTTCAATCTGGTTTTCGGAAAAATTTTCTTTTTTTTTTCATGATCAACCCTGACTTTTTATACAAAAAACCAACATGTTTTCACTATTTTTCTCCGAAAAGTCCACAAACTTAAAAACTTTTTTGAAAAAACAAAGAAAAATTCTAAAAATCACAAACAAATATATTAGTTAAGGATTTTATTGGTAAAAAATAACATAGAGGGACTAAACCGTAAAAACGTAAAAAACATGTTGGTTTTTTTTCATATTAAACCCTAATAAACTCATATTCATCATCAAATCTAACTCCAGAAGATAGATAACGATTGGAAAAGCTAGTAGAAACTGAAGAAGGTGACAAAATGAGCACAATTGATCCACGACTTGACTATGGACTTAACGTATCTCTATAATCCATGACTCGGCTATGTACTTAACGTATCTCTATATCTTTTCATGAAATTCCAAATCGACAATTTCAAGGGGATTTGTGTTAAGTAGCTTACAATTACCTTGCATATTTATATGAATTCACTTGATCACTTAGGAGTTTTTGATATAATAATTTTTAAAAGACCAATTAAAAGTTAATTTAATAATTCATATTTTGTGAGCCAACTTTTGGAATTTTATGTTAATGTATTTGATCATATAAAACAACTACTCTTCTAGAAGTAATATTCTTTTAATACAATTTTCATAAAATATTTTAAAGCTGTGTTATATAGTAATAAAATTATTCATGTAAGGCTATAAATTCTTTTTTTTTTTTTTTAAAAAAATTAAAAATTGGTTCAATAAAAAAAAATTGTAGGTTAATTAGTTTAAAACAAAGTATGGTAATACATCAACGGAACCCTTAAGATCCTCCACCCATTAACTACGACAAAAAGTCAAAAACGAAGCCAAAGTCACCGTTCCCCACAAAACATTGCTTCCAACGGACGGCTGACTTTTAAGTTTTGTTTTAACTTTTTCAAGTTATATATAAATTATAATGTAAATAAACAATGATAAATTCATAAATCTAATTCATTTCATCTTATGATTAATTATATATGTATAATCAGTTATATATATGTATGTATATGGGGGTTGAATGGAAAATCTCCATGCATCGGAAAACCTTGGAATATCACATTACATCAGCAAAGTAAGACCATGCATCATGAACATTTGATGCATGTGTAGTTGGTTCGAGTTGAAACACAATATATCACAAAGAAAAACATATTGCATCACGCGGGAAGGATGGTGCATCACGATCACTTGATGCATCATGCGGCCGGTCCGGGGTCGAATCGGTCCAACGTCCAAACCGACCCACTTAGTAGAAATCGATTCATTGTTTTTATGCTTTCCACAAAAATAAAATATTAAATTACTTCCATAAGTCAAAAATTTATCCATTGAATTACACTTTTTTTTATGATCAAATTTATTGGTTTACTTATTTTATAAAACAAAGTTACTTTATAATATATTAAGTTACTACTGCATCGTAAAAAAACTAGTAAATAAATTGTGATGTTGATCTATGAATTTGGAGATCTTGAGTTCTATTATTTGTAAATTAATATATTAAAAAGTTGGTTTGTTATAAAAAGAAGTAAATCAGTCAAGTTAACAACAAAGTGAAATGTAGCTTAACGGTTAAAACATTACTTTCTTTAATTAGAGGTTTGGGGTTCGATTCCCAGTTAAATAATTTATTATCTTATTTTTGTGAAGAAACATAAATATGATGGATCGACTTTGACGGAACGGACCGCCGTAATGCATCAATTGATCACGATACACAAATCTCCCCGTGTGATGCAATCTTCTCTGCCTGATGCATTATATATATACTTTTCCTAGTGATACATTGTGATTTTCTAAAAACTTTTTAGATGCATAGGGATTTTCCATTGAACTCATCCATATGTGTGTGTCACTACTATCTTACTTTTATTAACTTAATTTAACTTTGACTAAATTTGAAGTAAGAAAATTTTTTGAAGATAATACTAAAAGGGAAGTGATTGTACACGAAAAATAAATTATCATACATAATAATTTCATATTAAAATATTATTCTATCCTTATTTTTTGGAGGTAAAATGTAATGATAATAAATTTGTTAGTAAGGGTAAGATAGTCACTTTATATAAAATTGTTATATATGTTAAACTTTGTTGTGTACAGATAACTTTCCTATTAAAAAGGTATTGAAAAGTCTACACTTTGTTGAAATATCAATTTGATGGATGGATACCGATGATAAAGGATGCTTGAAATCTTCCTAAATGTATACAAACAAGTAGGATGCATAATGTTTTAAAAATGAATCGAAAAGAGAAAGAAAATAATTGGCGCTAAACGAACCGAGTGGTGTATGTTTGGTTCATGTTCTTGTACATACATTGTAATAAAAAAACTATAAATTCAGAACAGACCGTATCAAAACGATATAAAATTTGGAAACTAAACTGATAAACAAAGTGAATGACACCAGTTCGAGTTTGGTTTTTTGGTTTTGCAATCCATTCCCTAGTTCTATATAATTTAGGATAACACCAAAAAGGTGATAAGTAGTATTGGAACCGAACGGAAATCAGTATGACATTCGTTGTGGTTCTCGTTTATAATTTTACAAGTTTTTTTGTTTTGATACAGTCTAGTTTTGTATTCTTACAATCTCGAAAAAATTGTAACCGGATCAAACCGAACATATACTGGTATCATTGATTCGATTATCAGTTCTAATCTTTTACCTTTATGTTTCATGTTTAAAATCGTTAAATCTAGTGGAATTTTGAAGCTTTGTTTATAAATATAGTTCTAGATTAAATCACAACTTCCTAATATTTACCTTAGCGGCTTGGCTTACATACTAAATAACTTTTTAATATATTTGAAATTCTGTAATATTTAGGGGGTGTTTGATAGCACTTATCAGGCTCTGATAAGAGGTAACCTCTTATTCGGTAAGAGGAAATAATGATAAGTGCGTTTGATATGCAGAAGACATAAGAGTCAAAATTCTCTTATCATGTCTTATCAGGATAACACTTTGATATGCTTCGTATCACCACTTATCACACCAAAAAAAAAAAATACACGTCTCTCCCACCCCAACCCACCCCACCCTTACCTTTACCCCATACCCTACCTCACCCACCCTACCCCTACCCTAAACCCCCTACCCTACCCCACCCCACCCTCAACATACCCTACTCTCAACCACCTAATTTCACCCTACCCTAACTACCCTTAACTTACTTATACCACCCCATCCCCATCTCCACCCTTAACCCTACCCACCCCACTCCCATTCTTACCCTATCTCACTCTACCCCAACCCTACACTAACCCATCAAACCTACCCACCCTACCCTACCCCACCCCTCCTTATCCCACCCACCCTACCCCTATCTCTTCTCACCCCTACCCCTCAAACCTACGCACCTCACCCCTACCCTACCTCTCAAATCTACCCATCCCCACCCACCTTACACCTCAACCTACCCACCCTACCCCTACACCATTACCCTACCCTATTTACCCCACCCCACCCTCAACCTACCCCACCCCTACCCTACCTCTTACCATATTTATTATAACGAGAAATATTCCAACACTTTTTGATAAAATTTATTATTTTTCAATAACATATCTATATAACTTATAAACTTAGGTTATTTGGAAGTTAATAAACGTAACCTTATAAACTTGATTATAACTTATAAACTTTAATTGTTATTTGATTCTTGAAAGCATGTTGGTTATATGTTTATTGAATGCATTTATGTTACTTGATTATAACTTATAAACTTGAATTGGTTTCTTACTTAAATCTTGTTAATGTTATTTGAATGATATTAAATATTTACATAGATCACTTTGATTCAATGATATTATTATTACTTGATATTTGACTTTAATCAATGATATCTGTTTGGTTTTGGGAATTAATATGTAAAATTAATAAAAATAACAGAATCAGATAATTTATAAAACAAACAGACTTATTGAATTCTCTTATCAGATTTTAGTATCTTATCAGGACCACCTCTCATCAATCAGAAGTGGAATCAAACATCAGACAATTAACCTCTTATGCAATCAAACATCACCTTAGACTTTTTGCTGACTATAAGTATTAAATGTCGCATTCGTGTGAAGACCACAAAGTTATTAACTTATTATGCGAAGACCACAAGTTGACAAGGGTGTTTAAAATATCTGAATGAGTAACTACAACTTTTTATGATAAAGTTTGGTACAATTAGCTTTTAGTTTGAGCTTATACGTGTGTTTGACAACGTAGCTGGAGTTGGAGTTTGTGTATATAAAATGATATAAAGGGACAAATAAATAAAAATAAATAGTGTATTTTAAGGGTAATTTTATTATTTCTTCGACCAAAAGCTCAAGTTAATCCAAAAAGTTACTTCAAACATATTTTAATTTTGAAGATTAAATTTTTGACATAAAGTGGTATCAAAAAAGTTTTAGCTTGAACTTCTAAAACTCATAAGTTCATGCTTTCATAAGCTCCTAAAAGATGCGTACCAAACATAACCTACAAAAACCCAATTTTAATATTTTTATAGTTTGAATAATTAACTTACAAGATAAAGCCAATTACTCAAAGTTATCAATGTAAGGGAAGACCTGACTTTTTAAATATATAATTAGAAATATTAAATAGGAAAAATTACTCAAAAAACCCTTTAAGCTAGACTATTTTTACGATTAAAACCTTCACACACGTGATGTACACACAAAAAACCGGACTTACGCTTATATGGCATTACATGTATAATTTTTAAGCTAAATTTTGCATAAAAAACCCTAAAGTTGATGAATTTTTCTATTAAAACCCTTAACTATTTTTTTCCACACCTTTAATCGATTACCACATTCATCTCCTCCCCTCTCTTCTACGTCCTACGATTCCGCTGACTCAATCCCCACTGAGATTATGTTCACTGTTGTAAATTTGATTCGGTTAGGGTTCTTTAGGTTTGTTTATTACTTTCTTTTTTAAATTGTTTATGTTATTCACATACACTCAGTTAATACGTCTTGATTTAGATTTTGTTTGTGTAGGATGCGTCTGACTATATGTTTGTATCCATCGATCAGTTCATCTCGATGCCAATGTTCCAAATTTTGATTTTGGTTGTTCTTCTTCAAATGTGTTCCTTGTTTATGTGCAATCTGATTTTTAGATTATATGTGATCTTCTTGTTTGTTCATGCTATTGGTCCAGATCTGTTTTAGGGTTCAAAGATGTTCATTTTGTGTAAGCATGTTCGATTGGTTCTCACCCCCTTAATCTTGAATTTCAGTTTTTTTTTTTGTATAGATGGAATCAATTTCGTTTTTGAGTTCATGAGTTACATTTTTAGATTTCATTTTATGTTTAAATAACAAAATCTATAATCACATAAACTTTTTATTAAGGATAACTAATTTATTGTGAAGACCTCCCCTTACGGGTCAGTCCTCAGAGTCTAGGTCCCAATTCATGCAACACAATATCAATCATACTAAGATACAGTAATTAATTGCGGAATTAAAAATTACAAGTACAAACATTTTAGGATTAAGTTCATTACAAATTACAGATTTTCAAATTAAAGTTATAAAAGGGTAACATCTAATCTAGTCATACATCATACATCACATCAAGTCTACCCAGAACTACCACATTTGCTGTCTTCCAATCAGTACCAGAAAGTTTGTTGAGTAGTGGTCTAGGAAAGCTTCAAAACTTGGATCTTGAATGACCTAAGTACTAGGTCCTGCAGGTGATTTTCCTTTGGCTTTTCCTGTAAAATATTAATGCAACATCTGTAAGCAATGCTTAGTGAGTTTATAGATTTTCAATATCAACATGCGTGTCAAGCGGAGTCATTAGTCTTAGCGTGATATGTCTTGGCTGCCGCTACAGCACTCATGATTGAGATATAGTATCATAAGATCGGATGATGTTCAAGCCACACTCACGCTTAAATCGTGGGGATCAGCCACATACTGGGCTAGCTACCAGTAAGTTAATATGGCAGAACATCAGAGGTCATTACCAATTCATAAGAACTGGTAGCCGGGTCTAGTACAATAGACCATAAGGGCTAGTCAAGCTGAATCAATCTATCAAATGTCTGATCAATGATGGAATCATATGTCTTAGAAGTCATGATAGCAATGAATCATAAAGCAAAGTCTGAAGCAATATTAAATGCAATATGAAAAGATAATCAAATAGCTATCATGATCCACTGGGCAACACCCATCCATGGTGTGCACATGTCTCATTCCAGCTGATAAATGAATGTCAATAAATCTAACAGCAGCAATATATCTCAACCGGATCTTATGCATGTTCAATCTGAATATCTATAACTCACAGATCTGGTCTTTGTCAAACAGATATAAAATCTGCCACCTGAGTTATCTCAGGATTTTGTCTTTGTCAATTCTGTTCTGTCAATCAAATCTCTGACTCTGCTTTTAAGTCTTTAAGTCTTTAATCTTTGTTCAGAAAATACTGAACCTGTTCAAAATCATTCATGATGATATCATGTCAATTTCTTCATGTTCATCATCATTTTAGTCTTTAATTACTTGAATTTTTATCTGATTCTGATAACCGATAATTCGTCTTATTAATGCCATCATCTTTTATAAGTTCATATGCTTTTCAATTTTGATGCAATTCTATATATTTCAAAATACTTGAATTTCTATTTATTTGACAATTATATATATATATATATATATATATATATATATATATATATGTCTTATATACACACATGAGTTATGTATATATATACATATATTACATACACACATGCACATGTAATTATATATATATATTACCGAGAATTCATGTAGTTAAACATGGTTTCAGTATATATTTATAAGCCTGCAAAAAGTTTCGGTAGTTTGTGTGAGTTTCGGTACTCTACCGAAACCTTAAATGTTTCGGTATAAATTTCATGTAGGTTTCGGTATATACCGAAACTTTCCATAGGTTTCGGTATTCTTCAAAGTTTCTGTATTTTGAAAAAGTTTCTGTAATATATTTCTTGGTTTCGGTATGTATACCGAAACCTTTTAGGTTTCGGTATCATCCTCAACTCCATAAATGGTCTCGGTAGTTGGTTTTTATAGGAAAGTTTCGGTATCTCCTTGGGTAGTCTCGGTACCTAGTTTCGGTACCCCCTTTGTGGGTCTCGGCTTCCATGTTTAACACACTCAATCACACACATATGGTTTCAGTATTATGGTAGTACCGAAACCTTAAGGTTTCGGTACCCACAAATTGAGTTTCGGTACTTGCAAAAACACACAGATCATTGTCAAGAACACGGGTTTTTCACCAAAATTCCGATTTCTTCCATATTTTGATGATCTAACCCAAATTCTTTGTTTCTATGGCTTTTATTCACTTAAATTCATCATAATCTACTAAGTTTATTTACATGCATCTAAATTTCTTTACAAATTAATCATAGTTTTCGGTTTCTACACAAACCGTACCAAACTCTTAAGTTCTTGAAATTTAAGTCAAGAATTACCTCAAATCTTGTAATTTCTTGTTGATTAATTGTTGTTGTAGCTCCTCCTTAACTTCAATTCCCAATTCCTTGCAAAATTTATGGATTTCTTGTTGAATTTTTGAGATAACCGTATGAATGTAGAGAGAGAGAGAGAGAGTAGAGAGAGAGAAGTGAATTTTCTTACTGTGTGATTAAATGACATTAATTTGGGGTTTTATATATCATTTAATCATAATTTACAACTTAACCCACTAAACTTTTGTATTTTACATATCTTTTAAATTTAATCATCTTTAATTATCTATAACATATATAATTTAATTAAATAATCTTTGAACTTAATTAATTTACATAACTAATAATGTAATTAAATTTACATTATTTGGATCAAAACAAAATAAAAGACTTAGATAAAAGCTAGGTTGTTACATTTATCACTAAAAAAATAAAAATAAACTCATCATATTGCATGTCATTCAAGCAAATATTTTGAATACATACATACACAGCCGGCCTTAAGGGAGGTTCTAACGGGCTACGACCCAAGACATCAAATTATCGATGGACATTATTAATTTTCAGTCTAATAAATAATATATATTAAACTTTGTTTTGTTGTTCAATGTTTATATTTTCATTATTAATAACAAAAATTATAATATTAGACAACGAGAACAATAAAATCATATATTGTAACAAGTGACCAAAAAATATTAGTGTCAACGTATCCAAAGTGTGCTAGAAGAATCAATGAGAAAATTGTTTTACTTTTCAATTAGATAATTCTTGCCAAAATTTCAAATTGTCCCAATATTAGAAGGGATCAAACCTCATTTAAGAAAAGAATTAAGGTCGTACAGTACCAACGTATTTTTTCAAATATATTGATATGCTGCAAAGACCTTTTTTTTATTGCTCATATAGGCACATGTACTTTAGTTTTCCATTTTAATATAATACATTTCTATATAGAGGCTGAATTTTTATACAAATAAAGTCTGATTGAGGTTCTTCAACCGTGCTCTATGTAAATGTGTTATATTGAAATAAAAGTTAAGTACATGTATCATGTGGATAAGAAAAAAAGTTCATGTATATACATTTGGAAAAGTACATTGGTATTGTGCGACCTTAATCCTTAAGAAAATAATATGTATTTTCAAAACTTTTAATTAGACAATATTTTTTCTATCTTGCTCGGGGCATGAAAATACTTAGGACCGACCCTGCATACATATACATTTAGCGAACAATATTTTTTTAATAGAAAAATTATAAATGATGACAACATTACAAGATCACTACAACGTTAAAAAGAAAATTAATGCATAAAAAAAATAATAAGATAAACCTTCAAGTGCTTCTTCTTTGATGGAGGTTTAAAAAGAGTGATGGTAAAAAAATTGGTGCACAACGTTATATTAACTTAATCCTTATAAATATATGAAACATAAAACTCTTAGGCTACTATGAGTTATAACCTATAATTGATAATAATAAATAAAATTTATGACCATTAATTCTTAATATTTCATAACACCTAATATTAAGAAAGTAATAATTGTAGACTATTAATATTTCAAAACTCTAAAATTAAAATAATAATAATAATTATAAATTTATAGTACACTTGATTTTATAGAATTTGTATACTTATGAGATGTAAATAAATTAACTAATATCATTTTAAATAGCTTTGTGTAATCGAAGTTTGTATCTTATTTATTTTGTGAAACTTGACCTAAATAATATGCCAAAATATAAAGTATTTAAACTAATGATTAAAAGCTGTGTTATACTTATAAAAAATGTAATTCTTAAAAGTAATTACCATTTATAAATTTTATAAATTAATATATTTTATATTTCAAGTAAAAAAGAATTAAAATATAAAATATATACATATAAAAATGAAAAGTGATGAATATGAATTGTTATATTAATTCATTAATAACAATAATAAATGAAATTAAATAAATATAATTAATAATTATCATTTATTGAGATTATTGTACATTATTCTTTAGTTTAGAGATTCTAGAGTTAGAAGAAGTAATACTAAAAGTCTAATATGCCACAATATATTATATGGTATATATTATATTCTATAATAATATACATTCCTTTATAATTATATAATAGATGCAATAATATTATGTTGCGTTTGGTTTGCAGATTTTATTTATGAGATTTGTATTTTACTTAATGATTTATATTGTCTACTATTTTTATTTTACAAAGATTTTAGAATTTGTCAAGTATTTGGTTCACATGATTTAATAGGATTTGCATTTTATAAAATATTAATTATTTTACAAATCAGTCAACAGCTTTGTAATGTTTATATGATAAACAACATAAATGTTCTTTAGTTATTTATTTGTAATATTTTCATTGCTTGGGGTACACATGGATATAAGAATGAGATAAAACGAGGTAGGCAGAGGTAAGGTTAAGGATGATAGGGTGGAGTTGGATTCCGTAAGGTGAGTGGGTGAGTGTTTGTGTGGTGGGTGAGTGTGTGTAGTGTAGCATAGGTTTGGGATGAACGGTAAAGTAAAAGTAAGAGTGTGGGGGTGGACGGACAAGATAATCATGGGTGGATTCATGTTTTGGGTATTGGGGTCAAACGACCCCGATGAATTTTTTTTTTTATTTACATATTGAATGTACATACGAAAATTTTTTGAAAGTTTGATCCCAATATTCTCGTTATCTTTGGAACAAGAACTCAAGAATTAGGATAAATGTTTCCTCCTTTTTTTACGCTTCATTTTATAAATTATAATGTCCTAATTTTATAATACAGAATATTACATTGTTTTTTGTTAGTTGTTTAAGTTTAACATTAAGTTACGTTATGGTAAAATTGTCGTAAAATTTTGAATTATTAGCATAAGTATTGCAATAGAGCTTGTGAAATCGGATTTGTGAAATTCAATTGGTGATACTTTCTTAATGACTAGTGTATTTGCATCATTAAAAAAGAATTACTTGTCAATATTTCAGACGATAATGTAATAACTTACTCTTAAAAGATTAAAACACGTAGAGAGCAATTATAGAATGTAATTTATCTTGATTTGTAACAATTAATGACATTGTAGCTTTTAATTATTTGGTTTATTATTTAATTAAGGTGAACCGACCTAAATTATTGATATCTGAAATTTTTTGATAGACGACTAACACTTGTACTCTCGTAGCGTTGTTAAGTTTCGACCCCTATGAAAAATATTCATGGATCCACCACTGAAGATAATAGTTTGAGTTGAGTTAGGTAAATGTAAGGAGGCGATGTGTTTGGCAAGGTGCTTTTAGGAAAGGTGCTTTTAGGAGCTTCAACTTTTGATTTTTTGGAAGACAAAACTCAAAACTTCGTTTGGCTGATAGGAACTTCAGTTTTTTATTCAGATTTGAAAGCTCTCAAAACTTTGTTTGAAGTAGCTTTCAGAACGAGCTTGAGTTTTAATAAAACAAAATTATTTTTTTAACTCCCAAATAATTATAAACAATAACTTTTAGTTAATATCAATGTCTATTTATGTCATTTAATACTAAAAGCTACAACTGTATCTACCTTTACCAAACACATTTAGAAACAAAAAGCTCCAGCTTATTTAAAAAGGTACAACTCTTAAAAGCTACAGTTACTAAAAGTTCTTAGCTCAAAATTTCAGATAGTCGTGCCAAACATACCAAAAGTAGAACGTGTGTGGGTTGGTAGGATAGGGTAAGATATGATAGATAGAGGGTAAGTGAGTGGGATGAGGTGGGGTAGATACAAGTAGGACTAGGTGGTAGGGATGTAAATGAGTCGAGCTACTCGTGAGCTACTCGAGCTCGACTCGTTAAAAGCTCGAAAAAAGCTCGAATTAAACGAGCCCGAGCCGGGATCAAGCCTAAATTCGAGCTCATTTAATAAACGAGCCGAGCCCGAGCTTCACATATCGAGCTCGCGAGCCTAAACGAGCTTAAACGAGCTTATATATAAATATATTTTTAAATTAATAAATATATAATATATAAATTAAATAAATATAAATATATTAAAATAACAAATTATACATATTATTTGAAAGGATTATTTAAAAACTAATTAAAAATAAAAATATATAATAAACGAGTCGAGCCCGAGCCGACCTCAAGCTTGAAAAATTATTCACGAGCCGAACTCGTGCTTTACATACAAAGCTCGAAACGAGCCGAGCTCGAGCTCGGGCCTGATAATTTTAAACGAGCCGAGCTCGAGCTTAAACGGGATCGGGTTCGGCTCGGCTCGATACACCGCTACTAGGTGGTGTAGGAATAGGTAACAAGGATAGAGGTAAAAGTAAGGTTAAATGAGATAGTGGAGGATGTGTGTGAGCATACGGTGGATACGGTAAGAGTGAGTAGGATAAAGGTAAACGTAAGTAGGGTAGGGGTGTGGGTGTGAATGGGGTAGAATAAGATAGAGATGGGTAGACGTGTTACTGTAAGGTAAGGAAAGGTGTGTGAATGAGTGTGTGTGTATGATTTTATAAGTTAATAAATTAGTATAATGATAATGTGAAAAATAAAAGGGAGATTATATTTAAAATGCAATGAGGTCTTAAAAATTTTAAAATTTAAATTTGTGTGAGATTTATAAAATTTTGAGAATTTAAATCTTTTTTTTTATCTACGAATCAAACATAAGATTTTTAAACGTAAATTTCAGAAAATCTCAATGAATCAAACGCCTCCTTGGTATATTGAATGCTAACATTATTACTTTCAGGTTAAATTAAACATAAATGCATACATTTAATTGCTTTAATACCCTTTCATTCTCATGTTGCATTTTTGTCTAAAATAACTACTTTTGTTCAAAACTTTTTTGTTAAAAAGTAAATAATTTGTGTGTGTATATATAAATATATATAATTATATATATTGGGCAGGGCACTTGGGCTGTTGGGCAGGTGGTAATTTGGAAATATAACAAGATCTCCCCAAAGGGGCAATGGTTAGTCATCCCCCAAATCGAAGATTAATAAACAAAACAGCCCTCCAAAATCCAAATATTTCGTCTTCGTTTTATATAAAAACTGTTTCTTTACAGCAAAGAGAGTATTATTATTCACAAAGCAAACTGCAAACCCATTTCAAACTTTCTCATTCACAAGCAATTCCACACCGTTCTTGTTCTTTCCATTCATCATCATATTCACACAAAACCAAAAGTGTTATTATTATTTTGTTTTTTTGAAAGATTTGAATCATATAAATATAAAGATTATTCGTTTCTGGATTGATTCCCTGGAGCTTGTGAATGTGGTTCTTTTAAGGTACTTTCAAAGTCTTGTTCTTTACTCATCAGTCTTTGATTATGTGATTGTTGTTTCTTTATGGGTTGTATTTTGATTGATTTAATAACCCTTTTAGGGTGTCAAATTTTTGCAAAAATTATACCCAGATTCTTCATACCTTTTTTTGAAATTTTATATGATCAAGATTTTGAAATGGAGAATCTTTCTAGATCTAATCTAACCCCACAATGATATATGATCTTGTCACTGAATGCAGAATTGCAATTTTTGGCCTTTTCAATTGATGCAGAGCTCTTGTAAACTCCAATTATCAAGTGTTGTTATATAATGCCAGGTAATTTGTTCTAAATTATAATTATTATTTTAAGTAAACCTTTTGATGGATTCAAAGTTCTTTATTTGACCATACAAATTGTTCTTTTTATTTGTTTATTATTGTTATTATTGTGTTGTAGTATTGAATCAAGAAGATAGGATCACTCATTTGAGGGATAATAAGAGAAGGGTTAAGGTTAGATCTTTGAGGAAGAAAACAATGGGTGTATCAACTACACCAATAAAGTCACAAAAAACACAAAGTAACAAGCGTGTTCCAAATTGTCAATTTGCTTCGATTTCGATAGATGATGTTCGAGATGAGGAGGAAGAGAAGGCAGTGAATGCTTTTCGCCAAATCTTGAATGAGAATGACTTGCTTCCTAACCGTCACGATGATTATCACACGTTGTTGAGGTAACTTCTTTGATTATGATCTCATCTTTTTCGATAAAACATGCTCATTTTGTTATGTAATTGATTAGTTGGTCCAGCCCTCTATTTTTTTTTTGTCTTGAATTGAAGTAAATATAAAAATAGAGAACTTTTTGTCCCCAAAACAAAGTTTATAGTCAATTAGATAACTTGCCGCCCCTTCTTTCATAGCTTTCTGGTTTTGCTACTGCATTTGGTTCCATAGAATTCAAATTTCAGGACTAATTCTTTTTCGACTTTGAAAATGATACGATTTTGTAATGAAAGAAGAAGACTTTGATGTAATTATCAAGATTTATGTTGAGTACTACAAACACATTAAAGCTATCGTCACAATCATTATGAAATCCAAATAAGTTATGGAGTTGAAAAGTACTATGTTTGACCTCAAAAGACGCGAATCATCTCTCTTTTTAGAAAAAAAAAGTTGCACCTCATATATTATAGGACATTGCTCAAAGTCGAGATAAAGTCTTAGATTAATGTTTAAGATATTGTTTGATTGAATTCGTGTTCAAGTCATTGGCGGCATAAAGTTTTTGAATTGGTTTAACTTGTTCATCGTGGTTACTAATCCTGTATCAAGAAGCCTGCAATGTTTAAATTAACTCATAGTTTAAAGAAAATCCTTGAATAACTTATTAGAAATCTTGAATACCCTTATATGAAAACAAAACCAAAGTGGACTTAAATCAGATATCATCAATCTATTTTTAACATTCATAGTGGATTAATAGTTGACTTTGACTTAAAAACTTGATGCAATATGTATGGTACTTTATTGATGTAATTTTGGGGTTGCAGATTCTTGAAGGCAAGGAAATACGATATTGATAAAGCGGTCCAAATGTGGATAGAAATGCTCAACTGGAGGAAAGACTATGGTGCCGACTCTATCTTAAAGGTGCTCTTTGTCACTACCCTTATTTTCTTTACGCTTGATCGTTTTTCTGTTATTATTCAAATGCCAGTAGATGTAAATCCTGACTGAAGTGAAAGCCTAATTTGTCTTCACAAGAAAATTATAAAACATGCATAAAGAAAGTGGGATCTTTGAGTGCTTTCAAAGAGTTTACCATCAAGATTGGCTTGGATTCTTTGAATTTTCCATGAAAATTGGGTACCCAACATATGGACATTGGATTTGTGAAGTAGTATGATTGGTTTTGATCTCGTAAGTTGTGTATACTGGTTTCAAATTTGAACTTTGGAATGGAGATACTAACATGATACTGTGTTTTAGGATTTTGTATTTGAGGAATTCGAAGAGGTTCGAAGCTACTATCCTCATGGATATCACGGGGTGGACAAAGAGGGACGGCCTGTTTATATTGAAAGATTGGGCAAAGTTGACCCTAGTAAGCTTATGAACGTCACAACGGTTGATAGGTTTTTAAGGTATCATGTACAAGGTTTTGAGAAAGCTTTTTCTGAGAAATTCCCAGCATGTTCCATTGCAGCTAGAAGGCATATCGATTCATGCACCACCATATTGGATGTTCATGGGATGGTTAGACTAAAAATAACTTTCTTTCTATTTTTAGAAAGTTTACAGTGGCTCTGTGATTTAAACGATTCTTGATTTTCTCGTTTTCGTAGAACTGGATGAGTTTCGGCAAAGTTGCACATGATTTGGTCATGCGTATGCAAAAAATAGACGGGGATAACTATCCTGAGGTCTGCTAGCTTTGACGCCTTTTAAATCATTATGTTTTTCTTTGTTTGTGTCATTGTGAGGATACTGTTTCTTACTTCTTTTTTTCTTTCGGTTGATTAGACCTTACATCAGATGTTTATTGTCAATGCTGGTAATGGATTCAAGTTACTATGGAACACAGCAAAAGGGTTTCTTGATCCTAGAACGACAACAAAGATACACGTAAAGCTTACAAAGATTTATGCCAAATTGTGTTTTATATAACACCGAATCTTGTTTTTTTGATTCTGGAGCAAATCTTTGCAGGTTCTTGGCAACAAGTATCAAAGCAAGTTGTTGGAAGTTATAGATTCAAGGTTCTTTCTTTTCTTTTTTCTTTTTTGCATTATTTGTGCATAAACTTTACATTTTAGGGGTTCTCAATGTTGCTTGCATTTACAGCCAATTGCCGGATTTTCTTGGCGGGAGTTGTTCATGCACGAATGATGGTGGATGCTTGAGTTCAGACAAGGGTCCTTGGCATGATCAAGAATTGATGAAGGTATGAACACGCACACGTGTGACAATTGATGGGTCGGACGTTTGGGCAATAGATCAAAACAGATAACTTTTAATTGGGTGAAAAACTGTTTGGGTTGTTGGCTCAGAACTTTCTTGGGTCTTTTTATAAGTTTATATAAATGATTAGTACATTAAATACGATAACAAAAATAACGTTTTAGAAGGTTATAATCATTAAAATACACTCTATCTCTAGGCGACTTTTGAATCCAAAATCGACCAAAGCTTTTAAGTACACAGGTTGAAACTGTCACCTCTATTGTTTACGATCATTTATACTCTTATTGCAGCTTATTAGCACAGGAGATTCGGAGAAAGATGGTAGCTTTTACGATGATTCGAATTTAGAGGTGAAGTCAATTGTTTCTGAGGTGTGGTGGTTTTGAAACTTGTAAGTCATAACCATGTCTTTTGCGTGCACTTAGTTCTTACGACACATCACTTGCTTTTAACGCAGACCAAGAACCATGAAATCTCTAGCCAGCCAGTACCAAAAACGGGGTTCCCGACTCATGTTCCAAGAAGATCAACGTCTCTCCATCTCAGGGTACGCATATCTTTTATTATGACTACAAGAAGCCGTATATCCAAAAATGTATAAAAGTAAAGTATGCAAGAAAAACACACTAATTTAATCATTCTCTATTGTGTTGTCGTTTAGAACTCGATTAGCAAGCCTGTTTCTAGGAAAACGAGAGTTGAACCGTTAGTTTCTGGTACTCAGACTTACGCTAGTCCAAGAAGTAAGTGATCTTTGCATATCTTTATAGATTTATGATCTTGAATGCATAACGTTGACTGTGTTTTTTTATTTGTTCGATAGATGATTTGACACAAACAAGAACGATGATGGCAAAATCCGTCTTATGGAAAGTTGTTGGCTTTATACACAAAGTTTTATCGTACATATTTCTTATATTTTTTGGTTTCTTGAAATATACGGAAAGAAATGTTGTGAAGAAGTCATTGAGCAATGAGCATAAGGTATCTCGGTTTGTGGATATGCCGAGTACGCTAGGAAAGGATCTTTTGCATCCATGTGAGGAGAAGTTGAAACAACTCGAAGCAATGGTTGCGGAACTTTCGAGTAAACCACTGAGAATTCCACAAGAAAAAGACGAGATACTTGTTGAGTCAATGAATCGTATAAGATCAATGGAGTATGACTTGCAGAAGACGAAGAAAGTACGCGTTTTTTACATTATTTCTCTTAAGCTTTACGCATCGATTAAATGGATTCTTGTTGATTTATCGTTCTTTTGCTTTGTAGGCGTTATTTGCTACAGCTTCAAAACAAATGGAACTCGAGGAGTCTATAGAGACACTAAGAGGCGATACGTTACATGTGAGTCGAAGTTTATCACTTTTAAGTTTCATATTGATATGTATTTTGGTAAAAATTCAACTTAATATTTTCCCATTTGAATACCTTGTTATCAAGAAAAATTATGCTATAAATTTATAGGAAACTCATGTTGATTTTGAAGCCAAAAATTTAGTCAGTTTGACCTTAAAACACATTTTCTTCGGTAATTGTGGTGTCCACCTCGGGTCGACTAGTCCACAATATCTGAATTTACCACTAAAGGGCCTTTGGCCTGACGGTAAGAGGGTGGTGATATAAGTGAGGGGTCACGGGTTCGACTCCCGTCGGAGGCAAGTTGCAATTTAGGTGGTGAAAGTAAGTCTTGTGATAAAGGAGTAGTTTAGGAGTAGGACAAATTTCAACCGCGTAATGCTCTCCCAAAGGGAGACTGACATGACCACACAAATGTCGTCGTATACTCTCTTTGTTTTCACCATCTTTAAAATGCCCTTTTGTTTAAGCAATCTAACGCGAATGAACTTACATGATCTGGAATAACAGAGTACAAACTCGTGTTGGGTGAGACGTACAAAATCATCCTCGAGTGGGAGATGGCAATGATCAAGAAGATGCCAAATTCGTTTCAACGTCTTTAAAGATACACTTGTTGATTCGAAAAAGTTCTCAACATTGCTTCAGAGTTCAGACAAAGATTCTTGATTCGGGTATAAAGATTCTCGTACAAAACATGAGGTTTCTCTTGACCTCTGAGTGATATACGTCACTTACACACACACACACACACGTACAGACATACAAAAACATATAATGTTCTTTGCTTGATCCCCTCTCGGGTTGAATCAAAGCATTTTACAGCTGACAACGATAAATTTGAAGGTTCTCTGGTTCTTTATTAACATAATGCATACTTGTTCATAGATAGTTTACATAGAATGAGAGATTTCGCTTGGAGACTTATCGACAATTTTTTGTCGAAAAGGAATAATTTTCATTTTGAGATGTAATTTGATCCTTGAAGTTTATAAACTCAACAAGTTCATATACCTTGTGCTTTTTTATGTGATAATTGTTAGTTTTCAAATACAAAACACTTCTATTTGTGTTTTAGTCACAAAACCTCATGTTTTAGAAATTATGTCTGAGTAAGGCTTTGAATATGGGTTACATGATTTACTTTATTGGTTGGGAATGTTGTTTAATTATTAGTTGTTTGGTTTGCTGGATTTTATTAAATTTTGTAGTTTAGAAAATTTAATACGGTTCAAGAATTTGAATGATTTTAAAATTGTTTGTGGTATTTCAAAAACCTCTAAATTTTGAAAGATTTGAAAGCCAAAAATGTCTTGATAATGGCACAAGAATCTAAGATTGTTTGGCAGCCTTAAATTTAGGAATGACATTGGGACGGGTTTGGGACAGGGATCAGTCATCCCGAGTCTTAACGGGGATCCCCGTCGGGTTGGCGGGAAAAATCTCAGGGATTCGGTGAACCCATTTATAACAAACGTTATTTAAACTGTTAAATTTTATATCGAGATCATTGTTAAACCTAAACGAGTAAAATTTATAGTGATTCAAACTATAAACGGGTAAAAAAAATTGAACAAAATAATAAACAAAACAATTATAAACTTGACTAACAAAGTAACAATTATACATATGTGTACATAGTATATAAATATATACTAAAAAGATACATATATAATCTAAAATATAAATAAAATACTTATTATTATGTAAAAAGTACGCAGTTATTAATCTGTGTTTTAATCAGGTTATCGGGACGCGTATTATAAATCTCATTCCTGTTTAAAATAATCAGGTTCGAGAAAATCCTGCGTCATTCTAATCGTTTTTCTGTTTTTGCCCAGGGGGTTAGTTTATATCCCATCTCTTTGTGGTGCTTGGCATGCCTTAATTGGCAAAATGTAAATATATTACGGGTTTTCAATAATATATTTTAATAAAAAGATTAAAAATTTAAAATCTTTCATGTATAACTTTATAACATGAAAATTATATTTATAAAGTTATTTTATATGAAATTAGCTAATATAAATGACTAGTTTAAGACAGGAGAATGTAGCGGATATCATTCATATCAAGACAGACAACTAAAACTGATCTAAAAATTATAAACAAAGTTTTCGAATTGCAGTCGATTTTGAGGATGTGATATCAGGTTTGGGCGATCTACTATCCAGGATCTTATTGTTTCGGAAATAATAGCTTGATACGTACAAGAATTTGTAAAAATATATTTCAACGAACGTAACTTTGTTTATATATTATCCTTCTTTTAGACAGAATTTTATAAAATCCAACTTTAAAAATCTGATTAGGTTAATATACTAAATTGGAAAAGTTTAAGTTGTTTTATGTTGGGAAAATTATGCAAAAAACCATCAAAGTACAAAATTTTTTCGATTAAGTCCCCATTTCATTTTTTATTTCTGATAAGTCCCCAAACTGCTTAAACCTTTTAAATTGGTCCGTTGATCTGTTATAACAGGTTAACATGCTTAAACATATTTTGCAAAAACCATCAAAGTATAAAAAAATTTCGATTAAGTCCTCATTTTATTTTTTTTCCCTTATAAGTCCCCGAACTAATTAAACATTTCAACTTTTCGATAAAATAAAACGAATTTTTTTAAACTTTTAAAAACGACGATGTTTATTACGATGACAGAGCATGTCATGTTTGTCTAGACCAAAATAAGTTGGGTTGAAAACAATATTTTTTCAAAACGCGATGGTTGTTTGAAAATAATAATTTTTGTTAAAAGTCCATTATTCCGGATAATATAAGTTGGTTTGATATAATAACATAAATGATGATTATTTCGATCTTATGTTTGTCTAGACCACAATTTTTAAATATATTTAGCTAGTTCATCCCGACTAAACTTTAAACAATAAAAATGATCGTTTTGATTCATCATTTTGTTTTTTTTTTTTTGCATCCACATATGTGTTACGTGAGTGTCAATTGAACAATCACTTAAATTGATAAAACAACAAATAACATGAGTTTCATCAAGATAAGAGATTTATGTGGCAAAAAAATTAGTTGAGGGATTTATAAGACAAAATAATTTAGTTAATGGATTTATAAGACAAAATTATTTAGTTGGGGGACTTAATCGAAAAAAATCATAGATTTATAAAATCCACGTCAGCAATTGCAACCCGCTTAACAGGTTACCGGTAATTTTTCTCGAAAAAAATACCAAATTCGTGATTTTTATTTAGTTAAGGGACTTATCAGACAAAAAAATTTATTGAGGGACTTAATCGAAAAAAAACTTGTAGTTTGATGTTTTTTGTGAAATTTTCCCTTTTATGTTTTATAATTTTTTTTGTTTGTTTTTCCTACACTTAATTGTATATTGATGTGATTGGATTGTTTTTCCCATTCCAAATGTTTTCTCATATGTCGTGACGTTTTGTCATAAAGTAACAAAATTGAAAAAGATATCGAGAAGCAACATTAAGAACCAGGCATTTAAGGTGTGCGAACAGGGCCCCCAATTTCGTAGGGCCTCACGGTTATAATAAAGATCTAAATAGACCAATTAAAATTTTCTGTATTTGACATGTATACGTTGTGCATCGGTGCGTTAAGTTGGAATTAATGTCAAATACAATTTTGATTCATATTATTTATTTTAATTTCTCACTAATCAATTTTTTTGTTATTCACGAGCTCGACTTTACCTATAAAAAATGAGTCTCAAAATGACCAATTTACAATTTAAAACACTTAAGGGACTATGTTATAATCACAAGCACAGAGCCTCTAAAATCCATGAGACGCCCTAATGATACTCCATGATTGTTTACTGATTAGCACGTAATTAGTAGCTTTAATTGCACTAGTTAGTGATGAACAATTTGACGACGTTTTGTTGAGCGAGATCAACAAAATCTGCAAGTCTATCCATTTATATTTATCAATATTATTACATTTTTATGGTAACTTTTAACCAAATTAACTAATAAAAATGACTAATTTAAGACGGGACAATGTAAGGATAACATATCTAATTAGAAATCTTGACGAAAAAAACTGAAAATCAAAATTTTTGGGTGGGGTTCAGATGGCAAATCAAGCCACTGTTGGGGATCTTAGCAGTTTTGGGTTCCGGAGGGCCAACCTTCCCTACCCAAACAATTAGCAAATGGCGAAAATACCCGGTTTTGGACAAACAAATGGGGGCATTCAATGCGCCATTATGCTTGTTTTTCTCCAAGAGTCTTTGCTCTTGAACACTGTAAAGATTGCCTCTGTAGTGAAAGGATGGTTCAGGAACAAGGAAAATGGGTATGCCAATGCCACGGAATCAAAGGTCTGCATTCGAGGCAGAGCTATTGACTATGATGGTTCTTATGAACAACTTGAACTCAATTGGGGTGTCTTCTGAAAGGAAGGTTGAATATACATGGAATGATGGAAGACAGATGCATGGTAACTCATCTTAGGGGTTGTTTGTTTATTTCTTAATGGAATTATTAAGAAATCATTCAAAGGTAAAATGACATCTTAATGATTCCATTAAGAAAAAAACAAACATGACCTTAGTAAACTAATTCAGAAAATTCTCTTTAAAAACGAGTTTGATGAAACAAATTTATATGGAATTCAAGTGTAGAGATCGCCGTTAAAACAGATTCCGACAAAAGATAAACTGATTGTATTAGGGATGAACATTGAGAATGATAAATGTTATCTATGCGACGAGGTCAGGGGATAGTGGAACATAAAAGTCCATAACATGGGATCTTATTAGGATGTAATTCAAGGTAAGGGGCTGCTATTAGGGAAGCCCGGGAAGTATAGAGTGTTCCATGGCATACGTTGTATAGTGATATGGACAATTTGATGTTGGAGGAACAGATTGGTTTGCCGGAGGAAGATCAAATCACATCTGGACAGCAAAAAGATTAATTCCAGTCGATGGGCTCTTGTGGATCGGTATCACAAGGTATTTGGCATCCATGGTTCTAAATCCCTGCCCTCTAGTGTGAGGATGTAAATATTTTCGCAGGGCAACGTGGAGTTTAGTGTTGTAATTGGTTTTTTCTCAAAGCCTTGTTGGATGATGTAATGTTCTGGATGAGGTTGCTATAACATACTTGCTTTTCTATAAATTTAAAACAAAATTTTATGATAGAAAGGAACAAAACCATCATATGACAACTAAAGCATTTCACCAATTACCCACTTCTCATGACAGTAACATAACACTATTTCTCCCGCAATCACCACCGCCAGTCACCACCACCACCTTACCCCATTAAAAGATCACCACCACCAATAGAAGGTCAAAATTATGCATTTTTCATGTATACTCAGATGAAGCCAACATCAAGTGCCCGGGTAAAGCTATTGGCCTATTGACACTAGTGCCATCCAGAAACCACTGGCAGCATATAACAACATTCATGACATGGTCTCGTTTCATCTTCATTACCAAATCCTTATAAACTACAAAAGGAAAGGTCATTCTAATTCTACCAGTGTGAAACTGTGAACAGAGAGTCGATACACGAAAATCTTAACAACATTGAACTGAATGTACACTAAAAAAAGACTAGTATTTACAAAATTCCCCCAGGCATTGGCCAATAACAATGACAACTATACCCCTACTACAAAAGGGCAATAATACATATGGCGCTAATCAATGGGTTCCAAAAATATGAGAGGATGAAAACTAATAAACAAAATGTTTTTAAGAAAGGAGAGATGGGAACTATGTACACATACCTCTATATCTTCCTCCATCTCTCCAAGCCTCTAAGAGTTGATTTGACCGAATATACAAAATACCCAGAAATTAGCAATTCCAACATTAATTCAGTTAACCCCTATGGTACCTTTTTTAGAAAACAATTGCTGACTGTGCTCGTCTTTCTACTAACTGCCTGATGGTACTATGAACGTCATCTGCAAGGTATATCAGGAGCAAAGATTTAGCAGCGTGGAAAAAAACCTGCATCTTATGAAATGTAACTAATAATCCCTGCATCGATTATTGAGCTTAAAATTACATAGAGCTTTCTATAAATTTTCCATAACATGAAACATCATGCACAGAAAGCGTAAACACAGCTTTGTGCAGATAATAAAGGAAAACGAACCTGTACATTGCTATTACATGTGAATGACCGCCCAGCCTGAATGGCCCAGTACCAGTCACCCAAAAACAGTAGAAGAGTGTCCGTTCCGGTTTAAAATTAGTGGGCCAGGTGGGAAGATCAAGACCTAGCTATGAAGATTACTGCTGTTGACACTGTACACTAGCATCACGCCCAACGGAATTAGGCAGCTTGTCAGATGATGACTGGTTAACACCACCATGGTTAACTGCTGGTCCAGAATGGTCACTGCTTGATTGAGGAGACATCCCTATTGGAACCTTTCCAAATTGTGCTGCATCATCCGATATTGCACCAGAAGAATCATAAAATGGCTCAGCTGTCTTCTGATGTGGAGCTCCAGCAACAGGTGTTTCGCTATTAGTTGCATCGTTACCAGGTGTCTGAGGCAGTGAAACAGTTGTATTTGTCTGAGAGGGATGCAGCTTGCTTGCAGGTAGATCAGAAGAAATTGGTATTCGACTCTGTACCATTCTTTGAGCAGCTGCTGCTTGAGTTTGATTCACTAACTTCAGGTGCACTTGAGGCTTACTAGACGAGGGAACAACTGATGGAGCATGATTGTTGTTGGTATCAGATGGATGAGGATGCTTTTGCTGTTGTAGTTGCTTTGACGAAGCAGCTTGTGGTTGACCGGGATATCTCTTCTGTTGTGGTGACTGATTTAAAGGAGAATGGGGTTGCATCGACTTCTTAGAAGCAGCCTGAATGGCGGAGTTTACTCCAGAAGTTCCAGAATATAAGTTTCCCTGACCACTTTGCAGCAAACGATGCACAATCTGCTGCTCACCTTTCTCAGCAACAGATTGACCACCTTGCAAGCCATTCAAAAGAGATGGATCGACAGATTTATTATCATTCTGATGTATCGTTCCTCTTCCACCTCCTTTTATAACTTTAGCCTGCGGCTGAGACTGTTGCCTGCCAGGTTGTTGAAACTGCTGTGGCAGACGTTGGCGCTGTTGTTTCACCGTATGGTTACCTCCAGTTTGAGGGTTATGCATGAGCCCATGGGGAGCTGGTACCAAATGTTTCTGTGGATGTTGAGACATTGGATTCATTGAGGGTGTCCCTTTAGGTGAAAGTGATATGGATGGAGATGCCTGTGATTGTATCTGTGTGCTACTTTGAGACGAAACTGGAGGTTGAGATTGTTGTGGCTGTGCATGTGGCATCGTGGCATTGGATGTACCAAATTGTTGTGGTAGTAAACGCTGTTGTTGGAGTTGTCTCTCCTTCATGATTCGTATACTATAGGCTGCTGTATGTTGGGTGCTGGATGCATGATTTGGGGGTCCTTGAAGATGGTGTGGATGAGGATTACTATTTGGCATATGTGGAGACTGTTGAGGGGACATTGGATGGGCCTCCTGCGGCTGCTGGTGGAGGGGGAATGACTGAACTGGCGGTTGGGCAATCTGATTTGGAAAAGAACCCATTCCACCTTGTGATCCTTGCGGCATCTGAAGGTCTGATCCATTAATTTGCCTTTGATGGTTGGTATTTTGGTTGGGCTGTGACAAAAATCATATAAAGAATTATGGGACATAAAGTAAAAGTATAAAATAATAAATGCCAAGACCTAGGTCAGAATGATAAATTTATGGGTGTTACTTCATGCACCACATCTACATCCTATAATTGACCTAAAATATGCCTTTTTTCACAATTCATCATTACACTTTATTTGTTTAAACATTTTTGTCCAATCATAAGATAAATATTTATAGGTCAAATGTATAGAGGTGGTGTATGAGAAATTAGAGGTGGTGCATGAAGAAATAGCCATAATTTATATGATGTCATTTGTGAGAATATTATACTTTGCAAACAATGCTTAAATGTATAGGCAGCAAGTTCAATCAATTTGTGAAAATGGGTCAATTCAGAACACATTTTATTACTAACCATGGGTAAATCTTAAAAATTAGCTAAAAGGGAAACAGGTCATTTATAATTTAAAAAACAAACAAGTTTGGTTAAATGGCCCAGCCTGTTTTGACATGGCTTAAAAGTTCCATTTGACTGTTACCCAAGTCACCTGACGCGCTCATGTTACCACCTACTCTTACCAACTTACAGGTAGAGAACTTTGGCTTTTCTGATGTCCACTTGTAATAAGTCAAGATCACCCTACTTGAGGACTAGAGGTCATATAACATATGCTTTGAAATCAAGCCATGCACGACATTAATCAAAATGATATATAACTCACCCTCATCGTATGTACAGCCTCACGGGGTCTCACCAAGTTCCCTTGACCAGGAGCAGCCCCCAAGTGCTTATTGGCAGGGGTTTGGATCGGCACACCAGTATTCATCATAGATGGAGATGTAATCCCTTGAAATCCTGGTCTTGTCATCGCCATGCTTCTGTTTATCCCACTCACGGCACCCATACTGTTCCCAGCAGGTAACGTACGAGCGCCTCGATCGGTTCCTGAATGAGACCCAGGTGGCAAACTTGAATGTTGCATGTTCCTCGCAGACAACATTTGATTATACTGTTGAAGCCTATGCTGCTCGTCTATCGAAAGTGAACCTGTTCGAGGGATCACAAATCTTCCGTCCCTAAACAGCCACATGTAAATCAGACTCCATTATCAAAAAAAGACGCATCATATCAACTATCAAGCTATTTGCAGCATTACCTAACAGAGGGACTAAGTGGAGCAGATGCAGAGGCCAAGTGACTGCCAAGAACCAAACTAGAAGAACCTGATAGTGAGGAAGCCGAACTAGAGCCAGGAACCATTGGTGATGCTACATTGCTGTGGTTTTGAATTGGAAGCCCACCATTATTAGGACCTTGATAACCAACAGAGAGAAAATCTGGGCTAGATGAAATTGCATCGCACAGATCAAGAGGCCTACATTTTGATAATTGACGGAGAATGGTGTCAGGTTAATACAAACAAGGAAAGAAAAGCAGGGAAGCAAAAAAGAACTCGAGACCAAAATGGTAAAAATTTAATCAGAGCAGACCAGATCTTGTAATAGCAATGCACATATGCACAAGAGTATAGACTACAAATAGCAATTAAATGGGGGGAAAAAAGCTTACGTCAGGACAGGTCCGCCATTGAGGTTATTTGGGCAGACTTGAGATAGAGCAAGTGCATGAGAACCATGAGGCTGCTGGAGTTGTTTTGGATCCTGATTATTATTCTTTGGCACAAAAATATAAATCAGACAAACTTCAAAATTCAAGTATGCATATAACCAAAAATTCATTAAAAACCTAAAATGAAAATCATCACAAACACATTTTTCTATATATTGATTTAAATTAATTATTCAACATGGTTATTTTGATCCAAGATATCTGACCCATAAATTCAACTTGTTCATTTACAAACACTTTATATGCAATGTCTTGTGTTTTTACTACTAATTGATTTATCAAATTTAATCTTTTAACATTCATTGACATCTATAAGATATTATCACAACAATTTTCTTTTATATAATGATTCCAAAAAAATGTTAACCTGTTATTAAATTCATGGTTACGGTGGCTCAATATATTTGAATTATTGATTCGCACAGACACATACATAGACACGGGTTCAATGGGAACACTTAAGTGGGGGAGTGAATAGCCTGGAAAACTACATATACTGTACCATGTGCACATGTGCATTTATTAATGGGCCGTGCTATATTCACACACCCCTCCTTAATTTTTACTAATCATACACCCCCTCCTCTCACATGTTTTTGTTAATGACGTGGAACTCACTGATTAAACTTAATCGACTTCTCAGGGGGGACAGTACATTTAGAATTCCCCTTTGTCAGTTTAAATATGCCATGCATGCATATGACACCACTTGTATTCGTTTTCCATTAAACCAACCGGGTATAAGGTATAGATCTGTTGAGAATGACGAGTAGTAATTTAACACATAATCAATTTATGGTTGTAACCACCAGCGGTAAAATAGATATTACATAAAAAGTGGCAGTTCTAATTCGATTATATATATATATATATATATATATATATATATATATATATATATATATATATATATATATATATATATATATAAAATTAGAACTGATGATCCACAAAAATCAATGTTCCGCAGTGCATCTTAGGGAAAAAACGATTGTGAACCGCGCCTTCCAAAAAAACTGATTTTTGTTATTCATTAGTTCAAATTTTGTGAATAATTGGTTTTTCCGTTATTGGATTCTTCCCCATTTAAGACTTTATATATAGGCATATTTGTCAATGATCTCAAGCAAAACCAAAACTAATCACCTCAGCATGCAACCCCATTTAAGACTTTAATAGACAAGTTATCTATACTTGCAAAAAAAAAAACAGTATTTCTGAAAATAAGTAATTAAACATCTGCCTCTGAAGATAAGTAATTAAACATGATGCCAATATTGACAAAAAAATATCGGGAGGGACAGACAGAAGCTCACATGTGCTTTCCTATAATGTCGTTTCTGCGAGATCATGATAATCTTCTCAAAATGAGATTTGAGTGTATCCTCTTCCATTGGCCCCTGCAACCGTTGAAACAACTGCCGTGCACTTCCCTGAGAGAGATACACCAACATACAAAAGCAATCATCAAGCTCAATAACAGAAGGTAAAGCATGACCTGTCAAATCCAATACAAAAATGAGAAATAAATTAGCATGAATAAAAAAATATTGCCTCTGGAATGCCAGGCAAAGTCGATGGATACGGTTGAGACGACACTGAATCCTCAGCACTATCAGCACCATCACCAGTGTTCCTATCCATTAACATTTTGTGGCGCTCTTTGCATTCTTTGGAATCACGAGAGATGCACTTCAAGTGTTCAATGAAATAAAACAACATCAATCAATGACACAGGCATGTAAGCAATGGCTAGTAAACAACATAGATAGTCAAACAGAAATGCTGAGATACAGAGAAACAAGAAAAAACACATTTAACTTGAGATGCGTTTGTTAGCCACTGCCAACTTCCCATTCAGGCTAAACTACTGTTATAACTGTGCATTGCTGGGCATGGTGTTTTTAATAAATAATACACTTATATTTTGAAATTTGTGCATCCAATAATATATATTTTATAAAATATATTACAAACATTACTTATAAGAATGCCAACCTAAATAATGTTAGATTTACAGTAAAGTCAAAATATTCTAAAATAAAATATACTAAAATACCGATTTAGTTGTATGGACATTAAACTACAAATTTTTAACCATGATATTAAAAATAAAAAATATCAGCACAAGTGCACAACATATTACTAAAAGAGTTATGATAACTAAATATAGAAAAAATACAAATGGATAACGGAAATAAAACTTGTCTTCACATTTGATTACTCAATAGTTCTGTTCGCAAGTAACAACATTTATCAAGTTAGAAAATATGCTGTAACAGCTTTTCCCAACGAAAAAAAAGAGGAAAATATGCTGTAACAATATTAAACTAAACATTACCAAAAAGATACAAGAATGTATACATCTTATCAAAACAACAGAAATTATGCTCACACAGAAGTTACCTTAAATTGCAAAGTGCTGTTCATAGCATCGCTTATGAGTTCCCAGTTGGCACCCATATCATGAACCAGCACAACAAGGGCCTAAGTGACAAACAGTATTCAGTACTATACCTTACACATGAAATCTTTTTTGACAAAGATATAATAGCCATGGTGGCGATGGAAAAAAGTAGCCGAGTAATTTAACCTGGTCTTCAAATAATGACCATGGACTTTTGGAACCTTGCTGCCCAGCAGGTGTCTGCAGAGATTGTTTTTGGAAAAGATTAAGAAAATCACGTAAAGAAAGGAAGAGCATGATCCCAAGTATCATAAAGAAGTTGGCGAGGTTGATCACTTGATGATACCTTTAGCGATTTCACTTTCCTACCACGATCACGCACAAGTAATCTCATTAACTTATTTGGGTTGGGCATATTACTCATCTGAGAAACCACTGGAGAAGGATTTGAACGTGAAGGGAGAATGAGTGTCAGACATTACTTATCTAAGAACTGATTAATCATCTTCAGTTTTTTGCAAGACTAGGAGGAAGATATCAAATTATTATGCCAAATAAACAAAAAAAACACATATTAGGAGAGAAAGCACTCCACCATTATTTCCATTGGAATCATATTGGCGAGTATCCAGCCTCCTCTTCAAGTGATCCTTCTGTTTCCAATGAACATTTAAAATATTAGATGACAATTACTAAAAAATAAAAAGAAACATCAATCTTGTTCAAGTTATTCGTAATTCACATATCGAATAGATAAAGGTAAGGATCAGGATCATTTTAGCTACTATCTAGTGTAATTAGGAAAGATAGAAACGGAAGAGAACTTTTAATGAATTTCTGAATAATAATTCAGCGATATCTGGAAGCATGTTGTTCAATAGAATGTAAATGTCTACAATGGAAACACGTGTAAGGCATGAGAAAAGAACCACTCGCATTCTATCCTGACATAATCCTATTGTGGTTTTAGCCTATGAACAACATAATTTCATAGTATATCAGTGAAAAAAAATTGTAAGTACCTGGTCATTCTGAAAATTAGAATCAAGCTGCCACCGGTGCTCAAACATGGACCCCTGCAGTGCCATAAGACGAAATTAAAACCTGATGAGCGAGTAACGACAACTAAATGTCATTCAGAACTCAAGCAAATAATTATGTACAGGATGTGCCTTCTTTTTCTTTTTTGGTCTGTTTGATACTTCAGTCATGTCAAAGTGCAATTGCTTTTCATAGTCTCCCACTGATTCTGCTTCCATACTGTTGGGTATCTGTGACCCACCATGTAAAGAACTTTGCTCATCCTGAAAGGAATTGGTATCGCCACTTGAAGCATCTGTTCTATTCAGCGTCTGAATATAACCAGAATTTCCCGTAAACCTCTGCCTGGAAGCAGTTCGTACACGCTTTGTGGGAATTGAAACATTTATACTGCTGGCAGGTCGTTTCCCAATTAACACAGAAGGTTGAGACCCAATATGTCTTTCAAGAGATTGTGTGAATGACAAATCAGCTCCCATCTCGTATGATCTTCCACCATATGACTTAAAGTGTTTCCTATTCTTTTGAGCAGTTTTCGACACCCTGCTACCTTCAAAAGCTCCTGGCAAATAATATGTGCTTGTTTCTCCCTCATCTTCTTCAAGTGCATTATCTTGCGATTCAAAGGCTACATGGTTAAGAGTTTTCACTCAACAGAATTGTTAACCAAAGTCTACAACTTGCACCAGTTCTTATCATACCTGCAACAGCATCATACAGATTGGCATCTGCTTCCTCTTGCATGCTGCTGCCAGTTCTCTAAAGAACAGCAAAATACAATATTAGGCAAGCTAAATCATAATAGACTGCCCATTGCTTTGCAATACCAATAATAAGATAGCTCATTTAATATATCAAATAACTAGCCACGTAGTACATCAGAAATGTTTTGACTCTGTCACATCTAAAATACCCTTTAATAACATAGATGATTTGTTGACCAAAATCAATATGCAAACAATAGTTAAAAGAGCTAACGATAGTATGAGAATCTACCAGAAAAGGGAACATTGTAAGCAATATGAAACATCGAATAATGGAAAATATAGCAATTTACTTGTAGGATAGCAAGTGAATGTAATTTGAATGTTGCCATAACTAAAATGTCACCCTAAACTTATCCACTTATAGTCCGCATGAACTTACACAAATCCATCACCAGTTCTAGATCCAACTTCCATCCATGCATTTTCAATAAACCCATAAAGATCCTTCGTCATTTCTATGAAAGTCAACTCGATCAGCTAACCATAACCATTTTATTGAGATATCAATACCCTCCCTACACATGCACCTTATCAGAAGTCAAGTAATGGTTTATAGATAGACAAGGATTTGACTCTAGGGGAAACAGACTAAATAATTTGTTTTTAAATTTTTTATAAAGAGACCATAGAACTTTAAATTTGAGAAGCTTATCAGAACTACTAATTAATCCAGTTGAGTCCAACTAAAGGAACACATTTTGGTTGTTCACTAATTAAGAATTGCACAGTGATCATTAAAAACAAAACTGAAACAACACAAAAAGGAAAAGATATGGGACTTGTACTGAAGCATACATAACATCCTTTCATAATCCCATTCTTGAGACTTGAGCAATGTTTTTACCTCAAATTGTAATGAATGAGATTCAATAGATTTTCTATAGGCCTCAATTGCACCAGATGGTACTGTATAAAACAGGTTCTCCTGCATACAAAAAACATTTAATCATAAAACCACTTAATTATATTAATAAAAAAGAGTATGAAAATGTCTACCTCCGTCAAATTATCCTCCCACGAAATGTCTATGCTGACAAGGTCAGATATTCTATCAGGTGTCATGGGTGCTTGAGCTGAGCTATATTGAGCATGAGAGGTATTAAATTCCAAAAATCTCATCCCATATTGATGAAGTGCAAGTGTAGAATCTTTTTTACAACCCTCTAAGTCCAATCCTTGGCATTTCACCTGTCACAGGTACACTGTTAACTTTCTTCTTTCTTTCGCAGGAACTTTGGAACAAAAACATCAGGTGTGTATCCTTGACAATTCAAGTGAGCAACTAAGCCTATTTCCAACTGATTCCAAATTAAATGATGCTAGCATTCACATTGGATAAAGTTAAAGTTGTATTTCTCCAGATTAAATGACCATCAACTCGGCCATTGCAATACTTGGTTCGAGTAACACCTGATCAGATTATAATTTTGAATATGGTATGCATAACCTGAAGTATATGTATAAAGTTATAAACTTATATGTCTACATAGTATAAATGTCTAATTATAAGTATGTATATAATAAAATAAAATCTGTATCTACTACAAATTTAATTTATGTTGAACATTAAGATTATAACTAACATCACCACTAAAACACATAGTTTTGTGTTTTCACATTTGATTACTATACATTGAAATGTTTGTATTGTTTGCAGAAAGATATGATGACCTTTCTTTAAAACTCAAATCAGTCAGTTTCGTTAATGTTTCAATTTTGAAATCATTTCAATATTCAAAGTTCAGACATCTTATGAATTTAGACGATTTAAAAACTTCCAATGAATATGGGACTAATCAAATTCGGATATCAACTTTTGACACCCTTAAATGTGTATTCAGATATGTCCAATTACATACCTAATACAAGAACACTAACACAGTATTCTCAATTATAAGCCATAAGGTTCTGATTAAGAAAAACAGCTTTCTTCCCATAGGGCCACAAGTCAAACTTCCTAGCAAGTAGCTAAGGTCTTAAGCACGACTAAAAGGCATGATCATATCAAGCACGTTCCTGATGCCAAGTGTGACTTGTAAATGAACTATCTGGTAAAGCTCCTAACAGGCCTTACGGCGCTAAATTTGCATGCTAAATATATCTTACGGTCTTACCCACGCTAGTATCACTGTATCAGAATTCATTAGGGGATAGGAGATGAAAGTAACAGCATAACTCTCAATTTGCATTTGCATACTTTATGATAGTTCTAATCCTGGAGCAAAATTTTTTATATACTGCTCTTAAGTATTAATCATGAATTAAGACAAACAATCCTGATGAGAGCCCATGAGTCCACCACAAAACACTTTCGGTTAGTCGCAAATGGATCTTGTTGATACTTACTGACTTCTTAAGATCAATGTTCTAAAAGGATTCAATCGTATCACAATAAATACTTTTCAGGTTTAGATGTTATCAAACTCAAAAATCAAAACAACTAATTAGCCAGTTGGCTTTTTAGGGAAGAGGACATTACAAATGTCCAAACTTAACAAACTTACCTAAAAAGATTTCTAATTTTTGGAAAAATCCCTTACCAAACTTACCTATAGAAAATGATGCAACTTTCGCAATGGACGGAGACATGGGAGTACTTGATGTTTCCCATTATAATAGAAGTGCCAATCACGATCCATTTACAGATATAACTATGAAACGATTTGGCATACTGTTTATCTCTAATGGGGTCAACTCAAAACATCTAGCTAAAAAGATATTGGATCAAATGGGTCGGAAGTTGCCCATGGTGTACATTTATTGCAAACAACCTCCGAAGTTGCTTTATATCATTAGATTATTATTGTAAAACCACAATTTTAGTAACCATATTTAAGTATTTAACACACTAATTCATTATTAAAAACTGAACATGAAGTGTTTCAGCTCAACCACCCATACAAAGTTACCTGTTTTGACCCGAACCTGGTTCAACACCCTTTACCCAACCCGAACCCCTCGTTCTGCCACTTCTACATCACAATATCATTTAAAAACTTATTAATTCACCTGCACTGAGTGCCAGAACTCCACTACAGCTCCTGCCAGAGTATGAGCAACTTCTTTTTGTTTCCACAGTAAATTTTGCTGTTGAAATCTGACCCGTGAAGCATAAGCAGCTCTTTGAGAAATTTGTGCGGCTGCAGTTACCTTCCAAAGGCGCTCCTATGTATGCACAACAAACCAAAAATCACCAAGGGCAAGCAATATGTAGTAAACATGAAAGGTTAGAAAATGAAAATATATTGAGAATGAAGAGCATGCATTAGCTGATAAGTCCTTAGATAGTGTGAGTGGGAAAATATGTCACAAGGTCAACTTTATATATCATCAACAAAACTGAACCTGCACAAAATCATTAGCTAGCCAAGACATTTCTTCAAGGACAAAATGCCAATGTGATCTGTGACGAGTCTCTGATGAGAATATTCCAACAGATAATCCAGCTATCCTCTTGCGTTTTTCCTGTTTACGAAACAATCTCAAATCATCTACTAAGAAGAATTTTACATTGCAAGATCAACCTTCATAAGCCAAAAGACAGAGAACATAGTGATCAAACCTCTATAAAACGAGCCTCTTTCAAGATCAAGTCTTCTTGTTCCTTGGTTGCCACTTTTGGACTGTTCTGACAGCATGCCTTTTTCTCTGCACAATCAAGTAAACACGTAAGAACATTGTAGACTCTTTAAATGAGGTGCAATCTCTACTCAGAGGTCTATAAATGCAAACATTTATCAATTGAGAAGCAGAACGGATACCATGACAGTGCTGGGTTTCCTTTCTATTTCTGAAGTACTGCAGCTATCTAAATTAATACCTGTAGAAGAGACAGACTTCCTCAACTCAGATTCGGATCCTTTCAGACCTTCCTCTTCCTTGACTGCAGATCCATATTCATCCTTCACTGTATATAAATTGTTGTTCTCCATATTTGATGCCTCCATAGATACTAAATTAAGCTCCATAGTCCCATTAGAATTCACATTTTTCATATTAGTCTGCACCTCATTCTTATTGTTACTTAGATCGGTTTGGCTGCATGATGATTTGGAGTCAAAACCCTTTGAAAGGAAGCCATTACAATGGTTCTTTCTCTCTATTGTGCCTTCAAAAACATTCGTCTGACCCAATAAAGGCAGGTTCCCAACTGTTAGTGCATCCACACTGGGAGGATGTGATATAGTTTCCTGCTCTACACATTCTCTAGATGACACGGAAAGCGGTGTTTCTCGAGTAATAGATGTTAAAGGTTGATCAGAAGAATTCTCTTGAGCATGTTGTGAAGCACCGGCAACTGAGACAACAGAAACTGGACCATACGATGGCCCAAGGGTTGGCTTTTGGGTCTGCATACCATTTAACTTTGCGTCTAAACAGCTATTAGACGCTAAATTCTTCAGTGCCAAGCTAAGATTTGGACTTTTAGGCTTAGAATTAGAAATTGACAAATACTTCTGCTCCTGATTGTCTGCATCATCCCTAGAAGCATGGCGAGAAGAAAAAAAGGATTGACCACTGCGAGGACCTGCATCAGTAGAACTTGATCGAGCACCATCACGGTTTGGCCGAGACCTAATCCTACGCTTATATGACTTTTTGGGCAGTTCTAGTGCAACAGACTCACCAGACTCCTTGGCATTACGACCGACATCCAACTGGGAGAAATGTTCAGATGTGGCAGTTTTATTATACATAGGAGGTTGTAGAGATCTTTCAACTTCATGAAACCTATTATCTCCATCAAATAGCATAAGGTTATCAGCACTATTAGGTTCACCAACTGAAGGAACCCCTAATCTGCCACTACTTTCAATAGAATCTCCATGAGGCGAAGCAATTACCCCAAAACTGCCTTTCACTTCACTATGACATCAAAAGAAAGATCAAAAAGTAAATTTATTATCAAAGATTAGGATATTACAGGAAAATAAAATAATAAATCCCCTAATCACACAATGGATATAAACCTTGTCACAAACTGCTCAGGATGTTGATCTGTTAGTGACGTGGACTGCAGGCTAACTGATGCAGCACTCCCAATTTTCAAGTCTAACGGATCACCACCCTGCAAGTAGCAAGCAATTCATCACCTATATAACATATATATGCTTCAAACCTTCATATAAAATTTTATATATATATATATATATATAATGTGTGTGTATCTATCACACACACGCATGACCAACTTGTCATACTTTCTGTAAAAATTCCAATTCTCTTCTAAAATTTTCAGCAGCACTGAATGTCTCCCTGCAACAAATTTATCAACGGTTAGCTAAATTTGAAAACAGCAAAGCAGAAAATTAAACAACCATTTCAACTCATTTACTTATGAATGTGGCAACCCGTTTTATGTTTTATCTCTAATGGGTCAAATAAGTGAAACCGGAAACTTCAGCTAAAAAGAAACGGTTGAAAGTTTACCAAAGTGTATTTTTAATGTATAAAATGTAATCACACTATTCAAATAATTAGATTGAAATTATAATGATATAGCTTTTGCAGTCATCTTTAAAACACTAACTATTTATTTAAAAAAACTCATAATAATTTAGAGAAAAAGTGTTTCAGGTCAACCCATCCTGTACCAAAAGAATGTTTCGACCCAAACCCATTGTGACCCACCATTTTGCCACCTCTAGCAGAAACCATAAAACACAAAGAACGGCACTTTTACCTAAGATCTGCTTGAGTTTTCTCAAGATCTGATGATTGCTGCGGAGATGGTGCAGAAGAAACTTCAACTCCACCATCAATAACTCCTCCCATGAAATCAACCCCAGCATTGACTAAAAGCCAAGAACCTGAAGAACATCCATGCATTCCCACAATAATCACCTACAACCGTTTCTCTCCCACTAACTCAAGAACTAATCAAATTACCGGGAGAGAGAAAGAGTGAAAAAAAAAAAAGACCATACAGATGTTACTTGTTCACATAAAATTAATGCTAATAATACAAACTATAAACAAAGGCTTTAAACATGCCAAAAGGAAAGAGATAAAACAGCTATCTCGTGACAATGTTTAATATCAATATCTTAACAAAAAAAAGCAGGTTGTTTCTCATATGATAATAACTTCTAAATCAAGTATTCTTTCAAAACTAAAGTTTGTCCCTAAAAAAAGGAGCCATTCAGAGCACAAACCTATCATACAGAGGTAGTAGAAATCCAACATTTATTCGGTTATACTGAAACATGAATAATCATGAAGTAGCAGAAATAATACTCATCACATGATCTTTTTATACTATACGCAAACATATCAATTACGCATAACATAAATTCATTCAGATCACTCTGCTGGTCAATGGATAATGCCTGAATTGAGATATTCAAAATAGAGCCATGTGAGCTTTGAGATCATATCTATCAGCACATCCATATTCACAAGCACACACCATGATGACGGTGGGCTGGTCAGTATCATGAAGTAGGGGAGGAGGCCGGAAGGATACCAACCAGAAGTGCTCGATACATTCGAGTCACCCAAAATTATCAGAAACCCACTATCGTCTTTTCTATATCTTGTCGTATTCAAAAAACTAACTACCACAAGGACTTTCAGGTCAAATCAGTTATCACCATCTTCCTACCAAAACCTCATATGCTAATTGCACAGTGAGTAGTGGGTGGTAAGGGTGGAGGATAAAAGAGCGAATCTATGCTAATAGTTGTGGAGTGAGTTTGCATCAACAACTTATGTGTTCCTAGTAAGATTGGAGGATAAAAGAGCGAGAGGCGGAAGTCATATAGGACCTAATGTTCACACACAAGGAAAGAAAGATAAGAGACATAACCTACTGTATCTATGGGCCCAACATTTCAAGCATTGAATGATGTTAAAGAACAAACTTGGAAACTTTCCAAAATCTTGTCATTATTATTATAACCAAAAAATACTCATCATCAAATGGGCTAACCCAAGAAACACTATTCATTAATTAAACCATGTGAATCAAAGAGTCCTAGTCAAGTTAGAAGCCACAACCCAATTCAACTCAAATGAGTAGTTGAGTACAAGCTATATGAGTGTCTGCAAAGTGCAAACTCACACCAGTGCACCCCCATTGTTCACTACTCTCCATGAACACATGCAACTGTAATTATGAACATTCACAGTCTCAAATGATCAATAGCATTACAAAACACACCATGCTTGAATAGATAACAGAAAACAGAACAACCCTAGTTTCCATTCAATTGGCATTTGATCAAGTTTTAGGCATGAATTCCATAATATTGCACCAATACAACACTGCAATTACATAATCACCACATTCACTACCCAATCATAAACCCTCAACAGAAATCCCAAACAGTTCCGGGTCTAGGGTTTACACAGCATATAAACATTTCGTCCAATTCTAGGGTTTCTGCGAGAAATACCTGAATTCCCAAGAGCTCTGCAACAATATCAAGTATACAAACTTTTCCCCCTCCTATTACGGTTCTCCTTCGACGTAATTTCCACCAATTTTCAAATATCAAACGAATTTTGCCCTAGAAATACAGGACACGATGACATTTGACTCTAACACCACCTTATTTGAAATTGAGAAACCCTAATCACTCCAAATATTACACATGCCTAATATACATGCGTTTGCTTGGTATGTAAAAATTTGTGTATACAAATGTTTGTGTGTCTGAAATGTTTTGTTCTTGTTCTTCTTCGAGCTCGACTTTCTCTCTCTTAAGCTTTCTCTCTCTAAGATTTGTTAAAACTACTTCGTCCTCTCTGAGAGTAAGTGGGCTTGGACCTCTGCACGTGCAAACGATTTTGGGCCGGGTTTTTTTTAACGATCATTGATTGGGTTCATGTTGGTTTGACTTTAAGGAATGCGATTTCAAAATGATTACTCAATCTTCTTTTTAGTAGTTGATTTTTTTTTTTAAATTTTTCTTTTAAATTTTAAATTACAATCCCTTTTAATTCTATTTGACAAACAAAACACCACATCAGGGCCGTGTCATGGATTTCATGGGCTCTGTGCAAAAATCACAAATAGAACCTTTGATTACAAAAAAAACTTCAAAGCATTTATACAAAATAAATGATAACGTGTAATGATTATAAATGTGTCAAAAAAATGATTTTTCAAACCAAAGGACGAAATGTATACAATTTGAAAATGGGCTAATTATTGAAACTAGTAACAATTTTTATTATTTTTATCATTACCAGTGATTTTTTTTTTAAATTTTGTTCACTAATAATAATAGCTTTTGATTTTTTTCATTAATAATAATAAGTTTTTTTATTCTCTTCAAATAAAATAAAAAAGTTGTCACTGTTTTATATTTTCATGTCTATGAATTGGAATGTTGCTTTATATAAAAACAGAATTTCAAAAAAGAAAAAAAAAATGAAAAGAAAGTGGGCCTTGCCGCAATTCTAGTCTCCAGATCCCTAATGTCAGGTCTGTTTTATTTTCCATGTAAATGTTGGGCTTCTACTTATTATACAGATCAAATTCTTATGAGGCCTGCACTTGTTAAGGGCCGGGCTTGCACCACATTAGGGTAATTGTCAGAAAAAATAATCATATATATATATATATATTCATTTTTAAGTAAGGGTTTATTATGAAATAAACCAACATGTTTTCACAATTTTTGCGTTTTCGTCCCTCCATGTTATTTTCTTTTAATAAAAGTCCTCAAGTTAAGTTTTTTTTTTTTGGTTTAGTAAAAAATGAATATTAGAACCCGGTTTTTCTGTATCTAAAAACCCGGTTTATTAATTAAAACGGGGTCTAATAGTCAAATTTCACAAAGCTAAAAAAATAACATTGAGGGAAGAAAACGTAAAAACCGTGAAAATATGCTGGTTTTTTTCGTAATAAACCCTTTAAGTAACTAAATTTGTTTTTAGTAAACAATAGATCAAATTTTTATTTTTTTAACATTTAAAGATAACCAACTTTATTTATAATTTAAAAAAATCAAACTTTTGATTTTTCCGTAAACCACTTCACTCATAGATTTAGTTTGTCCTCCGATCAACCCAATTTATTTTATCTTCTTCCTCTTTATTATTCCAGAATAAATGTCTATAAATATGATCAATTGTTTTAATAATTGAATAAAGAACATAAAAAAGAAAAAGTAATATAACAGAAGAGCATTTAAGGTTACTTTAATCAATACTAGTTTATTAACTCGTGTATAGCACGAAAATTTCAATAAATAATTTTTTCTTAAAACTATATAAACATAAAATAAAAAAAAAAAAACAAGATCTTCATTAATAACTTCAAATTTATCATCATTATTAAAATATCTTTCAAATGTTGTTTATTGAGATATTAATGTATATTTTATCATTAAAATATTTTTAAATGTTCTTTGTTGATATTTTAGTGGATCTAATATAATTATATCTTAAAAAAATTATTTAAAATTAATCTAGAAAATTAATTAATACATGTTAATCATATGATATGCCACTTGGCATTATAAGCATATGACAAATAAGTTACTCATTCATTGGTAGTTATAGATGCTAATTGAAATCATTATTGTCTTTAATGAGGACGGACGATGAGAAAATCTTATTATTAAATAATTGAATTAATCTTATATTTGAATGTATCAAAATAAATATTAAATTCCTAAATTAAAGTAGGGGTGTTATTCGGATGGTTTTTTGGTTATTTGGGTTGAGATATCTCGACCAACTCACCCACAAACCAAACCATTAATATTTGGGTTAATGATTTTCGGGTTAATTGGGTTTCGGGTAATTGCGGTTTGGGTTTGGGTAAACCAAAGTTAATAAAATGTTATATATATTTTTACCAAACAAAAAAAATTCACAAACATTATACCAGAAAGTTTATCATACTTCGCTTGTGAGTTTAAATGTGATGCAGCGTAACAAGTGATAAACATATTAATTTGTTGGTTCTAAAAATTTTCAGATTAAACTCTACTAAAAGTTTGTTGATTTCCAGAATACCAAACAATTAGGCTTCAAAAACTGATAATTACTCATAATTTGATAAATGAAAAGTTTTTTCTTAATTGATAATCCGATAACTTACAAGTTTAAATAAAGTATGGGAAATTAAATACCGGGTCAAAAAACACAACGGGTCGACCCAGTGAACCAAAAGAAAACCCAAAAAACCATAAAAATCCACTAAAAAGCCCGTAACTTTCACTCCAGTTTGAATTTGGGCCAAATGGTTGGGCGGCGGTTTGTCATTGCGTGGAGCTCGAGCCAACGAACGTCTGGACACCTGACAGACCCCAAACGGAGACCCGAGTCAAAAGTTATGACCCTTTCCGTTTGCACCTTTTTGTTGCGCATTCTGTCTTGGGCCTCCAGGAACATTATGACCCGATCATCCACACTCGGCCCTGCATCAGAATGTTACAAATCAATTAAAACAAAACTTACGAAAGTGTCAATCCGTCAAGTTCTCAAGGTTTAAGTTATGATGTCCCAATTCCAAGTTCCAAGTGTTTTACCAACAAACAACCATTTTTCTTCATTTGCATTTATAAAAAAAAACCCAATAATTAATAAATAACATGTAAAATTGTTTGATATAAAAAAAACCTAGTACCCTACAATACAAACTAACACAAATTTGATAATAATAAATACCTTAAATCCATTGCATCACCTTCGAGCTCTACAATATTACAAACTACGTAAAATAAAATCGAATTTACTATCTTCAATAAAAGTACATAAAACAAATGGGCTAAAATATTGAATTTGATCACCATTGGATCACCTTTATTTGGGTTATTATTTTAGTGACTTAAAATGTTGACAATTTATGATGAGCTGATGCATATAAAGATATATTGAGTTTCTTTTCTTTTGTGTTATTCGGGCCCCACCCGAATAAAAAAACTGAAACCAAATTCACCCGAATAACCAGACTACTTTTCGGTTTTAACCGAAACCCGAACCCAATTAATCCAAACCGATCAACCCAGTTTGGTTTTGGATTAGATGGTTTTCCTGATTATTTGGTTTTCTGGATTTTTTTCACACTCCTAAATTTAAGTACCGTTCATAAGCCATTTAATATTTTTCATAATAGTTAGCTGCAATTAAAACTTTTTTTTTTTAAATAAGACATCATAAATCTTTAGAATATATAACAGTCACATTAAAAATACATGTAAGTTATTAAAATCTATTAGAATTCATTAATAAATTATATTTTATTCTTGATAATGATATAAAAGTAAAAGAAAAGAATCTAAAAATTTTAAAAATAGTCTATTATAAATTTAATAATAAAAGTATTATAAACGTTAAGATGGAACATAATTGTTATCATAAAAAAAGTGAAAGATAGTTGCTATTTTTTTATTGTGACATGTTGGTAACCTTTTATTACATGTTAGTTGCTATAAATGTTATAAAAATAAAAGATTGATGGAATTTAAATTTAGTTTGTTTAAAATTATTGATAACTAGACAGATATTAATTTTTTTGTATTTTCTATCAAATTTATTTGTTTATAAGAATTTGACATTCCTTCCTATTCACACATGAATTAAATTGCAACCTATACATGAATTAAATTCCAACTTATATCTCTAACAAATACTAAAAACTATCTTCTACTCTCGTCATCAACCATATTAATAACTAAATTCAAATTCCAATTTCTTTTTAATTACAATCCGTGAACCAAACGAGGCTTAGTAGTATTTCTAAATAATTTGATTGAGAAAAATTAAATTGTAGACCATGCTTATTTGACAACTAGGAAATGAAAACAATGACATTTATAATTAAACATATCAATCAACTACTTAATTTAAACATTATATTTACAATATCTCAATTCTTATGCAATTGTCTAATTGATATGATTTTAATAATTTTAATATGCAAGTAACAAAGATTTATTATTTAATTACGTTAATGGCAATATCATAAAAATTAGGGAGAATTTCATATATATCCTTGTAAACCTTTCTAATTACGTATATATCCTTACAAACTTTCTTATTACATATATATCCTTCTAAACCTTTAAAACTCACTAATATATCCAAATATCTAATTTATATTTATTAAAGTATTTAAAAAAAATATAAAAGCTATTTTTTAATTTATTTATTAAAGATTCCTACACTACCCTTAATATTAATTGAAAAGTCATCTTCCTTACATTCACATGAACTCCTCCGCCCCTTCACACTCATCACTCGATGCTTGACACGTGTGGTTCTTCTACATCCTTCACCGATGAGGCGATGACTCCCCCATGAAGCACAAAATCAACAAGTCCACGTTCGGTTTTTGTAGATTGTGATTTTCGTTCATTGTCATCGTCATTTTCGATTGTGACTCCACACTCGGTTTTACAGACTTCAACCAATCACCGGTAAGATGTTTCCATCTCTTCTTCTCTGTTATTATTCTTCTTCGGTTCCTTTGAAAAGTAAGATCTTTTATGTTTATTCAATGGATTTACACATCGGTTTTGAAAAATCTTGGAAATTTTTTTACTAGGTCGTTCTATGCGAGATACGGTTTCACCAAAAATAACTTGCTTAACCTTCTTTCTATGCGAGATGCGGTTTCAAGGAACTTAATATTGCCGGTATTTATTCTAATCGTATCGACCGTTGAACAAAAAATTGAAACTTCGTCTATTGATTAACAGTGTTAGCTTATACTAATTAAACTGTGACAAAATGTTTCTTGGTCACTTGAGTTTGAAGAAGAAATCAACCAAGACCATATATTTGTAGTTTTTTAATTGAATGATTACTTTTGAATATGTATTTTAATTAGAATTTTAATTTGTGCAGTATTTTTTTGCAGTGTTTTAATTGAAATTTGTGTAGTTTTTTAATACACTTTAATACACTTTTAGTGCAGTTTTTATGCATTTTAGTGTAGTTTTTATGCAATTTTAGTGCAATTTTATGCAAAAATAGTGCAGTTTTTTATGTAAATTTAATGTGGTTTTTTTTTTCCTTTGTAGATTAGTGTTTTTTTGAGCATAAAAGAGGAAGTTTAAGAATACATGCATAATAAGAAAGATTTAAAAGTATATATATGCAATCCTTCTTTTGTGGAAAAAGGGTAATTTGGGGATTTAAAAATAAATAAATTAAAAAAATGATATTTGAAATTCTATAAAGGATTTAATATTAAAAAAATTAGATATTTGGATATATTAGTGAGTTGTAAAAGTTTAGAATGATATATATGTAATAAGGAATTTCATAAGGACATATACGTAATAAGATAAGTTTACAATGACATATATGAAATTCTTCCTATAAGAATTAATGATTTAATGACAAGAAAGAAGTATTTGGACCATTTGAATTGAGAGTTTGGTAAAAAATATTAATTGACAAGAAATTATGACGACTCATATTTGCTGACATGGCTATCCATGTCATTAAAACTTGTGATTGTAAAATTTATTGAATAAATAAATGAATGTTGACATGGCAATCCATTACCCTGCAAGACGGTTGTAAATAATCTTAATCCTTATGGGCATTGCTATATATACACCCACTTCTTCTTAAATTTTACTAATCACACACCCCCTTTACTCACATTATTTTTGTTAATGATGTGAGACCAAATGATTAAATTTTAATATTCTCTCAGATTAATAATGAGGGTGTGTGATTAGCAATTGAGGGAGTTGTACATATAGAATTACCCATCCTTATATCACCCAAATGAAAAGAAAGAAAATATACCACAACCATAGGCGGACCTATTAGTGTGGGAGGGGTAGCCCGTGCAACGAGTCCTTAATCTCATTTCGTAGTGTATATTTTATTGAAAATTTACGTGTGCAACCGGTGAAAATTTAACTGTGTAACTTATATTATTAAAAAAATAAAAAAATCTAAGGGTGCGTTTAGTTACCGAAAATTTCCAAAATTTCATCTCACTTTTCAAAAAAAATAAAAACTTGTACTTAACAATTTCTAAAATTTTCATTTCACTTTTTAAAATATCACTTTTAATATTCTCTCTATTACTTTGTTACTTACCATATATTTCTTTATAATATTATTTCTCTCTCTTACTTTTTCTATCAAATATCTATTTTTCTTATTTTATAATCACCATCTTATTTTCTTAAAACTAAAACTTTATCATCTAAACAAGTTTTCGCTTTTCATAGAATCCCTTGTTTTTTTTTTTTCAAAAACTATAACTTGAAAACTGAAATTGAAAAATAACTAGTTTTCGTTAATTAAACGCAACCTAAGTGTGCAACTTGATTTAGAAAAAATGTATGCCTCAAATGAAACAAAAAATTAAAAGTTTAATGTCTAAATAATTAAATAAGTAATAAAAATATAACCAATAAAATCGAATACTTTTATCCAAAATTGAAGCCAGTGATATTTTTAACCCAATTTAAAACCAAATCTTAATGATATTTAAGCCTAGAAAGTTTGTATTTATTTAGTTTAAGTACTCTTTAATTGTTATATGTTAATCGTATTTTTTATAATATCTATCGATAGATAATATTTTCAAAATGAAGTTATTGAAAAGTGATAGTAATGAATGTCAATTAAATGATTTTAACGAATCTAATAACATCACACAACCACAAACACAATCATTACCTTCAAATCTTTCAACCCAATTATAATAGACATGCACGATCTCCTTTGGGATCATTCTGGTAGACCATGAATTTTAAATTATCAAGCTAACAAAAAAAAAATTTTAGATTATATTTTCTATTTTTTAATCATAAATATTTATTCGTTAGCTCGGCCCGACTAATATACTCATTTGAATTTTTGAAGACAAAAATTTATGCAACGGGGATTTAAGAAACGGCACACTGACCACAACACAATATGATACATTTTCATCTTCATTCTTTTCATCTTTTGTTTTATTTCTTGCCATTTTAAACACTTCCTTTCCATTTCATGCAAATGGGGATTTAATTGATGAGGTTTGCAATGATATGCCATGAGATCTTAAGAAACGACACACGACCTCCGTTCGCAAAATCTTAAAAGGATTTTACACAAATAACAATAGAAACAGCCGTGAAAAAGAGCATTGATTTACCGTTTGTCTTCATATATTCAGTCTCTAGCAAATCAACCTACTCGCTCACAAGTGAAGGCTATGATCACAGGGTATACTATACCAAGAGGGTCTGGAATGATTTTAACATTATGCAAGCCAAACAACTTACGGGTGAAAGATGATATGGGTGTGCAAATGATGAAGCTCATTCAGCCATCGATAAGTTGTTGCCTTGTGACGTAAAGCATTTGGTCTTCACCTTTTCATGAACCAGTTGGACTAAAACAAGCGCTAGATACGTTTGAAGAACTTGTTGATATATTTACTGGGCCTCCTCATATCTACATTCGGTAAATTACCTAAAAATTTATTGAAAAACACACTTGTAATCTCAGATCATTTGTGACGAGTTATTCCACGTTCATTATTGCATAATCAATCTTTGAATCACCCGTGACTGTCTTTTTCATAATCGAAACAAAAGACGAACAATTTTAAACTCAGTGAACCCTTTCTCCAACAAATGTTACAAATCATCATATCTAACCTTGTTTATGATTTAAATAGAAACAGGGGTAGTGGCATAAATATCTAAAATTTAAGGGAGGAACAGTAAGTATTCGGATGGACAACTTTCAAGTGCATTTTTTTTTTATAAAGAGCTCAATTTATTGAACAATAAGAGTAACGGCAATAGAGCTTTTAATGACGGCCAGATGGCGGTATTTTTCGTATATACATCCCTATTAACATTATTTTAGCCGAACCCTCGAGTCTTTGTCATTGTTTAAATCTAGAAAAGGCCAACCACATATGCTATGTTTGACAGAGAACTTTTAAGAGCTTTTGTTTTTAAAAAGCTCTACTAAAAACTAAAAGTCTTGTTTGGAAGGAAAACATGGAGCTTTCATTTTCTCAGAAAAATTTATTTTATAAAAGGCTAGTAGAAGTAACGTTTAGAAAGCTCTGAAACTTTTGGTCAAACATAATTACTTTTTTACCCACCTGTTAATCATAAACTACCATCTTTGATTAATGTTAATGTCCTTTTACATAATTTAATATTAAAAGCTACAACTACAGCTACTTTTACAAAACACATTTATAAAACTTAAAGTTCCAACTATTTTAAAAAGTTTTATCTCTTAAAAGCTCCAGCTACTAAAAACTCTACCTCTTTTAAAAACACAAAACTACAACTAGTTTTGCCAAACATACCAATGAAATAGCAACCTATTTTATTAAAAATTCTTATAATGGCATCCTACTTTAAGATCTTATTACAACATTACTTTTTGTTTGTTATTACATCATCATACTACCAAAAACTTACCCATACATTAATTTTTGACTTTATTTTTTATTCACCATCACACATCCTCCGTTAACCACCTTAATCATCATTCTCAACCACTACCATCGTCCATCAACCACAAACCCACACCAAAATTAAAACCTAAAACCCGAATGAAACCTGGTATCAAATAACGACCAAATAACACTCATCCCACAAAGCATAAAAGAGCAACATAAACAAAATCTTTGTTGCTGCTACTTCTTTTTCAGGCATTTTACCCAAGTAATTTGGTCCCTACAACGATGTCCCGCAACATGATGAGTTTTGGACATATAGCGTTTTTTGACAAGCCCATATGGAGGTTTATGTTATTTAAACCCTATTCTATGGACTATGGAGTATAAAGTAGTTTTGACATCAGTCAAGTTGTAACATATATAATCATTATTTTAATACACTAAAAATAATAGAAAACAAAGCCACGTGAGAGTGAAATCATAACGGGGGTTCAAATAACACACTGAGAGGGGGTTCAAATAACCAGAATTTAAAAAAAAAATAAAATAAAAGGCACTATTTTTTATAATCAAGCAAATACCAAGTCATCATAAAATCACATGTGTACAATGACACGGCAGCAAAACAAAGAACCCAATGCCAACTCAGCACAAATCAAGTTAGCAAGTTACAAATTGCCATCATAGATATCTTTTTAAAAGTATGTTGTCATAACAAAACAAATGAAAGTATAATGTAATAATAAAGAGATTTAAAAGTAGGATGACATAATAAAATCTTTTTGTAAAGTATGTCGCTGCTTGTGTGGTTATCTCATTTTGGAAAGAAAATAAATTTAAAACTTTGTACTAAATATAAGTCAAAACATACATTGGTCTGTGAATAACAAAAAGAAGAGAAGAGGATATATATATATATATATATATATATATATATATATATATATATATATATATATATATATATATATATATAATATGGTTCGTGTGAGTACCTAAAAAATGCAGAGTACCGTGAGTACCTGTGAACACACGGGTTTCAGATGTGAACTTGCTCCGAAAAAAAGTTTTTTTTTTGAATTTTTTTTTCATATTCATTTAGATACAAATAATATAAGACTATACGTAAAAAATTATATACATTTACACTTTCCATCATCTTAAAAGTCATGTGAACGTGAAAAAATTCATGTGAACATGCTTAGTTGTGAACACACGTTCACAACAGCACACTTCATGTGAACACACACGTTTCACATAGTTCTAGTGTTAGTTTAGGTGTGATTTTTTGCAAGTAGTCTTGTATTATTAATTTAAACATGATTATGAAAAAAAATTTCAAAAAAAATGATTTTAAGCGAGGTACCTCCGGTACTCCGCAAAACTAGTGGTACTCATTTGAACTCAAATATATATATATATATATATATATATATATATATATATATATATATATATATATATATATATATATATATATATATATATATATATATATATATATATATATATATATATATAGGTTCAAGTGAGTACCACCTCTAATGCAGCGCACCAGAAGGTACCACCCTTAAAAGTAATTTTTTTAAAATTTTTTTTCATGAACATGTTCTAATTAACATTACACAGATCATATGTGAATTTCACGCAAATCCGAACACTCTAAGTGCATGAAAACACACATCACATAAATGCATGTTCACATGTCTTCAAAATTATGTAAGTGTGTGTTCACATCATTTTTTAGGAGCTAGGAGATGTGAATGTATGTGAAATTTACATACGATCTTCATAATGTTAATTAAAACATGTTTATGAAAAAAAAATTTTAAAAAAGTTTTTTTAAAGGTGGTACCTTCTGGTGCGCTGCATTTGGGTGGTACTCTCTCGAACCATATTCTATATATATATATATATATATATATATATATATATATATATATATATATATATATATATGGTCAGGTTCTATGGGGCACCTGTATGCATTGTACACTTTGGGAACCTGTATGCACCGTTAGATCTTGAATTTTAATGGTTCAGATTGTAGTGGCAAAAGAGTAATTAACTTGAAAATGGGTGCACGGGTGCATAACTTCTCGCGCGCGGAAGGGCAAAATCGGAAGATGCTTTAATTCAGAAAATATTGTATCCGAATCTAAACAAACATGATGCATCTTCATCCAATTTATTGGATTCGTCTTCAAACACGATGCATCTTCATCCAATTCAATTTCAAACATGATGCATTTCGATCATATTCATCATCGTCTTTGTTCCATCATTATGCATCACCAAAATCGTGATGCATTTCGGCCATATTCATCCTCGTTTTTGTTCCATCATTATGCATTACCAAAATCGTGATGCATTTCGACATTCAAACGTGGATTTATGGGAAGGTGGTTGATCATTTTATTTAGTTTCCTAAATAAATGATAAATATTAAATTAAATTTTATAATTTAACAATATATTATTAAGGAATCCCAAAATGCCCTTAATGCACCCTTTGTAAACAAGCAATGCATTTTTGGTTCCCATTTGGTTCCCGATGCATATGGTGCCCCATAGAACCTCAATCTTTTTGGGGAACAAAAAAAAAAAAGAAACTCATGAGGATGCTAACCACAAGTGCATGAAGGTTAGAACAAAGTCGAATAATCTAAAAAATGATGGGATTATTGCAATGTGAAACTGAACATGAAAGTTAGTATAGTCAACAAACATGAAATGTCAAACAGCAATCAAGAGTCTTTATAATCCCTTAAAAGTTGGATGTTTAGAATCACTATATCATCTATAGGTTGTTTGTTTAATTCTTAATGAAACCATTAAGAGACTCATTCAAGGTTAAATGACCTCTTAATGGTTCCATTAACTGAGATCTACTAGCAGAATGTATGCAAAACCACAGCACAAATAAACATGTACACAAGACACGAGTTAAGATCTTTGATCGACTTAAAATCAACATTATCAAATCAAAAGTTACCCTTGTCTTAGGAGCATAAATTAGCCGAGTCAAGTTCAAGCTCATCAATGCTTAAACTCGACTCATGAAAAAGTGATGAGCTGGAGCTCGGCTCATTTCAAGTTTTAAGCATAAAGCTCAAGTTCAGCTCAATGACTAGTTTTATAGGCTAGAGTTTGGCTTGTTTGTTATGTATGTCTATTATTTATTTATTCTAATAATATATTTAAAAATTTTATAGTTGTTTAATTTCATTATATATATTAGAGGAAATTACATAAACACAATCCCTGTGCCCTCTGGTATCATACAACTTATGGATTTCGTCCCTATCGCAAAATAAGTACATAATAGTCCCTAAAAATGAAATGTTGTCACTCGATCTAACTGTCGTTAATTTGACATTAACTCCGAAGGGGTAATTTTGTCTTCTTACTCTTAGAGGACCGTTTGTGAAACTTTTTGTAAACTTTTAGTTCTTGAATTTCTATTATCAATTTATCATTTATTTATTCAAGTTTATTTATTTTGTAACTATAATTCTTTATTCTTATTATTATTATAAAAAGGATTTAAAAAAAAAAAAACAAAACTAAAGGGGCGTTTGGTTCACGGATTTTTTTACCTGGGATTTGCATTTTGTCAAAGGATTTGCATTATGCAGCATTTGCATTTGTCAGGATTTTGTCAAAGAATTTGCATTATCTTATAGAAAAAATTTGTTAATCTGAAGAATGCAAGGTAACTGGAATTTAAAATCCTAGGGGGGAGGCTGGGATTTTAAATAACAAAGAATGGAAGGATTTAAGAAATCCTGGGATTTTAAATCCTTACTGAAATCTGCGAACCAAACGCAGAATTTTAAATGCAAATCTCAGGAAATCCGCGAACCAAACGCCCTCTAAGATCTGGATTAAAATTTATCTTCTTCCCTTTCTCCTTTCTCTCTTTCTCTCTCTTAACACCACCACTACCGCCCCCATGCTCCGTCATCACCGTCAAATCACCACAGGACCACTATTCAAATATCCACCACCGTGACCATCAACTCTCTCTCTCTCTCTCTCTCTCTCTCTAGCACCCACCCCAACCCCCACGAGTACTCTCTCGCCCCCTTCTTGAAGATCTGGTTTCTGGAAGAACGAAGACAAGAACTGTTCTAAGATCAGAAATAACGAAGATCTGGAAGTGGTCTCTAATGTCCTCGATCTAAGGTCCTTGTTGCCGAGGCTTTAGAAAATGGGGTTGGGTGATAGGTGATAGGTTCATTGACATAGCTGTGGCCGATGAAATTGTGCTCCAATATCATTTTTCTCAAACTTCTTTGGCAACTCACTGAGAGGTCTCGAATCTGATGGGAGAGGTTTTGGATTATCTCATCTTGTGCATCAATACGTATATGTAATCGGGTGAGTAACTGGGTTTCTGGATTCTCCATTGGATAGTTTCCTGGCAATGGAACCAATTGATAGAAACTAGAATAGGAAGCTAATAACAAGAAGAATGATATTGAAAGATTGGAATTCAAAAGATTAAAAGAAAACAAATCAGTAAGGGAACTCAAAATATGGTGAACCCTACTGCCCAAATTCAGAAGAGATAAAACTCTCTCTCTCTGCCCAAGCCTAACAGCCAACTAACAAACAATTAACACACATACCTCTCTCTTTCTTTGCCTACCTACCTCTTGATACATAGCACTAATTTGGATTAAACGTACTCATTGGGCCTGCTACTAGGCTTGTTGGGCTGTTTATTAAGATAATATCATTTTCTCTATCAATCTATTACAAAGACGCATCCTTGTTCATTTGAAGATTTTATCAAGACCGAAAAAAATCAGGCCACCGTCGAAGAGTTTTTGAAAAGAAGATATGTCCACCATGAAGGGTTTCTTAGAAGAATAACAGAAGTCGACCAGATTGAAGCCGATTCATCAGCTCGAAGGTCTCTCTACACCAAGACCACCACCTCTTCATCAACTATCGTTTCAGATTTTGAGTTTTGATTTGGAAGGTTTGTGGCTTCTGTTAGTGATTTTAGATCTGTTTGAGGATTCTTGTTTAACTTGGAATCTGATTTGCGGTTATGAGAATCTGATTTCAAGTTATGATTTTGAAGGTTTCCATTTGAATCTGAGTTCTTGGGTTATTAGAATCTGATTTGGGGTTCTTGTATGGATCAATTTATTTTGGATCTCATTTTGTATAATACAATATTCCTCTTGTTGGATAATTGTTTATGTTCTTTGGGTTATGAGAATCGTTTGAATATGAGTGCTGGTTTGTGTGCTTGAATTTTGTACTATTTTTAGGGTAGGGGTTTGAATTTGATTGTGTTAATGAACACGATTTGAATACGTTAATGTTCTTGATTTGAATCTGATTTCATTAATGTTCTTGACATGGGTTTATTAATATAACAATAATACATAAATAATAACAGAAATTCAAAAAATTAAAAGTTTATTGAATAATTTCATAAATGGTCCATGTAAATGTAAAAAGACGAAGATACATCTGAAGTTAACCCCTAAATTAACGGAAGTTAGATTGAGGGACCAAAATGTTACGACATTTCATTTTCAGGGACGGTCTATGTACTCACTTTGCGCTGCGGACGAAATCCATAAGTTGTATGATACCACAGGGACCATTTATGTAATCTACTCTATATAATATATTATATATTTATAAGTTAATTTAATTTATATCTTATACATTGTTTTATATTTATATAACTTCATTTCTAATTCTCTATCCGAGCTATTGCACAAGCACAGGCTTGGGTTTCATTTATTAAATGAGCTTTAAATTAAGCTCGAGCACATTTAACTCCACTTTTTTTGAGCTTTTAACAAAAGGAGCTTGAGTAGCTCAGTTCACTTACATCCCTACCTCCACTATACTTATTTGCTAATTCAAGCAACAAGACATCAATAACAAAATACTGCAATGGAAAGTGAGCTCGGGCACATTTATGAAACAACCTTTAAGTTAATATCAAGCTTGTTTAACTCTATTTTGTTTTTCGAGTTTTTAACAAGTTGAGATTGAGTAGCTCATGAGCGGCTGGGTTTCACTTACACCCCCTGCATCCACTATATTTGTTAAGGCATATCTAGCAACAAGACATCAATAACAAAAATTGTCCAGTTGCAAAATGAAACATTTAAAAGACACCTCCCTAGGAGCAAAAACAAAAATCTTTGCAAGTATAACATGGGATTGAGAATAAATCAAACAATGTTATAAGTTATGCAGTATGCTACTTGAGATCATTAACAATGCATATTCCTATAAGATTTCCATAAATTAAAAATAATAGTTTGAATATATAAGAAAGAAGCAAAATTTATGGAAAGATCTAGTTACAACTTACAACACATTAAAGCTTTTCAAAATCGCGATTTGAATGTTTGTTATTTGAGGATTGGCAGTTGGGGGGTCCTTCGCAACTTGCTACTGGAAAATATGTAAATTCCTGCAAAAAGAATAAGAGATCATAATTATATGATCTGAACATCAAAGAGAATCACACCAAAGAGTTTGTATTTTCCCATTTTCTGGGTCCTAAATTGCTAAATGATAAAAATGAACCGAAAGAAAATAGCACTTCTCATGCTACAAAACTAAGAAAATGATAACCCTTAAATTGAGTTGTTTGACTTGGCATGTAGTTTAACAAAAAAATTTGATTACTTATCAAATACCTAAATTACCATCAACAAAGAAATACAAGTAAACCTTGCTTATATAAATCACACCATTAACCTATCTATAATTATTATAATTATGGCTGGAAAATCCTGATCATGCTTGGGTTTGTAGGTTCATGCTAGCCATATTTCGTATTAAAAAAGTTATGAAAGGCTCAAGGCGCAAAGGGTCTTGTCACCTTGAAGCTTAGGCCCGGGCCTCATAATCATGAGGCGCATCATATTGAAAAATATGTTAAAAAAATATTTATGTATAATGTCTATACAACTTGAATAAAATTGTAGCACTTAAAGTAGAAGAAGAAAGAAACAGAAAAACAAAACTAATCCAAATTATATGCATACTAATAGTAGTAGTTCACTTCACCAAAGAAAAAGAACAATAGAAAAAGGAGAGGAAAAAAAAAAAGAAAAATAGTAGATTAGTAGAATGAAAACACAAACTTGGAGACATGAAATCAGAAGAAAGAATAGTAGAAAGTAAAAAAGATCCCGAATGATGAATTGAAGTCGGAAGACTTGAGAAAAGAAATCGATGGCTACTCACTCGATGGAAAATTGGGGAACAAAATAAACTATAACACATACAGAGCTAAACCCTAAGGGCCTCGCAAGCAAGGCCAGGCCTTGGTGCGCCTCATTAACGTGCATTGCCTGAGATGTTTGTAAGGCCAAAGTCTGTGAGCCTCTGAGCACAAGTGTGTGCCTGCTTTTCATAAGTCATAACTATGCACGTTGATTCATTTATTACCGTTTAAGGCTCGAGATGGTGTCATTTTCGGGTTGACCTATTTTGGCTATAGGTGTTCAACAAATCGATTTTTGACTTTCAGTTTTCGGATTGGTTTGAATTGCAAAAATTTTAAAATATGAAGAAACTCAAAACCTTATTAACTTTAATAATAATATTGACAATTATAAAAATTGAAAGCAAAACCAAAAGGAAAATGAATAAAATTGACACCCAAAACCCATCTTTCTCTCCTCGTTACTCCTGCTGATCACTTCATTTTAATTTCTTCCCCTATCCTGTTTTTGGTTCTCAAATTCGAACTTCCAAAAAGCCAAAGACTCGAAGTAACATCCACTCATCCATTAATCATCTCTTGTCAGGGGCGGATGTATGCATTAAGTGGGTGGGGGGGGGGGGGGGGGGAAGGAGGGAGAGGCCCCCAATTGGCTGCCATAATGCAATGTAAACTTGTATTAAAATTTCTGGTCTAAAAATTATTCCGACTGTTCTATATTTCTCATACGCAGTGACCCTTCAATCTCATATTCACAAACTCATTGGCTTTTCTTCTATGGTCTCTCACTGATCATTCTCTTGTGCTCTCACTCTCCTATTTTAGTCTCTCACGGAAATAGAAATCCATTCTATCCCCGCAAGGGGATGGTTAACCAAATCGAAAATGAGTTTCGGATGGTTAAGCAAATATATGGTAAGGGGAGTTTGTGAACCTAAACCAAAATAGTCGGTTAACCGGTTTTTTCGGTTCGGTTATGCGGTTAACCAGTTAAGTGTATATTAATTATATTTTAAATTAGAAAAACTCCAACAATTAATTTTTACTTTTCAAATGTTCAAGTTGAGAAAGTTATGAATAAAATTCTAAATTGACAATATATCATTAAAAGATGCAATATTATCATTAAAAAATATCTATTAGAATTTAAAAAAAAAAAAAGCTGTATTTTTGCCAAATTAAATTGTAACAATATAGTTTTGACTAGGGGTGTTATCGGGACCAAACCCGGACCGAACCTGGTTAGGACCGAACCCGAACTTGGCTAAAATCTAAACCCGAGGACCGGACCATTACTTTACAATCGGTCCTATTCGGGAACGGTACCGGTTCGGTTCCGGTATTTGGTGTATAAAAACTCAAAAACTAACATTACTTTGAAGGTTAGGGGTGTTATCGGACCGAACCCGAATTTGGCTAAAATCTAAACCCGAAGACTGGACCATTACTTTACAATCGGTCCTATTCGGGACCGGTATCGGTTCCGGTTCGGTTCGGGTATTTGGTCCGCATATAACACCCCTAGTTTTGATTGTTTTGGTTATGAAATTAATATGTAATAATTAATCAGTTAAAATTTTATATATTGTTAGGATAAATATAGATATTTATAGGCTTAAAATTATAATATTTATTTATTTTCGATTTTTTAGTTAACCGTCCGTCACCAAAGTTGTGAACCGAAAGTTTTTTACCGTTCGGTTAACCTAACTAAAAATTATAGAAAAAAACCTATTCTAGTTAACCTCAAAATTAGAACGATTTGTCAGTTTTTTGGTTTCGGACTTTTTTGAACACCCCTGTCACCCACGACAGTCACTGCTCGATGACTCCTAGGCAAATCTCATGTCACCCATAAAGTCTTGGTAAATCAATCCTTCCCATCTAAATCTTCTTTTAATATGTATTATATGCACATGTGTGGTCAAAATACGAGGTACAATTTGAAAACTTATTAATTGGTTGTCAACTTGTCATATGCTAAGGGGCGTTTGGCTCACGGAATGGATGTTGAAATACTTGGATGTGTATTCTAAAATTTGGATTACAAAACCAATGAATAAAAATGTATATATTTTCCATCAAAATCTAAGTTGAAAGAATTTATCATTCCTAGTTATTTGTAAATAAATTTAAATTCCTAACATTTCACACAAGCCATACCCTTAGCGGCTTAGCTAGTCTTAAACATCATTCCATACCTAACCAATCAACTAACGCCCCCTTTAGGTTATTACTTGGTTAAATTTATTGTTAGGTTTATATCTTGGTCAAAATTGGTAGATCTTTAACTTATTCTAAAACTGTTAGGTTACTATTTCTTTAAAATTTTGGGGCTTATTAGTTTGCTAAAGTAAAACCCAAAAGCAAAACCTAGAAGCATCCTTGGTTAGATCATTAGGATTTGTGAATTAGCTACATTGTTAGGTTTATTAGTGGGTTAAATCAAACGTTTATTTGTTATGCTTAAATTCCTTGTACTGCTTGAAACTTCCTAAAACCGGAGAAACCGGCCCGACATTCAGCTTGAAGAACCTCGTAATGAAAGGCAATATAGCCCCCATATGCTATGCCCCCAACGTGAGAAATTCCTGTATCCACCACTGCCCCTTGTTGGATGCCTCAAACAAATTAAAAAAGTGACTAAATCTAGGAATTCAATTTAGGGCCGTTGTCTTTTAATGTTTTAGTGTTTTACTCGATCAATTATTAACATAACGATTACCTTTTAACTTCTAATTTATATGTTTGAATTTTATATCTTAAATTTTAAACGGGCCATATGGGTCCATTTCAGGTAAATCTTTATAATATTCATGTTGTGGCCCAGTTTTCAGCAGCTTCAGGTTCGTGTAATGTCTAAAACTACCGGTCTTAATTATAGTGAACAAAAGAGAGTGTAAACTTTTTTAGAGAATATATAAAAAAAAAAAAAACATGGGGGTAGTGGGGTACAAATATCAGGGATGGCTTTCACACTTTCTCAGTCATCACACAAACTCAAACTGCTCTTCAATCACCAGGATCGACAGTCAAACACTAACAAAAGCTACTAATCTGAGTTGAATCTAACAAACCCTACTTCCTTTCATGGTTAGCATGGGTTTCTTGAACATTGCACGATGCAGTACTTAAAGAGTATAAAGACAATACAATCAAAGGACTTAATAAATGCAATGTACGATGATAAGCATACATAAACAAGAATAGTGATATAAAGAAAGTTGAAAATGAGAAGTATGATGATATAACATACCGATAAATCAATTTGCAGATGGACCAGTATTAGCTCCAATGGATTCTTTTTCATATGCTACATTGAGATTGAAATATCCACTACGATGGAATTCCATACCCGTGCTTGCACATCAACCCTAACACCCTATAAACTTTAGGCCGATATCCTTCTTCCTGTTCCGAATAGGCCTTATACAATATATAAAATGTTCGTTTCGAGCACTCAAAGTTATACTTCTCCATCTCAACAAGAACTTCCTCCATTTCCTCCATGCGCTTTTGTGAGGCGAACTTCCATAAAAGCCCATGGTACAGAGATCGGCAAATTCTCCACCCAGATTCCCCAGCACGTTTTACAAACTTGGAAAGCTGCTCAACGGCATTGTTTCTAATATAAGTTCCAGCTATAGAGTGCATAATCTTAGCAGTGTTGACACTTGTATTACGCTCAAATGCCTCGTCTATTGACCTGTCCATTTCATCAACCAAATCTTCTTCTGCATAAACCCTGATAAGCAAGACGTTTAACCATGGTCGGTACTCATTCTCTGGGATTAACCTCATTAGTTCCTTGATTCTTTTGACTCGATTCGTATAAGAACTTTTACAATATGCACATATCATAGCTCTTATTAAAGCAATATGATGTTCCCGAATGTGCGGTCCCACCATATTATAAATCTTTTCCATTTTCTCCAAATTACCCGCATGTGCATACCCACGAAGCATTAGCAAGTGTGTATTGAGATTTGGGCGGACAGGTCCCGTTTCCATCATATGGTAAGTATTCTCCATGCTATCCCACATCCAGGCAGTGAGATAACCTGCAATCAAGTGATTGTACGTTGTCAAATTAGGGGAGATATTTGAATCTTTCATTTCTTGGAACACCGCCTCCATTTGATCAATAAGAATCCGATGACCGAAAAGTGATATGAGCATGTTAAATGTAACCAATGTAGGGCAACAATTAACATCTTGCTTTAGATCACGAAAAACAGACTGGCATTTCTCACTGAGGCCATTACTCATATAAGCACCCATGAGAGCATTGTAAGTAGAGGCGTTCTTGATCTGTTTGGTTGCAGCTTCCGTGAAAATTTCAGCGGCTAGATCTACATTCTTCATTCTACCCGCTATTTTAATGCCTTTTGCGTACTCTTCTGGTGACATAGGCCTGTCTTCTCGTCCCCTTCTCCAATTAAAAACCTGTGGTTTACAAGGTAAGTGACTACAACATATGTTGGATGCAACATCTTTTACCATGGTATGCTCTACCAAAACAAACTTCTTTCAGGGGTTGCATTAGAAGAAGAATTTTAATGCAAAACATTACAGTTTTTTTACTACAATAGAGCCAGATTTAAAAATTTTCAAGTAGGTGACTTCCCCTTTACAATGTTTAACCCGTAAAACTCAGTTTGAAATTATATGATAACAAAACATCATTTTACTTTTAAGCTTTGATAGAATAAACACGTAAGTAGCATGTTAAACAGTAGTGTCTACTTTCACCCTAAACCTGAAACGCATATACTTGAATACAAATGCATCTAAAGAGACTCGAACTTGCTTCTAAAATGCAAAAGAACTCACAATACACATGTATCCATAGAGACTTGAACTCGCAACCTAAGGTAGCATATATTCAACTGATACCATTGTCCATTGGACCAAGGGAAACTTGGTAACCTAAAAAAAGGTTAATTGTTCCGTTCAAAGGATATTATCAAAATGTGAACTTTAATACAAGAGAAAATTTCACAAAAAACCATCAAACTACACGTTTTTTTCGATTAAGTCCCTCATTCGTTTTTTCACCTGATAACGAATTTGGTATGTTGTATGTTGCAACCGGTTACCAAGCTTACATGACATCCATGTGTCAAAATGTGCTTAGGTGGAGCACATTTGGTAATATGTTTTTTTCGATTAAGTCCCTTAATCAAAAAAAATTTCGTAGAAAACCATCATACTTAAAAATATTTTTCAATTAAGTCCCTCAATCAATTTTTTTCTTCAAAAACCTTTTTCAAATTTGCATAGGCACAAAAATCTAATGTTTTCAATCAAGAAAAAAATAAAAAAGAAAACAAACTTTTTGGGGATTTATTTAACGAAACGATAGGTCAAAACAATAATATTTTTTTTATAATTTTAGTATTTCGTGTTTAAAACAAAAAATACGCGGACAAAACTCGTTAAAATAAGTAAGTGGGTTGACAAAAAACATAAAACTGTTATAATTGAATTTTATTTGTGTTGAAATCAACATAAACTAGTTAAACATATAAAACATAAAATAAAATGGTAGTTTAAAAACAAATTTTTTTAAGAAGTCTGGTATTCCAGATAACATAAGTTGGTTTGATACAAAAACATAAATAATGACTATATCCAATGTTTATCTAGACCTAATTTTTTTAAATATATTTAACAAATACATCTCGACTAAACTTTAAACAACAATGAAATGTTCGTTTTGGTTTATCTTTTTGCTTTATTTTTTTTACATCCACGTACGTGTGACGTGTATGTCAATCAAACAACCGCTTAAATTGATAAAACAATAAATATCCCGAGTTTTATCAAGATAAATGATTTATTAGAAAAAAATTGGTTGGGGGACTTACAAGACAAAATAATTTGGTAATCGGGAAAAAAAAACCATAGATTTATAAAATCCAAATCAGCAATTGCAAGGCGTTCAACAGGTTACCGGTAACTTTCTTGAAAAAAAAAACCAAATTCTTGAGTTTTATTTGGTTAAGGGACTTATCATGCAAAAATAAAAATTGATTGATGGACTTATCGAAAAAAAGTGTAATTTGATGGTTTTTTTACGAAATTTTTCATTTTAAAATGTAGATCTCCAATTAAAAACGGCTGAACTCATACTCCATCTGATTATAAGCAGTTCCAAGTTCTTTTGACCTCAAAAAGTAGAACCGTCTCTCGATCTCTGACTTCAAAGGTTAAAATTTGTTGCTCAATCATCTTTATTCCACTTCATCAAGAATCTCTTCTGATATATTAATATATACTAATATACTTCAAATCTTGTCTCCATGATGATTCTTAGAGGGTGTTTGGATTTGCGTTTGAAAAAGTGCTATAGCGTTTTGGAAACTAATAATCAGATAACAGTTGTAACAAAAGGTGTTGCCCGAAATGTAGTGTATGGTTTAGCTTCTGCTGTTTGCTATCGTAATGGTCAAATAATCAGTTTTTAAAGTGTTTGGATTTGCGTTTTAACTTGTAAAATGACCAAATAATCACTTTTTAAGCAAACAAGCTACATTTTTAACTTATGAAAAAGTGTGGTAGGATTAACTCTAAACACAAATAATCACTTATTAACTTATGCAATCCAAACACTTCAAACCAATTATTTGCGTTATTGTAACGTAATAAGCTGATAATCTCATTCATAACGCAAAACCAAACACCCTATAAACATAACATGCATACTCTAAACACATTGTTTATTTGTTTTGTATGAACAAATATTCCCTGCTTTGGAGTATGAACATGTATCCTTTTACAAAACTGAATACAAGCAAATTGCATAATTATAATAAAAAAGCCTTGTAGAAAAACCTGTTATGTATGTAGGCTTCGGTGGGATAAAGGGGGGGTCCTTGGTTTAATTGTGTCCCACATTGGTGATCACTTTGATATTTGTCCCACCAAAATTGCTAGACGATTAGAAGCATAGCCTATAAACAACTCTATATATTGATTTTCCAATTGTAATAACATTATCAGTGTTGTAAAAATCAGCCGACTAGGCGGCGCCTAGGCGCTGATCGGAGGAGTACCGCTACAACTTGCATGTGATCGGACTAGTCTAGGCGGAATCGGGCTAGGCGGGTGCTAGGCGGTGCTAGGCGGGTCAAAAGTCAGCTTTTTATAATTTTTTTATTAAAAACAGATAATGTGGTCAAGAAGATTTAGAAGCATCCATCTAATATTCTAATTATAATATTAATGAACTAGAATTCTATATTTGAACTTTGAAGCATGTGTATTTGAAGATTTTAACAATTATGGTTGTCTTATGAAACATATTTTTGGATGTTATGATTAATTATATTTATATTTGAGTATTTATAAATACGTTGTATGTATAATTCTAAAATTTACATATAAATAATCTCTATCCGACTACTCCCCAATTACTCCCCGCCTAGGCCGACTACTCCCTAGTCCCCAGTCGGCCGGCCGACTCCCGCCTAGCGATTTCTACAACATTGAACATTATCATTGAACAATAAGAGATCCATAGTTGCCCCCGTGGACATAGGTCAGTTTACACCAAACCACATAAATCTTTGTGTTCTTTCACTGTAATCGTGTGTGTGCGTTATGTGATTAACCCTAACAAGACCTATTCCTACCCACTCACCCATGACCAAGTATAACATTTGAGCAATAAGTACATTCTATGAATCTATTTGCCATTCCTCGATTAACTAAAAACAAGCCAAGATTGCCCAACTTTCAAAAAAATAATTATTATTATTATCAAAAGAATAACATCCATACAAACTTCTTTTAGCAAATTATTCAGGTATGACAAAGTTTTATTTATAGTTTAGGTTACTACACACATCAAATTTCAAAACATATTCATAAAACCAAGAGAATGCATTAAGTACCTAGTGTTTTGTGGCCGTTTGTTTACCAACGATATACTACAAAAACAAGTCAAATTGAATATATAATCAATTTTGGATGTAGTTCAGTGTAGTAAAATTTAGCCTGGGCGGCCGAGTACTTGGAGACTACTCGAAATTTGGCCACGTGTCGAGCTGAGTCATGGATAATCGGCCTAATTAGTCGGAATCGGTCAAAATCAGTAGAAATCGATCAAATCAGCCTAAGTACTCAGACAAACTCGGCCTAAATCGGTCAATAGCGTTATTAAACATATTTCTTGGGTGCTACGAAAAATTATATTTATCTTTTAGTATTTATCAACATGTATGTATAATTACAAAACTTACATATAAAATATTCAATCCGAGTACTCCCCGCCTAGGCCGATCACTCGCTACTCCTCGGTTGGCAGCTCAACTTCCGCCTAGTGAGTTTCGCAACAATGATGTAGTCAAAAGTGATTATGATTGTGATTACGTTTTCAAACTTGGGGAGGTGAGCGATAAGTTAATATTAGAAAATTAATTATCGGGATGAATATACAATCAACTACCTACCCCAAGAATTATCTGATTAGCTCATTATGATCCTTCAAGTAGATCACAAGCCCTTAAAAATTACAAGATCAGAATCTGTCTACACATACACTCGAATCATAATTATCATGACTCCAAATTAGTGAATCACTATAACTTTAAAAGCACATCTAAACACCCCCCCTAAAACAACCAAAGTGAAAAACTGTTTTTTTTCTATAAATTGACTTGAGTATTGAGTTTAATTTTAGCTTCACTTTGCTACTTAAACAATGAAATCTATATGCATTAGTGTAGGTGTAAAGTTCAACTAGGTTAATGATTCCAATAAGCACAATCAAATAACCATCTTTTTCCAATAAATTGTTTGCAACTCCCTGAAATCTATGTTTTTGTTTTTAAAAAAGAGAAGTAGAATAAACAACTTTTACCTTGATAGCCAAATGAGGATTGCATTCCAGTAACTTAAGTAGCTCAAGCATAGCAGCCCCATCAGAATACATTTTTAACAAATTCCATCCCTCTACTTCCAGCAATCTTTCAAACGAAGACTCATCTTTCACATTCTTCATCAATTCGTTTTTGAATAAACAAACTTTTTCAATCAATTCTTCTTTAGCTCGTACCTCAGCGTAAACCCATTTATCAGCGAACTGTCCATATAAATCCGAAATAGGTTTGGTCCGTTTGGATAAATCAGATTCATCGGTAGAAATCCATCGAGTCAAGGCGGGTATTGTTATCGGATTCGTTAGGGATTCGGGTACGAAAGATATACGGTGGCAGTACAGCAGCTCTGACTTTATGGCTGCTATATCACATATTCTCAATACCCTTTTCATCTTCACCTGAAGCCAAGTATCGGATACATGGTTAGGGTTTTATTGAGGGTTTATGTGTTCGAGGAGAGAATGACGACGATAAGACGACGGTGGGTGGACAGAAGCAAACCCGACGAACGATGACGAATGCACCGCCGATCCAAGGCTCAGACGAACCTGAAATCTAACCCTAACAAACCAGTGAGCGACGAGGAGATTGACGGCGGCTGCAGCGTCAATCCAAGGCTGCGACAGCCCTAAATCAAACGAGGTTTGCGGCGGTGCTTGGGCCTTGGGTAGGAGGAGGTCTGCGTCGGTGCGCGGCGGTGTTTGGGAGGCGGGGAGGATTATAAACTGAATTTGGATTGAACCGATCGTCAGCAAATGGAAGCTGAACGATGTTTCTAAATCGATCTATCTTATACTCTTAACAATGTATTTAGCTAATGGTCTAAAAAAACAATTTATTATACATAAATACAACACCTTAGTGCAAATTTTTAAATTTTAAAAAGTACAAGTCAATAATGGATTATGTACAAGTGACTATGCATACCTTTTAATATTTAAAAACATGGAGAGCAAACATAGAAACAATCGCACTCTTCCGTGCCTGATTCGTTGTTCCTTAGGTGTCATTTGGTTTGGAGGATTTAGACGTTGTTTGATAACTCTTGTAACCCTTTTTATCATCATTGTCTCTCGTTTGGTATCAACGATAATAAGTGTGTTTGATGTCAATAAAGTATGAACAAAGATGATACGTGTATTTGATGTCAATAAAGTATGAACAAAGATAATTTGTGTTTGATGTCAATGAATAATAATAAGTTAAAAACTCTTGTCATCCTATTATGTGATCAGATTTAAAATTGTCTATCATTTCCTCTAATCATAAAGAAATGAAAACAATAAAGAAGCTAAAGACATCGACCTAGCATAGCCCTCAGGTTCTGTTTTAATTTTGAGCTTCATTTTCTCTTTGGTTTCTAAAGACATCGACCTAGCATAGCCTTCAATTAACTCAATTGATTTTTTACATGTTTAATTTAACTAATGTATTTTTATTTATAATATTCAAATTAAACTAATTTTCTATTAAACATTTTATTTTCTTAAATATATTTTAAGAAAATATGTCTTCTTTCTCCATGTATATAGCTTTTTTAAAAATAACTAGTATTAAATATATAATTTATTTTATAAAATAAACTAAGATTATTTACTATATATTTTGATTTATTTTAATTTTAAAATAGGTTATTATAAAAGTAACATGTATACATATATTTTTAAAAAAATAAATAGTATATATAATTTTAAAACATTTAAGCAGTTTTTTTATTTTAATTTAAAGTAAGATGTTTATATTTTATGTTTTTTATATATTGAAACTTGATAAAAATGACGTTTAATGGCTAGCTGACAAACACTTCATCATTGAATAATAATGGTCTTGTTTTCAATACATTCCCTTAAATACAATTGCATATTTATTATTGTTTATATGATTTTTTTAGTTCCTCCAAAGACAATTGTATGTACATAAAACAGATAATGTGATAAAAAGGATTTATGTCGATGAATGATCATAATTCATGAGTATATGGAATTCTTTTTACAAATATTGTATAAATATTTTTTTGATGCTTAATAATAATTATGCAATTTTATTTCTATTTTTATTTTATATTGTGATCACTTTTTTATTTGTACTAGATACTTTAAACCTAAAAAAATATTAAGTTACTTTATACATGTTTTTTATCGTAATTATTATTAATAATTACTTAATACATTAAATATTAATTGACATTGATAATTATTACCAAATGAAGTTGTGACGTATAACAAATTTAGAATCGACAGAATTGTATAGATGTGAAAAAGCTTTTAAAAAAACAAGTAATATAGAAGATTTTGATGATTTTTATTCTTTTTCATATTTTTTAATTGCCATTTATATTTTGTTAATTTTTTCAACATACTTGATTAATAAGCAACATTTTTCTAATGAACAATTAATTTGTTCACACAATTCATGAAGAAAGTATGTCATAAGTATAAAAAAATCAGAAAAAGTTAGATTGTCATGATATAACTAATTGATGTCAATGAATGAGATGACTTATCATATAACTCTATATACATACAAATTTTATGTGTGATACAACAAAAAAGAAATTATAGTCTTACTTTTACATCCAAATATTTGAAAGTAGCAGGAAGCTTTCGTTTCAATTATATATGAAAGATTAAATAATTAAATTTGATTTTATCATTGCACTATATAATTTGATTTTATCATTGCACTATTGTATATTATTACTTATTGGCAATATTTTTATATAACTTATTTAACAATAATATAAATAATGCATGAATTGTGTGTTAAGTTCTTTTTTCCATGATGATTTATTATGTGGTTTGAAACTAGATCAAACAATAAGATGATTTTGATTTTTACACACATAATCAATCAGAAACATTGTAAACAAGAAAATCCAATGTTGGACTACATTTGGAGGAAAATATAGAGTTGGCGATGTTAAGCGGGAGATAGGTTAGAATCAGTTTTCTCTAATATGGATCTAGTTTACATGAAGATTCAATGTCGGAAGAAAAAATTATATTCAATAGGGTTTTCATGGTGATGGTATGAATAATTTTGAAATCGAACGTTGTATTCAAAGTCAATAACGCATAATTTTAAGAGGTGTAATGTATTTAATAGAAATAACATAAAATTTTTGCTTCAAATATCAAAAATGTATGTTAATATGTTTTTTTATATTTTAATATTTTTTGTATGACATTAAACCCCGTCGAGAACCGCGGACAAGTTTATTCGTTAATAACATAAGTCAATAAATGTACTAGAGAATTGAATCTATGAACCTCTTTCTTTATTCAAACTTTAAATGTTAATGGACGAGAAGGATGTTGTGTCTCACACTTCACCAGAGTCTGTTACCCCCACCATCGACGTCCTCTACCGTCACCACTGGCAGCTGCCTCATGATCGACGACTCTACCATTGAAGATCTCCATCTCTGATTTTGTCTCTCGTACTTGTTCTCTGCCTCTCGCTCTCCCTCTTAATCAAAGGTTAGGTTTAAAAATCACAAGGTTATTGTTATAGATTTGAAATCGAAGTGATGGTTCTTCATCACATGTAGGGTTTCTTTCTTTAAAACTCTCTCTCTCTCTCTCTCTCTCTCTCTCTCTCTCTTACACACACACTCACACAAGGTTATGGTTTTAAGAATCAAATCGTTATTCTGTTTATTACTCTAAGGTTGTGTTTGGTAGGAAATATAAAAATGAAATGAAATAAAAACAAATTATTAGTTGAGAGTCTTGAATTATATATATAAATTTTCTATGAATTCTCAAGTTGTATCAATTTTTAGGTCAAAATTCAATTCTTTCAAATCCGTGGCAATGATGCAGAATTTAGTAGAAGCTAAAATTGGAGAAAGAGAATTACAACAACCATATAGTTATTGTATTTTCAAATTTCTTGGTCTAAAAATCCATTGATTTTTTTCTCAATTCTTTTATTTTCGATTATCTCTACCAAACGTAACATAGATCTATTATTGTTCTTTAATGATTTTTGTTTGATTTCTCAAGGACTCCTTCCATATATAAGTTGTGCAAAGGTTTGGTTTTGATGTTTTAGATTTGGTTTAAATTCATGTTTTTTTTTCTCATATTTATGTTTTTTTGTTTAGGTTTTAGATATTGGATCTGTTTCGTGTTTTAGGGTATTATTCTCTATATCGTTTGACTTCAAATTTGTCTTTTAAGGTTCTTTAGGTTTTGTTTGGTTTAGAAAGAAACTTTGAGGATGAAAACCAAAAATACCCTAAACCACAGGGACCATTTATATAATTTTACTCAAAATATTACTTCCATCACTTTTTTTTTATTAATAAAATAGGGTTAATATTAAAAAAAGGGCTATTATCTTTCTTTATTTTCGTGATTAACTCCCTAAACTTTTTTTCTTATTGTTTAAAGAGTAAATTACAAAAATGGTCCTGTGGTTTGTCTAAAATTATGGAAACGGTCCCTCAACTTTAAAAGTTGCATAAATGGTCCCTAACTTAACGGTTCACTTTCAATTTTGGTCCCTCGTCCGTTAAGCAACCGTTAAACTTTTTAAAATGACATTTTTACCCTTTTGAGTTTGGTCCCTGATGTTTGCAATTAATTACGCATATGGTCCTTGATGGTAATTTATTAACTTTTATTTTATTATTAATTTTTCTTTATTATTTCATTACATTTTTAATAACATTATTAACTTTTTAACTTATTATAGTAATAAATTTTTATTAATATTAAGTACATAAATCGTTTGATTTTTAGTATATATTAATCAATTTTTATTAAATTTAAGTATACAAATCTTTATATTCATATGTGTATTTTATATATTACAATTAATTTTTAATTATAAAGAATGATTTGTCATTCTAATAATAATTATTTTTTATATTGTTGTTGTTGTTTGAAATTCGATTTCATCATAAATTAATGTTAAATGTAAAATATCAACGTGTTTCCTATTTAAATTTTGTAAGATTTGTAATTGGATATCGATTTTATTGATTTTGGGTATTTTCGTAAAAAAAATGAGTTTTTTTACTATATTTTGTTAGTATTTTGATTATTTTCCAAATGATTTGTGTATTGATTTTGATCTTGTTATGTTTTGGACCCTTGATGTTAAGATTTATGGGTTTTCTATAAAGTACGTAATGACATGTCGTTCTATATTAATTAAGATCAAATCGGATTTTTTGTTTTTTGAAACAAAAGAACCGTTTAGTTTTTTCATGTTTGGTTTTCAGATTTTCAGATTTGGATTATCAGTTTAATTTTGGTTTTTTACATGCTCGCTCTTTGGGCTTAAATCCTAGGGTTGCGTTTAGTTAACGAAAATTAGTCATTTTTCAATTTCAGTTTTCAAGTTATAGTTTTTAGAAAAAAGACAAGTATTTCTATAAAAAGTGAAAACTTGTTTAGATGATAAAGCTTTAGTTTTAAGAATAATAAGATGAGTGATGGGTAATTACATTTCAAACCCGTCCCCATCTCCGACGGGTAATTACTTTGCATCCCCATCCTCGTCCCCGACGGGTAATGGCTGTTCATGGACCGGTTCGGTTCGGTTAGTAGCAAAAGTGTGAACCGTATTTTCGGTTTCGGTTACCCACTTTACGGTTCGGTTTCGGTTTCGGTTATATGCGGTTCGGTTTGCGGATAGTTTCGGATAGTTGTTATCTATTTATAAATAATAAAAGTATAGAAATATAAAATTTTAAACTTTGATTGTTCCTTAAATTAAGTTTATTCGTAATAAATATATCAATTACATTAAAAGTTTCATAAAACTACTTAAAGAAACAAATATTTAATTAAAATGAAACTATAAATATAATATTTTAGCTTGTAATTTATCTATTTATATGTAAATATTTGTGATATGTTTATGTTCGGTTCGGTTCGGTTACCCGCGGTTTATTAAAAATGAAAACCGTAACCGGTCCGTCATATGTCGGTTTTTTCGGATTCGGTTTTTTCGGTTTCGGATTGACCGGTCCGGCTCGGTTTTTCGGTTTTCCGGTTTCTTTTGAACACCCCTAGGTAATGGGGATTTCCGCCGGGTATTCAGGGATTTTTACCCGCTTAATTTTACGTTATATATTTTATAATTAATGTTTATGAAATAGAAAAATTGGACATAAAATATTATATTTATGTATTTAATTAATATAACATTAGATTAATAACTCGACACAAAAAAATATTAATTGATTGATCACCTAATAAACTTTGTTATAACGGTTCTTTTGTTTCAAAAACCAAAAAATCCAATTTGATCTTAATTAATATAGAATGACGTGTCATTACGTACTCCAAAGAAAACACGTAAATTTTAACATCAAGGGCCCAAAATATAACAAGATCAAACCAATACACAAATCATTTGGAAAATAATCAAAATACTTTCAAAATATAGAAGTAAACTCATATTTTCTTACGAAAATACCCAAAATCATTAAAATCAATATCCAAGTACAAATCTTACAAAATTTTAATACGAAACACATTGATATTTTACATTTGACATTAATTTGTGATGAAATCAAATTTCAAACAACAACCGCAACAATATAAATAAAATTTATTATTAGAATAACAAATCAATCTTTACAATTAAAATTTATTCGTAATATATAAAATACACATATAAATATAAAGATTTGTATACTTAAGGTTAATAAAAATTTAGAATAACAAATCAATCTTTACATTAATTTATAAATATATACTAAAAATCAAACGATTTATATACTTAATATTATTAATATAAATTTATTACTATAATAAGTTAATAATGTTATTAAAAATGTAATGAAATAATAAATAATAAAATAAAGAGTAAATTACAGAAATGGTCCCTGTGGTTTGTTCAAAATTATGGAAACGGTCCCTCAACTTTCAAAGTTGCAGTGGCGGTCCCTCAAACCAATTTTTAGTTGCAGAATTGGTCCCTCTGTTTCTAAATTTTTTAAAAATGACGATTTTGCCCTTCTTTCAATTACAAGTTTGGTAATTTCAATTTTGGTCCTTTCTTAATTTTTCATTTTTAGTTTTAAATTTGAAATAATAATTTAATAAATTATGATTTGATTCATTATTAATCATAATAATAATAATAATAATAATAATAATAATATTATTATTATTATTATTATTATTATTATTATTATTATTATTATTATTATTGATTGTACCTATTTATTTTGTAAAATAAATCTATATTTCTTTACTAAAAAATATTTTTATTTATATACTTAATTAGTTAACTTATGCATCTTTTTATGTATTCAATTTATTTATTAAAATTTTATTTATTTATATTTTATTCGTTAAACTATTGTATAATTTTATTATTTATACTTTTCATCAACCTATTTCATTACTTTTAATAAATTTGAATTTGTGTAAATTTTGATTTAAATTTACTAATTCATTACGTTTTGATTTAAGTTTGCTAATTAGTATTTTTAATTTAAATATTTTGTTACGCTAATAAGTTTTTATTTAAATTTATTATTTTTTTTGTTTGGATTTAAATATTTTGTTATGTCAGTACATTTCGATTTCAATTTATTATTTTATTTGTTTTGATTTAAAATTTTGCTACGTTAATACTTAAGTGAAAATTAAAATATTTAAGTGAAAACGAATAAAACATATTAATGTATAAACAAAACTTGTAAATCAAAAAGATTAAACACTATATTGAAATCAAAGCGTATAGGCATAACAAAATATTAAAATTTAAATAATAATATAATTTATTTAAATCAAAACGTATCAACGTAACAAAATATATTATTTTAAATAAAATAAACTAAAAGATAAATATTATTCATTATTTCTAATATCTATAAAGATTAATAAATATAAAATATAAATACAATATATTATTTTTACATCTTTAAATATTAATAAATAGATAAGATTTAAATCTACATAAGATATACTTTATCTATAAATCTAATTAAAAAAATATTATTTGTTTATGATTTGTAAAATTATTTATTTTTAATATATATTAGTAATTTAAGGCATTTTTTTAAAACCAAACAAATAAAATAATAAATTTAAATAAAAACATATTAGCGTAACAAAATATTTGTAAACTTAAATCAAAACGTAATGAATTAGTAAATTTAATAAATTTATCAACGTAATGAAATAGTTTGATGGAAAAGTATAAATGATAAAATTATACAAATAGTTTAACCAATTAAAGATAAATAAATAAAACTTTAATAAATAAATTGAATACATAAAAAGATGCATAACTTGACTAATTAAGTATATAAATAAAAATAATTATTACTAAATAAATATAGATTTATTTTACAAAATAAATAGATATAAATGATGATAATAATGATAATGATAATAATAATGTTGGGTACAATTATAAGTAGAGTTGAAAACAATATTTTGTAATAGTTCAGGGGAATTTATTGTAAATACACAATAGTTATAGTGTGTATATAAATAGAAGTAGAATTTCTATTTTGTAAGAGATCGGACAAGAATAGAAAGTGGATACGGATCTAGAGAGAGAATAGAAGTTTGCTTTGCAAGAAAACCATGAACCAAATGTAATATTCTTCTCTTAATCATTCAATAGATTGTGTTAGATTGTTATAATTGTTCATATATTGTTTAATGTTGATATGAATTGCTAGAAATATGAATTCACAATTGGTATCAAAGCCTAATATGGATTAAATTGATTGAATTTTGAATCTGAATTTTCATTTTTTTTCGAACACTGTTCCATCAAGTTTTTCGAAAACAGAAAATTAATTGAGGTTTTTGATTTTGTGGATGAATTGAAGTGAAAATTGGAACGAAGGTGGAGCATTTAAAGTCGAATCTATTGTGATAAACATCAGATTTTAATTTCAAACACACAAGATTTAATTTGGATTTTACTGAATTTTTGAAAAAGTGTGTGTTCTTGAGGTTTTTGATCTGAAATTGGTCAAGTTGTTTTCACAAAAAGTGTTTGTGTGTGAAAACCGCAGCTTCGATTTTAATCTGGAATCAATTTGTGGATTTTTGTTGAAAATTGGATTTTTTGAACTTGATTTTTGAAATATTTTGTTAAAACTCGGACATCTCTATGTTCATAGCTTTGATCGAGTTTTACAAAGAATCATTCGAGTTGATCAAAGCATCAATCGAGAAACTTCATGTTTCATTCGAGTTGATCAAAGCATCAATCGAGAAACTTCATGTTTCATTCGAGTTGATCAAAGCATCAATCGAGAAACTTCATGTTTCATTCGAGTTGATCAAAGCATCAATCGCGAAACTTCATGTTTCATTCGAGTTGAGCACAGTGTAATTCGAGTTGAGTCATTCTTCATTCGAGATTCAATAAGCTTCATCCGAGTTTCATACTTAATCAATCGAGTTTTATACTTAATCAATCGAGTTTCATACTTAATCATTCGAGTTTTATCATTCTTCATTCGAGTTTCAGTCATAACCATTCGAGTTTCATTCTTTTATCATTCGAGTTTGACTATTTGACCTTAGCTGCTTAAATTGGTCATAACTTTTGACTGGAACATCGTTAGAAGGCCTACCATACGTCAAATCGAAGCTTGAAAAGAGATCTACATTTCTAGAACCGGCATAGCCGGTTCAGTAAATTTTCGAGGCCCAATTCCACTCCAGAAAAAAGTTATGGGCATTTTTCTGCAGAAAATCTAAAATTTCAACGTCAAAAAGTCATTTCCGAGCTGATTTTTCGCAAGTTATCATTTTTAGATATAATTCTCAAAGTTTTATCAGAATTCACTCATTTTTCCATAAAAGATCTTGGAAGATTCAATTTCAAGCAATTCAAAATGGCATATGAACAACTTTCAAAATCTGAGCTGATCGCCAAACTTACTGAATCTGAAAAGATTCGTAAGAACAATTACGACATTCTTGTTCAGTTAAATACTGATAAACATTTGGCGTTACGTGACGTACAAATACTGAATGAAGAAATTAAAGCTTAAAAGAAAAACAAAACTCTGAGAGTTGTGCTCATCAATTGAAAATATCTGAATTACTTAAAGAACTTGATGAGCTGAAACAAGAAAATTTTCAGAATGCAACTCAACTGAAATATCTTTTGCCTGAAAGATCTGATCTTTACAAGAAAGTTCAGGATCTTGAAGATACACTTTGTAAGACAAAACCAACTGATCAGAATTGTATTTTAAACAAAAATGAAGAAATTTTTGCTCTTCAACAAGAGTTGTCTTTAACTAAAGATTTGATTGAGAAGGAAAGACATGAGTTCTTACTTAAAGAACAAGATTTTAAATCAAAATCTGAATTGTTTGAAGATGAAAGACAAAAGTTCTTAATCAAAGAACAATCTTTTAAATCTGATTACCAATCATTTGATCATGACAGAAATTCAAATTTAGTCATTATCAAAAGTTTGGAAGATCAGATACTTCATCTTACAAAACAATTACATGTGTTTACTTCGTCAACTGAGTCAAAGGTTAAGACCCCTTTTTCAGTGTGTTTAAAATCCAATGTTGATCACTCTGGTTTGTCTTCAGAAAGTGAAGTGAATCTAATTAACTCTGCTAAGTTTGATTCTTCTTCAGATCTTAAACTTAAGTATCTGTTAAAGATACACAGCGGCAAAGATAAAATTGTTGAACAACTTCCGGTCAAGATTTACACCGGTGAATCTTCGAAGTCAAATTTTCTTAAAGTTTCTGAAAATACTGGTCATTCTAATCAAAAAACATTTTCACAGAAAAATACCAAGTATTATCAGAAACAGGCAAGAACCGGACAGTTTTTCAAAAAGAAGAGTTCGCAAAAGTCTGATCATTCAAATTCAAGTTTCTTTAGAAATTCAGATATTCAATTTTCTCATACTCAAAGAAATTTGTTTTCTGCGTTTGAAAGAGAAGCTGATAGTTATAACATGCAATGGGTACCTAAACCCAAGTACAAGTGGGTACCAAAACCTGTTTTGAAAAGGGTACCCAAGAGCGCTAACAAGTCTGGATCCAAATCTGTTTGGATACCAAAGACATCTTAAATTTTGCAGGTTATAGGTTTCTTATCATTTCAGATAAGGACCCGTTCTTCATTTCAATAGGCTCTTGATTACATCAGATCAAGACCCGTGCTTCAACTCAAAATTGGTTTCTAGTTAAATTCAGACTAGAACCCGGACTTCAATGAACCAGAGACAATGGTTTTCAGTTACTTCAGACTGAAACCCAAGCTTCTGCGACAAATGGCTTCTAATCACTTCAGATTAGAACCCGATTCTGAAAGACGAATCTTTCTGGAATTCCTGCCCTGCATTCAACTCTGATGCTGAATTGACAAATAGGGAGTTTTATTTTTATAATTTTTTGCTCTTTGTTTCATTTCTATGAGTTGACTAACTATGTCTGCTTATTTCCAGGGGGAGTTTCAGATGCACTTTGACGATGACATTTTTCAAAACTATGTGTGATTTTTCACGAAAATATTTGACACACACATAAAAAGAGTTTTTGAGCTGAAAGAAATTTTTTATGAATCTCTGAATCTATCATTGAGATTAATTGATCTAATCTCTTTGATTTTCATAATCTCATTTCTTCTGAGATTCTTTTTGTTAAGAACTCTTCCAATATATACTGGATTCTCCTGTTATCTCCCATGTGCTAATTCTTTCAAGAAAATCTTATTCTTTTCATATCATATATCAGATTTTCCATTTCATTCTGATATCTCCCAAAATTATCTGCATTTCAAAGCTGAAAATTTTTCTGCTGACTCCGATTATGCACCAATCTGAGTGATAGGCATAAATATCGCTTCTATGGTCTAACCAGAACCGGAAGACCTACCCAAGAAGCAAACCATCTATAGATTGTGCGGGTGAGGGTTCTTTAGGTTTATTAGTTGAGAAGTGTCAGTTATCACGGGATACTGACAGGGTCGAGCAGAGATAAAATGTAAATGAGAGGGATATTGATATTGAAAGGAGATGGTGGTGCATCAGATCATGCTTTTCATATAAAGCTGACTGGATTTAATTCTGAAAAGTGAGCCGGAGGGAGCTAGGTTGAAAAATGCTGAGAGCTGAGAGTTGAGAAAGGATTTGAAGAAAAGATAATCCTATCCTACACTGTGTCTGCTGGGTAATCCACATAATCTATCAAGCCCTAGGTGACTTGATATTGAAAAAGACGTCATGGACCCAGTGACGCATGCACTTAACCCCACCAACTACTCAGTTATCTCTCAAAAGATTTCTGTTTCAATAATCACGGAGATATAACACATTTCTATCGATATATCATTTGGATATAATTGATATTGAAACAAGGAAGACAGTTGCTCCGGTCTCCAATTTCATTTGATGCACATTGTGTCTAGAGCTGATTATATACACTTTTAGGACACATCGAGTCTATCAGTCTGCGTGACTATAAACTGCTAGTCCAAAGTGACTAAGCCGGAACAAATACGAGTGATTCTTTCATGATAAAGGATTTCACGATGACTATTTGGAAATCCTACCAGTGTTAATATCACGCCAGCGCTGAAAGTAGGTCACATAGATATTGTCTATTGTGCAAACAGGAATCCTATGTGGACCTGGACTCGTTATTTCACTAATGAATGTGTTTCATTTTCCACAAAGTTGAAAAGCTTTGTTTTGTTCTGTTAATCAAAAGTATCATTTTGAAGGGGAGTGAGATAAATCTGCTTTGTATAGGGAGAGAGATATCAGTTTAAGGGGGAGAAAATCAATTTGTAATTTCTGAGTTGTAATTGTTGTCGTATTTCCTCAATTGTAAATTCATTGCACTTATGTCTCTGAAGACTTTGCATGATGTTCATAATTCTTATGATCATCATGAGGGGGAGAAAAGCTAGAGTTCAGAGACAACTGTTGAGTAGATTGAAGACGATTGCTACATCATCTCAAGACAATTGATCAAGAAAGAGATTTAATAGCCATTCATGATTCAAGGGGGAGTGTCCTATCAAGAAAAGAGAAGATCAGAAAAGAAGAGATGAGAAGATCAAAGAGAGACAATAAAGAAGAAGTTTCTAAATCAGAAGATTCAGAGATCATAGAAAAGAAGAAGATTCAAGATAAGAATTAACCTGAACAGAGAACTTTAAATGAAAAATTGTTTTCATCTCTAAGGGGGAGATTGTTGGGTACAATTATAAGTAGAGTTGAAAACAATATTTTGTAATAGTTCAGGGGAATTTATTGTAAATACACAATAGTTATAGTGTGTATATAAATAGAAGTAGAATTTCTATTTTGTAAGAGATCGGACAAGAATAGAAAGTGGATACGGATCTAGAGAGAGAATAGAAGTTTGCTTTGCAAGAAAACCATGAACCAAATGTAATATTCTTCTCTTAATCATTCAATAGATTGTGTTAGATTGTTATAATTGTTCATATATTGTTTAATGTTGATATGAATTGCTAGAAATATGAATTCACAAATAATAATAATGATAATGAGAATAATAATAATAATATAATTAATAATGAATCAAAATCATAAATTATTAAATTATTATTTCAAATTTAAAACCAAAAATGAAAAATTAAGAAAAGGGACCAAAATTGAAATTACCAAACTTGTAATTAAAAGAAGGGCAAAATCGTCATTATTAAAAAATTTAGAAACAGGAGGACCAATTCTGCAAGTAAAAAGTGGTTCGAGGGACCGTCACTGCAAGTTTGAAAGTTGAGGGACCGTTTCCATAATTTTGAACAAACCACAGGGACCATTTCTGTAATTTACTCTAAAATAAAAGTTAATAAATTACCATCAAGGACCATATGCGTAATTAATTACAAACATCAGGGACCAAACTCAAAAGGGTAAAAATGTCATTTTAAAAAGTTTAACGGTTGCTTAACGGACGAGGGACCAAAATTGAAAGTAAACCGTTAAGTTAGGGACCATTTATGCAACTTTGAAAGTTGAGGGACCGTTTTCATAATTTTGGACGAACCACAGGGACCATTTTTGTAATTTACTCTTGTTTAAATCATTAAACTATTTTTGTCTTATTCGAATGTGTATATTTGACTTGTTTGACCGGTTACCAAACAAGTTACATTACATTTTTTACTTGTTTAACTGATTACCAAACAAGTTACCTTACATTTTTTATTTGATTAATGTTAAAAAAACCCATAATCTTTTTATATTTTTAGCGATTAAGTCTTTAAACATTTTATTTTATCAGTTGTGTTTACCGGCTAATCTGGTAGCTGGTCAAAAATATATACTTTTGAATAAGATAAACATAATTTAAATACTTCAACAATTTTAAAAGAAGTTTAGAGACTTAAGAAAATAGAAAAAGGTATAGTTTTTTTAAGAGCAAATTACAGAAATGGTCTATGTGGTTTGCATAAAACTTTGGATACGGTCTCTGTAGTTTCAATTTTGCATAAACGATCCTTATTTTCACCGTTTACTTGCGAAAATGGTCCCTATGTCGTTAACTTTAACAATCAAATGGTTAAATTTTTTATAATGACCATTTTACCTTTTCATTGATAATATTTTGGTCCCTCAATTTTGTAATTCATTTTAGTTTTGGTCCCTCAAGTAAATTTTTTTATTTAACTCTTTTATTATTATTATTATTATTCTCATAATTATAATAAGACTAAATTACATAAATGGTCCCTGTGGTTTATATGAAATTACGGTTTAGTCCCTGAAAAGAATTTTATTACACCAGCAGTCCCTAAAATCGAAAAGTTGTAACATTTTGGTCCCTGAAACTAACGACCGTTAACTTGAGCCGTTAGTTTCAGGGGCATTTTTGTTTTTTTGACTTTCAAGGACCATTTATGTAATTTTCAAACTTTCAGGGACCAATTATGAAATTTTCATACTTTTCATATATATTTATCATTTCTTTCTTTTTTTATAATTTAATTATCCAAATATAACATTTTATTTTTTTCCTTTTGTTTTAATCATAAATTTTCATTTGTATGTTTATTGTTATTATTAATGTTACTTTTTGTTTTATACATTACTATAATTATTTATTTAAGATTATTATATGATATATCTGGTTCATTTTTTTTTCAATCATTTATTGAGAATCTAAATATTTCTATATTGTTTTTTTCATTTAAGAAAAATAAAAAAAAACTAGTTGTAGTTTTTTCGTTCAGAAAATCGAAAATCGAAATAATTTATTTCTTTTCTCCATTAAAAAAAATTCAAAATATTGTGTTGAAGTTTTTTTCGTTTGAAAAAAAATATAATCAAAATGCTTCGTAGTTTCTTCATTGCAAATACTTAATAGAATGTTCTATTTCTGAATGGTTTGAAAAAATCAAGAATTGGAACGGTTCATCGCTTTTCAGTCAAATATATTTCAAATGGTTTCTTGTTTTTATTGAAAAAATTGAAATTTTATTGATTTTTTTTATCTACATGTAATTAAAAATCAGAATTATTTTTTTGGCGTGAACCATTCTGATTTTTAATTAAACGTAGATAAAAATCAATACAATTTCAATTTTTTCAATAAAAACAGCAAACCATTTGGAATTTAATTTATTTAACTAAAAAAGCAACGAACCATTCCAATTCTTGCTTTTTTCGAACCATTTAGAATTAAAAATTTATATTAAGTATTCGCAATGAAGAAACTACGAAGCATTTTGATTATACTCTTTTTTCCAAACGAAAAAAGCTTCAACACGTTTTGTTATTTTAAATTTTTTTGAATGGAGAAAAGAAACAAATCATTTCGATTTTAGATTTTCCGAACTAAAAAAACTACAACTAGTTTTTATTTTTAATTTTCTTAAAAGAAAAAAATAATTGAAAAAAATGAACCAGGTATATCATATAATAATCTTAAAAAATTAAATATAGTAATATATAAAAAAATAACATTAATAATAACAATAAACATACAAATAAAAATTAATGATTAAAACTAAAGGAATATAAAATAAAATGTTATATTTGGATAATTAAATTATAAAAAAAATGATAAATATATATGAAAAGTATGAAAATTTCATAAATGGTCCCTGAAAGTTTGAAAATTACATAAATGGTCCTTGAAAGTCAAAAAGACAAAAATGCCCCTGAAACTAACGGCTCAAGTTAACGGCCGTTAGTTTCAGGGACCAAAACGTTACAATTTTTCGATTTTAAGAACTGCTGGTGTAATAAAATTCTTTCAGGAACTAAAACCGTAATTCCATATAAACCACAGGGACCATTTATGTAATTTAGTCTTATAATAATAACTATGATTACTAATAATAATATTATTATTATTATTATTAACTTAACTTTTTACGTACTAATTTTTTTTGTTTATTAAGTTTCCTATATTTTAATATATTTTTTTAATTTAGATTACAAACTTATTTATTTCGTTTATGATAAACAATTGTATCAACTTAGAATCCATTTCTTTTTTAGCTTTTTCGAGTGAAAAAAATACAAACATTTCATATTGTTGTCTTCCAAATCAAAAAATTTTGAACCTTAATTTTTTTTTTTTTTTTTACAAACGAAAAAAAGTTACTAACCACTCATGTTTTAAGTTTTTTCATTTTCTAAACGTAAAAAGCTACGAAAACCAATTTGTTTTTTATTTTTTTCTGTACCAAAGGATTCAACTTATTCTGATTTTTTGTTTTGGAAAATGAATAAAATACAAACAATTCTGTATTTAGTTTTTGTGAAGAAAAAAGTACAAATAATTATGATTTTCAGTTTTTTCCAAAAAAAAAAATCATTTTATTGTTCTAGTTTTTTGAACCAAACTATTACCTTTTTTTTTCTCCGAACGAAAAACTATGAACCATTACTCTTTTTATAGTTTTTTTCAAAAAAATGAAATAATGTGTAGCATTTTTGTTCGGAAAAAACTAAAAAAAAAAATGGTTTGTATTTTTTACGATTGGAAAAAGTTAAAAACATAATGATTAGAATAACATAAAAATCAAACAAAAAATATACAAATTTTGATTTTTAGCTCTTTCCAAACGTAAAAAAATACGATTTTCAGAAAATGAAGTGGTCTAATCATTACGTTTTTAACTTTTTCCAATTGTCAAAAACTACGAACTATTCCATTTTTTTTTTGTTTTTCCGAACAAAAAGGCTACATACTATTTTATTTTTTGAAAAAGCTTTAAAAAGAGTAATGGTTCGTAGTTTTTCGTTCAGAGAAAAAAATAAAAGGTAATGATTTGGTTCGAAAAATTAGAAAGATAAAATGATTTTTTTTGTTTGGAAAAACTGAAAATCAGAATTATTCGTAGTTTTTCCGTTCGCAAAAACTAATAACATAATTGTTTGTATTTATTTTCTTTTTCCAAAACAAAAAATCAGAGAGTTGAATCTTTTGGTTCAGAAAAAAAAATAAAAAATGGATTAGTTTTCGTAGCTTTTCACGTTTAGAAGATGAAAAAACTTAAAACATGAGTGGTTAGTAACTTTTTTTTCGTTTGTAAAAATAAATAAAAGTTTAAGGTTCAAAATGTTTTTGTTTGGAAATAGAAAATCTTTGTATTTAAAAAACTAAAAAATAAATGGATTCTAATTTGATACTATTGTTTATAATAAAAGAAATAAATAAGTTTGTAAATTAAATTAAAAAATATATTAAAATATAGGAAACTTAATAAACAAATAAATTGATATGTAAAACTTTAATAATAATAATAATAATAATAATAATAATAATAAATAATAGTTATTATTATAATTATGATAATGATAAAATAATAATAATAATAATAAAAGAGTTAAATAAAAAAATTTACTTGAGGGACCATAACTAAAATGAACTACAAACTTGAGGGACCAAAATGTTATCAAAGAAAAGGGTAAAATGGTCATTATAAAATATTTAACCATTTGATTGTTAAAGTTAACGGCAGATGGGTCATTTTCGCAAGTAAACAGTGAAGACAAAGACCGTTTATGCAAAATTGAAAACATGGACTGTATCCAAAGTTTTATACAAATCACATGACCATTTTTATAATTTACTCTTTTTTTAATATTATACTAGTTTATAACCCACGTGTTACGTGGATATTTTTAATTAAATTTATTTATATAAAATGTATATGAGTAAAAATAAAAACATACAAAAATAATAATTGTGTTTATTTTTTATTATTTACAGATTAAAAAATAGAGTATATTTATATTTTTTTAAAATATTAAATTGTATTTATCTTATATTTTTATAAGTTGTAATTATCTTTTTGATGAACGTAGAGTTGACACGTGACATTTGATATTTTCATTTATTATACATAATAATAATAATTTCCACAACTAATTTAAATTTTTTACATTTGGATCTAATTATGATTATTATGGATAATAATGATAGATATTTATTTAAGGTAAACATTAATTTTAAATGTTACAAAATCTAATTTATTACTAATTAATTAATGAAAAAAATAAAGTCAAAATTTAGTGCAATTAAGTTAAGGTGTTACATTTGAAAAAAGAGATGAAAAAATAAAATTTTCTTGTATTGTAAAAGTGACATGTGACATGAATTGTTTTGTTTTATTATAATATATAGGTTAATCAACCCATGTATAATATATAGGTTAATCAACCCATGTATTAAATTGATTTATAAAATACATATTTTTTTATATTTTAATAAATTATTATAAAATTTATATATAATTAAAATAAAAAAAATTGAAAGCTAGTTAAATTAAAGATAAAAAAAATATTTAGTTGTTTGATGTTAAATAAAAAATACTAAAATAGCCAAATCTCACACCTTTAATTACTTTTTAGCCATTTTATATACATTTTACCAAAATAGCCACAATTTACGTGACCACATTTACGTGATAGCCACAATTTACGTGATTTGTACTTTTTTCATTTTTTTAATGCATTACGTTACAAAAGGGGTTTGGTCACGTAAAGTGTGACAAGACATCCCACCAAACATTCATGGGGAAGGAGCAAAAATGGTCACGTAAAGTACAACAACTTACGTGACCAGACACCTTTTGTAACGTAATGCATTAAAAAATGAAAAAAAGTACAAATCACGTAAATTGTTGTACTTGGTCACGTAAAGTGTGACAAGACATCTCACCAAACATTCATGGGAAAGGAGCAAAAATGGTCACGTAAAGTACAACAATTTACGTGACCAGACACCTTTTGTAACGTAATGCATTAAAAAATGAAAAAAAGTACAAATCACGTAAATTGTGGTTATCACGTAAATGTGGTAACGTAAAGTGTGACTATTTTGGTAAAATGTATACAAAGTGGCTAAAAAGTGAATAAACATGTGAAAGTTGGCTATTTTTGTAATTATCCCATATTATTATATTGTATTATTAAAAACAGATAATATGTGTTTGCAAAAAAATGTTTCGTTTAATTTTTATTAACTTCAAATATAAAATATCAATGTAAGAAACAAAAAATTTCAATTATGTGAGTGTGTATATATTTTGAAAATGATAAAATATAAAAATGGAATATCTGAAAATCAACAATCAAAATTTATCATATTCACAATTGAAGTTTTATCAATTAAATTTTAAATATTGTTAGCAAAATAATTATCAAAATTTTTTTACTTTATTTAATACACTTCTACATTTAAATCCAATTTTTACATTTGTATTTAACTATGATCATTAAGGATAATAATGACACATATTTATTTTAGGTAAGTATTAATTCATTAATGAAAAAATTAAAATCAAATTTAATGTAATTAAGTTAAGTTAGTAAATTTGGAAAATGAATTAAAAAAATGGTATAGGTATAATTATTGATTTTAATTAAGGGTATAAGAGACATTTCATAAATAATTATGAGTTGTCATTAATCTGGACCATTGATTTCTTTCCGTCCAATGATCTAGAAACTGCAAATTGTTTTCTTATTCTATACAGTATAGACATAGATTAGGGATGTGTGGAATGACCGGAAAACCGAACCGAAACCGAACCGGAACCGGAACCGATTGGAACCGATTTTTAGTATTCGGTTCGGTTATCGGTTCTTATAATTTTTAATTTTCGGTTATCGGTTATTCGGTTAACGGTTCTGCGGGTTTCGGTTATATCGGGTATGGAACCAAGAATTCGAAAAGTCCATGGCATGGATACCAAGAAAATTTAAAAACCCATGATGGGAATTGTGAAAAACAAAATATTATTTGATGGTTGTCTTCCTCAATCCTCACCATACCTAATGTAACACCCTCAAACTAATCCACAATGCCACATAAATACCACGTCAGCAATGATATAATATAATAATCCCTATACTATTCCCAATACATACATGCGGAAACCCGATAGTTTTAAAACTTTAATCACATAGATAAGTCACGGAAGTCCCTGAATATATTACCCACTATCCGAAGTACGCATAAACATTCCCAAAATATGACTACCTTTAGCACAGGCAGCTAGCTCCTTGATAAATGTCACAGTAACCCTACTTGGGTCCAGCAGGCCTACTAAATCTCTGATCACCTGAGACACACACACACACAACAACACACACTGGGTCAGCTAACGCTGGTGAGAATGCAAGGGTTAGTGTACGATTATAAAACTCAATAAATAAATATTCTCGATAATAAAACGTTCAGCGTTCTCTACTGAACAAGTATATGAGATCCCACATGATAGCTCAATAGGTACTCAACTCGTGTGGATAAATCCACGTACCCAAATCCCTAGACCGCACAAAGCAGCCGTCAGGAACCCAAAAGGGAATTGGGAGCGACCCAACCCCTGCCCAGCCGTACGGTTTAATATCTCAACAGCTCAAGTGTCCCAAATCTCATATATAAAACACATTTCTCAATAAAGCACATTAATACATGCATGATAATATCTCAATAAAAACTCGTAAGAAACTCATGATATCTCGTAAAAAGCTCAGTAAAAGATCATGCAAGTATTAATAAATAATCGTACAAGTATCTCAAGAAAAACATGCAAACTCACCTGCCCTGAAGTCAAACTACTCAAGTCTCGGTTCCCTGCCCGTCCTCAACCCTATCAACTCGAGACCCTGGAATCACAACACAATGACTCTATATCACAATCACAATCACAGCTCAAGTTCTCAATCACAACCCAACAGCTCTATACACGATTTCTCAATAACTCAACAACTCTAACACAATACTCAGATAACTCGCTCAAACCCAGATACCCAACTACCAAACTACACAACCCGAATACTCGAACACAAGATCCCAACCAACTCACACAGCTCGAACATTCAAACACGCGATCCCAACCAACTCACACAATCCCAGATACCCAAAAGACGCATTCTCAATATTACAATCTCAACCCAACAGCTTTATATACAATTCCCAATAACTCATGAGACCCTAAAGACCCAAACATATGATCCACAGAACCCGAAAACCTGACCCGAAACCCTAGCCGCATCGCGGCCGAACTCAACCAATCGCGGCCGCACTGACCCTATCGCGGTCGCGGCCGCGCTGACCTCAAACTCGGCCGAGCTCACATCGCGGTCCGAGCTCGGGCTCAAACCGCCTGCGATCATCTCAAGAACATCGCGGCCCGCGATCAAGGGATCGCGGTCGCGCTCACGGACGAACAGTAGCAGTTATGCTCTGTTTCTGCACAGCCAGGGAATTCAATTCCCAAACCCGTTTTCTGTCCGATTTTGCCAAAGATTCATGCTCGAATTTACCCAAAAACATAATTAAACTCAATTCAACTCTTCAACAACAACTACCATCAATTAATCCACAAAATTGAACTCAAAACTTACTTCCAAACTATGTAAGGTGATGATGAAGAATTTGAAAGCTTTAATCACGATTCGAGGCTTCAATCTCTGGTTAGCAGGAGCTGGAATTCACAAATATACACAGAAATCTCAATCTCTGGATTTTGAAAAGTACATAATGAAGGCAACAAGCAAGGAGCTCACGAATATATACGTTTTCGGCTTAAACCCGGTCCGACACCCAATATCCGAACCCGCTATCACAAAATACAAACTTTATATCACCGGATCCCAATTTAATCAATAATTCTCAAAATTATAATCTTTTATTAAAACTTAATCCCGACACCCGGTTAGCCCAAAATCTCATCATGTGACACTTCCACGTAAAACTCAATAATTGGTCCAACTCAATCATAATATTATAATCAACCCAATCACATAATTCCACGTCCCCGTCCCAAAAGTGGGATGTTACACCTAACACTTGGAAGAATTAATTGCATCGATCAAATCCACTTTGTTCTAAAAACAAGCAAATTTTAAAATACAATCAATAATTAAGAATATATCACTATATTAAAAAAGTAATTCAGAATGATATTTTATCAAGATTTACATTCAATAAAACGTTAACCAAAAGCAATCTAGATTTGAAAATCCATTAGGAATTGTTCATGTTGAAAATCCATACTTCACGTTGACATTCATAACAAAAATATTTTTTTTTTTGCAAAAGTATAATAAAACGTTAATCATGTTTTTTTGTTTATATATATCTTGTTATAAATATATATATATATATATATATATATATATATATATGTATGTATGTATGTATGTATATATATATATATATAAGTAAAAGTATATATATATTTTTTGCAAAAGTATAATAAAACGTTAATCGGTTCTAATCGGTTCCATACCCGAAATACCCGTACCATAACCGAACCGGAACCGGAACCGTGTTACAATTATTGGTTCGGTTATCGGTTCTTACAATCTTCAATTTTCAGTTTCGGTTAAATCGGTTCCGGTCCGGTTCGGTCCGGTTCCGGAACCGTTTACATCCCTAACATAGATTATTGTTCTGGCTCATGGACTCATGGTTTAGAAATTAAAGCGGTAGTCCACTTTGAAATTATCACTAGACTAACTCACTATCTCCTCAATTTCCAATTATTCTTCCAATCATTCGACGACGGTTCTCCACCGTTCTCCGGCTAATCTGAAAGAAAAGATGAACCAAGTGGTGGTGCCGTATCCAGGCAGAGGCCACATAAACCCTCTGCTAAACCTCTGTCATTTGCTCTCTTCTCGATTAAACCAACACAATCGCACCACCGTCTTCACCGTCGTCGTCACCGAGGAGTGGCTAGGATTTATCAATTCAGATCCAAAAGTTACTAACGCTAACATCCGGTTCGCCACCATCCCTAACGTCCTCCCTTCCGAGCTTCATCGTGGCTCCGATATGATATCCTTCCTCACCGCCGTTAACACCAAAATGGAACGTCCTTTCGAGAAGGTGCTTGACCAGATTGAGCTACCGGTGAAAATCATCATAGCCGATGGAACTATGCTTTGGCCGTTTGATCTCGCTAACAGGAGGAATATTCCGGTAGCACTGTATTGGCCGATGTCCGCCACCATGTTTTCCGTCAAGTATCATGTTTATCTCCTTGAATCGCACCGTCATCTATACGCCGACGTATCAGGTGTGTTTTCTCACCTTTTATTTCCTATACAGCAACAGCATCAAAGCCGCTGATAACTTTACAACAATACAAGACTATGTTAAAATGGATGCAATAAATATGGTTTATGATAGATTGCATCCCCTCAAGTACAAAAATAAAAATTTTATACTTTCTTATTGCAAACAAACTTGATATGTTAAACAATAATAAATGTAAAATTTCAGTTGATTAAAAATTCTAAAATTCCTATTTTGAAAAAATAAGAACTTATTTATTTTACTGTAATTTCATAAATTTTCATTTTATTTTTCAAAATATCACTTTTCATACCGTTTTTTATTTTTCTATTCTCTATCATATGTTTCTTTGTAATCCTCCCGTTTTCTCTTAATTTTTTATCACCGGCCCTATTATTTTTTATTTTATAATCATTCGTCTTACATTTATTTTAAAACTAAAACTTTATCATTGAAACAAAGTTACAGTGACTCCTTGTTCTTTCTTTGAAACTATATAACTTGAAAACTAAAATTGAAATTCGTTAACCAAACGCAACCACAATTTTAGATTTCTTTTGAAAATTAACCCTCTATAGATTTGGAAAAACTGTGTCACATGTATGATTATATGAACTCCGACATGTTATATTCAAATATACACAGCTCAAATGCTCAATCATAATATGCAAATACCATTTGATGATATCATATAAATATTTTTTGAATCCTATTGTCTTGAAATGAACATTATTTTTCATTTGATGAAACAGAAAGAGGAAAGGAAGTGATAGATTATATTCCAGGAATATCTTCAACAAAACTAGAAGATATTCCAATGTCACTTCATGGCGGAATCGGCCAGAAGTTTAAAGGCTTGACACCTGATCCTTTCAACGTAACAAGAAAGGCGAATTATATCTTGTTGTCCACTATCTACGAGTTAGAATCTGAAGCCATTGATGCTCTAAGGTCCAAAATGTTGGTGATTTATCACCAATATTATTTAAGTGTAATGGGATGAACTTGTTTGACAAAATAATCTTATTACATGATGAACAAGTTGGGGTGGTGCGGAGTGCACACTTGTTTAATATTGTTTAAGATTAATTACCGGAAGTTCGGGGGCAGCTCCCCCGATAGCGGGGTTCCAGGGGCGGCAGCCCCTGGTGGCGGGGTCCAAGGGGCAGAGCCATTTCGACTAATGTTGCTTTATGAAATTTGAGCAAAATTCGGATGAATCCGAATTGGACCCAAAATTCGGATGATCTGAATTAGACCCGAAATTCGGTTGAATCCGAATTACGGTTGGTTTTGGCGGTTAAAATGGCGGTTGGCCATTTTGGCGGTTCCCGCCAAATATTACCTGCCGTTTTTTGGTCATTTGATAGGTACAAGAAATCAGAAACATTTTCCATATTAACTGTTCGTTTTCTCTGAGTTTTATTCGATTGGGATTTCGATTGTACGATCGAAATACTTCAATCTGAAAGTGTGTCACGACTCTCGGATTATCCAAGCATTTTTGCAATCCGTATTTTCTACACAAAATACAAATACCTATATATACATCTGGATGAACCCATTTACTTAAAATAACTCATCAGATGAACCCATTTACTTAAAATGGCTAGACTCAAAGCCTCCAAGAACGGTTTTGTATGTATCTTTGGGTAGTTTTTTTTTTTACCTGTTTCCAGATATCAAACTATGAAATCATAACCGGTTTAACACAAAATGGTGCAAGTTTTTTGTGGGCTGCAAAAGGAGAAGCTTTGCATTTAAAATAGTGTATGGCGAAGAAGGGATTGTGGTTGAATGATATGATCAATTAAGGGTATTGTCAGGAGGGTTCTTAACTCATTGTGGGTGGAACTCGGTGAAAGATAGTTTATTTTGTGGTTTGCCGATGTTGACTTTCCCTCTACTTGTTGACCAACCACTTAAAAGTAAGGTGACCGTGGAAGATTGGACATAGGACGAGGAAAGAGATGATTATGAGAGATGCGGTTGCGATGGTTGTAAGAAAGTTCATGGATTCAAAGAGTGTTGAGAGGATAGAGATGATGAAGAGAGCCAAAAAAACTTAAGAATGTTTGTGAAGAAAGTGTCGTTAAAGGTGGATCGGCCGATAAAGATCTTAATTCTTTCATTGGAGACATGCTAACAAACCAAAACAGTGCATAAAAATGCTCGTAGGGCAACCATTCGACCAACAAATGACACGATGATCTATTTTTGGTTTTAATTTATAATTGGTTTTTGTTATCATATCTTGGGTATTTACAAAATCAAAGGATGTTAAATGGATACATACTCGAATGTGTATATATTCACAAAGGAGAAAGACCCATTTGTGAGGTTGTCAAGTTACAGGATACATAGACAAATGTGTGTGTATTCACAAAGGACAAACAGATGATGACAACTTGCTTTTGTATATAGACTTTTAACATGATTTGGAAATAATTTAAAGATAAAGTTCCGTTGGTGATTTATCACCAATATGATTTAAGTGTAATGGATAAACTTGTTTGACCAAAATAATCTTATTTTTATTGAACAAGTAGGGGTGGTGCGGAATGCACACTTGTTCAAGATTGTCACTGCCACCTTTTCCACGGCGCCACTCCCTTGTCCGTCGGTTGTTTGAACTCAAATCGACCAAGTATACTTCGACTTCTACATAAAAATATTGATTTTTGCCTAAAAAAACTTGATTATACTAATTATTTGTGGATTAAGGGTCTTGAAAAATATCAATTTTCAAGAGAAGTGACCGTGGAATTTACATTTTGTTTGTAAATTGGGGTTTTGATCGTGAATTTTTGCCTACAAAATTATCTATTTTCTTCCCGTCTTGTTATTTTTTGGTGTGGATTATGGCTCTTGTTCTAGTTTTGATTTCTTTGGAAATTTGGATGTATATTGACACTTGTTCTAGTTTTGATTTCTTTGCAAACATAGATGTATATTGATACTAGTTTTGTTTTGGATGTCCATTAATACTAGTTTTGTTTTGGATGTCCATTAATACTAGTTTTGATTTTTATGCCAACATGGGATGTATATTGATACTAGTATTGTATATTAGTTTGATGCATATGCAAATTGAATACAAATTCAGCATAAAAAAAACATACTTATTGATTCAGTATTCAGTAATTAGCGTTATCATTTGTCAATCAGCACTATAATCAGTAATCAATCACTTATCACTTGTCACTTATGTAAAATAACAATACCAAACACATATTACATACATATATAGTGTTTGGTTGAGTATCGTCAGTAAATAAGATTAAAAGAAGTTATTATCTATATTTTATAATAAAAGAAAATATTTTTTTGTCACATGACGGTCCTTAGAGCTCCAATTTATTAATTTTCCTGCATTTTTTCATAAAATAAGATAAATATTATTTTGATAACAAATGTCATTTAATTAATGAAATTAAAATTAATTAATAATATTTATTATTCTATTTACCTAAAATAATTTAAAAATATCTTTTGTATACAATTAACTTTATCTAAATATCAATAAACTAAAATTTATAAATATTGATGATAAAATAAACTTTTATGTATAATCCTTGAAATAAAATAAATAATTGTATAAGTTAGAAAAAATAAAAAATTAATAAAATAATAATCTTTTTTCCATAATCGGAAAATAAAAATTTATTTTCAAACTTATAAAAATAAAAAGAATTATTATCATTTTTAAAACCTTGAACAATGAAAAAATTAAAATATAATATAAACATCCATATTTATATCTATTTATATATTTATATCTACATCGTATAATAAAAGAAAATAATTTTTGCCACCTGACGCGCCTTTAAAACTCTAATTTATTGATTTTTCCATCTTTTTTTTTCTAAAATAAGATAACATTTATTTTGATAAAACATGTCATTTAATTAATTAAATTAAAATAAATAAATAGTTCTTATTATTATTTTTACCTAAAATAATTCATAAATATCTTTTGTAACACACTTTAATTTTTTTAAACATCAAGAAACTAAAAACTAAAAAAAAAAAATACTGATAATAGAATAAAATTTTTATGTCTAATCCTTGAAATAAAATAAATAATTTTATAAGTTAGATTTTAACATTTTAAGAAAATAAAAATCTTTATTTCATACTCAAAAATAAAATAAATTCTATTAAAACTTATAAAAGTATAAGGAATTATTATCGATTTAAAAATCTTGAACAATGACAAAATTAAAAATACAATATAAACAATATACAAAAAGTAATTAGTATTTATACATCATTAAAGTAAAGTAAGAAAAATATTATTTGACAAACCTGACCTTTAATACTTGAAAGTATAAAATAAATTATGATAATCATTTATTATTATTATTATTTTAAAAAAATCTTGATACTAGTTAGAATAATAAAAAATTATGATTAGAATAATAAAAAAAATGTTGAACCAAGGGACTTTAGAGACGTGTAAAATATCAAAAGGAATAAAAAATAAATCGAGCGCTTAAGTTGTAAAGCATGAAGATAAAATATAAAGAATTGCAACGTATACGAACAAACGGAATCTGTTCAATTTGAAATTTCGGTCAACACTACTCTCTGTTCAATTTCCAGTTCTATTCCGATCATTCGACGACGGTTCTCCACCGTTCTCCGGCTAATCTGAAACAAAACATGAACCAAGTGGTTGTGGTGCCGTATCCAGGCAGAGGCCACATAAACCCTCTGCTAAACCTCTGTTATTTGCTCTCTTCTCGATTAAACCAACACAATCGCACCGTCGTCTTCACCGTCGTCGTCACCGAGGAATGGCTAGGACTTATCAGTCCAGATCCAAAACTTACTAACGCTAACATCCGGTTCGCCACCATCCCTAACGTTCTCCCTTCCGAGCTTAATCGTGGCTCTGATATCATATCCTTCCTCACCGCCGTTAAAACAAAAATGGAACGTCCTTTTGAGGAGGTGCTTGATCAGATTGAGCTACCGGTGAAACTCATCATAGCCGATGGAACTATGTCCTGGCCGTTTGATCTTGCTAACAGGAGGAATATTCCGGTAGCACTGTATTGGCCGATGTCCGCCACCGTGTTTTCCGTCATGCATCATGTTGATCTCCTTGAGTCTCACCATCATCTATACGCCGACGTATCAGGTGTGTTTTCTCACTTTGATTTCCTATACGGCAACGACATCAACAAACCCCCAGTCTGGACATGGGAGGTTGTTGTGAACAGTTTTGCATCCATAAAATTGGCGTCACATATATGTAGATACCATTTTGAAATGAATATTATTTTTCATCCGATTGTACAGAAAAGGGAAAGGAACACATAGATTATATTCCAGGAATATCTCCAACAAAAGTAGAAGATATTCCAATGTTACTTCATGGCGGAATCGGCCAGAAGTTTAAAGGCTTAACACCTGATCTTTTCAACGTAACAAGAAAGGCGAATTATATCTTGTTGTCCACTATCTACGACTTAGAATCCGAAGCCATTAATGCTCTAAGGTCCAAAATACAAATACCTATATATACATCTGGACCAAACATACCCTACTCCCAAATCAAACCCAATAACTCATCAGATGAACCCATTTACTTAAAATGGCTAGACTCCAAGCCTCCAAGAACCGTTTTGTATGTATCATTGGGTAGTTTTTTACCTGTATCCAGAGATCAAATTGATGAAATCATAGCCGGTTTAACACAAAGTGGTGTACATTTTTTGTGGGCTGCAAGAGGAGAAGCTTCCCATTTAAAACAAGTGTGTGGCAAAGAAGGGATTGTGGTTGAATGGTGTGATCAATTAAGGGTATTGTTACATCCTTCGATAGGAGGGTTCTTAACGCATTGTGGGTGGAATTCGGTGAAAGAGAGCTTATTTTGTGGTTTGCCGATGTTAACTTTCCCTCTACTTATTGACCAACCACTTAATAGTAAGGTGATCGTAGATGATTGGAAGATTGGACACAGGATGAGGAAAGATATGATTAAGAGAGATGAGGTTGCGGCGGTTGTAAGAAAGTTTATGGATTCAAAGAGTGTTGAGAGGATAGAGATGATGAAGAGAGCCAAAAAACTAAAGAATATTTGTGAAGAAAGTGTCGTTAAAGGTGGATCGGCCGATAAAGATCTTAATTCTTTCATTGGAGACATGCTAACAAACCAAAACAGCGCATAAAAATGCTCGTTGGGCAACCATTCGACCAACAATTGACACGATGATCTATTTTTGGTTTTAAATTGGTTTTTGTAATCATATCTTGGATATTTACAAAATGAAAGGACGTTAAATGGATACATACTCGAATGTGTATATATTCACAAAGGAGAAAGAACCCATTTGTGAGGTTGTCAAGTTACATAATACATAGACAGATATGTACGTATGCACATTGGAGAAAGAGATGTTGACAACTTGCTTTTGTATTTAGACTTTCAGAGGTTGTGTGGATTTGCGTTTGAATGTGTGGATTTGCGTTTGAAAAAGTGTTGTAGCGCTTTGGAAACTAATAATCAAATAATAGTTGTAACCAAAAGTGCTGCCGGAAATACAGTGTTTGGTTTTGCTTCTGTTGTTTGCTATCATAATTATCAAATAATCAGTTTTTAAAGTGTTTGGATTTGCGTTTTAACTTGTAAAATAACCAAATAATCACTTATTAAGAAAATAAGCTACATTTTTTAACTTAAGAAAAAGTGTGGTAGGACTAACGCTAAACGCAAATAATCACTTATTAACGTATGCAATCCAAAAATTTTAAATCAATTATTTGCGTTATTGTAACGTAATAAGCTAATAATCCTGTTTATAACACAAAACCAAACACCTTAATATGTTTTGAGAGTTACAAGTTTAAACTCTCATTCTAAACAAACCTATAAACTTGTAAATTTTCACAAATAAAATCAAATAAGTATTCCAATTAGGTTTTCTTAGACATGAACCATTAATCATTAATCAAAAAAATTAAAATTTCGAATTGATAGTTATGATTTATAACGTTGTGGTTCTAATTTCAACCTTTAAAAAATTTCAATTATTTGGTTCTGCCTTAAAAAAAAGACGTTAAACTCAGTTTAAGTTATGTTATATTATGTATCTAAGGTGTTAGGGTTTATTACGAAAAAAACCAAGCATGTTTTTACCTTTTTTTGCGTTTTCGTCTTTTCATGTTTTTTTTTCCATAAAAGTCATCAAGTTAAATTTTTTATTTTGGTTTGGTGAAATTTGGATATTGCAACCCGGTTTTTCAGTTTTTAGAAACCCGGTGTACTAATTATAACTAGATTCTAATAGTCAAATTTCACAAAACAAAATTTTTTTTAACTTAAGGTTTTTTCTGAAGAAAAAATAATATTGAGAAACGAAAACGTAAAAATCGTGAAAACATGCTAATGTTTTATTAAAGCCATGCAAAGGTGACATGATTCTAGCATTTTCATGATGAAGAGCGTTTGATTGTCTTATCTAATCCAAAAATATTTGTCAAAATTGATTTAACATTAACAAATAGTCAAATATAACGTGTCGTCAAATCACCAAAGCATTTGAAGGACAATTTCGTAAATTTCCACAAATGATTATTTTTTTTATTAATAATTCAAAAAACGGACTAATCAACCATGAGACTCGCTCCACTCCATCTCTAATGGCCTCTGCTTCATTTCTGTTTTGATTTAACTTTTTCTGCTTCACAATCAATGTCTCTTTTGATCCTATCAAACAATGCTTCAGATCTCTCTCACTGTGATCTTCTATGTTCTTACTCTTCAATTAATCTGAGTTCGTAATGATTCAAGTGTGAAAATTTTGATGAAAAACGGCGGTAAATTTCGTGATTTATGACAGCGATTCGGATTTGTATGTGGCTTTAACAAATTGCAGCCGGAAATACGAACGGATTGATTAGCTTGTGTAGCCATGGAAGACAAACAGACGGCTTCTGATCGGATACGACAACGGAATGTTGTGGATATGCTTCGAGACGATCAGGCTTCCGGATCAAAGAAGAATTGGAAGGCGTTTCGAGACAAGCTCCGCCTCAAACGAGCCGGAAAAGTGTGGACCTCTTCCGTCCCTATCCCTGCCTCCGATCTTCCAATCCAAACCAACACTAATCGTATGATGATGCGACGTGGTTCTGCAAGGTATCCAAGCGATCCGGACGTTGATGAGTTAGATGGCGAGGCAAATCGGCAGTTAGGTCAGACGCCTGAGAGGCAACGTAGCAGGTTACTTCCGTTGGAAACAGATCCCGATGAGGAAGACGAACATAACTCACCGGAAGACGAGCAAAAACAGACAACAGAAGGAGGAAATCAACAGGCGCATATGTCATTGATGTCTTTGCTTGAAGACGACGGATCTACCTACATCGACGATCATGATGAGCAAGAACATCACGACGAGGAGGCGGAGGAAGAAGAAGAGGAGGAGGAGGAGGACATCGGAGACCACAACATTTGCTGCCGGTGCAGAGCGAAGCATAAGGGCACGGCATTTGGTCCGTGTGGGCATACATTTTGCAAGGTGTGTACAAAGGAGTTTCATGTCTCCAGAGGTAACTGTCCTACCTGCAATGATTATATCTTGGAAATTCTTGATATCTATTAATTTTGTTTTTTCTTCATAGGTTTCTTCTTTCTTTTTTATCTTATTCTTATAAAATCTTCTTACCATTTTTTATTTCGATATTTGTTTTCAATTTTTTTACACTTTTATGGTCTACAATTAAGTTTTATATCTAGATTATACGGTTCAGTTTTACAATGCATGTATGATTTCGGATCAACATTTAAAGAGAAATTGCAGGAAATAAATAGTTAAAAGAAAAAAAAAACACTCAGTTTGTGTAGGAAACAAAACATAATGAAATAAAAACACAATTCTTCTTGATCTTTTTTAAAAGTAAAATATGGTGTAAATTTGATGTATTTTTCCTTAGAACTTTCATTCCAATTTACCAGAGAAATGGAAGGAAGACAATAGAATATTAAGGTTATATTTTGTTACAAAATTTTTCCTTTTTTTTTTATTTATAATTTTATTCTCCTAGAAAAATAGTGATAGAGGTGAAGACACGAAACAGAAAACAATAATAATATATTTTGCCAAACATATAATATACGGGATGTTTGGCACGACTAGATGAAGCTGTGAGCTGGAGGCTGGAGCTATAGTTTTTTAAAAAAAAAACAGGAGATTTTTGTTTTTATAAATGTGTTTGGTAAAAGTAGTTGTAGCCTTTAGTATTAAATAACATAAAAAGACATTGATATTAATTAAAAGTTGTAGTTTATAATTATTTGGAGGGTAAAAAAGTAAATTTGTTTGACCAAAATCTCAAACTCGTTTCGAAAAATACTTCAAGTAACTTCTCGTGAAAGACTTTTAAGAGCTTTCAAATTCAAATCAGAAGCTTAAGCTCCTATCAACCAAACGGAACTTTTGAGCTTGAGCTTTCAAAAATCAAAAGCTGAAGCTCCTAAAAGTTCCTAAAAGCTCCTTGCCAAACACATCCATAGTTATATTGTAGAAAGCTAAAACATAAAATTAGTTAGAAACTTTGTAAACTAAAGTTTCATTGTTAAGCATAACTGAATTGGATAGATGAATCTAAAATAAGATGATTTTTTGTATTTGTATCATATACATAGTAATACCATATATTCATATTCTATGGAAAAGGTTACGATTTTGTTTATAAGTAATGATAATTTTATTGCTTATGTATATGATGTATGTTAGAGACTTTTTTTAATTTTAAACTCATTTACGTTGTAAAAGCATTTATCTACTCATTAAAACAATCATTCGTTCAACCATACTGAACTAAATAAATACAAAATCAACAAAGTATTGTTTGAAGGTTTTTTGTTTTACATTATATAAGAACAAGTTGTTAGCGCTTTTGCTCAAGAACCAAACCAAATCATAGTACTTGTATGTGCACTTTGTAGTTTATTTTCATCTGGATTTCATTTAAATGGATCGAGATGACATAACTAAAACCTCATACGATTATTTTTTCTATGTTTTTATTTAACCTAGTTTGCGTGTTCAGTCTTTTGTGTTCGTCTTAGAGGTTGTTTGTTTATTTCTTAACAGAGCCATTAAGAGGCTCATTCAAGATTAAATGACCTCCTAATGATTCCATTAAGAAGTAAACAAACATCACCTTAGTCTTTTTGGATTCCTTTATTAATGTGTACACCTTATGTCGTAAAAAATACTTGAATGATAATGAGTATGAAAGAATAACTAGGGCCTAGGGGTGAGCATTGTATCAAATACTAAACCAAGCCAAAACCAAAATTCAAAATTATAGAATAATAGATCGGTTTCAAACCAGGCTGTAGACTTAATAAAAGAACATAAAATTTTAAAATTAAAGTGTATAGTTATAAAAACGAATTCGTTTCAAATACCAAATATATTTCTGGGAAACATTTTTTGTTCTGGTTTTGAATCACACAGTGATTACAACCCAAAAATGATTCTTTCAAAGTTCTTAAAAGAAAAACTAGACCAAACATAAGTATTACGCCCTGGTCCAATTTCAGTTTTGGTCTAGTGGGCTTTTAGCCCATTATATAGTCTATAGAGGCATAGAGCCTAACAAAAGCTTTTATTATTGGGGTTATGTTTTTACTAAATTACTAGTTTGTAAACCTGAGTTTAACATGGTTATAAATTTTAAAAATCAATTTCATTAATATTTTAAGATAATGTTTTAAAAATATTTTATCAAATTTATAATATCTACTTATATAATATAATATACTTAAATATAAATATAAATTCGAATTCAATGTTGAGTTTTATATTAAATAAGATTTAGTTTAGTTCTAGATTTGATTAGATATTATTTAAATTATTTTTGATATAGTTATAGATTTAAAAAATATAAGTTTTAAATAGCGGTACCAAGTGATACCACATGCAATAGCAGATGACGACACATAATAAAATAATTACTCTTTTTTTATAGCATTCATTTATTAATGGGTATTTCTTTATTCATTTGGTTTTGGTATAAAAAAACGTTGTTTCGTACTTTTTTTCATCAGTTATGTGAAAAATACAGTTTTATTAATCTTCTTTCTAAACCGTACTTTGACAAAACATAAATCCAAACGCACTGTAACTTTTTTTTATTCGAGTATCCAACTACCCATATTCTCTTATAATTTCTCTACAGAATAAAAAATTAACCACCTAATCATAAAATGTGATCACTTGTGAAATATGATTTAATACACACATGAAACATCAACAAATATCAACATTTTTTTGATCTTTTTATAATAATATCACTTCAATTACATATTAAGAATTTAAAAATACGTTTTACTCGCGGAATGAAATTTTAAAAGAAGTTCAATTTCAATTATTGTGCTTGTTGTGGTGTGGTAGTACATGACTTCCAATATGGTTACTTACTTACTGGTGTGGATTTTGATACGTTAGAAAGATTTTGATGAAATTTAATTAATTTTTTGTTCATTCTTTTTGTAATCTAAGGTCAGATTCAACTTGCGGAATGAAGTTCGATGAAATTGAAAGTTACATTTTGTGTTTTGAAAATTTGAATTATAAAAATTCTTGAATGAATTTGTCATTTCTACCAATTCAAAACATAATTTACATTTCAATACTTCACAAGTTCACAACATATGTTTCTAGCTCACATCAAACATCATGTCTCATCCCTCTCCATGAAACATAATAATAACTGGATTTTAAAGTCCAATTCCCCTAATTTAATTACACAATCCAAACATATACTAAAACGGTATTTGGTTCGCAGAATATTTACTCAAAGAATGGAATCTGTCAAAGGTAGGTATGAGTGAAGAATGAGGTAAAGTAGGATACATTTCTACACTTTAATAGTTTAATACTTCTATTTATTAAAATATAGAGGATATCATTATATTTTTTTAATATTAATGTTATTTTGTTATTATTTGACATTTTAACTTATTATAACTTAAGATTAATAATATATAGCTTTTTATGATGTTGTCTAATACTTATTATATTTTAAAATTTAAATTTTCTTTATAAAATTATATATAGTTTTTTCTTAACCAGCTGCAATGCACAAGATATAAAAAGTTTAGTTAGAATGTAACCTACAACTATTATTGAATAAGATATATAGAGGTGTCCAAAAATCTTTTGATTTTATTTAAGAAAACGGTTTTTCTTATTAATATATTATTTATAACTTAAATCAACTTTCCAAATTCTAACTCTTGTATTCCTAATAAAAATAATCTGAGAACATACATTCAAATACTGAAATACCCATGTCTCCAAAAGCGAAAAAAAGGCAAAACAATGTACAACTTTTTATCACATGATGTGAAAATTTAAAATTACTATTGCATATGAAAGGCAACATCTTTTTATCAAATGCCCATAAACTTTAAAAACAATTCAACTTCAACTTTGAACTTAGCATGGAATAGTAAAAGTGAAGAGGCATGGGAAGTTCACATGGGATTTTAATAAATCGACCCTCTTTCACTTTCTTTTTTAAGCGTAATAACTAAATAAAGCTGACCACCAGTCAACAACCCTTTATCTCATTCTCTAGAAATTCAAAAAAAAATAAAAAATTCCACCTCAATACAACCCCAAAAAGATTATTCAAAGTTAGAGAGAAGGGCTTTATTTTAGACATTTAACTTTGATCAACCAACATACATTTAATTTAGAGAGAATGGTGTGTTTAGTTCACGAAAATTAGTCATTTTTCCTTTCAGTTTTGTATTTGTAGTTTTCATGAAAACAACAGTTTCTACAAAACTTGAAAACTTATTTAGATTATGCCATTTTCAGAAAACAAGGGTTTTTAAAAAACCTGAAAACTTGTTTAGATTGTGCAATTTTCAGAAAACAAGGGTTTAAGAATCAAAAACATGTTTAGATGAGACGTTTTTCACTTTATGAAAACTTGAAGAAACATGTTTTTATATTTCACTTGTTTGATACGTTAGACATAATATATTTACCTCTCTATGTGCTAAATAAATCAAATAGCATTTATCAATTTCACATTGCACATTGTTCATCCAGGCTGAAATAAGCTTTGTATAATCGATACTACTAAAACAACATTTGTAGTTGGTTTATATGTGATGAACATGGAAGCAAGAAAACAACCAAACAAGAAGCGAAGAAGGCATAATTAAAGTTGAAATGAGATTAATTTGAGCAAATTAGCATTGTCAAAGTTGTTCTAAAGAGAAGAAGAAAGATGGTAGAAGGATCTTTTAGACAAAAAGATCCTAATAGATTCCAGTTAACTCGGAGATAGAACAGGAATCTACCCCCTAATGGAGCTCCATGCGATACAAACTCTCTCTTTCTTTCTTTTTTCACGTTAAGTTTTATACGACTTGACTCATCTCGACTCAGTGAGGCAAAACCGTAGCTCCATGAAAAACCGAAGCAAAAAAGATTGTATCTGATCATCCTTTTGTTCTCATGATCGTGATACTGCCTTTGCCACCTTCTGTGCGGATTTTGGTTTTACCAACAATGGGCTTCCCCGAGAAAGCAGATGTAGGGTATGATATAACAGGATCTTCGTAAGTTTTCTTGGATTTTGATGGCGGTGGAGTAAGGATCTTTTGGTTTATGTCCTTAAGAGTAACCGCTCCTTGCACACCACATGGTTTTACAAAGGCAAATGGAAGAACAACTGATGAATTCGCCCTCGTGGGTGTCTTGATCAAAGACCTTTTCCCTAGAATTATGCAAGATTAAATTAGTGTGGTCTTTAAGTGCAGGTGTCAATGCATTAGAATTATGATTTCTGATTATTTAGAAGGTGATACCAAGTTATTATGAGAAAGCTGATCATTGGGATAAATGTAAAATTACCCGACTAACTTGAATTTTAATCGCCTATCCATAAATTTTCAAGTGCCAATAATTACTTTTAAGTCTATGATAATGCACATCCAAACACCTGCTAAATTAACTATGGATTTCATTTTGTTCTTGAACCCTTTATCTTCTGTTTCATCAATTGTGGTTCGATTACCATGAACACAGTGCCGTTTCGGTCCCTTGATAAGTAGAACAAGGACTCAAGATCAATGTTATAGCAAAAGTAGTTTAGTCCATGATCTGTTTCTCTGATCAGGAAAAAATTTGGAAAAATATACATTTATTCACATTGATATTCTAATAATCCATAGGGGTATGGCTCTACATAATATCTACTCTTGTTCATTTAGCTAGTGTGGTCGTGTGGAACTATGTATAAGAAGCAGAACTTGTTCAATTGAGCAAGAAAGGGAAGACTGAAAACTTTAAAAACAAAAAAGTGTACCTTTGAAAATTACGTTATGACGAGTAGGAGTGCGTTCTTGAACCTTATTTCCTCCATTCTCAGGTTGTGAATTATTCGTATCTAAAATACCAATTAGACAGAAAATATTTAGGAAAGAAACAAAATGAATCAAACTTTACAATAGAATGAACTTTAAACAAGAAAATGTGCATGTACCTGGAAGACTCATCTGGATATCGGATGTCCCAGACAAATTCCTATTTTCAAAACAATGAATTAAGCAATCTCTTTTGTGGCAAAAACACACCAAATTATCACAAAATCAAAAGAAACATACATATCATCAGGGCTTAAATTCATCCCCGAGTCATTTACAAGGCAATCGGCAAGCCAGCATTCTGAAGATTGTTCCAAGCCATCATAACCAGATGCAGACGCAGACATATCATCTGGAAACACAACCTATTAGTCACTTTAAACTGAATAACATTCTGATATCATAGCATAGTACTTTTCAAGAGTCAAACCAGCAAATCCAGACACCCATTGTGCCATCTCAGAAAACGCCCCATCCAATGAGTCTTCCCTCTCCTAATCATAAGAACAAAAAACTAATGTCATTAAGCACAACTTGCTGCATATGACAAATAACCTCTGAAGAAACTATCAAAACTTAAGAACAAGGTTTGGACTTTGGAAGCAACATATTTGCAATGGGCAGCCCTGATACCAACCTTAGACTTCAAAAAGGCGGATGAGAAATCCTCATCACAAAGCGGAAGAACATTGACATCTGAAACCTCATCATCAAAATGCAGCATTCGGCGTCTCTTTGATTGAGAAGATGCCTCCCGACACAGCTCCATTCCTTTGATAGCGTTTACTGTTCAAGCCCACTTATATCAGATAAAAATAATCATATCTACAACTAAAACAGAAACACATCCACTCTAATGCAAGTATGTAAGTACCATTGTTGGTAACTTGATAAGCCAAATCCCCACAAGACTTCACAGGGGTTGTTTCAGTGAACACATAAGAAAGATCATCGTCATTCTCACTTACATTGTTCCAGAGACTATTAGATTCATCTGTTTACAATCCATATTATCCAAATCATTAGTCTCTACCAAATGTCTAGTATCAGTAAGAGGTTGTTTGTTTAGTTCTTAATGGAATCATTCAAAGGTAAAATGACCTCTTAATGATTCCATTAAGAGGTAAACAAACATGGCCTAAGTGATTCATAATATAAATGCTTAAAACAAAATCACGAGTCTTGCCTAGTTGCAAACCGTAATCTTCGCCTTTCCAGTCCCACATTTCATCACTGCAATACATGTGAATAAAAATTTTAACATTAAACTGCAAATTCATCATTGGCTCATTGCTAACACTTCATACTTCATATACAACATACATTCGAATGAGTTTTAATAAAACATTGTAAAGCATTTTATACAGAGAGAGAGAGAGAGAGAGAGAGAGAGAGAGAGACAACATTTACAATGTAAACATATCATGAACTCTTGGCAGAAAACTAAAAACTGATTAGTAATTAATTCCTTGATTTATACAATAAATTGGATGGCATGCATACATTTAGTGCTGGATCTATCAGAAAAGGAACATAAATGTGAAATTAAAGTTGAAAATCATCATTAAAACAAGTTTCATATCATGATGTATCTATCACTAAACACATTAATCACTTGATTAGCAAGCAAAATGATGTAGCAAACTCGATGAATCATATATTATTATATAATCAAATTGCTTTAACCAATTAAAAGTTGACCAAAAAATTATCCTTAATGCCGGCTTTAATATATAAAATTAAAAGAAAAAAAAAAAACACGATCCATTTCTATGAACATTTCACTCACCTGAATAGCATCTCAAATCAATCCACAATCACTTAAAAAAAACAAGTTAAAATCCAGCAAAACTGAATCAAATCAACACTCCGCAACTAATCTAAATCGTATTCGTTTCATAACAACGAGCATAAAATCCTCAAAATTCATCAAATCAACCAAACCGCAAGTCCTAAAATCCCTAAAACACAACAAAAATTAAACAGTCCACACATTTTTTCTCAAAAAAAATAAAAAATCATAGAATGCAGCAACAGAAGAGGAGGTTAGCACGTACGTCTGATTCTTGTTGTGGTCCATTCAAGTGAAGAATCAAATCTGCAGGTAAGTAAAGCAAATCAAACACAAAAACAAATCACTAGTGAACAGTTGTGTAATAAAAAAATTACAATCGGAACTAGCCGTTGAGATGGATTTGATGCAGAAAAGGTACGATTGAAAATGCGGAGAAGACGAGCAGAGTGGTGTCGAGATATGTGCAAAACCACCGATTCTCACGCACCACATACAATCACTTTTTGAGAGTGAGGGTGCGTGGGTTATGGATTTTGGGGGCTATTTATTAGTATGCGAGTGTTCTGAAGAATGGGGTAACCATGGGAGGAGACCAGGCTGAGAGGGCTTGAGAGACCCCCTTTTGCTTTCTTTTTTCTTTTTTCCTTTAACCGATAATGAGGCTATGTTTGTCAAACCTAGCTGTAGCTTTGTGGTTTTAAAAGTGATAGAGCTTTTAGTAGCTAAAGCTTTTGAAAACTGAAGCTTTTTAAAGAGTTGTAGTTTTTATTTCTATAAATGTGTTTGGTAAAAGTAGTTGTAGTTGTAATTTTTAGTATTAAATTACGTAAAAGGACATTAATATTAATTAAAAGTGGTAGTTTATAATTAATAGGAGGGTAAAAAAGTAATTAAGTATGACTAAAAGCTCCAGAGCTTTCCAAAAGGTACTTCTACTAGCTTTTTATAAAAGAGTTTAGTTTTTAGAAAATGAAAGCTCTATGTTTCCTTCTAAACAAAGCTTTTATTTTCTAGTAGAGCTTATAAAAATAAAAGCTCCTAAAAGCTTTAAAAAGCTCCTTACCAAACATAGCCTTAATTTATATTTAGGGTGTGTTTGTTTTCAATTAAGAGGGTCTTAATTTGGTCTGAAGTCTGAATTTCAGATCTTAATCTAATTTGTATTTTTTGTTTAAATTCAGACTTAAGAGGTTACAACCTCTGAATTTCCCTCTGAATTTTAAGCAAAAGATACTAGTCTGAATTAAAATCAGAGCCTCTTAATTTTAGATTTGAAGGCCTCCTCTTAATTTCAGACATGGTTTTCAGACTTCAGACGTTTAACCTCATAAAAAAACAAATATCACCTTAAATAACAGTTTATAACTCACGTATTACGTGGATATTTTTAATTAAATTTATTTATGAGTAAAAATAAAAACATACAAAAATAATAATCGTGTTTATTTTTTTATTATCTACAGATTAAAAAATAGAGTATATTTATCTTTTTAAAAAATATTAAATTGAATTTATCTTTTATTTTTTATAAGTTGTGATTATCTTTTTTGGTGAACGTAGATCTGACACGTGACATTTGATGTTTTCCTTTATTATACATAATAATAATAATTTCCACAACTAATTCGAATTTTTGCATTTGGATCTAATTATGATTATTATGGATAATAATGATAGATATTTATTTTAGGTAATCATTAATTTTAAATGTTACAAAATCTAATTTATTACTAATTAATTAATTAAAAAAATAAAATCAAAATTTAATGTAATTAAGTTAAGGTGTTAAGTTTGGAAAAAGAGGTGTTTCTTGTATTATAGAAGTGACATATGACATGAATTGTTTTGCTTTATTATAATATATATATGTTATGTTTTACATGGGTTGATTTAGAAAATACATATTTTTTTTATATTTTAATAAATTACTATAAAATATATATAATTAAAATAAAAAAATTGAAAGCTAGTTAAATTAAAGATAAAAAAATATTTAGCTGTATGATATTTAATAAAAAAATATTATTATATTGTATTATTTAAAACAGACAAACATAATATCTCAACAATTCAGAAAGTTATCCAAAATCTTTTAACATGGAATCCATTAGTTTGAACAATTCATTAATTTGAACTAAAAATATTATATCTGCTCTCCCCGAGAAAGATAAATTTTTTCATTATTGTAAAGGTCGATGGGGAAAAGAATGTGTTTGCAAAAAATGTCTCTTTTAATTTTTATTAACTTCAACTATGAAATATCAATGTAAGAAACAAAAAACTTCAATTATGTGAATGTTTATATATTTTGAAAATGATAAAAATATAAAAATGGAATATCTGAAAATCAACAATCAAAATTTATCATATTCACAATTGAAGTTTTATCAATTAAATTTTAAATCTTGTTACCAAAATAATTAACAAAATTTTTTAACTTCATTAACTACACTTCTACATTTAAATCCAGTTTTTTACATTTGAATTTAACTACTATCATTATAATGACACATATTTATTTTAGGTAAATATTAATTTAATATTAATTCATTAATGAAAAAATTAAAATCAAAATTTAGTGTAATTAAGTTAAGGTAGTAAATTTGAAAAGTGAATTAAAAAAATGACATAGGTATAATTATTGATTTTAATTAAGGGTATAAGAGACATTTCATAAATAATTATGAGTTGTCATTAATCTTGACCATTGATATTTTTTCCATCCAATGGTACAGAAACTCCAAGTGGTTTTCTTATTTTATATAGTATAGATTCCATACTTTTATTATTTAAATATCTTTTATATTTTAGACCATGTTTGTTTCTATCAATTTCATATCTTAATTCGTTTTAAATCATAAAATTCAGATCTTAAATGATCTAAAACTATTTGTTGCATTTCAGAATTTGTAACACCCCGACTCCCGAGCAGGTACGTGTAATTATCCTATTGACCAATTATTTTATTGAGTATTGCGTTGGTCCAATTGCGTCCCGTATAGTGGATTATACGTGTCGGGACGGGGGATTACGTGGATTCGGAATGTAATTTTAGTGGATAAATTATAATTATGGATTCACGGGATTAAATGGGATTTATTGATATAAATAGTGGATTTTTGATATTGGGGTCGGGTATCGGTGTCGAACCCGCGATATAACGGGATCCGTTTATGTGATATATGTATGTGTGACGTTGCTTCCTTATCTCCCTTTTTGTGCAAAACCTAAGATAAGTGTGTGTGTGATCCTATGCTACTGATTCAGTGAGATTGAAGCCAATTGAGTGGAGTTAATTGCTGGAAATTGGATTTAAAAGCTTCCATAAGTGTTCTTGGAGTTTCAAGGTAAGAAATCTTCCAATTGAATTTGATTTTGTGTGTTTAGCATTGAGATATGTTGGGAATTGTTGTGGAATTGAGTTAGTAGTGTTCTAGTATCATTTATGTGTAAATTAGCTGCTGGGAATCGAGGTTGTGGGGTTAAAAACCCCTGGACAGAACAGAAACAGAAAGCAGGGGCCTGCTGTTCGACGCGAGCGCGAGCGCGACGCGCTTAGCGCGGCCGCGATGTTCTTCCTCGAGCGCGGGCCGCGATCGGGCTTCTGCGGGCTTGGGTCGGTTTGGGCTTTGGGGGTCCGTTGGGTTATTTTGTGGGTTCATTTGGGTATATTAACAGTTATGGGATAATCGAGATTAATCTGGGAGAATTAATTTGTGTACAGGGATTCCCAGAGATTGTTACGGGCCGGGTTCGGATCAGACAGTTAGGGAAATTGTGCAGGGTGATCCAGGTGAGTACGCGAGACTTTTTCCAAAGACTAGTCGTTGTCTTTCGAGTCTTTTGTGTTAATATTTCATATGTGATTATATGAATTGTTTGGGCACTGCGAGTTGCCCCTCAGGTATGATCTTTCTTTCTTACTATGTGTTATATTTGAGATCCATTACTATATATTGCGATGAGTATCGTGGGAGCTGTGTAGCTCTGTTTGACCCTGTGAAGGGTTCCCATATATATATATATGCGGCCGTTATTCCTGTTAGCTTCCACGGGCGTGGTTTGGCTCCAGGGGGGGAGGGATCCCCAATTGAGATGAGTATCTCTTTCTGTATTGGATCTCTAGGGTCTCTGAGTAGAGACTCGTTGGCATGTGTTATGCCACGTAGTGTAGGGCTGCCATGTGACATGCAATGTGTGATTATGTGAATTGTGCAGTGTCTAAACCTTGTGTACTCACGAGCTGCGAAGCTTACGTATTCGAGTCTGATGTGTGTATCAGGGGACCGAAGATAGGACCGCCAGCTCCTGAGCGACGATAGGAGCTTGACTTGCTGCGATTGGGAGATTCTGCTTTTGTTATCTGTATGTGATTACTTTGCTAGAAACCTTGGGACAAATGATACTGGGTTGTATGTGAATATTTGGGTCCGGGTCGGGTCTTGTATGTCGGGTTGACTTTTGGATATTATGGTTAATGTGCGTAAAATGTTTTAATTAATCAGTGTTTGTGTAAACCCTTGACATGTGTGATGGATTGTGATTGCGTTAATGCCACATGTGTATTGTAAATGACGTGGCTTTTAGCTGGGATTAGAGGGTGTTACAGAATTAAATGAAATTTATATGTTAAGTGATTTCGGAATGTTTGTTAATTTTCAGACTTAAGATCTTAGAAAATTCTGAAATTAGGTATGAAAATTAAGAAATGAACTCCTGTCTAAAATCTAAAATTAACGAAGTTTTTCTTTCTAAATTAAATCAATATTTATTTAACAAAAATATTAAATTCAGTTTAATTAATTAAAACTAATTATATAATTATTAATTAAAAAAATTATTCATTTTACTTAATTAAAATTGTTTTAATATGTTAATTAAACAAATTAATTAAATATAATATATAAATAATTTAAAGCCTAAATTATAATTAATAGTCTTAAATTTTCGGAGTTCAAACTTAAAGACCACATCTTAATTTTCAGACGTGATATTCTACTTCAGACATTTAAGCTCTTATAAAAACAACACGTTAATTAGTTCTAAATTATTCTGTACAATTTTATTTTTGGCTATATTTTAAAAAAATAATTTTCTTTTTTCATTTTTGTGCTTGTTTCACACAATTAACGGGTACCTAGAGCTTTTATTAATATATTTAGTAAATAGTTAAAGTTGTAAACTATAATATAATATAAACATTCATGTAAATAAACAAAATCAAATTAAAATCATTTTAATAACTAATATTATTTTGGTAATTATATTTTTCATAAGTTCAACTACTTTTAAAATCTACTTGAAGTGCACCATAAAAAAAATTATTCATCCATAAATGATAAACTCTTATAACTTGTGCGCCAAACATACTTGTATCTGGACTTTTTCATCAATCTATTTAAGTCCATCAAGATATTTATATGTGACTTTGACAAGTAAACAACATAAGACTTAAACAGTTGGAAAGAAAGTCTAGTCGCTTAATCATGAAAATAGAAAAAGATTGTTATTTTTTTTTCTAATATTAAATTATTTAATAAACTAATTGTTTTACCGGCCTCTTAGGTAACAATTTAAAAATATATATTTTTGAATATTACAAAAAAAATTATTTAGAAATTTAAACAGTTGTAAAATAATTCTTCATCACAAAAATAAAGAAAGAAAGTTTATTTTTTTTTCTACATTAACCTTTTTATTCATGTAAAAACTTTAATCTTTTCATGATAGAGTATATGATTGTATATGAAAATTTAGCATTTAAAATATAAGAAAATAATTAATTATAAATTATATTCAACTAAAACTTACCATAAATAAATAAATACAAATAAATTATCATTTATTTTTTAGAAGAGAAAAAACTAAGTAAATTTAATTACCTTATAAAACTTAAACATAAAAGAATACAAATGATAAAGCAAAATATAAACATAAATAGTAAATTAATTATCTTATATGCTAATTCAATAAATAAATAACTTTATTGACATATGACTTTTATGCTTAGTTATTTATAAATAAATACTAAAAATATTACGTTGAGAATAATAAAACGAAAGAATAACAATCAACCGCATGCAGCCAAAATAATTCAAATTTATTTATGTGATATTTATAAATTAGAAATATTTTATAAAGCAGATATCAAATGTTACACACACAATATAATATTTAATTAAGTGCTATGAAAAAAATCCATATATCACTATCTAATTCAAACTAATATTGATTAATAAATACGTATCTCTGTTTATTGACAAAATACAATAACAATGACTCATATATTAATATTACGAATATATGATAATTATTAAAATAATATTAAATACTTATTCTGTAAATATCATTATACAAATAATAAATAGGATTGCATCTATTTTAATATAATATATATATATATATACACACACACACACGGGATTGTTTAATCCGCATATTGCAGCGAGATCATAAGCAAACGATAAAAATGTTGTCGTTTTAAAAGTAGTTCGGATGAAAAAAATTATATTAGAATGTAGATATCAATACTGTAATAATAATGATATATTCAAATTTTTATAAAATATAATATAAAATATTATAACAAAAGAATAAAACAGTAATATATCGTATAAAAGATGAAAAATAAGTCAGGTGCAAACCTGTCTGCCTAATGAAAATAGCTCCGAAAGGTAATAAATTTTATATCGAAAGGTAGATAAAAATAATCCAATCATAATGATATATTCAACTTTTTATAAAACAAAATAAATCTATTAAACAATAAAATTGTTGTCAATTTAAAACTAGTCTGGACGAACAAAAATTTATACTGGAATATAAATATCAATAACGCGATCATAATGATATATTTGAATTTTTTTTTAAAATATAATATGAAAGGTTAAACATTGAAACAAAACAACCATATATCATATATTTAAAATAAAAGTAAGATCAAAGAGTAAATCTATCTGCCTAATGAAAATAATTCTGACCGACAATATCTATTATATAGAAACAAAAAATTATATATTATTATATTATATTATATACAAGAAAAGTGTCATTTAGTGACACACACTTTTAGTGACACATTAATAAGTGTCACTATATCTTACTTTTAGTGACACTTATGAAAAAATGTAGGTATAGAGTAATCTTTTACTCACACTTTTTCTAAATTAGTGATACAAACACATACAATTTTAGTCACTATATATCTATACCCACTCCACTTTTACCCACTCTTTTTGTTGTAAAAAAAGTGTCACTATAGATATCAAAATGTTTTACCTACACAACAAAAAGTGTGGGTAAAAGTGAAGTGGGTATAGATATATAGTGACTAAAAATGTATGTGTTTGTGTAACTAATTTAGAAAAAGTGTGGGTAAAAGATTGCTCTATAACTACACTTTTTCATAAGTGTCATTAAAAGCAAGATATAGTGACACTTTTTTTTGTGTCACTAAAAGTGTGTGTCACTAAATGACACTTTTCTTGTAGTGATAAAGTAATAAAATAAGTCAATTGTTTATTTGTAAAACATGTAGATAAAAATAATGTGATCATAATGATATATATTGTAATTTCTATAATATATAATATCAATTGTTATAACAGAAAAATAAACAGTTATGTATTATATATAGAATAAAATTATTCATCAGCTGCATATCTGCCAGGTTAATTAAAATGGTTTCGATGATAATAAATTTTATATCGGATTGTAGATGAAAATAATGCAATATCAAAAGTTATTATTGATAAACAAAAATGTTATATATTATATATAAAATAATAAAAAAAGCCAGTTGCGTACATGCTGCTTGAGCTGCCTGCCTGTGAGGTTCACTGTTTCAATGAATAGTAATCCGCGTTTGTAAATAGTATATATTGATAATATGTGTGTAGGTTCCCGGAAATATCACTTATTCTTACGATATCAAAATTAACATTCCAAATTATTTTTAAAAAATTGTACATAAAATATGTAAAATAACATTATAAGTTAATATAAGTTGTTATCGTGTGTTTTTTCGCCGGCGGCAAAGGATTGTCCGGTTAGTGGTGAAAAGGAAGTTGAGAAGTCGTTTCAAATTTCTAGAGTTGAAGAGACAGACTTAGAAGAAGGCGAATTCATTAATCCTGATAAGTTTATCAAGGGTGAAAATTTAATGCAGGACGGCTCAAAGTCTAATTCTCTTATTAATTCAAATGATGGGCTTGGTGAATTGGGCTGTGAAAAGCAGGTTGTCTCCCCTAATGATCCATCGGGCCTGGTTGTCTCCCCAAAAGAATTATTGGGCCAGGATATTCATGCTGGCCAATCTTCTTGCTGTGGGTCACAGCCCAACTAATAATAGAAGTGAAAATCACCCCAATTCGGATGCGGATCTGGTTCAGCATATTTCCACTGTGATTCCCGGTTTTGACCTAAATCTTCCCATTGTTCCTTGTTCCCGTTCAGTGGTCTCCATTCCAGATTCTCGCTTACTTAATCAGTATAAACCTGGGATGAAATCCTTCTCTTATAATAGATTTTTCGAAGATCGAGGAGAGATGGAGAAAAAACAGAAGAAATGCAATCTTACGTAGCAGATCCAGATCTTCGATGTTTGGAAGCCTTGACGCTAGGGACAAGCTTCAGTCGGTAGGGAATGGTAAAGAGGCAAGGTTCGAGAATGAGGTTGATTCTTCGATTTTGCATGAAGTCAATGAAACCATTACAGTCGGTAACAAAATTGGTTTCAATATGGAAGGTTTTGAAGCTGAGGTCGAAAATTTGGTTAAGGATAATCTGGGGGTGAATATGGGTGATCAATGAACTTTTTATCCCTTAACATTCGTGGCATTGGTGGGGGAAAAAAGCAGTCTGGGTAAGAAGGCTTCAAAAGGACCTGAATACACATTTTGTAGCAATTCAGGAAACGCGGTTCTCAAATCCTGAGAAAATTAAGGTTAACAATTTTTGGAGATGTAATACGGTTGATTTTGAGATAGTCGCAGCAAATGGGAGGTCAGGAGGCTTGATTAGTATGTGGGATTCCTCTGTCTTTTCTAAGGTGGATTCTCTTCAAGGATCAAATTATCTAATAATCAAAGAAAAATTAAAAGGTATTAATCCTTTTATTTTTTGGCGAATATTTATGCTCCTTGTTCGGCTTCAAATAGATATTCTTTATGGGATGAACTGAAGTCAAAAGTAATTTCAAATAGTGGAGTTTGGGTTATTTTGGGTGATTTCAATGAACTCAGGTGTAAGAAAGAAAGAATTGGATCTTCGTTTTCACAAGTTGCTGCTGATAAGTTCAGTTGTTTTATATCTGAGGCCGGAATCACCGAATTAAAGCTGGGGGCCAAAGATTTACCTGGATTAGTGAAGATGGTTCATCTCTTAGCAAGTTGGATAGGATTTTCGTCTCTTCGGAATTCTTGGATTTTTGGCCGGAGGCTTCTGCCACTGTGCTTAACAGAGAATTGTCGGATCATTGTCCAATTTCCCTATCTTGTTTGGGTGAAAGGTTTGGCCCCATTCCGTTCAGATTCTATAATTCTTGGATTTCCCATAAAGAGTTTCAAGTTGTGGTGGAAAAGCGTGGAATGGATGGAGAGGAGTAGGAAAAGCAGATTGGAAATTACATAAAAAACTTAAAGCAGTCAAAGAGGGTCTTAAGAAATGGAAAGGTGAGGTTTTGGACAAAGAAATGTTGGAGATCAGTGTTCTTAAAAAGAAGGTGGATGTCATGGAAAAAATGGCCGAGTTTAGGCCATTAAAGGATAATGAACTGATGGAAAGAAAGTTGTGGTTGAAAGATATCCGTGAAAGAGAATATGCGAAAGCACTGGATTTAAAACAAAAAGCCAGAATAAAATGGATGGTGGATGGCGACGAAAATTCCAGTTTTTTCATGGTACTATCAAGGCTAATCTATGCAGAAATAGGCTAAACGGCTTATTAATTTGGTGTATGGGTGGATGAGCCTAAGAGAATTGGTGAAGAAGTGTATAACTTCTTTTCGGCAAAGTTTAAGGAGACGTTATTGCGTAGACCTAGATTTGAAAGCCCCAGATTTAGTAAAGTCTCTGCGGTGGAAAATGAGTTTTTGACTGCTCCTTTCTCGCTGCTGGAAGTAAAAGCTGCTGTATGGGCTTGCGGTAGTGAGAAAGCTCCGGGTCCAGACGGGTTCACGTTCAAGTTTATTAAGCATGAATGGATTTTGATGCAAAAAGACATATTTGATATGGTAAAGCAATTTGAAAGGGATGGGAGGTTCTCTGCTGGTTGTAACGCCTCATTTATCTCTCTGTTCCCGAAAATTAAAGATCCTCTTTCTCTTAAATATTTTCGTCCCATTAGTTTGATTGGCTGCTTGTACAAGATCATAGCTAAAGTGTTGGCGGAAAGGCTGAAAAGGGTTGTGGGCAATGTAATCGGTTGTGAGCAATCGGCTTACATAGAGGGTAGACAAATTCTCGACGGACCCTTAATTCTGAATGAAATATGTAGTTGGGCCAAAAGACGAAAAGATAAATTGATGTTATTTAAAGTAGATTTTGAGAAGGCTTTCGATTCAGTGAGTTGGAGCTATCTTGATGCGAATATGGAGCAAATGAATTTCGATCCTAAATGGAGAAAATGGATAAATGGGTGTCTCAAGTCGGCTAGAGCTTCGGTGTTAATCAATGGTTCGCCTTCAAAAGAATTCGAAATTTCTCGGGGTTTAAGGCAAGGGGATCCATTATCCCCGTTCTTATTCATTTTAGCCATGGAAGGTCTTCACATTGCTATGGAAGAGGCTGTCAGAAATAAATTGTTTTCAGGTATTTCTCTTCCTAATGGCGGTCATGTGTTGTCTCACTTAATGTTCGCTGATGATGTGCTTTTTGTTGGCAAATGGGATTCCTCTAATATGTTGAAAATCAGATTTTGAATTGTTTTCATTTGGCGTCGGGTCTTAAAGTAAATTATGATAAAAGTAAAGTATTTGGTATTGGAGCTACTAATGGGAAGTTTCTCAGTTTGCTGCGCTGGCAAGATGTGAGGAGGCGAAATTGTCATTTTCTTATCTGGGTGTCTCAATTGGTGCTAATATGAGTTTGGTGAAGTCTTGGAAATCTATCATTGATAAAGTTTCTGCCAAGTTATCGTTGTGGAAGGCCAAAACCATTTCTTTTGGCGCGAGAATCACGTTATGCAAATCAATCTTAGGTAGCCTGCCTTTATTTTATTTGTCCATCTTCAAAGCCCCTGCGAAAGTAATAAATTTAATTGACAAAATCAGAAGACAATTTATTTGGGGTACTTCTATCTCTGGAAAATCCAAAATTGCTTGGGTCAACTGGAAAAAAACCATTGCCCCTAAGAAATTCGGGGGTTTGGGTTTAGGATCTCTAAATACCATGAATTTGGCGTTGCTTTTGAAATGGTGGTGGAGGTTTCGTCAGAAAAAAAGCATTGTGGAACAAAGTCATCACTGCAATTCATTCTATTCAGGGTGAGGAGGCTCTACATTTGGCTGATAAAAGAATTTCGGGTGTCTGGCTAAGTATTGTTAAGGCGGGTATGTCACTTTTTTCTCTAAATCTTAATTGTGATGAGCTTTTTTCCAGAGTTGTTGGTGCTGGTGGAACTATAAAATTCTGGAAAGATAAATGGTGGGGTTCTACCCCTCTCTGCTGCCTGTATCCTGATCTTTATGAATACGAAGTGAACAAAGATTGTACCATTAAGTCTAGAGTTATGCTTTCAAGTAATGGAGTGGGGGCGATTTTTAGATGGGAATGGAGTTGCAACTTGGTTGGTGAGGGTCTGGACAGCCTAGTCGCTGATCTGGAGGTTTTTCTTAGGGAGGTAAGGTTGGCTTCTGGGAAAGATAATTGGAAATGGGAAGGAGATTCGTCTGGAGTTTTTTCAGTTCCTTCTTGCAGAAATCTAATTGATAGAGTTGAATATGATGGTGAGTTTAATAAATGCTTTTGGAATAAATGGCTCCCGCCTAAGGTTAATTGTTTTCTCTGGAAACTCTTTCTTAGAAGACTTCATACTCGGGAAAATCTGGGTTTGAGGGGAATAAGTCTACCGGATTTGTCATGCCCTTTTTGAGTAAGGAACATTTATTTTATTCATGTTCTTTGAGTAAGGAGTTATGGAGATGGTTCTTATCCTGGTGCGATATTTCGTGTACTGTGTTCCATAGCCTTGACAGTTTGTTGGAAGCTATATTGGTTCAAGGTAATTCTAGGAGGAGGAAAAAATTTCTTGAAACGGCGATTGGAGGACTTTTATGGCTTTTATGGAAAGCTAGAAATGATTTGATATTTAATGGAGTTCGTTCGTCGGCCTCAATGATAAGAGATGAATTTCAAGCCTTGTTATTTTCTTGGTTAAAAATGAGGGCGGAGTGCAAGTCTTTGATTTGGTCTTTGTGGGTTTCGTCCCCTCTTTCGTTGATGTAGTTTCTGCTGCTGTATCTTTTATTTCTTTCTTTCTTGTATTTCTAGCTTCTTGCTAGTGCCCCGTTTTATTTCTCTTAATAATATTTGGAATCCGAGTTGTTTTGGGGTGATGGCATTGCCGAAGCTCCTTGGCTCGTTTCCCTTTGCTGTTCAAAAAATATTAATATCAATGTAGGGATGAGATTTTTATACCGAATACCGGTACCGAACCGATACATTTGGTCCGGTATTCGGTTCTTGTTTTTTGTTTAAATCAGGATCGGTACTAACCGGTTCGGTACCACTTAAAAAATTGGTAATACCGGTACCGGTACTGAATAGGAAAAGGCTCACAAGTGTTCACCCATCTAATTATCGATTCCAATTTATGTGGTCAAATATTATTTTACTCTCATATATTTGCGGATTGTAGATTTGATTCGGAATGATCTTTTATGTTTTTTGAGTTTTACATCTTGTTACTTCACATATACATTTGTTAACTTTAGTTATTTTTACATGATTTTGCGGGTTGTGGATTTGAAAGCTACAATGGATAAATTCGGTCAAATAGTTCATACATATTTGGAATGATTTTTAAACGACTATTCTTCTTTTTTAATCCATGAATTTATTGCTGTTTATTTTCTTGAATTTTCGGTACCAAATTCGGTATAGTACCGTAAAAACGGTACCGGTCACTTAAATTCGGTTCGGTATTCGGTACCTTTAATCACACAAAAAATTTATCAGTACTAACCGGTTCGGTGTCGGTCCAATACCGAACTCATCCATATATCAATGGCTTCTTGTGTCATGTAATACTAAAAATTACAACTCCAACTGCTTTTATCAAACACATTTATAAAAACAAAAATTACAGCTATTTTAAAAAGATACAACTATTAAAAGTTTTAGCCTCCCGTTTGAAGCTTAACCTAATCGTGCCAAACCGTCTCAAACTCAATACATGTATAAAAGTTGTTTCCGACAGATAAATGATTATAGCAATTAACTTCAGTATTTATATATTTGACCAAATCTTATAAATAGGTCATTAAGTGTGTTCAAACATGCATTTAGTGACTATTGTTATTTCAAGTATCATACAATATTTTCAGTGTTTCATAACAAAATATCTCATTTTGAATTTTTGATTATTTAACATTAGAATAAACAGATATCCTAAGTTCTAAATAATATAAGAAGTCTTGAGTATTAAAAATAAACAATAAAAGAATTAATCATGTTTTAGTTTCAAAGCATTTAAGTATCTTATTTCTTTATTTTCTGTATTTTTTAATTGTAATAAACATTTTAGAGCTTACATGCGAAGACCTCCTAAGAATAAAACGAAATTATATTTAAAAAGTTTTATTTAAATGTAGCTTATGAATTAAAATGAATTAAAGATTCTAAAATCATAAATTTAAATTGTCATAAGTTTGTGTGGTACATACAACATAGCCCAAAAATATGTTTTATTGATAATTTAAAAACCAAAATTTGAAATATACAAATCAGTAAATTGTTGGCACTCTCTCACTTTTGTCATTCTTTAGAGTATAACTCGTGTGCGTCCCTATGAAATTATTCTACATGTTTAAATAGAATCATCTAAACTCTTAAAAAATATACTTATATACGTTGTTATATGATTCATCTATATATAATGAAAATAAGAACATTTATTGTTACATGTCTCGTCCTTATCATGATATCAAGTGTTATTGACGATTTATTATTTTAAATTATCAATATATAATATAATCTAATTATTTAGGGTATATTTGACACACAGCTTATTGAAATTTATGAAAAAGTTGAGCTTATGGTTTTCAAAAATTCTAAATTTGTTTGACCGACACTTTTTTAAGGAGCTTCAAGAAAAACTTTATTTAATAAATGTTATTTTTGTAATTTTATTTTTCATAAGCTTAAGTTGCTTCTAAAAACTACTTGAAATAGCCTATGATTTTAATAAGCTACTGGAAAAAAGTCATCCAAACGCAGTTTATGGATAAAAAGTAGTTGGAGCTTCTGAAAACCATAAGCTTAAATGCCTAAGCTCCAATAAGCTCTTAAATATACGTGCCAAAGAGACTCTTCAAGTAGTTTAGAAATTAGCTTGAACTTATCACAAATAAAATTACAAATATACACTTTCACTCTTTCAGTTACTTTTAATAACACCATTTAATATCTTACTCTCCAAGTATTAATTTTTTTATAACTTTTATTTATCATGTAAATTTAAAAATGATATATTTTAATAACATTAAATGATTATATAACTTTACTATTTTTGTTTGTTATAAAATCTTTAGTCTGTTTTTAAATATATAAAATAATTTTACTTTTTAAACTTTTGTTTAATTTATTTCATCATCCACTCAATATTATATATATATATATATATATATATATATATATATATATATATATATATATATATATATATATATATATATATATAATATGGTTCGTGTGAGTACCTATAAAATGCAGAGTACCGTGAGTACCTGTGAACACACGGGTTTAAGATGTGAACATGCTCCAAAAAAAGTTTTTTTTAAAATTTTTTTTTCATATTCATTTAGATACAAATAATATAAGCATATTTGTAAAAGAATTACACGCATTCACACTTCGTAGCCTCTTAAAAGTCATGTGAACATGGAAAATTCATGTGAACATGCTTAGCTGTGAACATACGTTCACAACAGTGCAGTTCATGTGAACTTGCACGTTTCACATAGTTATAGTGTGTGTTTATGTATGATTTTGTGCAAGTAGTCTTATATTATTAATTTAAACATGATTATGAAAAAAAATTTCAAAAAAAATAATTTTAAGCGAGGTACCTCCGGTACTCCGCAAAACTAGTGGTACTCATTTGAACCTAAATATATATATATATATATATATATATATATATATATATATATATATATATATATAGGGATGGGTTCAATGGAATACATCTATGCATCGAAGAACCTTGGAGAACCACAATGCATCGCTAGAAAATCGTAATGCATCACGTGGAAATAATACTGCATCACGCGAGAATTGTGACGCATATTAGGTGGTGCATGGAGGTCCTTCGATGTTCTTCGATGCATGGAGGTTCTCCATTGAACCCCCTATATAAATTATATATTATACATGAAAACGTATTTTTACATTAAACTATCAGAGAAGACATTACTAATATAAACTAATAATTTATCTTAAAATTTTTTATAAATTCTAAGTACCTTGATAACTTTATATGACTTATATATAAATAAGAGGGTGACATTTTAACATCTACAGGGCCGTGCCATGGATTTCATGGGCCCTGTGCAAAAATCACAAAGAGACCCTTTGATTACAAAAATTTCAAACATTTATACAAAATAGAAAATAGCCAAATACAACTTACCTTTATTCCAACTCTCAACTGATGAACCACATAGTAATTTTCCATTTCCAAGTAAAAAGGGTCAACAGCTATGCTAAGAAAATGAAAAAACAAAACGAAAACACACTAGAGTATATCACTGTTTTAATACCTACAACTCAATGTGATAATTATAATAGTCGCTTCCTCTCCCAACAAAGTGCCGCTGGGCAGTTGCAATTCTAAGGGCAAAGACAAAAGAGAATTTGAGCTTCTAAAATTTAAACTAAATAAATCCATTAGATTTTTTTTTTGAGGCCCTAAAAGAATGGGGGCCCTGTGCGAAAGCCCACATTGAACATGCCAAGGACCGTGCCTGAACATAGGGATGGCAAAAAAAACCGAAACCGACGGGGAAAACCGAAAACCGACGTAAGCGGGCCGGGTTCGGGGACACTAATCGGGGACGGGGACGGTTTCGGGGAAAACCGCTAGGATTTTAACGGGGATGGTGCCGGGGCCGGTATTAGGTAAATAACCGATTACCCGGCCCGATTAACCGTTTAAGAGGCCCGCTTAAAAAACCGATTATTTTATATATATATATATATATATATATATATATATATATATATATATATATATATATATATATATATATATATATTTTTTTTTATTTTCTTTTCATAAACTTTATTTTGTGGTTTGTAACCGTATTGTTGGTTGGAACATTTCGTAGTGTCGTCTTTCGAACATTGTAATCCTAGTTTATGCATCTTTTAATTGTCGCCGTAACAAGATTTAATCGTTCTCATTAAATGGGGATTTTTGCGGTGAAAATTAACCGTTTAATTAACCGTTTACATTAAATGGTGAAAACCGAATCCCCGCGGTGAAAACCGAATCCCCGACGGGGATCCCCGTATAAATCCCCGCGGTTTTTCAAACGGGGATGGTATGCGGTTTTTTAAACGGGGACGGGGACGGGGGGACTGATCCCCGGCCCGAAACCGGCCCGTTGCCATCCCTACCTGAACATCTAAACTAAATACATAAAGATTTGAAGAAATACTCTAATATATAAATTTATGATTTTATATATAAAATATATGCTTAAAACTATTATAATTTTTAATAATATTATAGTTTTATTTTATATCTATTTTGATTTTGTATTTATATGTCCTTTATGTTTTTTGATAATTAATATTATCCAACTCTAGCTTGTCGAACATGTATTACTTAAAAAACTTCCATCTATTAGCTACCAGCTCCAACTAAAAGCTAATTTCGTCAAACATACCACAAATCAAATTTATAATTTGAATATTATTTTTTAGCTGTAAGACCTACGCGTAAACCAATTGTGCATGGGTCTAAATATTATTTTGTTAAAATTCTTTATATATGAATATGATTAACAAGAACTATGTTTACCATGTGTTGCTCTTTTACCGCATCATATTTGTTGTGTTTATCTAATTAAATATCTCTTTTGTATTTATGTACTATTTTGTGTGTTTGTCGCTCCGCAACGTACCTGAGTTTTGTTTTTTCTATCACTTTTTATTAGTTTAAATTAAATTAAATTTAAATTATTTTATAATTTATTTATGTTTATCTATATATCTATACCAATATTTAATGTGTTTATAAATTTATTTTTATCATTAATTTAATCTAACTTAAATCTGAATCCAATATTTATTTTATCTATGCTTATTTATATATCTATTTTAGAAAATATTTATATGTTCATACATTTATTAGAGTATATTAAAAAAATTACAATTTATGCAAAAAAAAAAAGGTATTAAAAGTTGTTAAATTATGAAGTAGGCATTATTTCATATATTTGAAAAGCAAAAATATAAACATTGGGTTATATGCCAAAAATAACAACAACTTTTTGTAGTTTTACCGTTTATACCCACATTATTTATTTTTTATCATTAATAGCAACAACTTTTATATTTTTTTTACCGATTATACCAACTTTTGACCTGAAAACCTGCTATAGCAGGTTACCATCAATTAATACCAACAACTTTTATCTTTTTACCAATAATAGCAACAACGTTTTATATTTTTACCAATAATAGCAGCGACTTTTAACTTTACCAATAATAAAAACATATCAAATTAAATTTTCCTTTATCTTTAACTAATCATTATTTAAAAAAAAAACTAAATTTATGAAAAGCGAAACACAATCAAATAAGTTCATAATCCATTTTTTTGTTTAAATTTTGTTAGAGATAAATCAAATGCAATGTGTGTCTATGAAAGTTTAAAAAATATGTTTTCTTTAAGCATTAAAAAATGAAGATTATTTTGATTAGGGGTGAGCATGGATCGGTTATTGGCAAAAACCAAACCGAAACATCGGTTTCTATATTCAAGATACCGTTCGATTTGGATTTTAAACTTTTGATTTTTTGGTTTTTATTTCGGTTTCAGTTTGGTTTCAGTTTTTCTTTGTCATGGTTTTCAATCTCAAGTCTTTCTTTCTAAAACCAAAAACCACACACACACACACACACACAGATATATATATATATTGGAATAAACATATATATGGATACATAAAATCAAAGTATATAACACTTAATGCATTCTTTTACAAACAAGATTTAGACATTAAATCATTTTATCATTCAAAACCATGAAAATATACAAATGCAATAATAATAATCATCATAATATGCAAAGTGAGTGTTAGTCTCATATGAAATTTAGACATTGAAAAGTTAAAACTTTCAATAAAAAACTTAAATGAAGAAATGTAACGAAGGAAGAGTTTTTATAAATTTTAAAATCATAAAACTTCAGTTCGGTTTGGTTTTTCCCGGTTTATTTTGACCTCCAAACCGAAATTTTTGGTTTTTGAAAATTCAAAGTCCAAACTGTTTGGTTTTTTGGTTCCGGTTTTTTGGTTTTTTTCGGTTTTAGATTGGTTTTTGGTTTTTTGCACACTCCTAATTTTGATATGTCATATTTTCATGCATAGCCTTATAGGGGTATGACAGGGGCGACCATTTAAGTGTAACATGACAACGTGAAACTTTATTTTGTATAAGATATCACAGAAATATAATGAACACATTATGCTATATTTGTATTATTTGTTGGATACTTATTACAACAATATTTGCATTATTTATTTATGTGATAAATAAAAATGAATAATAATAAATAATTATGATCTAATTATGGATAATTAGTCTTTTATTTATTTGATAAATAAAATGATAATATTTAAAAGACACGTCCCTTTATTTTATGGAAGATTATATATGATTTGAATTTATGAAAATCAGATGACGTTCAAATAAATAAATAATGCAAATATTGTTGAATTAAGTATCCAAAAAAGAATACAAATGTTGCATAATGTGTTCATTATATTTCTATGACATCTTATACAAAATGATTTGAGTTTCACTTTGTCATGTTACACTTAAATGGTCGACCCTATCATACCTCTAAAACCCGGCTATGCATGAAAATATGACACATCAAAATAATCTTCATTTTTTAATGTCTATAGAAAACGTATTTTCTTTATCTCTTTTATAGGCACACATTGCATTTGATTTATTTCTAACAAAATTTAAACAAAAAATGGATTATGAACTTATTTGATTGTGTTTCGATTTTAATAAATTTAGTTTCTTTAAAGTAATGATTAGTTAAAGATACATGAAAATTTAATGTGATATGTTTTATTATTGGTAAAAAGTTAAAAATCGTTGCTATTATTGGTAAAAAGTTAAAATGTTGTTGCTATTATTGGTAAAAAGATAAAAGTTGTTGGTATTAATGGATGGTAACCTGCTATAGCAGGTTTCCAGGTCAAAAGTTGGTATAATCGGTAAAAAATACAAAAGTTGTTGCTATTAATGATAAAAAATAAATAATGTTGGTATAAACGGTAAAACTACAAAAAGTTGTTGCTTTTTTTGGCATATAACCCTATAAACATTATGTTTTATACATACATTTTATGTAACCAATTATTTATATAAATAACAATTTACTATGTTGGTTGATAAATTAATTTGTACTAAACTTAATCCTCTACTCAATTGTTTCAATTGAGAATCAAAACTCTCTTCACATGAAACAAAAAGGTTGTAAACTTCACTTAGAGGGTGTTTGGTTTTGCGTTATATACGTGATTATTAGCTTATTACGTTACAATAACGCAAATAATTGGTTGAAAGTGTTTGGATCGCATACGTTAATAAGTGATTATTTGCGTTTAGCGTTTGTCCTACCACACTTTTTCATAAGTTAAAAATTGTAGCTTATTTGCTTAATAAGTGATTATTTAGTCATTTTACAAGTAAAAACGCAAATCCAAACACTTTAAAAACTGATTATTTGATAATTATGATATCAAACAGCAGAAGCTAAACCAAACACTACATTTCCTGCAGCACTTTTTGTTACAGCAATTATCTGATTATCAGTTTTTAAAACGCTACAGCACTTTTTCAAATGCAAATCCAAACACCCTGTTAATTATAGGGATGAATAAAAAACTCGTTTTATCTGAACCGAACCAGAATTGGATTGAATATTTTCCGACTGGTTCACGGTTCCTATAATATTTTTTGTATATCGGTTCGGTTCGGCCCGAACCAGGTTTTACATATTTCTTTATAAAAGTCAGAAAAGACAAGAACCGAAACCAGAATTGTTTATTGTATTTCGGTCTGGTTTTGGTTCTAACATTTTGGCATTTTTGGCTTCGGGTATTTCGGATCCTAACTTAATTTTTATTTACTCGATTCTACCGTACCAAAAACATCCAAAATATTGTTTTTTGTATATTAATAATATTTAAATATAATGGGGATTAAGCAGGGACTGGGCCTTGTTCATCTGACGAAGACAGCCACCCACACAGCCTTTAGGTTTCAAGGCAAATGTTGTTTTCTCTGAAAAAATAAAGAGAGGTGGATGCAAAATTGTTGGTATCTATTTAATGATGCATGTGTAGATTACTAGAATGGTTTCATTTATGAAAGATTTCTATCATATGTAAGACTATGAATATCTTATTGTGATTTTTATTTTACAATTTTATATAAAATAAATAACATATATTTAAATATTATTATAGAAAGAATAACTTTTAGTCTATTATAATATATCACTAAAAATTGTTATTAAACGTGTTTACTAATTTTAAAAGTTTAGCATTAAAATTTAAATTTTAAAACAATGGTAATCTTAGATCATTTTCTGCTAAGCCGTTATGTTTCATACATTCTTGAAGATACAACAAATGATCTTCTGGAATTGCAATCATTTTCTCTTTAATGAGTTTCTTTTAATGACATGTCATGAGACTATTGAGGTTGTATTATGGGTTGTCTTGTTTCGATTCAATGACAGGAGTTGAAGCATGAACATTGATATCTGAATCTGAAATAATTTTTGGAATAATGAAATTAATTGAAACTCAAACAACATCCAATTATACTTCAAAGACAACTCTTGTAATTAATTCTTCTCACAACCTCAATATGATCAAGAAATCTAGCATTTCCTTTTCCTTTTTCTAAAAAAAACATATTGATGTAGAATAACAAAACTTTTAGCCAAAATACCATCAAAATAGTCACATTTGTCTTGAACTCTTTCTTTAACAACCAGAAACTTAATGTCAATGAACTTTGGATTTGTAGAGCTCCTGTTATTGTTAGAGTCTAGTACTGTTGACTTATTATCATGGTAAATCCTTAGTGGTGTTTTGATGCAATCAATACTTGCAACACCACGATAAAATTTCGCAGCCATAATCTTTATTTGATGTCTTTTAATAAGCAATGAATTCTACGATTATATTAGAAAGAGCTACAAGTATCCAATTACTAGACTATTATACTTTTACTCTCACTGTCAAACATAATGCAACCAGATGTAGAATAACAGTTATTTTAGCATCCCGTAAAATCAAAGTCAGAAAACCAAATGATCTCAACATTTTCGACTTTCATATGTGAGCATATTGTATTTTGTTTTTTTTTATAAATAGCATATCAAATGCTTACAATCTTTTATATCTTATTTATTTCAAAAATAGGTATTTGAAATAAATATGTTGCATCACATTTGTAGTGGTTTTTTTGTCAAAAAGCCTTTAGAAAGATAATGTTATACATATTGTTCTCCTTATATATTCATTTATTGAATTCTAGTTGTAAAGGTAGTTTGACTATGAAATTTGGTTATTTTTCTTACCCACCCCCTCCAGGCTCCATCTCTTTTGAATTTATTATTTCACTTGCTTTTCTTATGTTAAATCATATCATTATTTTTATATATAAATAAAGTTAAATAAGTGTATACAATTTGTAATATTAATTGGTGGTGTGTAAAATATGATATGAAAATACTCACTTGACATGTTGTTTGATAAAAAAAATTATTTTAATCATGGTCTCATGGCTTTAATGTTTATAATGAAATTTAGTCTTTTAATAAAGAAAAATAACAACCTTTTGAATGAAATTCAAATTTTAAATAAAGAATATTGTGTGATGAAAATGCAAGAACTATATGGTCCAAAATAGGTGTGATTGAAAAACAATTTGTTGACATTTTTAGGTTATAAGATTCAATGCTTTTCTTATCATAACAACAACCTAGTTGTTGCTTGTATCCATTTGTTTAAACAATGTTGTATTTTCTCCCATTAAAATAGAAAAAAATGATGTAAATTAAAAGTCGTTTGCTAAATTTATTTCAAATTACAAGGGTGATTTCAATTTTTTTTAGGTAATAACTAATTGCAAAAGTTAATTGTTTTAGCCCTCATAATTACCATTTTGCTTGTCCTTATCGTCCGGTTATCTTTATATTTTAGGAATCTATTCACATCCTTCCCCTTGCATCCTTGATGTGCACCACCCACACTCATATTAGTCTTTTCTCTCTCATCCAATCCATATCCTATCTTACCCTACCATTACTATATATTTTCTTTTTCATCACTCACACCTCCTAAGTAGGAGGTGTCAATAAGGCCACAGGGAGTGGGGCTCGGCACCCCTCGGTACCGAGCTCGGCAATGTTGGAACACCGCGCAGTCGCCTCGGCAACGGCATCAACACCCTCGGCAACGGCATTGAAATGCCGAGCTCCTTTCCTCCATTTTCGACCGTTGTGTTATATATATATATATATATATATATATATATATATATATATATATACACACACACATAATTTTTTAAAATACACCCACATTCAAATCATTCAAAATTTAAAAAAAAATTCTCACAACTCTCAACCTCCATTCTCATCTCTCTCAAAAATTCAAATGGCATCCGGTTCCGGTTCGACGAACAATCCGAACACACCAACGTCGACAAATCAAGGTTATCGTCTGATCCCGATGCAAATGGATCAACCAATATTTTCTCCCATGGGTTTTATGAACTTTGCGGGGGTTCCGCAACCCGTTTTCGGTCGAGGGTATGGCATCACGCCTACTCGACTAAATTTCATGCCTCCGGAATATTCGCAATTTAACCCGTTTACGGAGTACCAACCACTCTCTTCCCCAACGTTATCCCCATTTGGCACCCATCCATCTCAACATATTACCGAACCCGAAGTCGTTCCGGAAACACAACCCGAAGTCGAAGTGGATCCCGAACCCGAGTCGGCTACGAAAGGTAAAAAAAAAAAGAAATCAACAACGAGGGTTCCTACTCAACATTGGACCCCCCAAGAAGAGAAGACGTTGGCACGAGCTTGGCTCGATGTTTCTGAAGATCCTATTACTGGTACCGACCAAAATAGGAAAGATTTTTGGAATCGAATTCGGTTTAGGTTCCACCAAGAAATGGGGAAAAATGACTACCGTTCGAAAGATCAACTATACACAAAATGGAGGAATGTCAACGCCGTCGTTAAACAATTTTCGGCGATATTTCATTCCATCCAACGGGAAAGTGGTCAAAACGACGCCAACATTCTAAAAAAAGCACTTGGAATGTTTAAAGACGCAAATGGGTATCCGTTTCGACATATCGAAGTGTGGTCGGTCGTAAAAGATTCTCCAACTTGGCAACGTGTTGCGACGGCCGACGATTTTATCGAACGTGGGTCTAAACGATAAAAAACAACGGACTCTAACGAGTTCACAATGTCGTCGGATGCGCATATGGGAATCAACCTTAACGACGATGACGACTCGTTTGAGGTTCCCCCACCCACACGGCCGATTGGAAGGAACGCGGCAAAACGTAAGGGTAATGCGGCAACAAGTTCCGGTACGACGCCAACATCGGCTTCACAAGATCTTGATTCCATGACGGCAAATATAGCCGGGTTACAAAATCGTTTAGGCGAATATTTGGATTTAAAAAGACAATATCTTATCGAAAAACAAAAAGCTCGTGACTTGAGATTTTATGCCAAAGACGTTAGTCATTTGACCGGAAAACAACTCGAGCTCGTGATGAAACGGAAGGAAGAGATAGAAAAAAAATGGTTAATGTAGTTTAAGTATTTTAATGTTTTTTTTAAGTATTTTTAAGTATGTTTTTTTTTAGTTTTAATGTCTTAATTATGTTAAATTTTAATATTATTAATGAAATGTTTTATGTTATGTTTAATTTTAATATTATTAATTAAATGTTATTTTTTATTTCAATAATTTTTTATAAGTTTTAAATGCAAAAAAAAAAAATTTAACGAATGGCATTCACACCCTCGGAATGGCATCAAAATGGCAAAAAATGACAAAACTGACGTGGCGCTGACGTGGCGGCAATTTTGGGTAGTATCGGTGGCATCCACTCCCTGTGGCCTAACAACTTATTTTTTTTTTACTATTACAGTAATATAAAACTATCAGCGTCATCAATTAGAGACGAGTTTCAAGCAAAATTATTTGCGTGGATGAAATATAGGGCTAAGTGCAAGTTCTTAATTTGGGCTATGTAGTGTTCTAGTCCGACTTCTTTCTTTTTATTTGTATTGTAATATTTGTCTAGCATCTTGCTAGTTTTTAATAAATTTGGGATTTTTAGTTCAGGATGATGGCAATGTCGAAGCTCCGCACTAGTTTTCCTTTCTGCTGTTCAGAAAAAACTAATATAAAACTATCATATCACTATTTGCATTAATTTTTTTATACATTTAAATCCACTATGATGGAAAACAATAATAATACAACCAAAAACATAATTAAATATACCATAACATGTAAAATGAAACTAAAATAAAACGAAAAGTAATGTTAAACACAAGTGCATTATATTTCAAACACAAACAACAAAAGATATCATCGACCCACAATTCAAAAGTATTAATGTGAAAAAGGTATTTTTTATATCACGGCTAAAGCTCTCTTCTCATATTCGAAAAGAAAATAAGAGAATGAAAGATGAATGACGAAAGATGAAAAAAAGAAAGATAAAAGAAAATAATATTTGTATTTGTGTTCTTGAATCATGAGAAAATAAAGAGGAATGAAAGAAAATTTATGTTATTAGTAAGAAATGAAAGAAAATAAAAATTATTGTTTCTTTGTAATTTATATAGACAAATCTTTATCAACTTTTCTTTTCCTCCCTTTCTTCCCATATTTAATAGAAAAGTTTTGGGAGAAAACCTCTCATATTTTCATTCCTCTTCTTTTGTTTTCATTCCTTAAGAATGATTAAAAAAAAACACAACTTTTTTTTTTTCGTTTTCTTTTTTCTTTCTCTACTTCGTTTCCTTTCCTCCATTTAAATTGATTCAAACATAGAGGCTAAGTGTTTTAACGAGTTGAGCCGACCTCATCATCTTATTTCTAGTATTCCAAACATCAATTTCAAATCACTTCCAGATGTAGAATTTATTTAGGGTAATGATGTTATTGTTGTTTGGATGAAGTAAAAGGAGCATTATAGGACATTAGGACCATGGTTGTGATTGGAAAACAATACAAAAACATTAAAAAATAAAAACGATGATTAACAAAGTATTGTAACCGGTTGATACTTTTTAAAAAATGAAAGAATTTCGTATATATCCTTGTAGTTTTTAATATTACGCATATACTTTTTCTAAACCTTTAAATCACACTCACACACACACACACACACACACACACACACACACACACACACACACACACACACACACACACATATATATATATATATATATATATATATATATATATCCAAATGACAATTGTAAATTTAATTGCATCATTTAAATAATTATTAAATATCATTTTTTAATTAATTTATTATTGAGTTAAATTAGAATGATATTTATTTAGTTTTTTAATTTATTTTTGTTGGGATTTAAAATGGTAGTTTAGGTATTCAAAAAAAATTAATGATTATATATATATATATATATATATATATATATATATATATATATATATATATATATATATATATATATATAAGATTTAAAGGTTTAGAATGATATATATGTAATAAAGAATTTTGCAAAGACACATGCATAATATTGAAAGTTTACAAGGATATATATGAAATTCTCCCAATGTAATTATTAAACATGTATCAGTAAAAGTGCAAATATCTAAATCAAAACACTAATAAAATAACAAAGATTTTATATAAAACACTAAAGGGCCGTTTGTTTCACAAATTCTTTTCCTTAGGGTTTGCATTCTATCAAATGATTTATATTATGCATCATTTTCAATTATCAAGATTTTGTCAATGAATCTAAATTATCTTTTAGGAAAATTTTATTAATTTAAAAAATGCAAGATAACTGAGATTTAAAAGTCTAGGGGAATGACTGAGTTTATAAATAACAAAGAAGAAAGAGATTCAAAAATTCTGGGATTTTAAATTTTTATTAGAAATCTGCAAATTAAACACAGGATTTTAATAGCTACTTTCAATGAATCCCAGAAAATTCACGAACCAAACGCGCCTTAATAAAATAGGTGATTGTCATGCATCATTAACACTACATAAAAATGTTATTTACACGTAAGCAATTGGGGACGTTCGTTGGATGACATGTCAACTTCCGAAATATGGGTGGGGTAGCAGACGCTCCTGATTGGCTGTCCAATGACATGTCAACTTCTGAGTAACACGTATTTTGTAATTTGAATATGGTAAATCAGTAATTGGTAATTTGGTAGGTACAGAACTTGGGCCGTATTAATTATCATAATGGGCTTTTTTACTTTATTAAATTATCCCACCAGCCCACGATCTAAATAAATTTTTTCTTAAAACTTTTAACTAAAAAAGGTTAATTCAATTAGCAACGTCTTGTTATTTCCTCATAATAACTTTTATATATTAAATTTTGCTTACAAATGGTAAGAAAACCAATAAATACCAAAGACATTTTGGGTTGGTCATTAGACCATCAGGAATCGTTTCATTAGTCCACAGTTCACAACTTTGTCACGATAGTATCAAATCACTTCAGCATCTCACCACAGTTCTGATCATCACAATTCACACTTTTTTCTATAAAATAAAATAAAATAACCAAACAACATAAATTAAATAAAGAAAAGAAATAATAAAACAACATACCTAAATAAAAACAAAAGTACCTAATTTATCAAATAAAAACAAAAATATATTGTTAAATAAACAATAAAAACAAAACTACATTCTTAAATAAACATAATTAACATAAACATAAATTAACTAAATAATATCTAGATCTTCAATCTTCGTCAAACTCTACTCCATATTTTTCGGCCAAGTTCTGTTTCATTTGGATCATTGTTCGACGTTGTCATCCGGTTAGATGGTAAAAATGCGATATCTTTGTCTTTTTTGTCCGCTTTTCACATTTCAATCAGTTGAGATTAGTTACTAACGAATGTTTGTATTTAAATTGTCAAAACGTTCATTCACGGATTGTAGCGAACCAGTTGATTGAAAACTTTCGGTAGATCTTCGCTTTCTTCTATTTCTTTCGGGAGGGCGTGTCCTTTCGACGAAGAAAGTGTCGACCTCATCTTCGTTTGGGATGGCCTCGTTGTCTACGGGTGCGTTACCTTCGAAGCCGGTTGTGTACGTGTTGGATCTCGACGTCTGCGAACGTTTAATTGTTGGAGTCGTAAACTCTATCCGTGGTACGACACTTCATTTTGGACTATACATGTTTTAGAGTAAATGAAATTTCGTGGCATTCCCAATAATGTTTGACGGCAGCTTTGTAAACGTAGTCGTCGGATTGACCACTTCGACAATAGGTTATCAAATTGTTGTATATTTCGGGAAAGTCTATCACCTAAATAAATATAAATTGTGACTTAAATAAATGTAAATATAAAGTATAGATGTGAAAAAAATATAAATAATACGACGTAAATATATAATTGATACGACTTAAATAAACGTAAAAACAAACATTTTTGTTGCATATCTCTCTGCTTAGCGTTGACTTTGTCGAACGTATGGCAGTCACCACGACACCTGATCGTGTGGAAATGGACCATTATGCGAGTGTAAAAAACTCCTTTTTTACTATTTCAAACCACTATGATAGTAAGAAATATATTTAATACGAGATTAATAATGAAAGTCTTCATGAGATATTTGTAATGATATATTTTGTGTCAAATTTATATATATGTTATATATTTATTAATTATGTAAAGGGCCAATTACTAAAATGTTAATATCGAAAAAACCACATAAACTTTTCTTAGTTTTGTGATTAAGTCCCTTAATTTTTTTCTAGTTGTTTAAGTCCCTTAACTATTTTTGTCTTGTTAAAAAAACTCACACTATTTACATGTTTTGGCGATTAAGTCTTTAAACATTTTGTTTTATTGGTTGTGTTTTACCTACTTATTAGGTAGCCGGCCAAAAATATATATTTTTGAATGATACAAAAATAGTTTAGGGACTTAAACAATCGAAAAAAAAAATTTAGGGACTTAATCATGAAAATGAGAAAAGTTTATAGGTTTTTTCAATATTAACCCTTACTAAAAATAACAACTTTGTGATTTTATCATTTATAGCACATTATTTATTTATTTTTATCATTAATAACATCAACTTTTGTATTTTCCATATGAATAACATCAACTTTTGTATTTTGTATCATTAATAGCATTAACTTTTGTATTTTATATCATTTATAGCAACAAATTTTTTAAGTTTTGCTATAAATGATAAAAAAAATATAAAAGTTGATGCTATTAATGATGAAAAATAAATAATGTTAATATAAATACAAAAAGTCATAAAGTTTCATAAGATTTAATAGCTACATGCCTACATGGGCTAACATGTGTTATTGTGGGATGTGGCACAAGTAAACCAACCTCTTCCAAGTAATCCTGATTCATACTTAAATTTCATAAAGATTTTCAATTGTGCAACTCATGATCTTCATACAATGCATTTAATAGAAAAAAAAATCATACAACCCTCGCTATAACAATACATTTGTAGGATGCATAAATTACGATTATTGACTATTGATCATAAGTTTGTACAATTTCACTAAGATTTGCAAGCATATTTTAATTACCATATTAGATTGAAAATTTTTTAAAATACTAAAATGATCCATCAAACTATTAATTACTATTGTTAAATAAGGTTTTGAGTTTATATTGTTCCCTTTGTATAGGGTAGGGTATCTGTTGAGCTATGTGATGCAATCCCTACGGAGTTTTCCATGACAAGTTGACAACTATTACTACTCTGGATCGAAAGAAATATAATTAACACCAAAAAAGTAAGTTAATATTTAATAACATTTACTCATTCAAGTGCATAATTATAAATTTCTTGCCTGGGCAGTTTCTAAACCATTAGCTTTGATTTTCCATTTATCAAAAAAATTAAATAAATTACTACTTTTTTACTGACTCGACTAGTCAGATCAATTGAATTACCATACAAGTAGGACTAACGATTATGCAATACGCAACAGTAACTCAATAGCCACTGTTCAACTAGTCTAACTAGTTGGATTGCACACCACTACGACACTGCTTAGAAAATACAACCCAAACCAAACCGATGGTCTAACCAATCCACTTACAATGGATTAGAGTTTTAGACAAACATGTATAACCGGTTCCGGTGTGACTAGCCGTGGTCCACTATGATGTTCAAAACATTTGGCTTTAGCAAAGCCAAAAATCCAAAGATTGTTGGTTGGAACAACTTAAAACTCAAAAATTAATAAATAGCTAAATATGTGTGATACATATTAGATCATGTTTTTTTTGCAAAAAATGTAGAAAGAATAGTTGGCAAAATGAAGCAGGTATTGCTCTTTTGCGTTTTAAAAATCTTAAAATGCAGGTTTTAAAGCACAACAAAATTCAAATCAATCGGTACAAGTCATTCATCGATGTTTCTCACCTCTACATCAATACATAACTCAATAACCATTTGGCCATCCCAGCTATCCTTGAGGAAATAATAAGTACGATGTCTTAATTTCAGATTTTACTTATGCTTTTGTAAGCTCATTGTTCCTCCCATGCAATGAGCCGCTTCGAGTCTATCACCTTCAATTTGGTTACTTTTAGCTTGGAATCCAAGCATTCTTTTGATGTTCTACCCTACTAAAAAGTCTTTAGTTTGGCTTAATAGCTTGTTTGTTTCAACAACAGGCCTCGCGGCCTCACCCAACCCTCTTTCACCACCAAAAACTACTTTGCATTTTGTGTTTATTACCTATGGCTAATCAGCAATCACACTTAAAAGTAGATCGGTGAATTGTTTTCACAAGGAATAGATTACGGGTTCTATTCATTGTATGTTTTCAGTATACATTTGTACAACTAGAGCAGCACATAACACACCAATCAATTTTGTAAAATTGCCAATATGTAAAAACATCTATGTAACCTACTACTTACAACTTTAAGTTTTGATGTTATCTGATTTTCTTGCAAGAAGCAGGGAGAATCATGTCGTCCTCTCTCATCCGCTTCATTTTGACACCATGAAAACTGCATGGGAGTCGTGTTTTGGAAAGGATTCCAGAACATGCTTGTTCTTTCAATTGTGAACCTAAAAGTTACTGTTAACAAAGGCATTTGTAAAAGAAAACGAATTTCAAAGGTTACCAAAAATGATAACATACCTGCTTCGTCCACTTTCACTCTTTTAGAAGAAGAATTGGCATCTTCTTGCTTTCTCTTCAAGCTGATAGGATTACCTATAATGTGTTTACCACAACCCCTATCTATGAAGATAACCATTTAGCATCAGTTTAACTCCTCTGAGTGATTATCAAAAGGTGGCAAAGAAATGTATGAATTGAAGACGTTTACCCAAATCTGTAGACTTTGTTTTCTTGTTTAAGTTTGACTCCTCAAGCAGTTGTGTTCTGTTATTGCTGCTTGTGCTGGGAATCCCATTTACCGACTCACTTGGTCCTGGAAAATTATGAAATAACCTCAGTAAAGTGCATCATGGACTTATTCCTATACTTGCAGCAGCATCTAATTCTTTCGGTTTGTAGATACATAATCTTATGTTTCCTCAATCGAATCTGACACATCAAACATCACCCAAATGATCTAACACTGAATGGGGAAAACATAAGTGTATAAACACTTGCTAAGAAAACATTGTAATGTTGCAGATTAATCTCTAAGATTACATACGGGTACTTTATAAAGGAGGATCTTTTTTTGGCAGATTCTCCTAAGTCGAAAAATCAATTTAAGCTAAAAATATGCAGAGTCACTTCCTAAAATGAAGCATGACTAACAGACTTTCCCAATTTAACCACATTATGTTAGCAAATTTAGAGAAGGGAGAGACTTAACACGACACAAACAATAAACAACTAAAAATCAAACAACAAATCGTGATGATCACCATCTTTAAAAAAATATAGCCCCATTATTCCGTCAGATTGAATGTCACGTACTTACGTAGTGAGCACAAACACCATCCATGAATGAATACTGATGGGAGGTTGAAGTAGAAAAAGATAAGAAATGTTCACCAAGTCTCCTGTTATACCCCCATACAACTTATTGACGTTTAGGATGGTGTAATATAAGGAGCCTTTGGTAGAGAGAATCGAAAAGAAAGGAAATGAAGACAAATTATTAGTTAGGAGACTTGCAACATTCCCGTCTTTCAAGAAACTTCCAATTATTAAGTTTAGTTTATTATAAACTCAATTAAAAAAACAAACCTAATTTATTATTAACAAATAAGAACAAGAACACCATGTTGACATCAACAAAACCACCATGAAAAACTTGCATGAAAACAAACCCGATACCCCCTTGGCCATTGAGAAAACAATAAGACTAGATCAAGTAGAATTGCTTGACAGCTTAAGATGGCATACAGATATAATGACTTGTCATTTTTATTGAATAAGAGAAATTCATTGAATCAAATGATTTGAACACTCTCATGTGAGGCAAACAGCCCCAAAATGGTTATAAAACTGGAAAATGGTGGCAACATGTTTTTTTATTCTAAGCAACAAGAAGCACAGATCGCCAGATCGGTATTACGATTTCATATCACAAACAACACACAATCCAATTTGCAGACTATCCATCTGGTATCGAAACCAGAAACAGAAGAAAATTCCACATATCGTGCATGACAATCTGAAAGAAAAGCAAATTAAAATACTTTGGAACCAAACAACTCAATTTCGACCCAAGGGGCCAAATGGGACCGGTGGCTCAAAATATCCCGTAGTAGAAAACTAAGATAGATCATGAAAATGAAATCCTAAGTTTGATCAAGTCAACTAATTAATCCAATGGCCTATTTATTAAGGGAGTGTTTTGCAAAGAGCTTTTGGAAGCTTTTAAGAGCTGCAACTTTTGATTTTTGGAATACTCAAAAGCTTCGCTTGGTTTATACGAGTTTGAACTTTTGATTCGGAATTGAAAGCTCCTAAGAGCTCTTCCATAAGAAGCTAAATGAAGTAGCATTCAAAAAGAGGTTGAGTTTTTGGTCTAACACAAAATTACTTTTTTTACCCTCATGATAATTATAATCCACAACTTTAAACTAATATTAATGTCCATTTTATACTAATTTTTATACTAAAGGCTACAAGCCTAAAACTTCTTTTACCAAACACATTTACAAAGACTAAATGCTTTGCCTCTTTCAAAAAGCTAAAAGCTTCAGTTCATGGTTCCGCCTCGAAACAAAAACTATTTGTGCAAACGTACCTAAAGCTATTTCTATCAAATGAAGTTATTGAACTATATTCTTAAGATTCAATTTACATTTTCAGCTTTACTTCATCTTCTCGAAACCTAGACCCCCGATTCCTTTGCAGCAAACACCCATTTACATACATAGATTCCTACATTGATTCATACATATCATACATTCTCTCTCTCTCATGTGTGTACATTGAAACATACATTCTCTCTCTCACATGTGTGTATATGTATATGTGTACATATGTAGAGAAAGAGATGCTTACTTTTAGAACCGGATTTAGATAACTTGCCATCGACAACCAGAGCGTCGGAAACACAAGTTCCGGTGGAAAGTCCTCGTGTGGAAAAAAAGGAGATTAAGGATTTCCAGGTGACGGAGGAGGCAATAAGATCGACACCTCTACTTATGAAGTGACCGTTTAACTTCAACGTGGCAGGGTCCAGGCCGAACGTCCGGGCAATAGAGCCGAGATCGAGTCTCTGATCCTCATTCGCAACCAGCTGCACAACCTTCGATAACGACGGGCAAAACAGCTTTACGGTTCTCTTGCTCTCCGACATCTCTCTCTCTCTCTCTCTCTCTCTCTCTCTCTCTCTCTCTCTGCTTCTCTTTGCAATTTCTCAGGGATTCTGGAAGTCTCTCTCTCTCTCTCTCTCTCTCTCGTATCCAACTCATTAAATAGGCACAATAAGATGCATCGGTTGTTTTGTACCGTACAAGTATGTAATCCTTGAAGAATCCACCCATGTTTTGAGCAGCGATGACAACGGGCGGGTTCGGAGGCGGTGAATGAAAATATCATCCCGTTTAAAAAATCCGCAGGTATTAAACGGGGATCCCCAATGGTACGTCGGGAAACCGCAGGGGATCGAATAACCCATTTATAAATCAATAAATTAAATTTTAATTTTTAATCAAGTGGTAAATTATTTAAGCTTAAAACATTCATGTGTGTTAAAATTGCAATATTAATATTAAATTAAATTTGTATCTTTATCACATGATAACGGAAAAAACGTTATTTCGATAAATTATATGTAAATAAATAAGTTTTTTAAATTATACACAATAACTTTTACGTATAATATATAAAATTGATATAAATATTCATCTTTTATATATAATATACAGACAATATAAATAGCATGTTGCTATTAAAAGTATCGGGGTATTCGGGAATTTAAACGGGTTATGTAATTGGGTATACGGGACGAGAATTATCAATATCATACCCGCCCCATCCCCCGTTTAACTTAATCGGTTTCGAAGAAATCCGCCCCGTTTAGATCGATTTTCGTTTTTTTCCGTCGGGTTTGATTTTTTTTTTTTTTGTCATCCCTAATTTTGATACAACATTCCAATGCACCCATCGACCAAAATTGCAATAATTTGATTTGTTTTTTAATTGTTTATAGGGTTAATATTGAAAAACACCTATAAACTTTTCTTATTTTCACGATTAAGTCCCTAAACTTTTTTCCGATTGTTTAAGTCCCTAAACTATTTTTGTATTATTCAAAAGTATATATTTTCTACCGGCTACCGGATGAGTAGGTAAAACAAAACCAATAAAATAAAAAGTTTAGGGACTTAATAGCTAAAACATATTAAAGATAATGAGTTTTTTAAAATAAGACAAAAATAGTTAAGAGATTTAAACAATCAGAAAAAAAGTGTAGGGACTTAATCACAAAACTAAGAAAAGTTTATGGGGTTTTTTCAATATTAACCCTTGTTTATAATAATACTATTTGAATTTATATTCATAAAAATTAAGATGTTTTTATAGTTTTATTGGTTTAGCCTTTCTATGTTTTTTTACCACCATATACTTTACGCTATTTATTTATTGTTGGAATCATAAAAATTACTGAAAATTAACCTATTATAGCCGGTTGTCAAGAGAGAGAATACTCATGCATGGAGGTGTTCAACGAATTGGTTTGTGGTTTCTTTGGTTTCTCCGAATCGGTTTCTTCAAATTTTGAATTTTGAAAACGAATTCAAAATCGATCCGAATTCAAATTGGAAAACTTTAAACTGATTCAATTTAGAGACTCGAATTCGGTTCAACCCAAACCAAACCAAAATTTTCAAAAAAAAATAAAATTTCCCAACAGATTTAGAAAACAATAAAAAATAACATATTTTAACTATTTCAATACACTAACATAATTTGTAAGTTTGTTGCTACTTAGTCAAAATTATAAACAAATTGAAACAACTTGGCAATTTCAAATTGTTTTCATGTAATCAAAAGTATCTGAGTACACGCCACCAACTTCCGTTTTCATGTTATGAACAAAAGTTACAACTTCGAGCAATAGTATTCGCATTCGGTAATAAAACAAAGAAGCTCGAATTAAGCCAGCTTGCAATAGTTTACCGACGACGCCGAGTAAATAGTTTACCGACGTAGATGAGCAAAATCAAAAGAGAGAGACTATCCACGACGTGATGCACTGGAACAGTAAGGAAGACAAGTGATGTTGAAGAGACAAGTAACCGACGACGACTATATCAGCCGATAACCACAGGTAACCGTGTACAAAAAAATCGAAAACCAGTCAAAACCAGTTTTGACCAAAACTGATCCGGTTTTTGGAAAACCCGTATGTTTCAATATATCCGTTGCAAAAACCGGTTCGGTTTGGATTGGACCGGTTCGGGTTGAAAATCCGATTCAAACCAATTTGAGCCAATTAAATAACTGGCCCTTTGAAAAACTAGTATGTTTACGTTTGAATACGAATTATATTTGATTACGAAGTTTTTAATAATTGTTAAAAAATGTAAGTTTTGATGTTTTTAGTTAATAAATTTTGCAGTTTTTAGTTATGTTTGAATATGTTTTTAGTAAAATAAAACGTTTGAATAAGTTTTCAGTAAAATAAAATGTTTGAATAAGTTTTTAATTAAAAAAAATGTTTGATGGAATTTTTTAAAAAATAAATTAAAAATCGATCCAATCCGGTTTGAACGTTTTTCCAACCTGAACCGGTTACTACCTACCCTACCGGTTGAGTTGGGTTTGTGTTTTTTCCTTCCCCAAACTGGTTTTTGACTTTTGAACTAAACCGAAAACCGATTTTGTACACCTCTAACCACCGGCCATCGGAGAAGATGATACGACGGTAAAGAGCGGCTAGGGTTACTACAACTTATAAAGGGTTAAATGTGACTGAGAGTCTCATATAAGTTATTAAGTTTGGAAAGGATAAAAATAAACGTAAAATGCAACCTCTATATATGTGAAATCATATTCAAAATTGGAACTAATTCGAATTTCGGTTCGAATTAAAAACATTAATTCGAAATGCGATTCAAAAACCGAAAATAAAATTCGAGTTCAAACCAAACCGATTCAAAAACCAAAAACCGAGTTCGAACTTTACAAATCAAATTCGAATTCGGTTCGAGTTTTTTCGAACCCACCTCAAATATTGAACACCCCTACATGCATTCATCTAGAAGTCTGGAAGACCCATGATAAAAAGAAACGTCTGGAGATCATTGTTGAACTAGGAGTCATCCAAGGAGACGATTCAGGTAGATCTTTGAGCAAGTTTATGAGAACGAGAATGAAAAGGTTTGTCTCAAACGAACCTGGTTCGAGCAAATCTAGAATTTGGACCTAACCATGGAGGAAGGAAGCAGGAGCAAATCAGAATATCTCTATCGTTTTGTAATGAGATCTGGAAATCAAAGAGGGAACCATCGATTAACCAAGGAGATAACTAAAGCGATAAAATTGTAAATATATATTGGTTTTTACAATATAAACCCATAATATTTACTTTCTATCATTTAAAACATTAAATTTTATATTTTTCAATTGCCAAAAATAACAGTAAGTTTTTGTATTATCATTAGTAATCATATTATTATTAATTTTATTATTAATAGCATCACTTTGTATTTATTGTTGTTTATAACCACCAACTTTTAATGGCCAAAATAACAATATATCTTTTTTATATTTTCATCAATATAAAAATCCTACCAAATAATATAAATATTTAAACAATCTCAATACGTTTTAGGCCAGTAATTCTTTTAAGCGAAGTTGATGTGTTGATATTTGTTTGTGAATCCATCGAAGAAAGTTGAAAATCATATTTGTTATTGACTTATTATTACCGTCATGCTCCTAACGTAAAAAAGAAAGTGTATGATAGTTCCAAGAGTTTGTCCATTATGCATATAAGATTTTTCAGTCATTTCGAATTTTGCATGTTCATATCTAAATCTTATACCGGTATACATATAAACACTTATGACCAAAATTAGAATATGAAAAAAGGTGTTTAGTCAATTGATCTTCTCCTTCAAGCCTATTAATGAATTGAACTAGATAAATGATCGTCTTCCTAGATCGATTGACTCTCTCCATATCTCAAGCCTAGCGATGAACCTGAAAACAAAACACAAGAGATTTAAGAAGCCTTCCTATCTCCTGTCAGTGCATCCCTTCTAGCGTCACCATTACATTAACATATATTCTTTTAATCTTAGCTCGGATGGTTAGATCTAGATCACAGTATAGCTCATGATGTATCTAATTATTGGTCGATGTTCGGTATCGTGCATATACTTATTGTATGTGTTTTGGTCATGTAAAAGCATCTTACATTAAAAAAATTTCACAACAATATTGAAAAAACTATAAAAGGACATCAAATAGAATCTATAATCTATATATAACCTATAATAAATAATAAATACTAATAAAAGAGTTACTAAACATGACACTTGTTGACACTTCATTAATTTAGACACATGTCAGCACCTGCTTTTGCAATGTCGCCTACCTTATTTGTATTAATTCAAATTTGAATCATTCCAATCCAATCAAGTATAATCTCATCTTACTAATCTAACAAATAACTAACACAATTCTAATTTCTATAATTATTTTAAATATTTAATTGTATAAATATTTGATTTTTAAATATTTTTTAATTGAAATTAACCATGTAACATATGAGTATCTCACCTAGTTGTAAATACTAAGTGAACGTTTGGTTTGTAGATTTCTTTTTCCTGAAATTTGCATTATGTCGAAAGATTTGCATTGTGCAGTATTTTCATTTATCAGGATTTTGTCAAAGAATTTGCGTTATCTTTTAGGAAAAATTTGCTAATCTGAAGAATGCAATGCAACTGAAATTTAAAAATTTAGGGGGCGGTTGAGTTTTTAAACGACAAAGAACGACTAATTTTTAAAAGATCTTAAGTTGGACGTTTGGTTCGCGGATTTCTTGGGATTTTTTGGGATTTGCATTTGAAATCCTGTGTTTGGTTCACAGATTTTAGTAAGGATTTAAAACTATAGGATTTCATAAATCCCACAATTTTTTGTTATTTAAAAACCTAGCCTCCCACTAGGATTTTAAATCCCAGATGCAATGCATTTTTCAGATTAACAAATTTTTCCTAAAAAATATTGGTAAATTCTTTGACAAAATCCTGATAAATGAAAATACTGCATAATGCAAATCATTTGACAGAATGCAAATCCCATGAAAAAATCTGCGAACCAAACGTCCACTTAGGATTTTAAATTATTTCTGAAATCTATAAACCAAACACAAGATTTTAAATACAAATCCTAGTGAATCCCAAGAAATCCGCGAATCAAACGTCCCCTAATTATCTTTATCTTTATATCTATACTATTAAATGATTAATTAATGTGTTATGTGTCAGTCTATTACTGAAGTCCATTTTAATTTAATTACTTAAAATTTAACACTTAATTTTACCTAAAATTGTTTAGTTTAAATTATTTTGATAAATTATTTACTATATAATTTTATTCACATCAAACATGGTTTTATCTAAACCTTTTATGATAACAATAAAAATATAACACAAAAAATTTATATTTTTAAATTTTAATAATTTTCATATCCTTTTAATATCAACACTTTATTATTTTTTATTTTATGAAAAGCATTTTAAATTTATATTTTATTAAAATAATTAATTATTAAATACATCCAGTATACTATATATATATATAATATGGTCACCCATTATGCAGCGTACCAGAAGGTATCACTTTAAAAAAAAAAATTTAAATTTTTTTTTATCATAAACATGTTTTTATTAACATTATGAAAATCATATGTAAATTTCACATACATTCACATCTCCTAGCTCCTAAAAAATGATGTGAACACACGCTTACATAATTTTGAATACATGTGAACGCACATTTATGTGATGCGTGTTTTCATGCATTTCGAGTGTTCGGATTTCTGTGAAATTCACATATGATGTTCATAATATTAATTAAAACATGTTCATGAAATTTTTTTTAAAAAAAATTACTTTTAAGGGTGCTACCTTCTGGTGCGCTGCATAATGAGTAGTACTCACTTGAACCTAAATCTGTATATATATATATAGAGGGAGGTTCAATGGAAAACCACTGTGCACCTGAAAACTTGTGAAAACCGCACTGCACCACCACAAATGCATCAAAATCCCGCGTGATGCATCAAATTTCCCGAATGATACATCAAAATCCCGCGTGATGCATCACCTTATTTACGATCATGCCATCATGTTTTTCATGAAATGCACCAAATCAAACGGTATGCGTAGGTTTCTATAGTTTTCAGGTGCATAGTGGTTTTTCATTCAACTCACCTCTCTGTATACACACGTATATATAAGTTAAAATAAACGGGTAAACATATAACAAAGTTGGCGACCCGATTGTTAACGAATCCTATAATGCAGTCAATTAATGACCCTATTGTGGTTTCTTTTCAATTCCATTCTCTCTCCAATACCCCTCTCCTTCCTCTATCCCCAATATTCTAGCTGCATACGGATTTCTTTCGCATTTACTATCAGCACGTATTCGTAAGAGGGCTTTTTAGGGTTAGGGTTTAATCTTAAAATCTTCTTCTAGATACGATTACCTTGAGTTGTATTGAAAATGTATGCTGATCGGGTGGAGACTGCGCCAAGGAGTTCTATTAAAGACCGTCTTAACGGCGGAACCCTAGACAATTCAGGCCGCCGTAGACAAGTTGCTGGCAAGAGGTTCGTTACGCTTTTTTTCTGATGTTCAGTAATTTTTTTGCTTGATTTTCTTTTTCTATTGATTGCTAAATGAAAATTGGGTGCAATCGCGCAGCTATTAGGCGATATTTTGGTTATATCCTACTTTAAGACTGGCTAGAGCTGGCATATGCTGTTTCCGGAACTATAATACAAAGGAAGATGCTGTATTTGCTTAGAAATGAGGCTTTTAAACTGTGTTTGCTTACCTGTGTATGGTTGAAAGAATATCAGCATGTTGATTGCTGCAATAATACCAGCAATTAAGAAGTTATTTGGATTGTAAAGTGAAAGTAACCAGGGCAGTGAAGCTTTGAGAGAGATCACTATCAGCTTCGGGAACAGATTTAGATTTGAGATGCGATTGTATGAAAATTTGTTATTAGGGCATGCACCTATTTGGAAATGGATCGAAAGACAATCTTAGAAGGACATTCTTAGTGAAATTTAGAGGGACGGGGGTTATTACTTTTGGTCAGCATTGGAGCTAGTGGACTACCAATAGGAGTAAAAGCGAATGTGAATCATCCTTGATGGCTGAGCTTAATTGCAGATTTGTAGAGCCAATGTTGCAAAAAAGATAATAAAAGGCAAAAAAATATCAGATTAGGGTCACATGGAGTACAAATCATTGAACAATATGATCAAGGAGCATCAATCTAATATTCTAATTACAATATTAATGAACTAGAATTCTATATTTGAACTTTGAAGTATCTCTATTTGAAGATTATAGCAATTATGGTTGTCTAATAAAACATATTTTTGGATGTCATGATTAATTATATTCTAAAATTTACATATAAAAAATTCCGATCCGACTACTCCCCGACTAGGCCGACAACTCCCTAGTCCCCAGTCGGCCGGCCGACTACCGCCTAGCGACTTCTACAACATTGGTGAGAGCTGTATAATGAAATATAGTTGTTTAAGCTGCATGGGTGCATTTACATCATGTGTGAAACTTTGCTCTACTGCTGACATTAAGTGTGTTGATGTAAAATGTTCAGCCAGTCAATCTTGAAAGTTGAATTTTTTGACCATTCAGGCTCAATTGTAGTGATATTTCAAACCTTTTTTTGGGGGGTTCTCTAATAATATTGGATAAGCTACATCGAAAACAAAATTTAACGCACATGTACATCTTGAACCATCGAGACACAATATACATTAGAAGTGTGTGAATTATATGGTGAAGCATTATGTGTGACATTTTGATCACTCTCAGCATGGAACCAGGAATGCTTCTACAAGAGATTGTGTCTTGGATGGAGAGAACATTGTTGCGAGACGTGGGGATGAATTGACATCAAAGTAGGAGACAATTATTTCATAATTAACGTCATAGAGCTCAGAGCTGCTTAAGCGGCGGGCCACCTAGGTGGCTACTGTGTTAAGTGTCATTTCATCACTTCGATTAGTTAGGCCGCTTAACCAGCCACTTAGGAATTTTGGGTCTCCAGCTCTTTGATTGACAACCAAGCATTGAAATAAATTTTTCAAAAAGAAAAAAACTGGGAATTGATCATTTAGTCTAATCTTGTAGGGAACTTCTTTGTATATTTCTTTAGTGATCTTATGAATAAAACAGTGAGACTAGTGATATAGAGACATAATTGTATCAAGGTAATATCATTAATTCATTACTAATTTTTTATTCTAATATGTTTATATAATTATTAATTCATGAAACTTCATACATCTAAATGAACCGTTCCCTTGGTTTTACAAAGCATGACTGCACGAGGCATTAAGGGTCCCAAAAGCCGAGGCGAAGGCTTGTGCATCACAAACGTGAGGCGCGCTACTTGTGGAAAATGCATATAAATTACTTCTACATCATATTTTCTACTTTTTAACCACATAAACACAAAAATAGTTTAATTTCATCTAAAAGTAGTAGTCCAAAAATCAAAGTAAACATAATATTACATTATATTTTTTACTTTCTAACCCGTATCCATTCCGAAACTTAAATACTAAAAGTACCTATACCAGCAATAAGCCAATAAATAAAGTAACAATATTAATGAAAGTAACTATGTTGATCATTAGATTACAAATAGGGGAGTGCACAACATCACTAATGGTACCACTGGTACACTACTACACTGATGAAGTAGAAATTAAGTCTGAAATAAAGAATGGACTGTGGCTGTGGAGAAAAGAAATTGATTTAAGATGAACAAGAACAGATAGGAAAGTAGAAGAACAGATAGAGAAAAACAAAGCAGCAGCCACAAAAAGAAGAGAGGATAACAAAGAAGAAGCAAAGAGGAGAAGAAGTTGAAGTGTCACCTGGTAGGCACATAGCAGGAGCAACACATAGCAAAACAAAGCAGCAGCCACCAGAGAGAAAAATGAGACCATAGATGACATTGATTCAGGTTTACAAGCTTTAGAATCACGTTGTTGACTTGGGTAGTCGGGTTTAAGTTAATTGGGCGGCCTCAAAACATGATAACCCATCATTATTTTTTTTTTCCTGATCAAATGTTGGACAATTGTACTCAACATACATGATGCGCTGACGCAGTGCACAGCATGCCTCACCTGAGGCAGTGTGCCTCACTGTGCCTTTATTCAATTACATTGCATCAGTGTTCGTGATGCGCTATTTCAAACGCCTTGTGCCCCGCACCTCAGGAGCGGGTTTTTAAACCAAGACTGTTCCTGCTTCCGCTTAACCAACCGCTGTTTCGGTGATTAAGCGCCAGAAAGTTACTCCACTGCACACCATTAATGCCTTTTAAATGAAATGCTTTTGCTTCTCATGTTTTCTATCCCTTGTTATCGTTGTATTGAATATTTGTCTTTTATGACTTGATAGAGGAAGGGTATACCTTTGTTTTGTGAATTCTACTATATGTTTCTGTTAAAATTGGACACATAATATCCAAGGAATCACACTTCAAATTCAAGCCATAAAGGAGGTTATGGGGCAAAAGCTTATTTGAGTTGAACCACTGAATTCCTTGCTGCAGGCAGAGGCAAGATGATGATAAATGGGAGCATGATCTTTACGAACAAGCTGATCCGCAAATATCAAGTAGAGATTCTATTTTCTTTTGTTCGACATAATTATATGCTAATATTTTTTGTGCATATGCTTGATGTGTTTTACGGCTTTCTTAGATCGTAAAGTTGGTGTCCTTGACCTCCGCTTGAAGCTTCAGAAGAAGAGTAACCAGCGGGCAACTCTAGGTGCAAAGGGATCTCTGTCAGGTGTTAGTGATCTGCGTGAAAAACTATCCGGTATAACCTATTCACAGCCAGCAGTAACTGCTCAGGCAAAGCCAAAACCAGCACCAGAGAGCAGTAAACCTACCAGGAGAAGTGTTGTTGGCGAAGTTGCTGTTGCAGGGACTAAAAAAGTTGCTAGCTCCACTTCTAAGAAAAAAAAGGTACTTTACCGGTCCAATTTTCATATTGATATGGGGATACTCTATAACTCAAACTTTTAATGTTTATATTAGGAAGGTTATAGAGTCGTAGTTTTTATAAAGGTTTCACCTTTTCCGGAAGACCGGAATATATAAGCAAAATGATCTTTCAAATTATTTCAGTGTTATTTGTTACCATTTGACATTTGTGTTTCTCCAACACTGTAACTAATGTTTCATGATGACAACAGTCGATTCAGTATTCTTCTGCAGTTGGGTTGTGATATTCTTATAACCCTAATCTTGGTCTCTAGGGTTAGGTTAGAGGTGTACAAAAAGAGGTCCCAACTCCCAATTCCAAACTGACAAAACCAAAGAACCGGATTGAACCAGAACCAGCTATATTTGGTTTTGTCCTTGGTTTTAAATTTAAAAAAATGGTTGGAACCGGAATAAACCAGGGTTTTCCCCCAATTTTTTTTAAAAACTTGAAATTATACTTGTATTTTCCAAACTAGAATGCTTTGAAGTCTTGAAGTTAGTATTTGGTTCAGGTTCAGTTTGGGACCAAACTGGTTATAACCAGGAACTGGTACTATACTGATTTTCAATTTCCATGAATTTTGTTCTATTATTCGTCTGGTCCAGTTCGGTTTCAAACTTATGAACACCAGTACACCACCCCTATAGCTCCTTGCAAGTTGCAACCGAAATTCAGTCACTTATCTTGACAATCTATTCGTGTTACTACCTAGCTCTTTTCAATTATATTTCTAACTTTTACTACTTTGATGGTTCTGTTTCTTAGCTTTACGTCTCTTGTGCAGGCTGAAACTGTAGACACCTTCTTGCAGGCACTGGGTCTTGAGAAGTATTCAATTACGTTTCAAGCAGAAGAAGTAGGAAGCTCTATAATAACCTTTTTTTATATTACCATAATCTTAGGACTTGTGATGACCTTCTACACCTCTTTTGGGTTGCAGGTAGATATGACTGCCCTTCTACACATGACTGATGAAGATCTGAAAGCTATAGGAATACCAATGGTAAGTTCACATTCTACATGACTTGTTGATGGCTCCATTGCCAGCATATATCCCTGCAAACTTCATTTTACCTGCATATCATTGAATACGCTCTACCGGTTGAATGCTAGTGTAGGATCTCAGTTCTCTTCGTTTTTCTTACAAGGGTTCTTTAAATTTTCTTTCAAAAGTTCATTGCTAGTCTTTGTGTTGTTTGTGAATTATGTATAGAGAGAGTATGCAATCAAGAGCGCTTTAAACCCATGACTGGTACTCATTAGTGTTTCAACAACCAACATGATTTCTATATGTGTTTTAAAAAGCGCGCCTCAGGCTCAGTAAGGCGCGAGGCTCATCGAGGCTCAAAGCCCTGCGCAACACACGCTGTTGCGAACGCCTTCTTGTCGTTTCATTAAATTTGCCCAGAAAATAAGTCCCTCCTTGATTAATTGTTATATGTTGGTATTCTAGATTTGGGTATATCACTGTTAAAGTAGTATTAATGTGTTACTATATATAAATTATTATGATACCAAAACAAGTGCGCCTCGCGTACGTGATGCGCGCGCCTCACATCGAGCTTCACGCCTCGGGCTTCAGAACTTTCTTCGCAACGGTGCGCCTCGCGCTTTTTAAAACCAAGATTTCTATGCCTAAACAACTTCTGATTTTTCCACTAGTCAAACTCAAATGTTGTTTACTTTTTTGCTATTATGATTACCAAAACATACAATTTGAAGGATGGTAGGCGAAATAGGGATGTAGTAAGTGTGCAAATTATTCAAGAATGGGATAGTAAAATCATGGATTGTTTTCCTAACAAGGAATTGATTTGTGTAGGGTCCTAGAAAGAAGATCCTCCTGGCATTGGAATCGAAAGCATGAGCAGTAGCATTATGTCCATTCGCTTAGTTTGGTTGGATCTCCTCCTGGTTTTGGTTGATCACGTCCAACGAAAATCAGCAGGGCTCAGTGATTTGAAAATGGTACGAGTCTATTTGTAACTTCTCTTGGGTTAAGTTTTTTTGTTTTCAAGTCACTTATGAGAGGATGATAGGATTAGAGATCTCTGTAATGAATCTGCTGCTTTACGATATAAAGCTCTCGAAGTTCACCTACCGATAGCAGGCCTGTTCTTTGCTAATGCATATTCCTCTTCGGATTTTGGATTAAGGGCGACTATGGTTTCATTGGTCGTGCCTGAGGCCAATAGGTTTGACTCTTTGGATTACTTGCTATATGGTCCATATAAGTTGTATTTTATCTTTAACGAGTTAATCGAGCAAAGTTTTAATACTTGACTGAATAGGAAATGGGTTAAAACGTCGTTAAAAGTGCATTCAATCGTTACAGTAGTTTTATTCGAGAAAATTAATTATGATTATGATAGTGTCATAATTTGTAATATGCTCAGTTATTTATGTATTTTATAAATTAGATAAGAAATGTTGATCGGTCGACCCAACCTCTAGAATTCGAATCTAATATGCATTATCATGATAAATCATCCTATTTATCACCTCAAGGACGCATCATACAGATTTGGTTCTTCACGCCAACAGAGTAACAGACCATATGAAATATAAAAACTTCTCTCAAAAGAATATAGTAAATTTATAAACGTTGTTTGGCTAGTTGTTGAAGGTGCAAAGTATTATTAATAATAAAAATATTTGATCAATGACTGCTTAATTATTATTATTATTATTATTATTATCATTTATAAGGCCCAAATGTATCTGGATTGGGTCATTTCGCTTGAATCATGATTGATGAGAGATTGTTCTGGGATTGATAAAGCCAGCATCGGGGGTATGTTCATGTTCTTTCATTTTAATTTTAACCGAATAAATATACAAACATGAATATAAACGAACAAAAGATTCTCTGTTCGTATTCGCTTGTTAAGTAAATGGTTTTGTTCGTGTTCCTTTAACAGATAATCGAACATAAACGAACGTTAAACTAGGGTTTTAAGTTAATTTGTTAATCGAACGTTAAACGTTGATTTTCGTTTGTCTTTTTTTTCTAGAAAAGTTCTCAAGTTAATTTGTTCTGGTTTTGTAAAATTTGACTATTAGAGTTTAGTTATAATCGGTAAACTAGATTTTTAAGAACAGAAAAACTGGTTTTAATAGTCAAATTTTACTAAACCAAAAAGAGAAATTAACTTGCGGACTATTAAAAAAAAAGTAACATAAAGAGACGAAAACGCAAAAAATGTAAAACATGTTGGTCATTTTCATAATAAACCTAACAAGTCTTTTTCAATGCAGGTCAAATGAATAATTTTTAGATTGTAATGAGAAGTATGTTACTTTTGGCATACACTTGTAACTATCATTCAAAAAACCAAAACAAATGTCTCACAATAGTTTAACTGTCTCCCTTAGACTTCCTCTGTTACTAGCGAACAAAACTATCAACAAATATCATTCCTTTTCTTTTCTCGTTTATTTTTCATTGTAAAAGTTAAGAACTACTGACATAAATCGGTACTGAACCAATACCTTTCAATAATCTTTTTTTTTTTTTTAAATTCAGTTTCAGACTGTTGCAAACCTTTAGAATCTGTCAAGGAATAGAAATTTGTCAAGGAATGTTTATTCCTGAAATGAAATTTGTCAAGGAATGGAATTCTGGAAGTAATGAAATCTGTCAGAATAGAAATGAAGGCTGGTGAAGATGAAGTCTAGGGTTTGTTTTTAGAACTGTTTAAATCTTTGGAATAAAATTTAAATTTCATGGCACTAACCCAAGGAAAAATAGATTCTTTCAAAAGTGATGTTTTTTTAAAAGGAATCTTCATTCCATTCCTTTTTACTGCCAAACAGCACATCAGAATAGAATTTTCATTCCAATTCCATCAAATTCTATCAGATTCTGTAAACCAAACGCCCCTTAGAAAATAAGAAAGACCAAGTACACGTAAGACTATAGTTTGAAATTGTTTTTATATCTTTTACGTAAAGAGTCATTTCCATATGAACCAAACATATACATTTCAAGTCTTTTCAAGTCTCAACATACAAATTAACTACGAAAAATAGTATATTCGAAGCATCGAATAACTACGTTTTCTCATCGTGTAGTTATTAATGCGTTTCGAGACGTGAAGACTTGGTATTGTGATCCTTAATGAGTTCTAATCTAAGTAAAATTTTGATGCAGATACAAGTGTTAATTAGCCTCTATAAAAGGCAACCAAGAAGATGAACTCAACAACCTTCTCTTTCAAATTTCACTATAAATTATGAAGGCATCAAACCATAATTTCTCATGCAAACCAAAAAAAAAAAAATATTTTTTTTTCATAATTTTCTGGTATTTTTATTATTATAATGGGAAGAGATCATAATTATCTTATATCAACATTTCTTGCTATCTTTCTTATATCTTTCTTGAGCATTACTATCTTAATCGAGGGCCGACAAACGTCGTTTTTCAGACCCTTTGACGAAAAACAAGTTTCAGTAGGATATGTCAATGGTCCTTTCGACACCGTTTACTACAAACCGGTTTCTGGAGCTAAAGATGGGTCAATAACAAGCGTCGAAAGCGAAAAATTTGGTCTTTTGCTACACTTGTTCTTTCCAGGTATCTTCGGTGGAATCCCGTTTCCAGGTATATTCGGATTACCTGGAGGTCTTGGTGGTTTTCCACTAGGTTGGTTTGGAGGATGGGGTGGGTTTCCTGGAGGATGGGGTGGCGGGTTTCCGGGAGGATGGGGTGGTGGGTTTCCCGGACGATTTCCTGGCGGCTTTCGAGGCGGTTTTCCGGGTCGTTTTTTAGGTAAAACTGAAGAGGAGGCCAAAGGCGAGTCAAGAAGGAATACATCTCCATGATTTTGTAAAACAAACCGAAAAGATTTGTGTGTTCCTTGTGTCGGAAAAGATAGAGTTCAGATGGTTTTATAGGCTCCAGTAAACGTTTGCTCGATCTTAATCGGGTTGCTTATTGATCGAAATTAATAAACTGAGGTATTAATTAGGCTACTAATACAACCTCTAATGTATGTAGTAGAATTAATCTTATATATGCTTTCAAATACTATGATTAGTTTGGCTCTTTGATGTACTAAGTACCAGGATTACGATATGTTTATGAAGATGTTTGAATAAGCAAATATTATATTAGAACATAAATTTCATTTTCCACCCAAAAAACATTTATTTTTTAAATAATTAAACATTTCATTATTCATATGGTTATGCATGATCGATAAATATATTATATATAATGGTTTTTCCAATCATAAAGATCTTACAGCAACATCAATAGCATAGTTCCCGCTTTTATATTTGTCAAATCCAAAGATCGTAGCGCTTCAATCTTGTATTCATCTAAACAATTAACGAAAAAAAAGAAGGAACCGACTTTTGGGTTTATAATTAGTTTTTTAATCGTACTCAAACTAGTTAATTTGTACTAAGTTATATTTTTTAACAAATGGGGGTTTAGCTCATTTGGTATCAGTGGGGATGTGTAAGTGTGACGTTATAGGTTTGACTCCTATCGGAGTCAAGTTGGAATTTTGGTGGTGAATGTAAGTTCTGAAGTGCCCATTTGGGATAGAGGATAAAATTAGAACTAGGAGTAGGTTAGTTTGTCGTTCAAAAAATAATAATATTTTTTAATTTTATTTTAATTTTTGACTATTTAATGCATAAAAATATGTTTAAATTTAATTTTGGTGTTATTTATTTATTTATCTACGTTTGTATCAAAATATAGATTATGCGTTTTAGATGGTGTCTGGATTTGCGTTTGAAAAAGTGTTGTGGCGTTTTGGAAACTAATAATCAAATAATAGCTGTAACCAAAAGTGCTGCCGGAAATGTAGTGTTTGATTTGCTTCTGTTGTTTGCTATCATAATTATCAAATTATCAAATAATCAGTTTTTAAAGTGTTTGGATTTAACTTGTAAAATGACCAAATAATCACTTATTAAGCTAATAAGCTACATTTTTTAACTTATAAAAAAGTGTGGTAGGACTAACGCTAAACGCAAATAATCACTTATTAACGTATGCAATCCAAACACTTCAAATCAATTATTTGCGATATTGTAACGTAATAAGCTAATAATAATGTTGATAATGCAAAACCAAACACCCTCTTAACTAACTAGCTGATTATAAATGATTTAGTGATTATGGATAGCAAACGTTTTGTAGACAGAATTTGAAAAGCTTGTGGTAATTTAATATGTAAGTTTATCTATTTAAATTAAAAGACTTTCTTTTGTTAATTTCTCTTTCATATAATGTAAATATACATTTACAAAATTAAAAGTCAAGTATGATCACCCAACTCGAAATTTTAGCTTCGTCCCTAAATCGAACAAAAGGATCTTATCATTTTGTTGGTTTCTTTTTGCGTCCAATGTGGCCTCTATACAGTTAGACCATCGCCATGCAATCTTAGGAAATGCAAAAATCGACTCGAAATGTCTTTATTTTTTCAGGGAAGCCGCAGATTCGTTGATTCCTTCAAAGTCTACGACGACAGTGTCATCGAGTGGTTCTAAACTTGTAAGAGAATCAACGATGTCGACATTCTGGCATTCATGCCTGTATTCAAATGACTTCTTGTGGGATGCTCTGTCAAAGAAAGAAATTTAGTAACATCTATTTGGTAATAATAAATTAAAAGGAATAACTCATTTAGATTGAATTAAATTGATGTTTCATGAAAAGTGAAAGTCATCCATTGTTAAAATTGAGTAGATGATATTAATTTGTGTCTACAATATTGTTTTTAGTTTGTTCTATAATTTTTAGATATGAAATGTTGCAATCGGGATGGGGTTAACTATTATAAATGATCATAATAATCCTTATTATTCGGATTATTTTGGTATCCGAATAAACATGGATCCTACCCGATCCTCGAACTGTAAGTATAAATTATGGCTAACCGAAAACCGAATAACCCGACCCAAATAAACCGTTTAACATTCGGTTCGGATGGATTATTTAAGTTTGATTATTTTGCATGCCCCTACTTAAAATAGGTTAAACCGGTTACACCATGCCAAATGAAATGCGGGCCAAATTGGGAAAATGGGTAGGGCCCACCAACTACCTTTTAAGCTATCGGTTTAGGGAAAATGGGCTCTGTGTTTAATGGTTGTGTTCTATCTTTTAGGTGTAAATAAATTATTTATTGGTTTAAAATTTTATTTTCATGTTTATAATATCTTATTTTGACGCGTGAAAGTCTAGTTTTTTTTTTTTTTTTTTTAACATTTGGCTTGTTTCGGCCTACTCTACATTTCTATTTTGATGCATTTGGGTCCATTCTATACTAACATGTAAAGATGTATAGAATATCTTAATATCTGATTTTGATTTGAAACCGATACAAAGTCTGGATTTTTTAATCCGGTTTGAGAATTATTTGGTGTACCGGATATTTATCTGGTTTCAAAAAGTTTTTAATCTAAATATGAATCTGATTTTATGTAGATAGGTTGTAATATTTTGGGTTATCACACATTTTGCCAAAATTTTATAGTTTTAAATTTTTTTTAATCAAATAATATTTTAAAAAAAATATGTGAATGGATAAAGAATATACTTGTTTGTAAAGTTTTATAAAACTATGAAGTTTTGGCGTTTATGTGTTTTGCTTTTATTAGATATGAATATAGATTGTATTATATATTTATATACTTTTTATCTCAATATTGTAATTCAATTTATTTTAAAGATAATTAAATTTGTGTATCTTTTTTGATTTTCTTTATTAGTATTGTATTTTTTCAGTTTCAAATATATTTTATTTATTTTAATAATATACTAGGTTATTTTAATAATATGTGTTCTGCTTTATTATATAAATAAATATAGATTTTAATTTATATTCTTAAAACATAAATAGTTTAAAAAAGCCTAAGTTTTTGCTTTTTACCTTAACAAATATAATAATTTATTTAAATCCATATTAAAAATTCAATTAATCATTAGAAAACTTATCTCACTTGAAAGTTGAAACTATTTTAGATCAACAATCTTTGGTGTAAATTAAATAAAAAATTTATTGATATCAAGTTATTAACTAAAAAAATTTCCGATCCACCTCTCGCTATTAAATATATAAACAGAATATAGGTGGCGCATTTATCATGCTATAAATCTAGTAGATATATAAGTTGACATTAAAGAACATAAATTAACATTAAATAATTTAGTACTATTGAGCTTCTAATGACTTTTTCTTATGGTCAATGCACTAATAATCAACTAACGATATATTGTTTGGTTTAATACTTATTATATTACTAGTTTATTAACGTGTGCTATGTGAATATTTTAAATATATTTATTTATATAAAATATATATCAACTCAAAAATAAAATATACAAACATTCTTTTAAAAAAAAAAATACAAAAATAATTGTTATTTGACATAGATGTTATCGTAAATCTATAAATATATATTAGTATTAGCTAATTTTTTTCATTCTTTTAAGATTTTATTTTAAATTAATATGTTTTTTTATTGATGTTATTTGAAGTTTTCATTTTACATAGAATAAAGTCATTGTATATCTTATTATTACTACGATAAGCAAATCGTTATTAAATATGTTTTTACTAATATGGTATTGTTTTAAGTTTTTAAACATTTAATAATTTATATAATATGTATTTATTTTAACATATTTTAACAAATTTATAAACGTATAAAATATATTTTTTGAATAGATATATTACTAAGTATTAATAAAATAGTATTTAAATAATTAGATATATAGATAAGATAAGATTTAAAGTATTACGCATAAATTATAATTTATTATGTCACTCGTAATATGATAAAATTTAGTTTTTAAGTTAATTCGATTTAATTAAGATTATATTGGATCTTGATCATTTAAAATAATAAATTCTCAATGACATGTGACATGTGTCGATAATTGTTCGACTTTATAGGGAAGAAAATGTTTTATTGGTCCATATTTTTTGGATGTATTATTTTAATTATGGAGGATAAACAAAAAAGAAAAACATTATTTCTCACACGAATAATCCTTATTTTAGACATGCTCCACCTTTCAAACAATGTACATGTAAATATGATTTAACATTTCTCCCTCTTAAAACATGTTCCACCTTTCAAACAAACCGTACATGTCACTACTCACTACCCTAAACGTATGATTTAACATTTATACGATTTAATTGTTAGATCGAATGAATCGAACTTTTATCGAGCTTGAAACATTAACGAGTTTTAATTGGTTTGGCTCGAGTTTTGATCAAGTTTTTCTAATATTCTATACACACGCACATATCGATTCTAGTTTTTATTAAACAATTCGAGCTTTTATCAACCACTTTGAGCTTTTCGAGCATCAAATTAAGATTTTTTAGAGTTCGAACACTATATAAAACCAAAAAAATGGTTCATAGACATTCAAGCCGAGACGCCGAGCTCTAATTGAACTTCTTGAATCGTGCTCGAACCTACTTAAAAGACTTGAGCCTTGTGGAGCTCGAGCTTGGCTAGACTTATTTAAAGCCCTAATTATATAAAATGACTAGTGACACATTCAATCATTTTAATTAAAGTTGATAACGAATTAATTATTGTAGAATCTATTATGAAATGCGTTGTAATAACAAATTGCTACTAATTACGTAAAATGGTCATATTAGCAGCCACACATACGAGCTTTTGGGTTAAAGTCGTATAATAGTTGTGTATTTTTTAAGATGTACAGATATAATACATGTGTTTTTTTTAATTATCCATATGTACGTGTACACTTTAAATCATTCCAATATAATACTTATATTTTTTTATGACCGGTTAATTTGTTATAAAAGCTTACATGTCATATTAATATCTAATTCGGAATTTAAAACTTTTATTATATTTCTGAAATAACATTTTACTGATGAGGTGTCATTTTTATAAACTGGGTATGTATTATTTTTATCATTCTTATTATTATTTTCATCTTCTTCGTCGACTTCATTGGAGCTTTCATGCTTCCGGCTACCAACTCCCACCGCTACCGTCAACTTCATTGCAACTTTAAATCATGAAGGGGCACTTGATTGAAGTTCATAAAACATTTATTTTCTTTTAATAATAATAATAAATCCAAGTCAGCATTATTAATAAACTGAAATTTCACGTTTTAATCTTTTACTGGTATAGCCGGTTACAGGTCAACAAAAGTATCATATAAAGAATAAAAAGACGGTAGATGACTAGATGTATCATATGGATAATTAAAAAAGTATACGTATCATATGAATACACTTTAAAAAGTATATAACTATTGTTGACTTTAGCCCACGAGAGTTTTAGCATATGAGTTTGAGGAAATATGAGATTACCAATACTGATCGAGTTAGGCGTTAACTTATATCCAATCGATGCAGGCCATGTGGCACCTGTATTATGGCACAACCTATCTTTATATATTAATAAAGAAGAACATCTTAGGTCATATGTCATCACATTAACTAACTAAATTCATACTTTCCCTCCAAAATTTCGTAAAATAACTCTTTTAATTATCCATTTAATTGATTTTTAATAAATAAAATTAATTACTATGTAACTTAAGTTCTATTGTAAGTGAATTCAAATTAATTACTTTTAAATATAACATCTAATTAACCAACTTTAATTGATTTGTTTTAAATTATTTTATATAACTTATTTAGTATATATTTTGACCGTTATCATTAAACATTTTTTTATATTTTTATAATTTCTTTATTTCTATTTAATATCACTATTGTAATTTGTTTAGTAATATTTAAGTTTATATATTATTAAAAATAATTATTCATTAAATATAATACTCATGTAACACATCTATCTATTCTAATAAATAACTTAATAGATGTCACATTTCCTTTTATTAGAATGTCATTTTTACACATTCATGTATTGACACGTATAACTTAATAGTCAATTCTATTTTTTTAATTTTATATTATATATATTTTTATTTACTTAACATAAAATGCACCGTTCTTTCGTTTTTAAAATGTTCCAATTTAGAAGCAACATACATATTTAATTCCATTTTTTAATTTTATATTTATTTACTTACAAATTTAATTCTATTTTTTAATTTTATATATTATTTACTCACAATGAAAGCCAAAGACGTAAGTATCGAATGTTGGTTTGTTTCTAAAATAGTTGATTTCTCTTATGGTCAATTGTATATTGCCTAGTCTATAGTTTAAAGTTTATAATGCTTAAAAGTTTTAATTTTAGATAAAGATGATAGCTAGCAACAAAACAACAAATGTTGTGTGTAAAGAGATACTTTTTTAATTTATGATTTATCTTGGATACATACATATATATATATATATATATATATATATATATATATATATATATATATATATATATATATATATATATATATATCTTATAAACTATCTATAAAATGTTTCTAATGTATGTACTATATTAATCATTGGAGGGAACACGATATAGAATATGAATGCAAACGAGTTGAGCTTGGATCGAGCTTGAAAAAATTAACGAGTCAAGTTTGAGCTTTAAATGGCTCGACTCGAGTTTTTATCAAGTTTTTCGAGTTTTCAGCATATATACATATAGAGTTAAATTTTTCGAGCACTATCCTAAAAGACTTGAGCCCTGTGGAGCTCGAGGTTGGCTAGACTCGTTTGAAGTCCTAATTATATAAAATGACACATTCAACCATGTAATTAAAATTGATGAATTTATGTAGTTTCTATTATGAAATGCGTTGTAATAACAAATTGCTACGAATTACTAATAATGGCAACAGAGCGGAGATTGGTCTCCCCGTCCCCGTCGCATTCATCATCGGGTTTCTTATCAGGGATCCTCATCAGGTCCCACGGGTTTCGGGGATGGGTATCCAATAAGACTTTATTAACCGTTAGTGTCTGTCATTTTTCGTTTATATATACGAACCCGAACCTAAAACTCATCTAAAAAATTAAAATTAACAATTTTTCAAACGATATCAAATATTTTTTTAATAGTAAAAGACGAAATTTATATGAAATATAAGCAAATGAAACCAAATAACAACACGCTTGCATTAACGTAGATAAAGATTAACGATACAATTATATTAACAACCAAAATGACGTAGATGTTAATCATAGGTCATTATGTAGTTATAACATAGGTAAAGAAAAAATGTGTGTGTGTGTATGAAAAATAATATGAATACTATTGAGGCGGATATTGGTCCCCCATCTCCGAACCCGTACCCGTACCCGATAAAATCTCTGATAATATCCCTGAACCCGTCTTGAAAAGTTCGTGTTTCGGGTTTCCTCATTGGGTACGGATTTTTTTGCCATCTCTACTAGTTACGTTTAATGGTCATGTTCATACGACATACGAGATATTTGGCATATGACTTGTGTGGGGAAATACCATATTAACAATACCGAGTTAGGCGTTAACTGTATATCCAATAGATGCAGGCCACGTGGCACAACCTATATATTTTTCTATATAACTACACTGAGTTGATTGATATTTATAATTAAAAAAAATGAAGAAGAAACTAGAAAGTGACTTTAAATTAATAAATTAAATCGAGTTGAGACAACTACCCAAGACAATACGAGGCTCGAATCTTCCAAGACTTTTCACTTTTCACTCATGTGTACAAACTAATTGTGTTCAAACTTCAAGTGTTTAAAAATCTCATAAATTCTTTTTTATAAAATCGTTAATATATAGTTTTATAATTATATTCAATACACTATTTATTTAGTAAATTTACATAACTGTATGTATAAAACGTCTTTGATGGGTGAACTTGTTTTAAAACCTTAATTACATGTACTTTATAATGACTAATTAATATGGTATATAAAGTTTTCGAATCATTAACATCTAGACAATGGTTTTACGTTGGATAAAAGTTAGGGCTGGCCCTATAGGGGGTCACTTGGGCTACGGTCCAGTGCATTATATTACAAGGGACATTAAAGTTTGAGCTAAAGTCGTACAATAGCAGTATACTTTTTAAGTTTTTAAGGTGTATCGATATAGTACGTGTACTTTTTATATTGTTAATATGATACCTTTATTTTTTTATAACTGATTATTTCGTCTAGCTTTGCGCAGTTGTGGGAGAATCGCCGGTACGAACTTGTTCACCGTTGGATCTGCGTGAAATTTGAGGAGAAGCTTCGCACCATATAGTTCTTCGATCTGAGCGGTGGAGATCGTCATTGGATATTTCTACAGAGGTCTGTAGGTGTTTGCAGTTGGTTGTGCTGTGTGATTTCTCCTACCAGGTTATCATAAGGACGAGAGAGTGTATTTGATGCTTCAATTATGGAAATTCAAACATTAATAAAAAGAGAAATTTCACTCTTAACAGGTATAGTCAGTAACCGGTTACCAAACGTATCATATTGGTATGAAAAAATTTAGTACACGTATCAAATTTGAACGTATCATATTGGATAAAAATTTAGTTTTATCCATTTGATTTGAGTGTTGTTGGTTGATCTCTTGTTAGTTTTTTTTTTTTTTAAAGACAAGGTATGTTACTTTTCAACAATATAAATCCTAATTTAGTCAATTAAAGTCATGTGGATTCAAGTTGTATCTTATTTATGAAGTAAAATGAGTCAATATAGGTTGTATGAGTTAGCAATACTAAACATTAAAAATAGATTTTTTTTTTTTTTAAAATGTCGATTATTACAAGATAATTGATATTTTTACATCTTGAAACGCATGAAGACATCGTCTTAGGTGATATGTTAGACTTTTATTAAAACTTTATGTATTTTATAATAATCGATGGGGATAAATCGCCTAGCTTTTATAAAATAATGTGGTCTATGTTTAAATTATCTATATATGTATATCGTCTAGGGCATGAAAATGCTTAGAACCGGCCCAAGATAAAACTATGACATTTTGAAACACTAATATTGTATCACTATAACTTAAGGTTGCTGATAACTTAAATTTATATCTAGTCATGTCATTACATAAATTTCGACATCTTTATGCCAAATTAGATGAAAAAAAAATATTATGTTGGCACATAAATGAATTGAAGGTAACCGATCACCAAAAAATCAATGTACTGTAAGCTACTGTAAAAACTTAACATACCATATTTGTATGTAACCACAGTATACATGTATCAAATTTGTATATTTAAAAAACTACGCTAGGATTTAGGGGTGTAGACCAGCGAAGCCCAAGCCCAAGCTTGTTTAAGCTTATTTCGAACCATAAGTGTAAAGCTCAAGCTCGACTCATAACTCATTTTATAAGCCCTAAGTAAATCGGCTTACTTACCCCTATTAGTATTATAGCCCTTAATTGAAACACATATAATTTTAAACCAAAATGCCATTGGACATTACCATTCTTTTATCCTATATTCAGTTAACACTTATATACTACATCGATTGACTTAGTAATAATGTTTATAATATATAAAATAATAATAATAAATTAGAGTTTATACAATTAATTATTAAATTAGTTAAGTTTGGGATAATTACAAAAATAGTCACATCTCACATCTTTATTCACTTTTTAGCCATTTTATATACATTTTACCAAAATAGCCACACTTTACGTTACCACATTTACGTGATAGCCACAATTTACGTGATTTGTACTTTTTTTCATTTTTTAATGGATTACGTTACAAAAGGTGTTTGGTCACGTAAATTGTTGTACTTTACGTGATCATTTTTAAAAATTTGCTCATTCCCCATAAAAATGTAATGATTGCTTAAAAAAAGCATTTTAAAGTGTGACAAGACATCCCACCAAACATTCATGGGGAAGGAGCAAAAATGGTCACGTAAAGTACAATAATTTACGTGACCAAACACCTTTTGTAACGTAATGCATTAAAAAATGAAAAAAAAGTACAAATCAGTGGTCACGTAAAGTACAACAATTTACGTGACCAAACACCTTTTGTAACGTAATGCATTAAAAATGAAAAAAGTATAAATCACGTAAATTATGGCTATCACGTAAATGTGGTAACGTAAAGTGTGACAAGACATCCCACCAAACATTCATGGGGGATGAGCAAAAATGGTCACGTAAAGTACAACAATTTACGTGACCAGACCTTTTGTAACGTAATGCATTAAAAAATGAAAAGAAGTACAAATCACGTAAATTATGGCTATCACGTAAATGTGGTAACGTAAAGTGTGACTATTTTGGTAAAATGCATATAAAGTGGCTAAAAAGTGAATAAACATGTGAAAAATGGCTATATTTGTAATTATCCCTAAATTTTAATAGAGTACCTTGAATTGATTTAATTAGGTTGTAATAAATGACATGAATAATTAAGAAAACTAACAAGTGATAATTTAAAGGAAAAGATAATAAATGAAATATATTTACTCATTTAATATTATTTATAGGTAGATATGAGTAAAATAGAATAATAATAAACCAAATAGATATCGATCGATTATTTATTTCCAACCGTAGTACTCATCATTTGCGTCCCAAAATTTAAAATTATAAGCAAATACTTGGTCGTATTTGTGGCTAAGTATTTATTTGAATTAAATTAAATTAATAATACCTAATTGCCAGGTAGCTATTGATAAAGATTGAAGCAATGGAAATAACGAATTATATATTTAATAAGATAAATGAAAAAATATAGTCAATATATATACGTACACACCATAAATACAGTTCAACCAATTCCATTTTTTATTGTATTATATAAGATTTCACATTATGGGTCGTCTATTCTACATTTGCATACATCATTTCGAGTTTTGGACGAAATGATCATGGGTTTTTTTTTAGAAGTATCCGACAAATTTTGTTAAGTAGATTTATTTTAAGGGATAATTGCGTAAAAAACCTTAAAGTTTGGCCATTTTTGTAATTAAAACCCCAAACCATTTTTTGTTGTACAAAAAACCTCTAACCGGTAAAATCTTTTGAAATTAGGACTTGACCGGTTTTAAAGGTTGTTATGCTTACATGACACACACGTGACATCCACATAGCAAACCCGACATACGTGGCGCCTACGTGGCACTACATGTATAATTCTTAAACTGAATTTTTGCATAAAAAACCCCGAAATTTGGTGACTTTTTCGATTAAAACCCTTAACTGTATTTTTCTCACCTCTAACCAACAATAATATTAACATTTTCTCTTCTTTTCTACCTCCGGCAACTCTGATTACTCTATCTCTTCTTTATGTTCAATGCTGTTTATTTTATGTATGTATGTTCGATTAATTTTTGTCGTTGAATCTTGAATTTTAACTTCAATTGTGCCGATGGAATCGATGTCATTTTGTGTTCACGAGTTGCATTGTTAGGTTCAGCTTTATGTTCAATTTCATTTATTTATGTTCCATTTTAGCTTCTGAATATGACCAACCAGAGCAGTGAGATTCACTAGCCTAGAGGATGGAGGTTTCATTGGAAAACGAATTCTTTGTTTAATAAATAAAAGTTTAATAAATACTCATGTCATCAAAATGCAATAAGTGTAGACTCAGTTTTTATTATCTTTGTTGGTTGGAGGTTTTTTATCAAATGAAAAATGATTTGGGGTTTTAATTGAAAAAACTAAACAAGTTGGAGGTTTTTTACACAAAAATCTAGTTAAAAATTTTACATGTCATCAAGTTGCAACCGGCTAAACCGGTTGCAAGTCATATTTTTTGAAAAAAACCCAAATTTACAAAGTTTTAATCGGTTGGAAGATTTTTGTGCAATGAAAAATGGTTGGGGGGTTTTAATCGCAAAAATGATCCAACATAGAGGTTTTTTGCGCAATTTTCCCTTATTTTAATTCTACGTAAATCTTTATCTTGCTAATCATATATCTTCGTTTAATGTGAAACAGAGTTTAAGTTTTATCAGTAGATCACACGTTATTAACAAAAAAAACGTGTATAATTAGTAAAAATTAAGAAGAAATAGTGTACGTATAACATGATCAATTGCTAAATTGACAGACTGAGCAATTAGAATGTAAAGATGGAACTAACTAACACCTAGCATAATATAGTACATAGTAACAGTTATTTTTGTCGGGTTTAATGAAAAGTTGTTTTTTTTAATTAATCATAGAAACTTATTTCTAATTTCTTCTGTTTTAGTGCATGGTTGTTATTTTAAAAAACCAAAGGAATTAGGCATATGTGAGGAAACAACGCACCCTCCAAGGATGCATACATACATCAACGACGAACAGAAAACATAAAAATAAGAACACACAGTATTACGTACGTGGTTAATGAAACATGCTCACGACTACAATAACAAGTTTCTCTATTAGTTTTGGATTAGTGTTACAATTATATTATGATCTACATATTTGTAGAATAACAAATTAACAACCCTCAATCGAATAAGAAAATTCTTGATGAACAGGGTCTTATAAAAAATTTTCCTTGGGAATGCTGCCCCTAACCCCAAAGGTGGAGGCTATCCCTTAACTTCGCCTGTTCTTCACGAGCAAAAACTCATGTTAAGATTCCGTAAAAATTGATAAACGTTCGATGATAACTCAGTCATCACAACTCATAACTCAACATTTTATTAGTTATATCTTTTAAATGTTGTAGAAGCCTATTACAATTTCCAATGTTACGTGTATTTTAAGTTGACTAATTTATATTTACAATTTATGCAAAGTTCATTTTTCAGCCATGCATCATCAGAAGATTAGGACATGTTTAGTTAACTTATTTTCAATGAAATTTTTTGTCAAAAATAAGGGTTTTCAGAAAACACATTCAAATCTACTATTTTTAGATGTTTTCAGTTTTTAGTTTTGAGTTTTGAATTTATAACTGGTTATTGAATATTTCATTTTTATGTTTTCAGATTGCGTTTCATTTTCAAATGTTAAGAGGGAGGGTTTTGTAGTGTGTGTGTCATGTATTATTTCATATATCTGTATATACATATATCATATATTATAATTTTAATTTCAATTCATTTAAATTGCATTTAACGGTGTAAATGACCCTCATATTTGCCATTTACCTGAGTAAAGTTACTCCAATGAGATTTTCCAGCTACCAGAAAAACTTATTAATTTCTTAAACAAAATTAATTACTTTACCAATAAATCAGAAACTGTGTAGAAAAAAAAAATGAAAGCATTTACTCTTTGCAGTTTAACCACCTTCCCATTGACTTGACTTTACGATAAAGCCTATAAAAGCAATAAATGGGAAGCTAGAAAACTAGGTATAGCCAGGCATCTATCTTACAAGCTCACTAACAAGGCTAGGAGAACCTTCAATTTGTACTAGCGGTGGCCGGTGGTGGTTCTAGAAGCTGCGAAGATGGAAGTAACGGTGAACCAACGGCTGCCGGAGGTGGATACCGACGTGGACGAGGCGGTGGAAGTCGGATTGCAAACGCGGAAACCACGACATCAATACTCCGGTGCTATAGCTCATAGCCTGACAAAGGTAGATATCGGCGACGGAGAAACATCGGAAAACAGAGCCTATTTAAACATAAATGGAGGTATAATATGTTGCTAATTCAAATTCCTGTTACTGATTAACGAATTCTGTTCTAAAATGTTTCGTCAACTTGCATGGATATATACATATATTGATTTCCGGAAATTAACGAATCACAGGAGCAATTGAAGATCTGGATAATCATAAAATTGTGAATGATGATCTGTATGATTCAAACGATAATGAAAAATCCGAGACTGCGATTGATAGCAGAGGAGAAACCGGAGGAAGATCTGAACGAATCGAAGAAGAAGTGGTGGAGGAGGAAGTAGTTGAGTTGGAATTCGAGAAGGCGATACCTAAGCTCCATACGCATACTATGCACTGCCCTAATTGTGATGCTCAGATCACCAAAGTAGTTCTTCGTCGAAAAATAATCAAGCAGAAAACACCTCGGGTTACCGAAGAACCACACGAGCCGGTCAATCTGGTTGGATGCTTGTCATGCTTCAGTTTGTTCCTTCCGTCGGGTAATAAATATGTTGATCTATATTCTATATTTTGAAATCGGTCTATTAATTGACATATCAAACTTCAAAAAACTTGTCACCAACTAGCAAAACAACTTATTTTAATTAAAAACAGGGCCGGCCTGAGGGAGTCCACGGACTACAGTCCAGGACATCAAACCATCGATGACATAATTTTTCAATCAAATAAGTAATATAATGTTAGACAATGATAACAATGAAATTAGAAGATATAACAAGTAACGATAAAATATTAGTATCAAAATACAAATGTGTGCTACAATAAACAACGAAAATTTTTTTACCACTAAATTAGATGATTATTGTCTAAATTTCACATCAAACAACATAAGAAGTGATTAAACCCCTTTAAAAATTAGTATGTTGTTTTAAAAAAAAAATTAAAAACACATTATTCTATCTTGTCCTGGGCATGAAAATGCTCAGAACCGGCTCTGTTTAAAAACAATATTGTACTTGGCAATAATGATAACTTTAGATGAAAAACGATACCTATGATCTTTTATTGATCATTTTCTTCGTTTTTTTCCTGATCGTTCATTCTTAAAGCATCTATGTACAACATGCCGTTCTTGTATAGGAGGTTTTTTGGTTTGATATGGCAAGACATGACATTTTTGTGCAGGACCAGGAGTCATTTGCCGGTTTGGTACTATGAAATGAAATGAAAATATTTAGGTTCATAAGTTTTTTTAAACAATAACAGATTTATATATTAAAATAGAAAACGAACAAAAAGCTATTTGAAGTTCATTTTCTTTCCATGTTTCTTATTCTCTTCATAATTAATAAAGAAATATAAGAAATGAAATTTATACTAAACTCAAGACCTCTTATTGAAAATCAAAGTTCTTGTCACATAACAAGAAAGTTTATAAACTTATGTGATTTCATTCTGTTCAATTCCATCATGTGAAACTTTGTGGTAGCCGAAGAGAACCGGAAGACCATATCTTGATGAGAGAATGCTAAAAAAAGGACTCATCTTTATCATGTAAAAATATAACAAAAGAGTGCTAAGGACCATAAGATATATTAAGATTATAGTGTTGTTTTTTTTTAAAAATAATTTTTAAATTGACATGGATTATTAAACAAAAATATAGAATAATATTAAAAAACTAATGTGTATTGCAGGTTTTCTTACGAACTATATGTATTATATACAGTTTTTTGAGAGTTTGACATAAAAATGATAATTAGAAAAACGAATCTTTTATTATTGAAGTTTTGGAACAATTGAAGTATTGACTTTTGATATTCTAAGCAGGAAATGGAAGCTTCAATCCGTTTCCTATTTTTGGGAGTAAACCAGCTGGAAACGAAGGAGAAGTCTCTCGTGAAGATGGTAATCAATCCATGACTTCTAAAAGTCAAAATTCTACTCCATATTATTATCGTCAAATAAAATATGTGCATCCGTAGTGATGATCATTTCTCTGGTAATGCATATTTGTCAACTTTAATATTTTCTATCAACTTTGGATCTGTTTAACTTAGGGATGTTTGAATTTCATTTTAAACCTAATTATTTGTCTTGAAAGATATCTGGGTGTTTCGATTTTCATTTTGGCAAAATACCTTTTGCAAAGCATGTTTTATAATTGCTGAGAAGAAGCTTAAAGATTCAAACTTTCTATAAAAATATGTTATGATTTGGCACAAGTTTTATTGCCAAACAAGTTTTATTTTGGTATGATTTCAAAACATGAAAAACTTATAATCGTTTCATCTTAAAATGTAAATCTAAACATCCTACAAATAGTTGTTATCATGCAACAAGAGTGATTGTCTTTTTGAGCATGTGTCCATTAGTTTTGTAAATTTGTAATTATACACTTGAAACAGTTTTATTAATACAATTTCAAATAACAAAAACACATCAAAATATTATCTCCTAAAACATCTGATCACATGATTTTGATTAATCAATATACAACACAAGCATCCAACTATCCAAGCATCCCCTTAATAGTACATGTTGTGATACCAGCCTAAGGAGGATCAATTTGCTTCTTTGCTAGTAGCATACTAAAAACTTGTTAATGTAATTTAAGATGATATCAAATATACTATGTAATTATGAAAGATGATACTTAATCTAATATAGAAAGGTGTCTAGAGTCTAGAAGTGTCTGAGATGAAGTATTTGAGTATCTGAAAATATACTGTTTGGTTACATGAACAGGAAACTGTTTCAGCATCTTTCCAGCTTTATGGAAACCAGCTAAAAATCCAACTCAAGCGGAACCGGGATTCGTTGATCCCCTTCCCCCTTCCCCCACCACTGCTATCAAATATGATTCAAGCAAACTTCCCATTGGAAAAGGTAAAGTGTTTTATATGTTTGGTTTATTTTCACAATTTTGTTTATTGTTCGATTATCTTATATGAATTGAAGTTGTGCAGGACGAAATGATGGACAGAATGTCGGTGAAACATTAAAACCCAAAGATTCACCGGCTATTGATCATGCCCCTTCTCATGGTGAATATGGTTTTGGTCTCATGACGAATCGTGAATCAATCATTGATGTTCGACCAGACACCTCGACTACCACCCTTGATCAACCACAAAGACTAGTACGACAAGATTCTACATCTTTTGAGGTCTTGAAGAGCATTGTCTATGGAGGTTTAATGGAGGAGATTGCAAGTTTAAGTGTCGTGGCATCTGCTGCAGCTGCCGATGCTACTACATGTAAGTATAAGGCACTTTGGTAGGTTTTTATTTAAATATTCTCTTTAGTCATATCTTTGGTTAGTTTTGAGGTATATATATGTCTAACTAAGGCCACAAACGGGTTAAGCTTTATGAAGCAACTCTAGTTTGAGCATGGCTCGATCGAGTAAATAATCTGAGCTTTTATCAAGTAACTCAAGCTCTAGCTATATTGAGTCAACATGTATTAAACTTCAAGCTCGGTCAACATGTTGATAAAGTAGATCAAAATGAGTTTAGACATCAAATATAATATTTATAGAGATACTCAAGTTTTTTCGAGCTAAAGTTCAAGTCATTCGATCTCAAGTTGAGCTTAATCCAGCATCAAACTCATTGAGCTATTTGACCAAGCTCGAGAGTTTGCAGACTTAAATGAGACAACCAAGGGGTGACAAAAAAGATGGACAAACACAATATTCTAGAAAACCCTCTTTGTTAGACCCTTTTGTCACCAAACTTTAAAAGCCTTAAAATAGACGTGTTTCGCCACCTTAATGGGATGGGGTGAGTAACGCGTCGAAATGTGACTTTGTTTTCAATTTTTATATCTTACCTATTTAGCCTGTTAGAAGATAAATACACTTCAATTGATTTATTTTTAGATGCATATATCATTATCACTACTATTTTTTATCAATGTTTTTGCATTGTCGCAGTGAGCATCATAGCTTTAGCGTTTGCGAATCTAATTGGCGGGGTCTTGGTCCTTGGCCACAACGTGAGTAACCCAAACGATAAACAATAACACCTCATGGATCTTAATTTTGGTTCAATAGAGCACAAAAATTGAAGTTGTTTGATGTATGCAGCTTTGGGACTTAAGAGATGACTGCTACAAATTCTCTAGCAAAGAAGCAAATGGAGAAACTCATAACAAGTACAAAGAGTTGTTAGGACAAGTCGAGCATTTCCCGCTGCACATGTTCATCGCGATACTATCCTTTCTCGTGTTTGGGCTCATCCCTCCTGTAGTTTATGGGTACGCGTTCCACAAAACCAACGATAAGGACTTCACGGTTATTCTTGTTGCGGCTTCATCTCTCATGTGTGTCGGTTTACTAGCAATATTCAAGGCTTATATCGATCAGTGCACTGGGTTCTCTGGCTATGTTAAGACTATTGTGTATTACTTGATCGCAGCGGTATCAGCCTCGGGTGTATCTTACGTTGTTGGGAATCTGATGATGAGGCTGATTGAGCAGCTCGGGTGGTTTGATACAACTTCTGGTGTCAATATATCTCTCCTCCCAGAAGGCATCTCGACAAACCCATCTTTCGCATACTACTGATGTTTGTTATATCATGTTGTTGGGTCCATTCTAGCATTGTTATTTATTTTCTTCTCCTTTTCTTTGCAATTTTCTCTCTTTTTTTTGGAGGTGTGTTATCTTTTCTTTCCTTTGTATGTTTTATGATATAAGTATCGTTGAATATGGAGGGAAAAACGAGACAAGCTGCTTGGGTCAATTTTGGTTTATGGTTTCTAATGCAGGTAATCGATAAAACGAGTACCTACATTAGTGTCTTAAAGCCGAATGCATCGGCTTTAACCGGGATTAAGTATCCAAACCCAGTTCCTGCTTCTTAAGAAGGGGCCCACTCAAGGGTCCCTAGTAAATGCAAGTTTACAATCATGAGAGCAGAATTGATTCTAGCACACATGCTATAAAAAGCAAATAAATGCTGATGAAAGTATGCTATCTTTTTAATAACTGACTAAAACAATCCCATAAGGATGGCTTAACGGCTGAGGTTGAAATTTACCTATGAAGGTCTTGAGTTCTAGTCATATGTATGCTTCGACTTATTGGGGCCTGACTTTCAAAAAGGAAAAAAAAAAAAAAATCATAATGGAACAAATGTGTGATCTTTCAAAGACTTTTGCACAGGCCTTTGGAACCCGACATTTGAAGCTTCGAGTTAAAAAAGCCGACACAAGATTACTGTATAATGGGCTGTTTATAGCTTTTGGCAAGACAATAATCAAGTATGAAAGAATATAATTCAGCCATATTTCTGTGTTGATCCATTAAAAATCAGGGAAAAAAAGTTGGTAAAAAAAGGCATTCCTTTGACATCAATCAGAACCCACATCTACCCCTTTGTGCTTCAAGAATTCCTTGGCCTCGATTACATCCTACAAAAATCAAGAAGTTTATAGAGGAGAGACTTTAGTCATACGGTACTCATACCTCTGTTTCAAGAATCCTTTCACAACATTTACAGCTTACAAGGCACCAAAAAAGAAAGATAAAAAGCTGGGAGGATTGCATAAAAATGTGCTTATTCTCAGGTAATGAGCTGAATTTGCAATCATAAACAATCAACGTACTTTTTAAGTACTTCTAAAACTAGTGAGCCTGGTCATTTTCAGTGAAAACTGTCACTAAAAATAAAAATTTTACCCTTCCTAATTTTTTTAGGGTTTATTATGAAAAAAAAAACCAACATGTTTTCACATTTTCGTCCCTCCATGTTTTTTTTTTTTTCAGAAAAATCCTCAACTTATTTTTTTCATTTTTGGTTAAGTAAAATTTGGCTATTAGAACCTGGTTTTTCAATTTTTAAAAAACCTGGTTTAGTAATTATAAACGGGCTCTAATAGTCAAATTTCACAAAACTAGAAGAAAAAAAAATTAACTTGAGGACTTTTCTGGAAAAAGAAATAACATTGAGGGATGAAAACACAAAAACCATAAAAACATGTTGGTTTTTTTCATAATAAACCCTTTTTTTATTGCATTACCTTTCTTTACCTAAGATAAAAATCAGTTATAAGCACGTTACCTTTTATGCAATTAATCCTTTGACTTAGTTTCCCCATTAATACAGACACACATACTGAGGATGTTTAATGACGCAAAGAGGAAAATTTTCTTTCTTTTAATATGTGCTTGAGTAGTTGAGTGGATTATAAGCCACAATAGTTGTTATGGACCTATGGTGTTTTGAAACTGCAAGTCCGTTTTCAAATAAGAGAAAAAGTTGTAAACAAAGTATCGTAATTTACGTCAATATCTATTCCGGAGAATGTACTTCTAAAATTGTACAGAAAGGTAATACACAGATACACTTAAAATTTTAAATAAAAAAGTGATGTAATATCCAAAATTAATAAAAAGATGGTCATTTTTAGATATTAGTGAAAAATTTTACATTAGACTATCATTGCTAGTGACAATTTAATGCTTTTAGTGCCCAAAATTTAACTTTTTTACCGTTTTCTGAAATGTTTTGAAAGTACGTTACCTTTATACATGATTTTAAAGTACATTACCCAAAATAATTATTGGCATAAGGTATGTTACCTTTCTTTGGAATTATCTTTTATTAAATAGGTAACATGTTCTTGCAAGAATTCTAGTTATTGAAGGTAATTCTAAAATCACCTAACTATCCCTAAATTTAATCAAGATATTGCCCAATTAACCGATCATCTAATTCTGATTCTTGAAGTGGCAATTATCACTTTGAAAATGCACATGACCAGGTTGGACGTAAAATTGAAACCATGAAAAAAAAAAAAGGGAAGCATAAAACCAAAAGAAAGAAGTATTCTGCTACACGATCAGGATGCTTATCATGGAAAAAGTCCAAAGATAAAAATACCTGTTGTAACAAAATTGCCTCCTGAGGACAAGTCGGAAATCGCATCAAACCAACCCCAACCATTAAAAGGCCATAGCATCCTAGCGACACAATGAAGTACAAAGGCAGCTGTTTGAATGGATAAATCATGAAACATCAGCTGATAAAACGATTTCTAGAAGTATGATCATACCAGAAACAAATCTTTAATCATCAAATTCCAAGAAGTAATACTAACCAACCAAGTATGACTCTGTGGAATCATTGCAGTCTGCAATAAGCTAGTCCATATGGCTGTTATGGCCACTAACAACGTCATAATCTTCACGATATGTTTCATTTGATATTCACAGAAATCAACTCCTCACACTTACGATAAGATAGTCTGTAACATCATAACATAATAAGATTAATTAGAGCTTCAAACCCAAGACTTGCTAGTACGCTGAGATACCATGCCGGAATACAATTGAAAGTTCCTTAAAAGTTGTATGATCCAATGAAATATGCATTTTTGCAAAACGTATATCTACAGACCCAAGTTGTGGGTTAATAGCTATGCAAGAAGAATAACCAGAGACTAATGGAACCTTACAAGTAATGGTAGAACGTACTACAAGACCTAGGAATTCCAAACCCTAAAAACAATACTAAAATCAACATACTGACAAAGTAAAAAATAAATGTTTTTATAGGATAAAAGTAGTGGTCGATCTAGAAGCATTACCATAATAAACATTTTTTCAAGGGATGACAATTTTTATTTTTGCACTATGAAAACATCAAGGTATGTATTATGTAAGATAAATGTAGTACTTTCTGATTGTTATTCCTCATGTCACTCTTTCAATTATTCGCAAAGGACCAAACACCATACCAAAAGCACAAATTACTATTGGGTGTCTGGATGCGCTGCATATTTATCGTTTTTGCAGAGTTTTGCAAAACTAATCATTATTTTCAGATATCTAGAGCTAATATAAGAAGGCTAGGAGTCGGTAAGCAGTTGATGCAAAAAAAGGACTTTTTGTGAATGTAAGCTACCATTAACCATCCATAATTTTAATAGAACTTCTTGCAGTCATAATTATCATCTTACAAAAATAAGCATCCAAACACCCGAACACTGGCAAACAGAGAATCAGTTGTCTTTAAAACCAATACACTATACATTAAAGTAACAGATTAAGCACAAGTTAGAACTTTTAGTATTCTTTCAAACTGCAATCAAGTGTTAACATGTCAACCGAGAAGGCTAAATCCTAAAACAACTCCAACTACAAGAACTTATAAAACAAAAGAAGCCGGTAGGTAATGCCATCAGATGGGATGTACCATTGAAATTTTTTTTCAAGGTCCCTTTTACGATACACAAATGGGACTCAAAGCCCTTGCGCAATTTCCCAAACATCATATGGCAATTCAAACCGTATCCTATCTCACTTTCATTAAATGTTACAACAACAAGCAGAATCAGATACATGTATGCATACCATGAAAGCAAATCACCATCAGATAAATTTATTGATATACACACACTGATTGACTATTGAACATACAAGATCATACCAATTACCTTAATAAGGCTAAAGTGAGTTGATTAGGATTTCTAAATTTGATTAAGGTTGACGAAAAATTAATGTTGTTCTCTTGATGTTGACGCCTTCATCTATGAAGATTTATAGAGTGTTTTTATTGATCTCGTTTAGATGTGGACCTCATTGCATTTAGTACTTAGTAGAGCTCCCTCATATGAGTCTTAGCAGATAGTATAACAATGGCAATTCGGATTGTGTTTGGGTTGACAGATTTTCATGTCATGGTCGTGTTTGCATCATGTTTCTGGGTGACCTATTTCAGTTTTTCATTTGAACTCGGCTTTGGGTGCTGAATTCAGTAGTCGGTACAAATTGCATTTTAAAAAACCCTAGAAAATTGCAGCACATAAATAGAACATAACAATATCATTACTGACACGTTAAAAGCTATAGCATCATAAAATTAATACCCAATATAACTCATTAATTGAGATTTGAACCATACAACAGAATAAGCCATTAATAATGTTATACTGGTGTCTGGTGCCCAGGTCCTATATATCCTAGCTTCAACCATAAAAAAAATATTGATCGCCAACAAAAACAGTACTTACCAAATTTATGTTTAATTAAAGATATTATCATTCAAAAAATCCCAAAGACTCGTCAGACAGTGAACATATGGGAAAAAAAGACCCGGGATGAATTCTGAAATGGTAACAACTGCAAAAGTAACCAACAACTACACAGCAAACAAATATAGGATCACTTCCACCTGAAAGAATGATAACACACGCAGCAAAATAATTCATAAGATAGGTTTAAAATGAACGATGAAATTTTCTAAATGGATGTTCAGAAAATGTTCTAATTATTAAGAGTATTGTTGTTAGTGAGAAGCATTGCAAGAAAATTTTGTTTAGAAAACGTGTACGTAATGAATGTTCAGAAAACATTCTAATTCCATAATATTTAAGGGGCGTTAAGTTTGCAGTTTTTTTTAAGATTTGCATTCTGTCAAATAATTTTTATTGTCTGACATTTTATTTATAAGAATTCTAAAAGCTGTTATATGTTTGGTTGGCAGGATTTGCATTTTCTGAAATTCTGCTAGTTTTGCAAATCTGTCAAGGAATATGGAATGTTAATATAATAAATGACAGAATTTCCCTTCATTTTATATGAACACAGATTTCATAATCAACAAAAATTTCAAAAACAAACACATGAAGACATGACACCAAAGGTAGTTTGAGGGTCAAATTTTCAACTTTGTCAAAAGCACTAGTCACAAAAGCTAGATCCCTAATGGCGTTTTTATGTGCAGTTCACCACAACATCTAAAAGTTTCAGGTTAAACACATGAACACAGGTTTTAAAGAAATTCATCAACAATGAAAAGGAGAAATATAAACAGTGCTCCAAATTAAACAGATATGCCAAAAATCAATCAACAGAATGCAAATATAACACAACCCTACCAATTAACTAAATACATAATAAAAAACATTATCTTTTCCAGCAAAAACCGTTGATTTTTAGGGCATTTACGAGCCTTGGGTTGTGTTCGTGTGTGTCTGATGAACTAGAACTCACCCTATATCCTCAAATATCACAGAAAAACAATCATACAAGTAAAAGACAGATATACACACACCTACCTGTGGAAAGGAGCCGAGAGATCGAGGGAGAGACACACGTGAGGAAAGATCTCTGCTGTGATGGAGTCAAGAGAGAGTGTTGTGGTGAAAAAGATGAAGTCGTGGAGTCAAGATAGAGAGACTGTTGTCGTGAAGATTGAAAAAGAAGCCGTGGGAAGAAAAATGAAACGCAGATTGTATAGGGTTTTTATTTGAGGGGTAGTTTAATAATATGACAGGAAAGGGATTTGAAATCCGTATAGTAATCTCACCAAACATGATATTTGAAATGCAAATTCAAGAAAATCATATGAAATCCATTGAATCAAACACGTCCTTGACGTTCTTTCAAACTGCAATCAAATATTTAGATGTCAACTGAGAAGGCTAAATCCTAAACAACTCCAAGTAAAAGAACTTATAAAACAAAAGGAAACAGTTAGGTTATGCCATCAGATGGGATATACCGTTGAAATTTCTTTTCAAGGTCCCTTTTACGATACACAAATGGGACTCAAAGCCCTTGCGCAATTTCCCAAACATCATATGGCAATTCAAATTGTATCCTACCACATTTTCATTAAATGTTATCCCAACCAGAATCATGAAAACAAATCACCATCATCTGTGATGATAAATCTATCAATATACACACCCTAATTGACTATTAAGCACACAAGATCAGACTGATTACCTTAATATGGCTAAACTGAGTTGATGATTAGGATATCTGAAATTGATCGGGGACGACAACAATTTATTGTTGTTCTCTTGATGTTGACGCCTTCATCTTTGAAGATCTATAGAGTGTTTTTGTTGGTCCTGTTTAGTTGTGGATCTCACTGGAATTCGTAGAGCTCCCACATACGAGTCTTAGTAGCCAGTATAAGGATGGCAATTCAGATTGTGTTTCAGGTTGACGGATTTTCATGTCTGATTTATGTTTATGCCATGTTTCATTCATTGTTTCCGATTGATCTACTTCACTTTTCGGCTTTTAATTTTGATTCATTTTCAGTTTTCGAATTCATTTATCGATACAAACTGCATTTTAAAAAATCCTTAAGAGTAGCAGCACATAAATTGCATAACACCAATATAAGATACCAACAGGTAACAGGTACATCAAAAGTTATTGCATCGTAATGGGAAATGAATTCCAAATGAGATTTTAGCATACAACACAATGAGCTATTAATATCCTTGTACCAGTGGCTGACCCGGCCACCGAAGGGACCCGGTGCACAAATTTTTGTCACGTTCACGGTTTGAAAATTAAAATGATTATTTTAGTCGGGTCGGGACACGGATATTTATACTTTAAAAATAAACATATAATCAACAAATAGAATAATAGATAATGCATAATAATACAATTTATTAAGAAATATAAGTTATTAAGTTAAGAAGTTACCTCTTAGAGAGTCACAGTTGCTCTCTTCGACTTTTCATCTAAACAAGTAACAACACAAACAATAGGCTTTGTCTTTTTCACACTATACTCTAACCAACGAAATTCATTAAACCAAGACACGACAAAACGCCTTAATTTGCCACCTAACAATCTTACTGGGAAAACGTGACATCGTGGTTGACAAGGACCCCTAGTCCAATACAATCGTCTTATTTCTTCTCTTTGATTAGGGTGATAATCTAAAATCAGTGGTCTATTCGAAGGATCCCATGAAAAGATCATTTAAATCAATATTAACTGAGGTTGAAGGAATGGAAGGATTAGATGGTTGTGGTTGTGGTTGAGATTGTGTGATGTTATCGGATTCGTTAGTTTCGTTTCTACTGACTTTTGAAAATGGACTGTCGTTATTACCACTATCCGATAACTTTCTTATGAAAAATTTATCCATTAATCTTACAATCATCAAACTAACAATTAAAGAAACTAAAAACACAAATGACAAATCACAATTAAACTTTAAACCCTAGATTACATAAACTTTGAACTTTAAACCCTAGATTTTCAAATTAACAATTAAAACACAAAACAAATCACAAATCAATTTCAACTTTCAATTAGACATCACAAAATTGATTAATTACACACACTTTAATCTTTCAATCAAAGAAATTAAATACTAAAAAACATGTACTTTGTTCAACACAAATCACAACTTCACAATTAAACCCTAAATTCAAGTAATGAGGATCAAAGATTCGAAGAATGGTAGAATGCATAAAGATTAAAGATTACCAATTGCTAAATGGCTTCTTCTACAGTTCTGCGTCGACAATCGCTTTTCTGCTCGGACTGCTCTCGACTTCGGCTCTGCTGCTCTTCTCCTGCTGCTCGCCCCTGCTCAGACTGCTCGTTTGGCTTCTGCAAACAGCTCAATCGACAATCGCTCAACTGCTCAAGCCTCAAAGGCTTCTTTTGCGGTCGTGATCGCTCTTCTGACTTCTGCTCGACTGCTATCTTGCTTCAGCGCTTCCTAATCTTCTGCCCTTTTTTTCAACCCGGTTAAAGCTAGATGAGTTCAAACGAATTGGGCTTCAAAATTAAAATTATTATAGGGTTTAGGGTTTGAAATTGGGCTAAAACTAACATCGAGTCTAAAAAAGATATTGGTTAGTGGATCTAAAAATTAGGATAACTTATAATTTTCGTCTATGTGGTTATACAGAAATTATAGTTATCGTTCTTTTTGCATCAAAATTACAATTTTAGTACCTATGGTTGTCATTTTGTTATGTTAAGGTGTTGTTCTTTTACACAAGTGATAAACAGCTGAAGCTGATTGCATTGCTGATTGATAAGTGATTGCCAAAAATTACTGAATACTGAGTTAATAAGTGTTCTTTTGAAACCTTGTATTAGGTAGAATACCATATTGCAGAAACAAACATATATATTGCAGAAACAAACATCACATATTGCAGAAACAACATCAAACAATCACACTTTTACAAACATATTGCAGAAACAGCCATCAAATACATATTGCAGAAATTTATATCTATAATTCATTTCAGAAATTATATATTGCAGAAACAAATATCAAATACATATTGCAGAAACAAACATCAAATACGTGAAATACATGGGGGAAAAAAAAAGTTTTGTGAGCCACACATACATGAAAAAAGGGTATTGTGAGCCACACATACGCCACAGATCATATTGATTTCTTGAAAAATCGATTTCAGATCTTGTACATACGCAACAAGCAATCGAGAATGGGTCATACCGTGAGTAGGCGATGGCGTAGAAGAGGAGAGATCACCGGTGAAGAAAGGAGCGGCGGCGGAGACGAGAAGTGACAGACCACCGGAGAAGAAAGGCAGCGGCGGAAAAGAGAAGAGACAGATGTGGAGCGGGGGAGAAGAGAAGAGAAGAAAGACAGCGACGGTGACGGAGAAGAGAAGAAAGACAGCGGCAGCTGCTCGGTAGGGTTTCGCTCAAATGGAGATGGGTGGCGAACGAGCAGGGTGGGCGACGGCAGGGGTGGTCGGCGGCAGGCTGAGAGAAGGAGAGGGGGGCGGCAGGCTGGGAGAAGGAGAGGAGTGGGTTTGGAGAGAGCAACGTGAGTTTGGGGAAAGGGTGCTTGACTGATTAGGGTTATCAGCAGGGTAATATTTTTCACTTATTAGTTACTAGCTTGTTTACTCAACAAGTTCCTACTGAGTAATATTTTTCACTTTTTAGTTACTAGATTATTTACCATGTGCACATCGGTATTTTTAATAATTATTTATGTTATTTAAAAGATTAATATAAAGTTAAGGATTTATTATGAAAAAAACAACGTGTTTTTAAAATTTTTTTGTGTTTTCGTTCCTCCATATTGTTTTTTCTAAAAAAAATCCTCAATTTAATTTTTTTCATTTAGTGAAATTTGACTATAAAAACCTGATTTTTCAGTCTTTAAAAACTCAGTCTACCAATTATAACTTGACTCTAATAGACAATTTTCACAAAACCAAGAAAAAAAATTAACTTGAAGATTTAAAAAAAATAACATGGATAAACTAAAACACAAATATCATGAAAACTTGTTGATTTTTTTCGTAATAAACCCTAAAATTAAACACAAATTTACTTATAAATAAATTGTTCTACTAAAAATAATTTTAAAATTGATATTGAATTATTTAAAATTTTAATGTGTTTCCTTTTATTGCATTTCATGAATTAAATAGGAAAGTATTCAAAATAGATTTTTCTTATATTAATAATAGATAAATTAGTAAATGAAATATTTAATTATGAAAAAAAGGTGGGAAAATAAAAATTTAATGCGGTAAGGAAGCGACATGTGTCCTGAATTGTTTTCTTTTATTAATATATATAGAATATAAATAGATTTCATAACAACACACTTATTACCCCATTTTACTTAAGGTGTTGTTTGTTTTTAAGAGGTTGATGTCTGCGGTCTGTGGACTTAGCTGTAGAAATCTGCGGTAATAAGAGGTGGCCTAAAGGTCTGCAGACGTCCGCAGACGCGGGAAGACGTTCGCAAACGTGGGAAGACGTAAAAAAACAAACACACTTTCGTATAAAACATATTCGCGCGTCTTCGAGTTCGCAGACATAAGAGGTTCGAATATCATCTAATAAAAAACAAACAAGACCTAAAGGTAACCGATTGTTGTCTTTAACTCTTTATCAATTAAAAAGTAAGTAGCATTTCTATATTATTAACTAGGTTAATACCCATGTATTACATGGATTGATATAAAAAGTTTGTTATAAATTAAATATTTATAAAGAGATGAGATCACTTAAAATACAATAAAAATCAATAAAAGATGTCTTACAGGCAAAATCATTGAGTTTTAATGGTAAAAAAAATGATGACTCTAAGTCATGTTTAAGTCAAATAAAGAAGGTTAAATTATGATTCAAAATATTTGAATTATTGATTTAAATATAGTATTTTATAACTCTGTTTTGTTTATTATTTTATTGATTTTTTAAAGTTTTTTTATATTAGCTTGTTAATTTGAAAACTTTTAATGAGTATTAATTGTAGTTTCAATTATTTTAGGAAAAAAATAATATGTTTCAATAATAAAGTTTAAACAAAATCAATTAAATGATATGCATGTTACTTAATTAATGTTAAATTTTATTTTTGGAAAAAGAGCGGGAAAATGAAAAAGTAGTGTATTGAGAGGATGACATGTGGCAAATATTGTTCTCATTTATTATAATATATAGATATAGATATAGATTTAAAGTTATATAAATTAGATAGTTAATTAAGAAGATTATATACGGAAAATTGGGCTGGAAAATAAAATTTTGCTTAAATGAGAAAGCGACATGTGACACTAAGCATCTTCTTTTATTAATATATATAGATGATATGCTAACGAAAATATATGAGAAACTTAAAAAGTTATAGAATAGAAACATGTACTTTTCCATGATATGTCAATATAATACATATGTATTTTTAAAATATTAAATTTGTTAAGTTTGATGTTTATTATTATTATTATTAAACCAAATTACCAAACTTTTTTTTTAATAATTCACAATTTTATTATTTTTATTATTTTGATTTCTTCTTAAGAAAACATGAGTTTTCCTCATCTTCATGTCAGTTGCTCCATTACTACGGTTTCTCTACCATTACTATCTGTGGTTACTATCCTGAAGAACACTTCCTCTACCTCCATTCTCTCCCTATTGTTATGGCATGCTTCTCCCTTCCAGCAATAAGCTCACCATCGTAACATTCTCTAGTATCACCATCCCCTCCATTCTACGCCACCACCACGGACCTCCTGCCTTTGTCACCAGTCAACAATCATCTATTATTATTATTCTTCTTCTTTTAGTTTTTCAAGGGTTTCAGATCTAGGGTTTCTTCTTTTTAGTTCTTTAGGATTTCAGATCAAGGGTATGTTGGAATTAAAATTACAAACACAATATGACATATAAAAGCATACCTAAACATCATTCACCTAGTACAGATGTGTATCAAAAATTGGAACTGAAAAGAATAAACTTCATTTTTTTAGTATATGTGGGTTTTGTCTTCATGATATTGCTTTGAGTTTGACTAAGAATCAGATTTTGGTTTTTTGTTATTGTTTCTCTGGGTTTATGAGTTTTAGTTATTTATTATTGTTTTTAAATTCATATTTAAATATTACTTTCAGTATTGCGGTGTAACGGTGTTTGATGGTGGTCGACAGTGGGTGGCAATGGTGGTTGTTCATCAAAAACATTCAAGAACATTCATCTTAAGTTTAATTTCTAATTGATTTAAAAAATTTAATTGAACTCAAGTTTATAAAAGAAATGTCATGTAAACAATATTTAATATCCACTTCGACTCGTTAATGATAAACTTCATTACCAAATCAGATGTCAAAAATGTCATGCCAATGTTTAATCTCTGTTTACGAGTCATAAAAGTATGTACGTACCATATTAACCAGTCATCAATAGGTAGACGTACCATATCATCAAAAAAAGTCGGCGTATCATATCAGTAAATTTGAAAAAATAAGTTTTTATTGTACGACTTAAACCCTATTAAAAATGTATCATTCTCGGAAAAAAGTTGTAAAAAAATGTGTGTTTTTTTTTTTTGTTTTGGACAAACATTAATTATATATGAAAGTAAGATATGTAATTATTATTTTATGGTTTGCGTTCTCAAGTTTCGTAACAACATAAAGAACATCCAAAACGAAGTTAAGATGAATAAGATATTGATGCTTAAATGTTTATGTTTAATGTGAAAATGCAAGTCGTAGAAGGATGAGCTTGTTTATAGAAAAAACGACCAAAGCAAAATAGTTTATAAGAAGAACTGCTGAAGACAATTGCAAAAACTGCTGAATACAATTGTGACAACTGCAAAAGAGTTAATGATGAAAGATGATATGTTGTCTTTGATTGATCAAGGGAGAGAATCAAATTCTATTCACAATTCAAGGGGGGGAGTCTATTCATAAGAAAAGAGAAGATCAGAGAAAAATAGATATGAAGATCAGAGAAAGACAATAAATAAGAATTTTCAAAGAACAACTTTGAATTTTGAGAGAAAAATTGCTTTCGTCTCTAAGGGGAAGATTGTTAGGAATATATATATATATATATATATTAAAACAATTTTAATTGTAAGTAAGGGGTGCATATTGTAATTTTCTCATTCATGTATTTTGTATAATTAGGAGTCAGTTGTAGTTTTTGTTGGTAGAGATTAGTAAGGATCAACTTTGATTTCTGTGTAAGAAATCAAGAACTGTGGCAGAAGTCGCATTGTATTGTAAACATTTTCTATTCTCTCAATCTAATCATCTAGTCTTTGTTGAATCTGACTGTGTTCATAGTGTATTGTTCTAAATTGCATGTTAATTTTGAATTATCAAGAACCCTTAACAAGCATGACAAACTAAGCTTGTTTACATGTTTTATTTTAAAACCCTATCTGTGCGCAGTGGGGTCGCAAGTCAATGGATTCGAACGTCAAAATACCATTGAACTTGTGTACATTAGGTTTTGCTCCAGTTTAGACAACTTTTTGGCAACGGTGTCGAACCTGATCAACTATCACAAGTGGAACGAAGGCTAATCATCTGTCTAGCATTAAAAGTCGTAGATGGATGAATCAAGACAGTGATGGAACTGTTACAACGTAGGGGTGGCAATTTCATCACGTTCAAGCAAACGAGTCAAATGGGTTGACGACCAAAAGTCATAAATTTTACATAATATTGAAATTTTTTAAAAGAACAAATTATTTAAACACCGTTTTATAAATTTTCAATTTAAAAAAATTATGTTCTATTTTAGTTTTTTACAATGGGTCCATTTAATTGTTCGCCCCGTTGGGTTAAAATTGTCATCCCTAGTTACAAGTATGATTTAACAACAATATTATGATGTTTAATCGTCAATAAATATTGAATTCTTTTATACAATTAAAAATGATTAATTTGTTATTACAATAGGAGATGCAAAACACCAAGAGATACACAATCTATATTAATGGAATACATACACACTTATAGAGCCAACTTTTTTTAAGGCACGTTGGTTTAACTCCGACACTACATACATCTTAGGTTGTGATACCCCTGGAAACAGAATCGAAACTGTTTTAAGAGAATCGTGTCAAACACAAGTGTCAACTTTTTTTTATTGTATTGTAATTTAAGTTCTATTTGTTATTTCAAATTCACTGGGATTTAAATTTCTATATTGTAATTTAATTTAATTGTTATTTCTTTGTTAGTTTTTTATATTTTATAATTTGTATCGCCTTATATATTCCAACATTCATATGGTTAAAAATAATAATATTTTTTTTTATATTATGAGTTTAAGACAATCTTCACTATTAATTTTTTTATTATTTAGATTCTTAAGTTATCAAAAGTATGAATTTGATCTATTGAGATTGTTGTAGTCATCCCTTGATCTTAATTATCCGTTGTAAATCTTGTTGCTCATGTCCTCAATCTAAAGCACCACCCTGCTATAGGTCTTTTTGTCGTCACTTCATGTTGTATTCTTCTTTGAATCACCTGCTTCAATGTGTTGCTTCATTGAACCGGTTTAGCTTCAGATAGATATAAAGGGAAATCGAACACATTTATATGGAAAATCAAAGATCTTACTTTCAATATGGGATATCGAATGTCTGGAAGAGGGAAATCGAATGTTATCTTGTTTGGTTTTGTTTTCGATTTTAGGGTCTGTTTAATTTATATTTGATTTTTGGTTCGATTTTAATATTTATTTCATTTTTTCCTATTTTCAAGGTCTGTTAGATTTATATTTGATGTGGATTCAATTTGTTCCTCGTGGTGTTTGATGTGTTCTTCGTCAAATGATAACCTATAATTATGATTAAGGTTCACCATGATTATTTTTGGACTTATTTCTTCAACAGTATTGATTTCGTAATCTTCATAATCTTTCCAAGTATGATTTTGATTTTTTTCTTAATTTGGATGTGTTTTATTTGTATTCGGGTTCCAAGTTTGGCACATGTGGAATTAGAACCTATATTTTAGATTGCCAGCGACGGAGACAATGTCGCCATAGCTATTACATATGACCAAATGTGCCATCTGAAAATAAATTATCTTTGAAATGTATTTTGGCAATTTGTGTTCTCCTTTATTATTATTTCTTATAAATCTATCTATACTATTAAAAGAGTAACTATACTCATTTCTGGTGAAGCCACGTGTCGTCACCATGAATCGACACGTGGCAGTTATAGATTTTAAAAAGAATAAAGAAATTTAAATCAAATCTATCCAAATCTATTACAATCCACTTTTAAATTCAAATCAAACCAAATCGAAACAAACAAAATCTAATACTCTACTAACTTATTAATTAAATCTATCCAAATCTAATATAATCCACTTTTAAATTTAAATCAAATCAAATCAAACAAAATCTAATAATCTATTAACTTATTAATTATATGATAATATAATAAAAGTTTTAAAAAATATATAAGAAAATAATTACTCTTCATATATATTTAGAAATATACAAAATTAATAGGTCGTAACAAATAATAATATCACCTTATATACTTTTGTTTAAAAAATAATATTTATATTTTTATCTTTTTATTTGTTATATTTTATATATATTAAAAATATCCGCGTAATACGCGGGTAATAAACTAGTACTTATATATTTAACTAATTTTTTTGCCAAATTTATACATATGTGTATTACCTTGTACCTTTTAATTTAATTATTATGTTAAATCAACACATATTGATTTGTTTTCACGAACTATATAATACGTTCTGATTTAACAATTTTGAAATTAAAATTTATAAAAATGTTTTAAACGTTCTGATCGAATGTTTTATAAAATATAAACAATTGAATATTTGAATATATGTTTTATAAAAATGTATGAATATATCATTTTCTTGAATGTATAAACTTAACGTATAATACGTTCTGATTTAACAATTTTGGAATTAAGATTTATAAAAATATAGATATTCAATGTATTAACTCGTTAATTTTAGCTAAAACTACATGATAATGTAACTATACTTAAAGTAATAATTTCATTAAAACATGCAATATGTTAAGTTCATATATTTTGTTATGTTTTATCTACATTTTCATATATAGAGTTTATATATATGTACAAAAAAAAAAAAATTATATATTTACTGAAAGTAAATCAATATGTATTGACTTAACAAAATAATAAAATTAAAACGTACAAATTAATATACATATGTATAAGTTTGAAAAATAAATTAGTTAAATATATAAGTATTTATATGAAGTAATATATAATAAAGTGAAAAGTTAAAAAAAACAAAATATATAGATTAATACGATTTTTTATAATTGAAAGAAAAATAAAAAGTAAAAATAATTTTAAAGTTAAATGTATAAATAGTTGAATACGTGTTTGAAATTAAATACAAAAATAATAATACAAGTTTTATATATATAATAATAATAATAATAATAATAATAATAATAATAATAATAATAATAATAAATATAAAAACGAACAAATTAACTAAATTATTGTTATATATTTATTCGTTTAAACACTTAAATTAATAATAATAGCAATAATAAAATAAAATTTATTACTTTAGTCAAATTGTAATAATAAGAATAAAAGTATATATTAATTAAAAAAGGTTTGAATAAAAAATAACTAAAAAGAATATAAAAATAAACTAATTGGTAGAGATTAAAACTAAAACTAAATTAAAAAGGCAAAATAGTCATTTTTTTAAAAAGTGACAGGTCAAAAGACTAAGAGGGTATTTGAATTTGCGTATGAAAAAAGTGTTGTAGCGTTTTGGAAACTAATAATCAGATAATAACTATAACAAAAAATGCTGTTGAAAATGTAGTGTTTGGTTTAGTTTCTGCTGTTTGCTATCATAATTATCAAATAATCAGTTTTTAAAGTGTTTGGATTTGCGTTTTTTACTTGTAAAATGACCAAATAATCACTTAGGTGTTGTTTGTTTTATAAGATGTTAATGTCTGCGATCTACGAACTTAGCTGCGAAAGTCTGAAATTAGAAGTAGGGGTGTTCAAAACCGGATATCCGAAATTTCGGATAGTTGATTTTGCTATCCGAATCCGAAATTTCGGATATCCGAAAATAGGATATCCGAAATTTCGGATTCGGATACCGGATTATCCGAATATCCGAAAAAATATCCGAAATTCATATTTTTTTAATAATTAAATCAAATATTTAAATATCTAAAATACAAATTCATATATCCAAATAGATATTAAAAATAAATATATTACAAACTAAACGTATCCGGAATTATTTTACTAAAAACGACTAAAAAAATATAAAAAAAACTAAAATTTATAAAAATATTAGTTAATAAATCTATAATACTAAGATAAACTCAAAAATATACATTAGAATAATAGTAAACACTCAATATTATGTAAATAATCAATACTAAAAATTAAAAAAAAATAATTTTTTTTGGATTTTCGGATATCGGATTATCCGAATATCCGAAAATTTGGAATATTACTATCCGAATCCGAATCCGAAATTTCGGATAGTTTCGGATCGGATTTCGGATTTTTGTTTCGGATGCTCGGATTCGGATATTTTTGAACACCCCTAATTAGAAGAGGTGGCCTAAAAGTCTGTTGTCTGCGAAGTGAAGACTGTTTGTTTTTTATTTTAAAAAATGTCTGTGATAGTTCAATTTTAAATTTTTTCATAAAAAAACTTACATAGTTGAATTTATATAGAAAATAAACTGAAAAAAAAACAAAATATATAACTTCAAAGATTAATTGGAAGACGTCTGCGGAATTTCGAAGACGCGGACAGACATAAGGGTTAAGTAGAAAACAAACACACTTCATGCAGACACCTCTTTCCACGTCTGCGAGAAGAGTTTCGAAGTGCTTCTGAAAAAAAACAAACACCCCCTTAGTATCATGTTGGTAAGAAAATCTAGAAACACATATCTATCTATAAATCAAATCCAAAACTACTAATAAAAGATTTCTTAATTTGACATATTCTCAACCAAAACTACTAATAAAGATTTCTTAAAATCTCAACAAATAACATTTAAAAAAATACTTAAATTATAATAATATTAAATTATGAAGTTATTAATGAAAATATTAAATGGTTGTGTTTAGTTAATGAAAATTTCTAAAATTTTCATTTTACTTTTAAAAAAAAAATAAAAATTTGTTTACTTAACAACAATTTCATATATTTTCATTTTATTTTTAAAAATATCATTTTTTATACTTTTTTATTGCTAGTCTATTACATACCTTATATTTCTTTATAATACTCTATTTCTCTCTCTTAATTTTTTATCACTAATTCTATTTTTCTTATTTTATAATCATTCATCTTATTTATCTTAAAACTAAAACTTTATCATCTAAATAAGTTTTCACTTTTTATAAATACCTTTTTTTTTTAAAAAAATTATAACTTAAAAACTGAAATTTAAAAAATGATCGGTTTTTGTTAACTAAACGCAACTTTAATTTTTTTCAATTTAGTTTATGAATAAATAGATAAAGGTTGCTGTGTTACGGTATATAAATCCTTTTAAATCGCAACGAAATGCGAACGAAATTTAGAAGAGATGATAAAGACAAAAAAGAGATGATAAAGACGATCGAAAACCATTTCAGTGAAACCCTCGATCTTCTCCATCATTGTTGCTCGGCTGACTGACTGACTGTACCTGCAACTCCTACCATCAACCTCCAAGAATGACCCACTAGCTAATTCTCTCACTCCACTTCATTCTCATCCTCACCCACGAAGATGGGAAGCAGCAGCAGCGACGTTGAAGCGGGGTTCGCCAAGCTCCAAGGCGAAGACTTTGAATACTACATGCAGACCTACTCCATAATCCTCGGCCGCAACTCCAAGAAATCCACCGTCGACGTCGATCTCTCCTCCCTAGGCGGTGGCATGAACATCTCCCGTCACCATGCTCGCATTTTCTACGATTTCCAACGCCGTCGTTTTGCCCTAGAAGTCCTCGGCAAAAACGGTTGTTTCGTCGAAGGCGTCCTCCACCTCCCTGGCACTCCACCGGTTAAACTTGATTCGCAAGATCTTCTTCAAATCGGCGATAAGGAGTTTTACTTTTTGTTGCCGGTTAGAAGCATCCTTGGTGGTCCAATTGGTCCACCGCGTCATCACGTTTCAAACCCTAATTCCGTGACTAGTTACCAATCTCCTCATCATTTGGCTTTGCCTCCATCTGGTAGGGTTTCGAGTGGGAAGAAGAGTGGAAGGGGGAGAATTGTGACTGATTTTGATGATGGTTATGAAGATGATGATATGTATGATAGTGGAGTTGCTGGGGCTAAAAAGATGAGGAGAGGTGCCGGAGATGGGCTTGATGCTTATGCATCGTACGGTGGCGCATCTGGTTCTGGTGGGAAATCACATTCTGGTCAGTAATTTGGGTTAATTTAGTCTTCTGCAATTAATTGTGTTTGAATAAATGAAGGAATGAAATAGAAACACACATGCCTGAGGTGTAAATTTTGTATTTTTGAATGTGTTGATGTTGAAATTCAAAATTATGCCTAAAATGATGATACTTTCTACCTAACATAAATGAGAAATTATCAACTTTAATGTGAAGTACATTTGAAAGCAGAATACAGTTGCAAAGATCTCAAAGAGCCCTGAAAGAGGATTTCGTTTGGTCTAATCTTGCATGTCACCAAGACCATTCATTCCATGGGCTGGTCTTGGCCAGTAACCCGTCATGATCAAAAGTTAAGGACATTCGGAATTCATGCTTATATTTTTGGCATTTTCCATGTGTCCAATGTTCTATAATGGCTCTGCAAGTTGCTCATTGAATAACTTGTTTTGTATCATGAATGAACGATTTTGAGGGTAGTGACTGCATATGTTCACTGTGATGACAGACATTGATGTTTTGCTAATTGTTTATCTTGGGGTACCGGGTACATTAATATAAATCAAGAAGCAACACTTCGCTGGAGACAACTAGGTTTTGCTCTGATCAATGTCAATTTTCTTTATAGTAGAACTCATTCGGAGTTTGTGTTAAAGTCGGCAGGAGGATTATAAAATCAAGAGCACGAAGTTCACATTGTTATTGCAACATGTTCTTTTTCCTTAATTGCGTTATAGGTGTTTTATGTTCACCTGGAGCTGGAGCAGGCTGATATAAAACCAACCAATTAGAAACCACGTATAAGGTATGTTTGACACAATTAGCTGTAGCTCCAAGCCGGAGCTTTTAGGAGTTGTAGCTTTTTGAAAGAGCTAGAGCTTTTAATTTTTATTAATGTGATTGGTAAAAGTAGTTCTAGCTTTTAATATTAAAGGATATAAAAGGACACTAATATTAATTAATTGTAGTTTGTAATTATTAGAAAGCTAAACAAGCAATTTTGTTCGGCCTATAGCTCAGGTTCCTTTTGAATGCTACTTCAAGTAGCTTCTCATAAAAGAGCTTTTAGGAGCTTTCATTTTCAAATCGACAGTTCAATCTCCTATCAACCAAACGGAGCTTTTGGCTTCAACTTTCAAAAATCAAAAGTTGAAGCTCCTAGAAGCTCATTGCTAAACACGTCCATAGTAGTTAAGATAGATCAATATGTCATCTGACAGAGTCCATGGCTAAAGCTAAATAAAGGTTGCACAAAGCTTGCATACATATCAAATATCAATTGTTTCTTCAAGTTATATACATCAGAACATTTGAGCACAAGCTCCCTTTCCATGCTAACATATTGCATGCTGGTTGGATTTGTCTTCTACGTTGGTGGATAAATAGTTGTCAGACCATTTTACTATTGAGTAAATGCATATTTTGGTTTATGAGTTTGCTTCTTTTTTATGTAACTATGTTCCAACCATCTTTGCCCACCAGTTCCATTTTTATTTTCAAAATGGGAAGTGACTTTAGCATGCCTTGTAAGTTGTAAAAGTGATTATCTTAGCGGTCAAGGAGAAATTTATTCGATAATATTTAGTATTAACTTTCAGGTGGAAACCAGGAGTAGTGGGCGAAAGCCAAAAAGTTGTCGGGAACATGAGGCATAATGAACAGTTAAATGAATTTTTTAGTAGAATGGCTAAAGATTATTTACTAAATAGTACAAGGGTGAAGGGCCTTACAAATATTTCTCCCTGGTGGTTGAGTGGTTGAGTGGTTGTAAAGACCGAAGAATGTCAAGCATGGTTAAGTCAGACATGATCACAACTTAAGATTTGAGTACCGTTAAACAGACCAATGGAATTGGGATGTCAGAAAGGTCTTCTGAGCAGGAATATTGCCAGGGTGTTGCTGACTCTTATGATTTATTCCACAGTTTTCAACTGAAACAGAAACCACACAACTCACAGATAAGCTGGCACCTTTATGCAGGTCTACTTCAGCGATTAAAGTTAAAACTCTTATTGTCCACCTGTCCAGGATGCTCCAATTAATTGCCAGTTGCATCGGGTAAGGCATTCGTGTTCCCTTTCAACAAACCAGACATACTAAAAGATAGTGGAGCACTGATGATAAATTATAAGAGGTAGATATTGCTCCCCTTCACAAAGCCAAATAATAACAAAAGAATAATTCATAAATTTGCATCTTGAAACAAAAGTATTTTGATTAGAGAAAGCCAAATTGATGGGTACAGATCGAAATGCTTTTGTTTCAAGATGCAAATTTGTGAATTATTCTTTTGTTATTGCTTGGCTTTGTGAAGGGGAGCAAATTCTAATTTATCGTCAGTGCTCCACTGTCATTGATTTGTTGAAAGGGAACACCAATGCCTTACCCGATGCAATTGGCAATTAATTGGAGACTTGGAGCATTCTGGACAGGTGGACAACTGTGATTGCATGTGATTCGGCACCCTTTAGCATGGTTGCTTTAGCAAGTGCCAGTTGAGGTGCTATTGTGTAGAGTGCGCTACTCTGACTTTTGTTGTAGTAAAACATGGTTCCTTCTTTTAACCCATATTTTATTTATCTTTTGCCGTTCCAATTCTGGTATGCTTTAGCTAGTGCCAATTGAGCTGTTACAGCGTGGTCAATACTAACATCCTTTTTATACTCTTGTGATTGTAGATAAGAAGTCGGAGGGAAGATCAAGAGTTGATAGGGAGACTGACAATCAGCAGCTCTTACAATTAGAAGAGAAAGACGTTGTATCCTGTGTGGCCACAGTACTATCTGATCTTTGTGGTCCCGGGGAATGGATGCCTATGGAGAAACTTCATGCTGAGGTAAAGATTTAAGCACCAAGCATATCCTCAAAAATCATAACATTTCTGCTGATCCATGAATCACCTATATAAAGTGCAAGTAGAAATGTAGAATAGTTGATAAATGTATGAACATATGGCTGGAATAGTCTCACAAGTTTTTAGTAATTTTTTAACACCGAGTTACTAATTTGTGATGTTTTGATACTTTTATGACGGTTGCTTTATGTTTATCAACTGGATAGACACAAAAACATCAAAGTTCAGCTGAAGCTTGTGGGATTATATAGTAGTTGTCTAACTGTTAATGATTGCTAGAAATAACTCAAATAACGAATTGCGAGATGTGCAGAAAGGAGAAGATGTGCTATTCCTTTGTACTTGGGTTATATACGTTATACGTCATCTAATACCTGGTATATAAAAGATGGATTTAGTATGATTAATTTTGTAGCAACCTTCCTCAATATGCGTTTGAACTGATCCATTAAACCCCATCAATGCTTGCTATGGACAATAGCTATAGGTTCGGCGAATTTGCATATGATCAGTCTCCAAATTCTTACTGTCATCATTTCATCTTAATAAGCTGCATTTATACCAATGGGGTTTAGCCCATTTGGTAAGAGGGGTGTTATGTAAGTGAAAGGTCACGGGTTTGACTCCCGTCGGAGGCGAGTTGAAAATATAGGTGAAGAATGTAAGTCTTGGGGTAAAGGAGTAGTTTAGGAGTAGGAGTAAGATAGTTTGCCGTTCAAAAAAAAAAGCTGCATTTATGCCTTATATCAGTCGAACTGACGAGTACTTTGATGCTTGAAGTTTGTAGGGTTCTTGCAATCTCTCTTTCTTCTACTTCTCATAAAACTCGATTATGTTACATATATACAAAATTGATTCATATTAAACCGTTGTGGTTAACATGGCTAACCTTCAGTTTATGTTATGTGGTGCAGTTGATGGAACAATATGGCAACGTCTGGCACCACAATCGTGTTAGGAGGTATCTAACTTCCGATGATAATTCAGGTCCAGAAGCCCAGGGCAAACCATGGTTTGGACTACTTATGTTGTTGAGGAAGAATCCTGAACATTTCGTCATAAACACTAGATCCAGAGGCCGTGTTACACTGGAGTTCGTCTCACTTGTCTCCCTCCTCTCGTGAGATCTTAAAAGAAATCATCGTTGACATTTGACTTGATCCGTCTACCAAGAATGTTAACATGACTCGAACTGTTGTCTTTAGTCAATGGAGGTATGGCTCCATTGCTTGTAAATTAGCCATGGAAGTTGGAGTTGTTAGACTTTTTAGAGTCCATGTATTTTGAGATCTTTTCCTCTTGCTTTTATTTAAATTATGCAATCTTTTAAGCATTTGGGTTTGCTTGAAAATGAATGAAAAATCTTTTTAACATAAAACTTTTTCTATCTTCCCCCCTATAAGAAAGAAAGAAACCGGAAATGGTTAATTAGCAAAAACATATGAAACTGATATCGTTTACGATGTCATACCATCACACTTAAAATTGGAACCAAACTATTTTAGATAATGTATTGAGTCAATGTAAAAGAACAGTATGAATTGCATGTACACTGAATAAATGGTTGCAGAACTATTTGGTGCTGAATGGTTAAAAGCCATGAATTATTTTGGAGGCTTTAAATGAAATTGATGTGCAATGGAATCATAAATTTTTTTTTCTCAGAATGGAATTGCTAGAGCCTGAAAATTACTATTTAACCTTTAATACTTTCAAAGACAAAATTCATTTTTAAGAAAAAAAGTTAAAAGCTTCTCTTTTTGCTTCAAAGCATCACTTTCTTCATGTATTGAATACCTTGTTTTTCTTGATATTTTTCCATGGCCAAAAGCTCATGTCTAAAGAACTAATTAGCATATAAAAACAACCAAAAAGTAGCACAAATTTTCTAGAACAACAGATGCAACACCCACAAGGGTTTACCTACTTTTCCTTCTACAATCGCCATGTACGTGGGAGAGATTGTTAGGACTTACCTAAGTCTCTACAATAACCGTTTAACAATACAACATGAATACCATTCTAAATCAGGATCTACATCATCTTTAGAAAATGATACCAAACCCAAGAAAACAAGAACTCCCCACAAACCCACCATCCATGAAATCTGCTGTTTATGTCCTTCGCCCACCGCCATCCACAATCATGAAGAAAATGAACAGATTATACTGTGGGGAGGCAGATAAATGTGAGCGAAGCCTATCTGGAATGGAAACAAGGGAGAATGGTTTTCTGGTCGTGAAGTCTTCATCACAGCAAAAGCGAGCAGAGAAGGAGAAGACAAGGAGAGCAATGAGCAAAGCTATTGTGAGGGAGGGTATCTAGGTAAAATTTAGGTTCAGAATGAGTTCAGCATTATGTAGTCATGAAATGCTTATGCGAGGAAAGAATCATTTTGAGACAACTTTTAAAATTTAACAAACACACGCATTGCTTAGCGAATCAGCAAATGGGCTCTGAATGAACCCATTATGCACCCAACAAACAGGACTAAGTGAATATAATTCTACACAAAGAAAATTGGAACCAAACTATTTTAGATAATGTATCGAGTCAATGACTCTATGTAAAAGAACAGTATGAATTGCATGTACACTGAATAAGTGAATGTAACTCTACACAAAGATTGTGCTAGGCATGGATGGATCATATCAAACATAAATGTCATACAATTTTTATCTTACTGACTGTCCCAACAAAACAATTAAGTCGCTAAGACCTTAAGAGAGATTAATCACATAATTTTCTGCATTGACCACTAGAAAATGGGGAATTGAATAGAGAACCCCACACTAGATCCCTTTCAAGCTTTCGTTCAAAAAGAAAAGATACCATTTATGCTAAGTACTTAGTGGTTGCTGCATCAGTTCGATGACATAGTAAAACGGTTGTATATAAGGTGTACTCCTAAGATGTGCAATTTAACCTATAAAGTGTTAAAAACGGCTAAAGATTATAATGGTTTATAAAAAAGACTACAAGATGAAGTCTTGGTCATCAAGAGGCTGATGTCTCTGCTTCATCAGATGCTGAGACGCTGTTTCCTCCTCCATCCACCTCGGCTTTCTGGTCACCGTTGTTTTGTGATGGATGCTCAAACTTCATTCGTGAACTCACCCTTCTTTGATGTTCTGAGAGAGCATCATTTTCATGTGCAAATTGTTAGGTAAATATCGAGTGATCGGCAATCTGAATAACCATGTTTGACTTTTGAATTGCAAACCAATCACCATTCTTGTAAAATTGTCACAGGAGAAAGTAATGTAGGGTTGCCAGAATGAAATGTGAAAAGACCACCCCATAGTTGGCACTCTTTGTTGAATCCTGCAAATTTTGATAAATTTGCCTTTTCTTTTCACAATTTTAAGAGTTAAATGTTAAATGCACAATGTTCTTTTGGCCAATTCTCATTCTAGGCAATGTACTCCTTCATCCATTTTAGGCAACATACCTAAATTGTCTGAAATGCTATTTTGAGTAAAATAATGGAAGTACATTGCCTTGTATGAACCAAAAATAAAAGTATTGTCATCCACAAATTAACTAAAATGGGAATTGACCTAAAGTATTTTGTCATTGTGTCCATTTAACCCATTTTGTAAAAAACATGGTCCAGTGAAAAGTCAAACTACAACAGTTCAAAAAGTCAATCAATCAGAAAGATACAATTATACACAAGATTATAAGAATGAGCAAGATTACTTTTGCTGTTGATTGCAGATCGTGTCATGGTTAAGAACTCATCCCAACTCAGTTTGCTGAGTTCGTCCTTCTCTTCAGCCGTAAGCTCGAAATTGGGTTCTCTACCACACATGAAAGCTGCCCTATACGAACATCAAACCAAAATGAAACCCACATGCCAAAAACCACAAGCCTAAATACTGGATCGAGTCATTTAAATGCAATGCAGGTACCTGTCGTACAAACGAGCAGCTTCTTCTTGGGAGCCAACTGTGCCTAAATGGATCTGTTTCTTGTCCACTTTAATAGCAGCTTGCCATTTCATGTTTTTGTAGTATACACCTCTCATTATGCATGGTTCTTGGTTCTCAAAATGCTTTCGTCTGTGTCTTTTTCGCCTTTTGAACACTGAATTAAAGACAATAATGGTTAAAAACCAAAGTCAAACTACAATGCTTGCGAGAGAATGTAAAAAATGCCTGATATGACATCATGAAGAGGCCTACATTGAGAGGATAGGGAGTAAACTAATCGAGTAATCCAGATTCGGATAGTAGCCAACTAATCATAATCAGTGGTGGATCGAGGATGTTCAATTGTAACAAATTTTAGCCTTTTTACTCTTTTTAGAATACAGAACATTACAGAAAGATTATCACGGTGGCTTCAACATAGGTCAACCTAAGATGTATGTATAATGACTTCTAATTTTGGATAAGAAGCTCATCTAAGCATCAAAGTTCACTCCGTTTTTACTTACGGATTGTGGAGTTACAAAAAAAAAAATGCAACAAATGGCAACCAAGTTGGTCCACCTCTGACCAATATGTCAAATATGTTCCTGTAATCTTTTTCGTTAAAATAAAAAGTGCAAAGCGACTAACATATTCATACATATGATTACTCAGTCAGAAACAATTAACCTCAAATATAAGATGAGAAAGACCTGGATGCTGTATCGGTTGCTTATTAGGTGAGCTCGATTCATTGACATTTGAGGATTCAGGTTCTTCAGATTTTGTTTTCTCCTGCTCAAAATACCATGAAAAATGGTAAAAGAAAACATAATAATTTATCGCAGCTTTTGTTTGATGAATATTTCAAAATAAGATAACAGAGAAAATGCAAGTATGATAGCCTAGAAGTTTCAACACTCTTCTTAATTCTGCTTTGTGAGAGTTGCTTTGTGAGAGTTGAGAAAAAAAAAATGCATTTTAAGCAGTCATTTCGCATTAGAAAGGAAGTTTTTTTTTTATTGCTGACTTCATGTCTGCTAACGTAAGACGATAAACACATTGCTCAAAAGCATCCATGTTTTCACTATAAGCATGACAAAGATGCCTTAAAAAGTATGTTGCTGTGTTGATTATTATTATTATTATTTTTTTGTGAAAGACAAGAGAAACATGCATCACAACCTCAAAAGCAAGCTACTACCTACTAATGTGATCATAGTGTCAAGTCTTAATATGTATTCAAAATAGCTTAAAGGCCCGACTTCAAATATGCAAGAGCGTAATCAGTAACCAACTTCCATATACATGGTCTCCTTTTCAGTTCTGCTATTTATCTTCGATTTCATGACAATTTTGTAAATTTTATTCAAATGGCAGATCCTCTAACCGAGGATGATGAAAATAAGATAAATATGTCCCTTACTCACGCATAGATAAATATGTCCCTTACTCACGCATAGAAGATACTAAATGTAATTATATAAATACAATCTCCTTTAATGGCAATGAACTTCAAGCTGTGAACCCTATATTTACCTCTGCAGATTGGACAACGTCAACCGAAGGTGTTGGTTGCACGGCAACTTGTCTGGTGTTCTGGACCCAACTACCAGGAGATTGTCCGCTTTCAAATGATGAGAAAAGATCTAGAGAAGGACTTCGTCCTAACATTTATCACAACATATCATCAACATCATAATCATGTAAAAACAAAACAAAACAAACAAAAAAACAAATATGCTCATAGCAATATTGAATATATATACCTTACTCACTCAAGATTCACAAGAGAACCAAATTATATTGTTTGCATATATCCAAATTAACAAAATTTAATACAAGTAATCCATGAGATATGCTACATTATAAGAAGTACATAAATTTGAAGACGTACCATAAAGCTTGATCAATCTTTGTCGACGAATGCTCACCATAGCTTCCTATGAAAAACCGAAAGAATACAAAGTTTAGACCATGAATAAACCATGAACCATGTTCTGATCCGAAAATCATTCATTCGATTACAACAAGGTCTGTCCTGTCACCACCAAAAGTTTTTTTTTTTTATGGACTGATCTTCGATTTAGTATTAATGCAAGTCCAAATCCTCAAACACATTTTTGTAACCCGCAGCCAAACATGAGCAATTGTATATGTACTTTATATGTTATGATATTTTTTTGCTCGATAAGGTACCGCTGTTGCAGGGCTGAAATGGGGTTCGAGTAAAGGGTTTAAGGTACTTAACAACAGCCAAATACTTGGTACCTGATGCCCAAATTAAGAATCTTGAAGCATTTAATCAAACGCCCAAAGGTCAATTTCAAATGCACAGAAATGAAAGTGGTAAAAAAGAAGTAAGAAGACTCACAGATAGAGTATAATAATATGATCAAGTCAACCCATTTCATGGATGATTTTGAATAACCAAAATGATTACAAGAACACGAAGCAAAAGGTGACAAAAACCTTGTAAACTTGCTCGTAATCGGCACACCCAGATGGGGAAAATGTTGAATTTCAAAATTAAAAATCAAAATAAACCCAAAAACGCACAACCCCATATAGAATTATAACCCCAAATAGAGCAAACATCCAGCCAAACAGAAAATAAGAAAATCAATCATGCGAAGGGAAAAAAAAAACCCCATTTCTGTAGATAAAAATAAGTCAACCCACCAACCTACCACCTTTTATGGAAGAAAGGCCAACAAAAACCAAGTCTTAATTCTTCAAACCCCTACTAATTAACCAATCAATCAAGAAAACCACACAAAGCAAAACAGGTTAATTAATTAATTAAAACATCAAGAAAAGAGACGATCACATAACCTACACAAATTAATGTTCATGAACAACTTTGAAAAGAAAAAATAAAAATAAAAAAAAGCCCTTTTTGGGTTTATAAACTGAGAGAGAGTGGAGAGAAGAGCAACAGCCATTGTAGAGGAAAAAGAGTGTTTTGTGTTGTAAATAAAATACCTGGGAAGGTGGTGAAAACTTCGCAAGAAACAAGAGCGGTCGCCAAATGAAGTGGGGGGTTTTGATCTGGATGGTAGTGAATAGGATTACAAAGGCAAGGTGGTGAGGTTGGAGAGAGAAAGTTGAGATATAGATATATGTATTATAGGTATAATGAGAGAGAGAGAGAGAGAGAGAGTAGATAGAGAAAGGTAGAGAGAGAGAGAGGAATTGTAGTTGCTCATGCATCTACCACCTTTTGTTTTTATTTCACCCCTCATTATGTTTTGTTGTGTAGAAAGGGGGAGAGAGAGGCTGAGAGGGGTCAAGGGTGGTGGGTTTCATGGTAATATACCTCTATGAAGAGAGAGAGTAGAAGGAGGATACTTGTGTAATTTGCTTAAGCAAGTTTAAAGCTTTTAATTGTGGGGTCTTAAGGTTTTTCTTGTATCAAATTGCCCTTGATGGTAGCGATTAATCACGGAATTACCCTTTATAAGTTTTAACCTTTAAAGAAGGCAACTTACAATGATTTTTAAGCATGTAATGTTTGAATTCAGAATCATCGTTTAGGTGTTGTTTGTTTTTTAAGAGATTAAAGTGTCGTTTGGATTGCATGAATTTGGAATGATGGATTTTAAAAAGATGGAATTTTAAAATAATTAGGGGATAAGTGGATTATGAAATGAGAAGAGGTGAGGAATATGAAATGTTAAATGAAGCAAAATCCTTTCTTTTTAGTTTCCATCCAAACATGACATAGGAGAATTTCTAAATCCAAATCCTAAATGAGTTGTTGAAATCTTCCAAACCAAACGACACCTAACTGATCTAAAAATACTTATTGCAAAAAGCAAATAAGGCCTGAGACAAACCTAAAGGCTTGTTGATACAAAATTACCCTTGTTGGTAAGGTGGGTAGAGGGTGTAGAATATGAATGATAATCATGTAGTTTACTTGGGGAAGTTTAAGCTAAAATTAAGGCTGTAATCCCCTTGTGTTGTTTTCTTTGTTGAGATTCACCAAAATACCCTTGATGGTGGTGCTTCATTTTTTGGAAATTCTTTTGCCAGCTTTTTTTTTTTTTTTTTTTTTTTTTTTTTTTTTTTTTTTTTTTTTTTTTATTTTTAAATTTGCCCTTGCATTTGGACTTATTTGCCAAGAAAACCCACCAAAAAATAAAAATAGCAAGATTTTGCTTCCACATGTACATGTTTTGTAAAACAAAATTGTGTGGATGCCAAATTGCCAATTGCATCATCTTTCTTCTTCATTTTTTTTCGTTTTCATGTTCCAAGGTCAATGATGCAGGGTTTAATAGCAATTTGGAATATTCCATTCATTTTTTTAATCAGTAAACTGATTTTTTCCTAAGGTTAATCGATAATATTAGGTTTTCCTACTAAAAATTGGATTAAGATTTGGTGCCTAACTTATCTTGTAAAGAATTATAGTAATTTGATTCTATAAATGAGTTTAAACCATATTTTGATTGTTAATTAAAAAGTAACCACAATTATAAAAAAAGATCCACAAAAATAATCAGCATTTTCAAATATAAGTACAAAAAAATGCAAAAAAAAAAAAAAAAAAGCATTTGTAACCAATAACCAAATGACATAGATTCGAAGTTGAATAATCTCTATTTAACATATTGTTTCTTGAAACAAAAGTTCTTTTAGTTAAGAACTTGGTGTGTGTGTGTCTATGTTAGAGTCTCATGTGGTTTAACTGGTATCGACCGCGTAATGCATCAATTGATCATGATGCACAAATTTTCTTGTGCGATGCAATCTTCTCTGCGTGATGCATTTATACTTTTCCTAACGATGCATTTAGGTTCAGATGATACTACTTATTATGCAGCACACTAGAAGGTATGATTCTTTAAAATAATTTTTATGAATTTTTTTTCATAAACATGTCTAATTTAAGTTTAAAAAGAGTTTATTATGAAAAAAAACTAACACGTTTTCAGTTTTTTGTGTTTTAGTCTCTCCATGTTATTTTTTTTCAAAAAAGTCATCAAGTTAAAATTTTTTTTGGTTAAGTGAAATCTAGCTATTAGAACTCGGTTCAGTTTTTAAAAAAAACCCAATTTACCAATTATAATCAGACTCTAACAGTCGATGAAGTTGAAGGCTAAGTAAATAATTTTCTTGTTTGAATTCCTTCTACCGTTATGTTTCTTCATATCTGATCTTCTATTAAGTTAGTCTAGTCTAGTTTTAAATAATTATTTAATTTTAACTTTTAATCGATACACTTGTATATCGTTTTTCAGTATTCTCTTATTGAAGAGACATTTATTTTTAAGACTACAAGAAGCACTTTTACAATGTTAAATTGGATTTAACTTTTACCATATCACAAGTAATGATTTATATGTTTATTGGATTAAATCATTAACAGATCATTGCGACTTCATCAATACCACTAGAGGGTTATGTCACATAAATAAGATCCAATAAATATTATTACTTTTGGGTATATGTGCATGTATATAAAAGGTCATTCATGTACTAATGATTTATAAAAAAATTTTTAAAAGAAAAGTAATTAACTTCAATTAACATGAACACATTCTTTACGTTAAAAAAATCATTTGTGCAATGAACATGCACCATCACTTTTTCATGATACGCATAAAATGTAGTGTATATTCAATTTTTCTAAAAGTATCATAAACATACATTCCAGTTGATGGTGATAACAACAACAATTAAAAAAAAAATATTAAAAACAAGATGAAATTACAGAATTAGTGGGTCCATGGTTAATGTTAAAAGTTGTAGGTTTAGTCCTTAACAAGATTTTATTATGCACCAGTCTCTCATTTGAAATTATTATACACTCACGGTCCATAATTCAGGTTGACCCGATCAACTTTTTTAGAATGTCATATTTACCTTTCAAACAATGGCATGCTTTTGATCTCTAAGAAAATTTACATTTTTCATTTACTAGCAATTATTTCAATTACTTCTTTTAAATTAATTTTGTTTAATTGAATTGGTTAAATGAGTTTTATGAAGGAAACGATGAATCACTACCGATCTTTATTTCTCAGTTTTCCTCCTTTCGTGCTGACTTCTCCATATTGGCACCTCTCTATCGTCATCTCCATCACCATCAACACTGGTTTCCTTCCATCACTCCACTAACACCAACAATGGTTCTAGATATGAGTTTGAAGATCTGAAAACCAAAGTCTTATGTTTCAGATTTGAACCCCAACGAAGATTTGAAGACGGGTTTGACTTTGCTTGAACTCGTTGCCTCAACTCCACCCCCATCTTAGGTGAATCGAGTTCGAGGTTTTCTAAAAATTAATGTGTGAGGTTATTGCTTCAAAGTTTGTTTGTATTTTAGGGTTATTGTTCCATATTTCTTTTTATCATGGTTCGATTATGGTTTGATTTAGCAATGTTGTTCTAGAACTTATTTTTTATTTTTGGTTCTTTATCTTTCTTGTACCGGCCATGTAATTGATTCGGTTTTTGCTGGAACAGCGGGGGTTCGTCTAAATGTTGTCAGACACGAGAGGAGAGACAGATGGATTCAATGGCTTAGAGAGAAAACTTTAAATTAGGAAGAAGTCATCGAAATTGTTTTTCGCTTTGAATGATTATGTATCAAATTCTACTATTTGTCTTTGTGTATGTTCTTGTTTAGATTTCAAAGCCAGGTTTTGGTGCTTCTATTTTATGTCTAGCTTGTAGTCATTAATCTATATGTGGCATCCCACATTGACGGACGAGAGAAATCAAAAGACATTTATAAGAGTGAGATAACTCTTTCTCAACATGACACGTTTTGGGATGATAATAAAATCACAAGGCATCGTGTTGTGATTACCAAAGAGAATAATTATAGATTGTATAGTTGTTTCTCATGACATCTAATGATGTAATATGATTTTAAAGGTTTTGAAGGATTTGATGTTGATGGTATGAATCTGAATCATCTCATCGTTCAGAAATAAATCATCATTACCATTCATTTTGATTTCGATTCCACTGTGTTCATGTCATTTTTTATAGAGTTGAATGAGGCCAGAGATGATTGGAAATTGGAAAGGAAGTGACTGGTTTTCATATTTATTTTATGTTTAGTTTAATAATAATAATAACAACAACAACAACAATAATAATAGTGATAAGAATAATATCGAAAAAACATTATTATATAATTCAAAAAAGAGGATCTGATTTACTAAAACTTAAGTTCAATGTTTGTATTACAAAATCATATTTTTTTAACACTTAACACTAACATGATTGAGTTTTCATGGTCTTACCTATGTTGTTGAACCATGCTGAAAAAAAAAAAATAAATGTTGACAACATTTTTTTAAGTATATGTATGTATGTATTAACATATACATATAGTATGTATTTGTGTCTTTGAATGTTTATTTTATCGCTAGCACTTTAACTCAGGATTGTCTATGATTATTAAACAACTTTATAGATTTTATTTTAACACAACTTATGTAAATTTAAGCCATATTTGATATTTTTACGTAAAAATCTTTTATAATTAAGCTTCTGTAAGAATATGTGTGTGTCAAGATGACATCACTGTTGCAGTATAGTTAACGTCACAAAACACTAAAAGGTCACACCAATGAGCATAACTGAACACAAGTAATTGAATGAAAGGATATATAATGTTGGACTTTATTTATGAAGAAACAAATATTAGATATCATTATTGAGGTTAAAATAATCGTTGTATAATTAGTTGTCAAAACCTCAAAGTACAAGGTCTTGATTGTAACATAGGATGTTGTAAAGGGACTCATTGTCATTAGATGATAACAAAAATAAGGGATAATTACGTAAAAAACCCTAAAGTTGTACCATTTTTGTAATTAAAACCCCTAACCATTTTCTGCTGCACAAAAAACCTCTAACCGGTAAAATCTTTTGAAATTAGGACATTACCGGTTATAATAGGTTAATATGCTTACATGGCACATACATGGCGTCCACATGGCAAACCCGACTTACATGACGCCTACGTGGCACTACATGTATAATTCTTAAACTCAATTTTTGCATAAAAAACCTCGAAGTTGGTGACTTTTTCGATTAAAACCCTTAACTATTTTTTCCATCTCTAACCAACAATAATATTTACATTTTCTCTTCTTAACTACCTCCGGCAACTCCGATTACTCCATCCCATCTTTATGTTCAGTGTTGTTTATTTTATATATGTATGTATGTTCGATTAACTTTTGCCGTTTAATTTTGAATTTTAACTTCAATTGTGCCGATGGAATAAATTTCATTTTGTGTTCACGAGTTGCATTTTTAGCTTCAGCTTTATATTCAATTTCGTTTATTTATGTTCCATTTTAAGCTTCTGAATTTCGTTTATTTATGTTCCATCAGTGAAGACCCGATTTTAATTATCTTTGTTGGTTGGAGGTTTTTTTATCAAATGAAAAATGATTTGGGGTTTTAATTGAAAAAACTAAACAAGTTGGGGGGTTTTTACGCAAAAATCTATTTAAAAATTGTACACGTCATCAAGTTGCAACTGGCTAAACCGGTTGCAAGTCAGATTTTTTGAAAAAAACTCAAATTTACTAAGTTTTAACCGGTTGGAGGTTTTTTGTGCAATGAAAAATGGTTGGGAGTTTTAATCGCAAAAATGATCCAACTTAGAGGTTTTTTGCGCAATTTCCCCTAAGAATAATAATCTACTATAAATTAATTATTAGATAACTAATATATTAAAAATAAGGTATTTGTATATTTATTGAATAAATGAAGTGGATAATATTTAATTAACCTAAGAGATGGTTATCTGAATTTTGAATAGGAGCATTAGGGTTTAGGAAACCCTAACAACTACCTATATAAATTCAGCCACCACCACCCTCTAAGTGAGCAGAAACCTACAAGACACACACACACACACATCTTTTTTTTTTTTTTTTTTCATTTAGGATTTATTGCGCAAGGATATTAACAATCTGCTTGACCGTGCCATTCTCTGTGGATCATCGTAAGCTTCTCGTCTAACATTCTTGAAGATCAATTGACGTACATTTGAACTTTATGTTATTTCTTATTCTACGTGTTCTTGACGAGATTCTTGGAAAGGGTTTCTTTTTAAAATTTTCTGCAAAGTTTTTCTGTAAAAATCCTACAAATCCTAACAGCTTCTTATCGTGAGATGTTATTATATTTGTTAAGGTATACTATATATTGTTATCATCAGGTTAAATCTAGGCTCCGCCTTGCCCTTAAAAGGAATACCTTTGCATATATACTTTTTTGAAAGACAAGTAACCCTAAAGAGTATGTAACATGTAGAAGTCTAATTCAAGACCTCCTTTAGAGAATCCTAAAGCTAAACCATTAAACTACCCCCATGGGTTCCTTTGCATATATTTTTAAATAGAAATTCTACACATCTAATGTCATTGATGATGTTTCCACAACGTTAATCTAACGTCATCATTATATCGACTCAACCACAATGATTATTAATAAACTGAGGATATGCATTACTAACGTCATAAGACAAGTGTCCCTCACCGCATCCATAAATGCCATAAGCCAAATGCTAACTTTGGACAACCTTGAGCACAAAGTCATCACTCAACACGATGTCGTTTCAATGCCAAGTCTTAAAAATTGAATACGTGGATTCAAAACTACATAGATCTTTTTCCAAATCATCTTCTTAGCAAAATCATGTGTAATGGTCATATAGAAAATCATTCCTATCTGGACTAACATTGAACGTACAAGTTTTAATGCCATAAACACGATTAGAACCTGCAAAACATTAATAGCTTAAGGAAAATTGAGGCACCGCTTGCACATTAATGGCACTCACGTTATGTTTATGTTTGACACAAAGCTTTTAGGAGTTTTTCTTATTAAGAAATTGTACAAAAACCAAAAGCTATATTTGAAAGGAAAAATTATGTGCTTTCATTTCATCAAAAAGAAAACCTCTCCTGTAAAACACTAGTAGAAATAGCGTTGAAAAGTTATTGAGCCTTTGGTCAAATACAATTAAAATTTTTACCCTTTAACTTGTAACTTACTAGCTTATTTACCCATGTATTACATGAGTATTTTTAATAACTATTTATGTTTTTAAATAATTAAATAAGACGTACTTATAATTAAGTTTTTCTACTAAATTAATTTTAAAATTAATATTGAATTATTGATAATTATTCAAGTGTCTCCTTTACTACAATTTATGAATAAAATAGGTAATTATTTTAAATTCATTTTTCTTTTAATTAATAATAAATAAAAATGCGACAAGGAAGCAACATATGTCATGAATGATTTTCTTTTATTATATAATATATACAGATTAGCTAAAATCATTTTTTCTATTTATCCTAAGTATTACTATGTAAAACAATAAAATTAAAAGTTACTCTAAATTATTATGTTGACATAACGATTAAGCTAGTCAATCAATCCAATAGAATATGATAGGTATTCTTTTAAACAAAAACCATAAAAGGAAATAAGGGAAACAAATAGACACATATGCCTTAACCAAGTCTTGAATGCATGCTTATTTTTTCATAGGGAGATATGGTCAGGACCGTCCCTATCATTTTTGTGACTTAAAGCAAAAACTTATGAAGAACTCTCTAAACATGTATGTATATATAACTAGGGGTGTGCAAAATAACCGAACCCGAATAACCCACCCGAACCGAACCTTAATCGGGTTAAATGAGTCGGGTTATTCGGTTTTCGGGTTCCTTATTCGGGTTAAATGGTACCCGAATAAGTAATTCGGTTCGGTTTACGGGTAGGATTCATGCTTATTCGGGTACCCAAATAACCCGAATAACCCGTTTAATATATATTTTTCATTTTTTTATTTGTTTATAATTATAAAAAGTATTGTTTATATATAGAATGTAAATATGTAAATACTCATTTTTGATACTCAAAAGCATTTAACCCGTTTTACCCAAATTACCCAACTCATTTAACTCGTTAAAACTACTTTGTTGATGATTTTATTTTTTATACCAAAACCAAATAACCCATTTAACCCAAACCGAATAACCCGATACCCATTTAACCCGAAACCGATTAACCCGTTCTCTTATTTGGTTCGGGTTCGGGTAGCTAACCCATACACTCATACCCGAATAACCCGAACCGAATAACCCGATACCCAATTAACCCGCCCGAATAACACCCCTATATATAACACTTATAGACTAAAGGAAACAACCATGTAAATATGTATGTAAATATCACAATCAAACAAATAGCAAAACAAGTAAACTACTAGTATTAGCCTAAGTATAAATTTTTTTTTTTTGGACCCCATTGACTGTTGGGCCCTGAGACAGTAGCCCATGTTGCACATCCCAATGGACCGGCACTGGATATGGTTGGTTACCCTATCGATCAATTATCAAGGTAACTTGATTTTTGTGTAAAATATATGAAAAATAATACATAATTTGTTAAGTAGATTACTATAATTTATAAATGATAAATAATATCGATAATTCATAACTTCAAAAATGGCAATATATATTGACATATTGGCATAGAGAAGTGAATGGGGACATATAAGTCATTAAAGGTGAACATGACAATTAAAACATGTGGGGGTTGTGAGGGCAATGTAGTAATTATGAAAAACATAAATAAATAAATAAATACATAAATAAATAAATGTAGGGTAAGGTAAGAAAATAACACACAAACCAAGGTGGCAAAAGAAGCGAATAATTAAATGGGCCGGGTCGGGTGGTGTGGGGTTACTTGTGTGTGTGTGTATGCAAAGTGTAAAAAAGCACCGACGAAATGGTTGATTGGTGGAACGGCTTGCCATCTAAGCACACATCCTATACTCTATAGATAACACATCTCTTATGTATAAATGGGACCTCTTCTATTCTATTGAACTTTGTTTGACTTTTTCTATTTAATAAAAATTTTAATAACCTTTAATTAACTTTTTTTTTTTTTTTTTGTTTTATATGATAGTTGTAATTCATACGGAATTCTTATAAATGATTTAATTTTATGTGAATGATATTTATCCGATTTAAATTTATTTATCAATTAATTCAGATTTTATATGAAATCAGTCTATAACTTCATTATTGGATACCATATTTACCACACAAAAAAAGTTTTGTATTTAAGCTATAAGTATTCAGAAGGCATTTTGTGGTGTGATGCGATAGGTCTTTTGCTCTGATCGTGAGCTGCTATTGTCCTGAGTCTTTTTCTTGTTTCATAGTTGTTGGTTTGATGGCGTAGCAGGTCCTAGTTCATCTGAAATGTTTAGCTTCATGGCATTTTGAGTGTGTGCTTCGAAGCTAAGTTTCTATTTTTTTTTTCTGTTTTATGTTGTCCTAGTTTTGTATTTTGCTTTCAGATGGGTTCTTTATGATTTTATTATGTTGTACAACTTGAAAAGCAATCTCGTTGTAATTGTTTCGTTTCTTTAATAAATGTTGCCTTAAAAAAAGTTCTCATTAAAACTATAACTCATATATGTATGAGTTTGAGAGTTTGATGGATAAAAATTATGTTTTTTAGAGCATTTTAACATTGGAAATTGATATTAGGGTTTTTTTTATACGTATACCTAATTTGAGGAAATTTTCCCTTTAAAATTCTTGTTTTTTGAATTAGATTTAAACATCCATGTTTCTAAAAGCAATCATTTAAATATGAGATGTATTTAATGGCATATGAATATATAAACTATATAAATGTTAGAAAATAAAAGTATAGCTCATATAGTGTTTGTAAAATGAAAGTGTGACCCCTAATTCTTAATTTTATAAGGTATAATTATAAACTGAAAATGAGCTTAAAAGTCATAACATGTGTTATTTCTATATAATTTATCCAAACTAAAAATAATAATTAACTTCATAAAAAGGGCCAGCCCAAACCATTTTTATATGGGCAATTTGGAAAAGGGGACCAACTTTGGTTAGGTTCCTATTTTTAGTAATGTATATTAAAAAACCATAAAATAACTCAACAATTGAAAATCCCTCAATAAATGTCTCGATATCTCAAACTTATGTTTTCCCAATTTGGTAAAATTGATGATTTTCAAATCATCTGCCTACTTGGTGCTTACATTGAGATGATGCGGGAATATTGGAATAATTTAGTATTTAACTTAATTATTCTTACGTCCATCGATTATCATCCTTAATATCAGATTTATCACCATGATAACATGACACTGTTCTTCGGTTCATCTTTGTTGATGGTAAACCAACACCGAATAATATACTTGTCAATGAGTAGATACCAAAATATATAAATTTAAGTTGTTAAATTGTACATGGTGATAAATTTACATAAGTTTCTAACATCAATTTCCGAGATCAATGGTGATTGAAAGGAATGATTTATAATTGGAGAAGACAACACAATGGTAAGAGTAAGTTACAATTAAAGGAGAAAACAAACTCAGGTTATCGAACATATAATTAAATACAAATGATCAGTGGCGGACCCATAAATTTTTTTTATGGGGGTCGGAATTTAGTAGCTACGATGGTGTAAGTGTTGAAAAAAAATGTAAATTTTTCAAAGAAAAAAAAATGTATTTTCCATGTTTTTGGACCAAATATAATTATATATAATTGTGAAATATATAATTAATATTTTGTGAGTTTGTATTCTCCTTGAAGAGAGGATTCTAACGATATAAAGAACGTCCAAAACGAAGCTAAGATGAATGAGATATCGATGCTCAAAGATTGATGTTTGGAATGAATGAAACTCCTTCTAGTGGGAGAACTTGAGTCCCACATAGGAAGGAATATGGAAACCAAAGTGGGTTTATAAGAAGTAGTGTTTAAAACCATGACAAGATTGTTTGTGGTTTTACTCCAATGCCTACTCGCGCGCAGGGGGGGTGCAAATCTTGGACACCGAAGGCTAAAAAATCCACTGAACTCGTGTACGCCAGCACCTGCGGACACGAATGCAGCTCTGAAAATCAGGCCTCGTGCGAGGCAGTGTTTTTACTCTGGCTGAGGGGTCGAACTTTAAAAATCATGGGGGTCATAAAATTTATCGGGGTCGGTTGACCCCTACACCGTAGGCATAGGTCCGCCTGTTTTTTAAATATTTGACCCCTAAAGAGGGATGGGGTTTGAGTTTGAGTGTTTGACGGAAAGATAAAAATATAGGTTGTCATGTTATTGCAAATCTGCCTGTTTTTTAAATATTTAATTAATTGATATTCAACTAAATAAAAATTTATTTTATAATTGTTTTTAAAGTTGGATGGTTAGACAAATAATTTAATTCATTCATTGTTGCTATTTATGGTTTGTCATTTTGTATCATTAAAACTTAATCATCCTTAATTTGACATGATTAAACATTTAAACAGAGACATATAATTTTTAAAACTTAAAAAGCTTTAAAAAATCAAAACCGAAAATAGAATCACGTGGTACCAGTTTAATTTGGTTTATTCTAATCCAGGTATAATTATTAATTTTTAATATTTTATACATTTAATTATATGCTATTTTATACATGCTTTTAAATTTTAAATATTTATCATCCATAACCATATATAATTTATATATCGATCCATAAAACATTTATAAGGATAAATGAAAAAAAATAATTATGAACAAATCACCTCCGTTCTTAAAAACCACAATCTTTCTAAACAAATGCCTGCTGCCCCGCGAACTAGGGTTTTATTTTTACAAATACTGGAAAAAGTTTCGTGACAACTTCCTCTATTCATCGGCCAGGACAAGGACAACGATGATTTACGACGTCAACTAGCCGCTGGCCGTTATTTATTTCGTCTCTGAGCTCGGAAGGAGGTTCATCTGATAAAAGGTATCCAATTCTGACATTAAAATTGATCAGGGCTTGTGTTTTATGCTTTGTGGTAAAACTTTTTATTTGATTCATCCAAAAAGAACTGTATCTATCATGTTCATACTTTGGTGTCAAGATTGATCACTTTTTTGTCTTTTTATTTGATGTGATTTTCAATAATAACTGGTTAATATATTGAAGATTAGAAGTGCTGCAGCCCGAAAGTATAATAACATTAATTCTTGTTGATTGGAAGTTGATGGTTCTAAATTCTGTCTTAAAAATCAAAATGTAGTTCTTCTTTTGAAAGATAAAGGTAATTGGGATGTGTTCATTGGTCATTATGGATTCACAATTACCATATATGCATTAAATGCTGGATAGTAGTTGATTTACAGGTGCTCACATCTAGCCTGAAGAGCCCAGTAAGTCGGTAAGTACTTGTAGAATTGAGTCATGAATAAGAACTTAATAAGAAAGTGTTGAAATAGGTGCAATTTCGAATGGATAACTTGATTGGCACATTTTGATTGACTGACATGAAGGATGGGCATACATGTTTTAAAGGAGTGTGTTCATAAAGATTATTTAGGCATAGATGTTGGGACTAGGGTTCTTACATGCTGATGCATTTTGAATTCCTTGACCTTGGTTTTGACGGTTTTTAATACCACGGACTTTCTGGTTCCTAGATATCAAACTTTTGAATTATGAGAATAGAGTCGTAATGGTGATTCACTACTTCTCATGATGTTCCATCGTTTATTATCATACAACATGAGTAAATAGCTGTGAGCACTTCTAAGTTGCTCTTAGGTTACCTAATGTCTAATGCAAGTTCCCATTAAAAAGTATTGTGTGCTTCTTACATGCATTGGTTCAAATTTATACTTAAATTGGATAATAAAATGGGGGGAAAACCAAGAGTGAATTGATGGTTTGTGTTAATTTGGTAAGGGACTAAGGGGGTGTTTGGGTTTGGATGCATGTTCTTAACTTGCATATCTGATTATTGTGATTTCAAGTCATAGATACTCAATTTTTTTTTTTGTGTTTGGACATACCAATTCTGGTTCTGGTTACTTTCGGGGTCAAATAATTAGTTTAGGACTGACTATCTACTACAAAGGTCATTATTTGTTATTATGCCATTATCATTATTTAATATGATAATATCACATAATCACTTTCATAATGCACAACCAAGCACCCCCTAAGGGTTTTACAAATATATGAATTTGCGGTTATGCTATTGTTTTATGTTCTATACCTTAGCAGGCTAGCAGCTACATGTATGGATCTGTTAAGTTATGTTCTCATGTTTCTTGTTTAGCACAAATTATGACAATTTTAGTAAATGGTCCTTAACTCCTTTGTTCTTGATATCAAGATTCAAGAGGATGTTATATATATGTTTAATAAGTTCTTTCTTGATGGCTTTCAACTTGTTGCCAAACACTCAAAGGTGTTGAGAGAGACTCAAGTTCAAACTTCAAAGCCATGGAGTAAGGGTGGCAAAAATGTGGGTTGGACTTGGGTAATTCCCAATGGTTCAAAAACTTGTACTTTTTAATATTGTAAAAGATGGTTGGGTCAGGACTTTAAGTTGAATTTCTCAAAAGCCGACTCCTCCCACAAAAAAATGAAGTTTTTTTAAACGGATAATGCATCAAATATGATGACGGTACTTATAGTATTAGAATAACAATCCAGATTTATATAAGTCCAACAATTAAAAAGTTGCAAGTGTTTGAATACACTTTGGTTGACATTCGTCCTGTTTAACAATCGACTTGTATAATACTTTTTGCCAGGTTTTAGTATGTTGCTGATTTGACCCTTGTTAAATGTTTGCATGGACTCTATGGATTAAGAGGATCCAAGGTGTCAATACCACATACTAAAAACTGGCACGCCAGTATTTGGAATTTGATGATTATAAGGTTGGGTGCCATTTCCCCTGTAATCGTGGCTTTCCACTGTTTGGCATAAACGATGCTCAAAAGTAGGAGACACATTTCTGTTTAACGCTGGTACAGATTAGCCAAACTCTGTAAAAATGTAAAGTTCGTTGCTAAATATGGAAATACAATGCAAGTTAGTTTTAATATAGCGCTAATCTCAAAGTTGGTTTCTAAAATAAGAAGTTGTAAACCTGTCTTTTATTATACGTAATTTGGCCTTTCTTTGCCTCTCTTCCTGAACTTACTACAATGCCCATCTGGATACTGATGCATTTCTGGATATATTTCGTTTTTATTAGAATTAAATGATTTCTGACCTGTTAAGTGTTAATGTTTAACACTCCTGTTTTTTGGTTCTGGTTTATAGGTTCTCAAAGGATGACATATATTTTCTTTACATCTTCTCGGAAGAGTGTTTACCAGTTATTCTCATTTACATTATGTGTGAGAGATCTCAATCTCTCACAAATGCTATTATCCCTATATGATGCATCTCGTTGTAAAACAGCTTGCTTTAGTTTTTAACATGGACTTAAAAAGCCCCAGAACAGCAAAACGGTTTTTAATGTCATGCATACATACATTTTGCTCTACATTTTGCGATTGTTATACTAACTTTTGAGTGTAAATATTTGTTGATGCCTTCAGAAAAATCGAGGGATGAAGGCCAAAGGATCAATGGCCAAAATCTAATGAAACGAAGCCTGTTTTGATCGAGTAAAAATTTGGACGAAAACACTTAAGATGCAGGTTTTTTCTAATGCACTTTCATAAATCATTATTATTGCCTTTTGACTTTCAATCACACTTTTTGCAGTATTTTATTATTCACTGGTTTTGAACTATATTGTGTTTTTGAATACAAAATAAACTTGTGGGTTACCTTGTAAGCTACTTACGTATTCAGTATTCGACGCCTGGTGCGTTTCTGCATGCAACAGAAGTCCTTTTTTCGGAGTTGAAGATTAATGGGATGATTAAAATATATAAAAAAGTAAATTTACTTCTTGATCAGCAATGCATACAATTTATGTCATTTAAGATTTAGGTCAGCAATCATCATCAAGTTAAAGGTACATATATATAATGGCAAAGTTTTGGGAAAATTGTCACCATACAAGTACACAATGTTTGTCCCACACTAAGGCCCCATTTTTGTTATTGATTGTCATATTATATTTAATAATAATGGTGGTGGGCTGGACTTTGGTGCATGATACTGCATTTTTTCAAAGGCAGTGAAGGTTTTAACTATGAAATGACACTACATTCTTTTGTGCAGGACCATGGGGTGTTTATTCTATGGGCGTGAAACCGTTATTACGTCAAATCTGTTTTCATTGGATACTATTACTCGGGTTGGGTATGGTGTCGTGGGTGAATCCAATGTATATTTCGGGTAAAGTTATTATTTATATGTTTTAAGATGGTTTAGTGTCGTAGCTTTTAAAAAGCACGTTTAAGCACGCGTTTGGCCTTTTTTTGATAGCAAAAGAGATTTAGGTTGAATAGAACCCAAACCGAGATGCCTCAACACTAACTGGGTATTTCGATTAAGGTGATTTTTACTTGGTTCTAGCGCAATAAGTAACCTGAACTATTTGAACTTGGCTCTTAAAAGGTTGAGTTAAACGAACTTGAACATAGCTTGAAGCTTGTTTAATTAACGTGCATGAACTTGAGCTACATCAAACTCGTTTACCTTAAGGGAACTTATATATAAATGTATAAATATAATTTAATAGCACACAAATATATAACAAAATGTACAGAATACAATTATTTGTAAAAAAATTAAATTTGAACAATAAATATATATTATAGACGTGTCAAGCTGAAGCAGAACTCGAGTACCAGACTAACTTAGGTTATGTTTGATTGTGGCTTAATAGACTGAACAGTTCACATAAGTTATTTGGTCACTTGTGCTTTTATATGTTTGATTGTGAGTTGATCTTTTCAGCAGAAAAAGGGTCAACCAATCTATTAGGCCGAGGGGCATACCACGGTCGCCAAGCCAATGGCTTGGCCACGTCCCCCACCTCGGCGGGAACACCACTCTCACCCTAGCGGCCTCTTCAATTTTCCCCCTTCCCGACCTTATCCTCTTTCCTCGGCTTTCACCTCTCTCTCTAAATTTTAATGGGTTAATGTTATTGGGATAGACCAATAGAATGGAGGGCATTTCCAATGTTTTACAATGAAAATAGTGGAGAGAGAAAAACTGATGTGGTCCTGAGGTGTCCAAAATGATGATTTTGGGAGGGATTTACTGTTAAGCCTATATAGCTGTGTTGGTGTCCTCCCGGTGCGGCCAAACACATTTCTCAGATTACCCAACAAGTCACAATAGATTGGCTGGTTGTTATTTGAAAGGTTTCATGATGAATGAGTAAAATTGACGAAATTTGAGGTTTAAATCATAAATATAAATTATGGAGTGTGAAGGGTTAAATATTGATTTCTAGTTTAAACGAAACATTTAGCACATCACGAAACAAACAATAATCGGTTGCATCCGTTTATATCTTGATACATATATCAATATCCTAACGATGCTTAATGAAAAAAATTTAACAAACAAGCTTGAGCTTTATATTAAAGTTTTAGATGGCCCAAGCTTAAGCTTGATATTAGCGGTGTAAACGAGCCGAGCCCGTTTAGGCTCGTGCTAGGCTCGGGCTCGTTTAACTCGAGTTTTTTTTCTAGCTTTTAACAAGTCGAGCTCGAGTAGATTAGCTCATTTAGGTGTAACATTCGTACTCGACACCACTCAGGTGTAAAACCCTATTTTGTTCATTACAACTTGAGTTGTTGAAATTTCTATATTCTAATACGGTGAACTAGTATTTTTACCCGGTGTCCGGGTTTACCGTTTAAAAATTTTACAATCATTCTATATAACAATATAACAATGTATATTTATAATTGTTCATATAATGTCTCATAATAAATACAAATATCAAATTATTTAATTTTATAGGTTTATTTCTAATTATAGTCGTATTTAATATCATGTTGTATAGGAGTGACACTTGCGAAACAAATACATAAAAGAATAGGATGCAACTATATTAATTTTAACAAAGTCATATGAATATGGATATGATAAAAGAATTGTTGTAAATAAAATAGATCGATCATATTTTGTAATAGAAAAAATTTGATATTTACCTCTTTAGTTTTAAGTTCAGTAACATTCTGTGTTGATTCTAGCCTACGTGTTAAAAAAAGAAAAAGAAAATAGGATTGCAATGAAGTTAAAGAATGTTTGTGTGATGTATCCTACTGCGCACAATTAAACCTCAAAAAAGATAATTAAAAAAAAATTTAAATTGTAAGTTAAAAAACTTTGAGTAGAGAAAAGAAATGAGGAGAAATGAAAATGGAAATGGGGAGAAATGGAATTGGGAAGAAATGAGATTGGGTGTAGAATTGAAATTTTGTATCTTGTTTGGTATAAACTGAGAAATAAAGAGGAGAAATGGTGGCTCAGGTGGAATAGAGACACAAGACAGTCAATTCTCGTCATTTCTCTACCAAATGAAGAGAATTGTATTTTTCCATATTTAGCATTCAAACAATTCCCAGAGAATTCAGTTCTCCGCCCAAAAATTGAGAGCATTTCTTCCAAACAAGAGAAATCACAATTTCCCTCCCTCAAATCTCTCTATCAAACAGCCCCTTATTGTAAATGACAAGAACTGTTGTCATTGAGGTTTAAAGTCGACATAAGTAAGATGTAACTATTTTTTTTATCGGTTTTAATTAAACAATTGTAAATGTAGTTGTTGCATAAAGAAGTTATACTATGTCTTTTCAAGAAATACCCATTATCAACGGTTATCCATAAAAATTGCAGATCCAACGATTGAGATAATCAAATTCTTTCTCATTATGTATTATTAATTTGCTTGGTAAACACAATAATACTTTTTTTTTTTCGTTACAATGGAATCAATTAACGGAATAAGTCATTCCAATGAAATATAGAAAACATTAATTTGTCAGAAGTGTGGAATGGAATTGACCATTCGGAAAGGAATGCGTCAGTCAATGGAATAGTAAGTAGAAATTCATGAGGCAATGCAATAGTAACACGCATTTCAGTAAATACGTTAACAAAAAGATTTATCATTTAAATATAAATTATTAACTGGTTTACATGCATGGTATATATGCGAATATTTTAAATATATAATTTAATTATATAAATCAATTATAAATTAAAACATATAAATTTTAATTTTTTAAAAATATATATAAACTATAAAATATAAATATAATATTTATATAAGTAAAATAAAAACACAACTATTAATTATTTAAAATAATATAAGTATACTATTATCAATTGTCATAAATATGTTTTTCCAACTCTATAAATTGATATAACAAAAAAAAACTCATCACTGGTAAGGAACCTGTAACTCGACCTCGATTTGACCGGAGAATCCCCGTGTGACCGGAGATGGGGATGGGAAATCCCCGATTTAAACTAACGGGGATGGGGCGGGGATGGATGACAGTTTAATCCTCGACCCTGAACCCGACCTCGGTTATATTTTATGTTTTAGTATAAATTATTGGTATAGGGTTTAGGGTTGGGGTTTAGTGTTTAGAGATTAAGGTTAGGGTTAGGTTAGGGTTTGTTTTAGGGTTAAGGTTTAGGTTTTAATGTTAGGGTTTAGGGTTAGGTTAGGGTTTAGGATTTAGGGTTTAGGGTTTGGTTTAGGGTTAAGGTTAGGGTTAATGTTTTAGGGTTTAGGGTTTGGATTTAGGTTTAAGGTTTAGAGTTTAGGGTTCAGGGTTTACACAGAGGGTTTAAAGTTAGTTTTAGGGTTAGGGTTAGTGTTTTGGGTTAGGGTTACGGTTTAGGGTTTGAGACTTGAGTTAAGGTGTAGGGTTTGGTTTAAGGTTTAGGGTTATCATTTAAGGTTAGGGTTTGGTTTAGGGTTAAGGCTTTAGAGTTTGGTTTAGGGTTTATAGTTAGGGTTTAGGTTTAGGTTTAGAGTTTAGGATTAGGGTTTAAGATTTTGTTTAGGGTTTAGGGGTTAGGGTTCAGGGTTAGTGTTAGGATTTAGGGTCATGGTTAGGGTTTGGTTTAGGGTTAGGGTTAATTTTAAGGTTATGGTTAGGGTTTAAGGTTTAAGGTTAGGGATAGGGTTTAGGGTTATGGTTAGGTTCAGGTTAAAGGTTTGCGGTTAGGGTTTAGGGTTTATGGTTTAAGGTTTAAGGTTACGGTTTAGGGTTTGATTTAGGGTCAGGGTTTATGGTTTAGGGTTAGGGTTAGGGTTTAGAGTTAATTTAGGGTTAGGATTTAGGGTTTGGTTTATGGTTTAGAGTTTAGGTTTAGGGTATATGGTTTAGATATAGGGTTAAGGGTTAGGGTTATGATTTAGGGTTTAGGGTTAAGGTTAGGGTTAGATTAGTGTTAGGGTTTTGAGTTAGGGTTAAGTGTTTGGGTTAAGGTCTAATGTTTTGGGTTAGGGTTTCGTTTGGTTTAGGGTTAGGGCATAGGGTTTTAGGTGTAAGGACCGAGTTAAGGTTTATGCTTTAGGGTTAGTTAGGATTTAGGGTTTAGGGTTTGGTTTTGGGTTTAAGGTTAGGGTTACGATCTTGGGTTTAGGGTTTAGGGTTAGGGTTTGTTTTAGGGTTAAGGTTTACGGTTAGGGTTTATGGTTTATGGTTTGGGTTTAGTTTAGGGATAGGCTTTAGGGCTAGGGTTTAGGTTATGTTTTGGGTTAGTGTTAGGGTTATCATTTAAGGTTAGGGTTTGGTTAAGGGTTAAGGTTTTAGGGTTTTGTTTAGGGTTTATGGTTAGGGTTTAGGTTTAGGTTTAGGGTTAGGGTTTAGGATTTGGTTTAAGTGTTTAGGGGTTAGGGGTTAGGGTTTAAGGGGTTAGGGGTTAGGGTTTAAGGGGTTAGGGTTCAGGGTTAGTGTTAGGTAGACCTAACAATTTGGTACACGACACGAATAAGTTTTCCGTATATGGGTTTTGCAAATTCGTGTTTCGTGTAAATTCGTGTCGACACGATTTTAAAATGCGTGTTTTGTGTCTTGAACAGGTAAATAACCAATTTACCTGTATAAACACATGTAAGACACGTATAAATATCGTGTTACACGATGACACATATAAGACACGTATAAGACAAGTATAAAGTAGGGTTTCAAAATTTCTAAAAAAAAGTTAAGTCCCACTTAATTTGAAATATATTGAAAAAGTTTGGGTTTGTCTTTCACATTGATGATGTGATAAATACAATTGCCGACTTGGATATTAATAAGGAGTCTATATTGGTCAAAAGTTCCTCTTTGGTTACGACCATTAACAGTGGCTCTAAATACTTTTGAAGTGTTGTTGGAATCTTGGATTATCATGTTTTATATTTATAATTATATATATTTTGGATGAAATTCGTGGTCGTGTAACACGTGTTTTATGCGTGTCGTGTCATGTGTCACAAGAAATTTTTGTGTGTGGTGTTCGTGTTTAATATCTAGACATGTTTTATAATTCGTGTCGTGTTCGTGTATTACAAATTCGTGTCGTATAAAATTCATGTCTGACACGACACACGACACGATTACACGTATTGCCAGGTCTAGTGTTAGGATATAGTGTGACACCCTTGCCACAACAACCACCATTAACAAGACACCCAGGATTAATCACCAATACATCAATTACATAATGATCTGATTACTTAATTAAAGTGCGGAAGCAATTAAAGTACAAAATAAAGTATTACAACAGTTTCAAATCACTCTACAGTGCTACAAAGGTTACATGTCTATGTCTAAAAACCTTCTCCATTGTATTACATTGTCCCAAATTTATTACAACATTAATCTCAACAAGAAGTTACCAAATAAGCAACTGAGTCTTCAATTCGCTTCAAACAACAACCTAGCTAGATGGTCCCGCAGCTGATTTTCCTTTTTCCTGTAAAAATTTCAACAACTAAAACGTAAGCGAATGCTTAGTGAATACATAGATTGCGCATTTTATAAATTTTTATGAAGCCCAAGGATAACACAGATGACCAACATCGGATATCCTCTTCGTACACAAAGTACGGACCAGAGCCGCAGCCCCTTCGAGCTCAAAGCTCGGCATTTAAACATACCATCTGAGACAAACGTACGATCGGGGATGACATACTGCCTACCGGGCCTAGGAGGGATCAGCTCTAGGTCATATAGCACAGTAACATCAGAGTAATCGATGCGACCCACCGGTCCATCACTAGATGCACAACAACCGAAATGACATGCAACAAGTAAGAATGTGCATCTAAATCTACGAAAGTTAGTAGAATTCCAAACAATCAATGAAACAACAGGTCTCAGCAGGCAAAGCTTACATAAAACAAATATAAACATGTGAAATCTACTGTACTCACAGTGGGTGCGTAAATAAACTTTAATCAATCTTATTTCTCTTCGGGCTTTCAACCGGATCCACAAAGTACCCCACTGTGGGTTAAACAACACCACAAGGGACCTGTACGTCAGTTGTAACAAAATATCGTGTCAATAACTGTTTGATTCCATAAAACCAAATTTTGATAAGTTTTGCAATAATTGATTCATATTTCGGATCCATTTTTCGGATCCATGTCCGAATTCGGACCCCACCCGAATTCGGACCCCCAATTCGGTCCCCAATAGATCCTAATTCGGACCTCATAACAACTTCGGACCACATCGAGTTCGTACCACACTTGTCCCAAATTCGGACCATAGCCAGTTCGGTCCCTCATCGAATTCGGACCACCATCCGAATTTGGATCAATTCGGTTTCCCCAACACTTAGAAATTATTTCTGTTTTTATAAATCAACACTTCGGACCATATCCGAATTCGGTCCCCAACCGAATTCGGACCCCATCCGAATTCAAACACTTAGAATATTTTTGCCCCATTTTTGATTGTTCACATTTCAGATCATAAGCCATTTCGGATTATATGCTGGATTCGAATCTATCCTAGATTCGAATGGTGCCAGATTCGAAGACCTTAACAGATTCGAAATCCAACAGATTCGAACATCCGATTTCGGACCTTTTCGAATCTGTTCTTGATTCGACTATTTTCCAGATTTAATTCTAAGTCATTTTTCGTGTTTATTCAATACATGCAATACATCATACCCACTAAAATACACCTATTTTCAAGCATTATAACACTAATAATAACATGTTTTTATACCAAATTACAACCCTTTTTAACCATTTTTCATCATTTTCGACCACACACACTAGAACACACTCAAATTTCCAGGAATCATACTTATAGTGCGAATTAAAAGCTGAAATTCAATATATATCAACCTTAACACTCGATTTTAATGATTCCATAATAATATCATACATGCATCAACATTTGCAACCTTAAATCTCATTTTCGGATTTTTAACAAATCCGAACCAAAACCATCAATTTCAAAGAATTAGTGAAATGTTTACCTTAAATCGATTCTTGCAGATGTTTTAGTTCCTCCCAAACAACCTTAATCTTCAGCTTCAAAATCCAAGTTTTGATGATCTTCAAATTTTAGAGAGAGAGAGAGCCGAGAGATGATTTCTAGAGAGAGGGAGTGTTGGTTGAAAAATGAAAAGACCTTTGGTCTTTTATTTCAAAATTCCCAATTTTGACACCTTTAGTCTCTCAACTCATCAGATCCCATTTAATACTGAATTATAAAATAAAAGATTTCTATCTTTTATTTTATTATCCTTAATACTTAAATAATTATTTTCACTTAAATAAATTGAAATTTCTAAATTTCCAAATAATACAACAAACTTTATAATTAATCCAAATTCCGTACCAACTTTCATAATTCAACTTAAATTACAAATTTAACTTAATAAACTTCAATTATAACAAATTTAAATCCGAGGATGTTACAGCATGGGCTCCACCACGCTCAACTTCGTCCTCGAAGTTACTCGGATTCAAACAGTTTCGGATACTTTCTTAACATTTCCGCCTTTGTCTCCCACGTATGGTCTACTCCTTTGTGATGCTTCCAACGTATCAATACTATTTTAATCTCTTTGTTCCTTATTCTTCATTACCACAGTATTCATAATATATTCCGACTTTTCAACATATACTAACCCTTTATGATTTCTAATTCATTATAATCAGCCTAATCTTCATTACCAGTTGTGAAGATTTATTAAAGATTTCTTCATGAAATACCAAGTGCTATTTCGACATTTTCTTAAATAATTCTAAATGAGATAACAGATTCCTAACTTTTCTGTTATCCTCAATGAACCAACTCACCTCAGTGCAAATTTTATCCCTTTTTCAAAACAAGTAGTACACCTCATCGATGATACTAACAAATATACTACATCATTTCCCTCAAAACTGATTGGTTTAGGTGTCTCATCATATATTCCGATGTGGAAATAGTCCATTCATTCTGATCTTCTATCAGTTGTCAGTAAGCTGTACTCATAGCTATATGTGTGTTTAATCCCACTTATAACACAACCAAGAGTTGAAAATGAAACAACTCTTCTATTCTGACATAATCGAGTCTAGAATACTAAAACAATATTAATAACCTTTCCCACGTACATCTGTGCAAAATCTTTCCAATAATAAACTTCTTGAGTCTGTATATAAAATATACTGAATAATCAAGTTGTCTACAATCTACCAATCGTAGAAAACTTCTTAAATCTGTAATTACTGCGAGACAGATTCCAAATTCTCAATCATTCCTCTTTTAACAGAATCCTCCGAGATCCAATTCCAGAAATCACATACCACAAATTATAATCTACTGTAATCAAAATTCACGTTTTGACATATTCAACTTAAAACTTATACCCGAATGTCATTGATAATTACAATTACCGATTCCCCCATCATTGATATACAAATCTCTACTCATGATGTCCATAAAACGGTTGGGGTGTTACTTAATCAAAATATCGTGACCAGAGACTCGTAGTGCTCATAAATATTCCTGAAAGCCAATTTCAGTACATTCCCTCTTTGGACCTCAACTAATCATATCCCATTCGTAGATTAATCTTTAGAAAAATAATTAGCTCTCATGCAGCTAATTGAATAATCATCATTTCTCGGCAGCGGATATTTATTTATTATAGTCAATTTGTTCAAACCACTTTAATCTATGCACATTCAGTAGATACAAAACAGTACGAATAACAAACTTTTGGAGAAGCTCCAGGTATCAAGTCAATACCAACTTTTCACTTGTCTTTCAGGTGCCACACCAGACAAGTCTTCCATACACATTTATGGAAACATTTGGGACAACAGGCGCATCGGCCACAGTTCTCTCTTCAATCTTGGTATCAATAGCCTATACCAAACAAAACTCACAACCCTAAGCAATCAGCTTTCGGGACCTAACAATCATCATTAGACATTGATCCCCACTTCTCCAATACTCATATATATAATTCTCTTGCCTCCTTTCGGCGTAGTTGTCTTTATTATTCCTTCATTGCAAACTACATGCGTCTTGTCAGATATATTTAATAAGTTCTTTCTAATTATCGTATCAAATCACCGATCTCTATTGAAATCAAGTCAGGATTGAGTACTACCTCCTCAATCACTAAAGTACAATCATGATACACATGATCTACGCTAACTAATGTGTTACTTAGCAATTTCAACATCAATCACAATAGACAACTTAGATCAAGGTATTTACACTTGTTGAACAAAAGCAGTAGATACAAATAATTGATCGACACCCAAAATCAAACAGAACTCATGATCTCCTCCGAATCATCCTTAGATTCCGAATCGTAGTACTGGACTTTTCTTTGCTGTATAAGCAATTTCCCTAGTGTCCAAAGTCTCTTTGAACTTTTTATTGTTTAATCAAATTTCCATTTCACTAAATATTATATCCCTCTTCCGGTCAAATATAATTCACATATATTTCTTAATTTATACTTCGCATTGCATATTCCAAATCCCATTCAATATTAACACAAGTCACGTATTCTCATACCTTTGTTCGCTTTCTCAGAATGCTTGAATTACTTTCCTTTCTGTTATAAAATTTACATATTTCAAATATTGAAATAGCCTCTTTGACTCCAACTACATCAAATTCTCATGAACAGTTCGTGTCATGTGTTCTCAGTCACAACCTTTGTAAGCTTAAAATATTCAATACAATGTACCTTACCGTTTCCTTTTAATACAAGTTGATGCTATTTTGTTTTATGATAAACACTACAAGTTGTGATCCATCCTTCAAACATATCACATATGATATTAATATGATTAGTTCCAATTCTTTAACCCATCATGGTCAAACTTAGACTTTATTACAACTTCTCAACTCATTCATAAATTTCTAAGATATCTATAACATTTCTTTCAATTCAAAGCTTCCAAGTCCATCTTGGCAATTCATCTACTGCCTATTTATATACTCGAATATTCTCATTCACAAACATGATTATACTTATATTAGTAATAAAACTTTATATCACTCGATTTCATGTTAACTTCAGCATCATAGAACTTCGATGAAATATTACATATGGAATCTTTAAAGTACACTTCTAACTCTATGGATTAACGTCCAAAAGTTATAACCACAATCTCAGAGATATCATCTCTTTGTTGAACTTTTCATTCATAGTTTCATCATGTAATATCATTACATGCTAATTCTTTGGTCGAAATTTGCAATTTCTGCTAAAATGGCCCACTTTTCCACAATTATAACAAGCATCGACCTTCATTGGACATTTGTTAGCCTTATGTCCAAATTGATTACAATGGCAACATCTCTTACTTCTATCACATTTATTTGTTCTTGACCTCAAGTATAGTCCATTTAGTTCATCTTCTCCAATAGCTCTTTCTTCATGATTAACAGGTGGTACGATATCAGGCTCACCATATTGCCTACTAAACAACAACTTGAATTGTTCCCAACTAAAGGAAGCAATCAACTTGGATCCCAATTCTTTTTCCCAACAGTTCCACCATTCCTTAGCTAAAAATTACCTTGTACTCATCCTTACAATTCATCTCCCTAAAGATCTGTTCCATAATTGTAATCCACATTTCTGCTTTCTCAATTCTCCGAGATCCAATGAATGTTGGTGGTTGTCAGTCCTTGAATGATCTAATTACATATTTCATGTAATTCTCATCTATTCCGGTTTCATAATCAATCTTTTCCTCGCCCTTGTCTTTACGTTTCGCTTTATTCCTAAGGTTTATGTTATCCACAACATAATTCCTTTCATGTTCCCTCTTTTCTTTTCTCTTGTCTTATTTTTTTATCCTCTCTTCTTTTAGCATCGACCTCATCTCGAGCCCGAAACTGGTCTTGTATCATCTTATTCTGCTCGGCCATCATGGCTAGCATCATCTCTCTTGCTTCCTCAGGTGTCATTCCTCCAGACATGTTCTGAAAATATAAACATATAACTTGTTTAATAACATGTCATTAGTTTAAAGACACCACTTATTTGTCCCGTATGATAGTCAATCACTTATAATTACTAGATCATAACCTATCTTAGTTCAGATCATTACTTAGACCACTACATATCATTACCTAATGTTTGAGATCAAGACCTCACGGACACTTGAATCTCAAACAACTGCTCTGATACCATCTCGTGTGACACCCTTGCCACAACAACCACCATTAACAAGACACCCATGATTAATCACCAATACATCAATTACATAATGATCTGATTACTTAATTAAAGTGCGGAAGCAATTAAAGTACAAAATAAAGTATTACAACAGTTTCAAATCACTCTACAGTGCTACAAAGGTTACATGTCTATGTCTAAAAACCTTCTCCATTGTATTACATTGTCCCAAATTTATTACAACATTAATCTCAACAATAAGTTACCAAATAAGCAACTGAGTCTTCAATTCGCTTCAAACAATAACCTAGCTAGATGGTCCCGCAGCTGATTTTCCTTTTTCCTGTAAAAATTTCAACAACTAAAACGTAAGCGAATGCTTAGTGAATACATAGATTGCGCATTTTATAAATTTTTATGAAGCCCAAGGATAACACAGATAACCAACATCGGATATCCTCTTCGTACACAAAGTACGGACCAGAGCCGCAGCCCCTTCGAGCTCAAAGCTCGGCATTTAAACATACCATCTGAGACAAACGTACGATCGGGGATGACATACTGCCTACCGGGCCTAGGAGGGATCAGCTCCAGGTCATATAGCACAGTAACATCAGAGTAATCGATGCGACCCACCGGTCCATCACTAGATGCACAACAACCGAAAGGACATGCAACAAGTAAGAATGTGCATCTAAATCTACGCAAGTTAGTAGAATTCCAAACAATCAATGAAACAACAGGTCTCAGCAGGCAAAGCTTACATAAAACAAATATAAACATGCGAAATCTACTGTACTCACAGTGGGTGCGTAAATAAACTTTAATCAATCTTATTTCTCTTCGGGCTTTCAACCGGATCCACAAAGTACCCCACTGTGGGTTAAACAACACCACAAGGGACCTGTACGTCAGTTGTAACAAAATATCGTGTCAATAACTGTTTGATTCCATAAAACCAAATTTTGATAAGCTTTGCAATAATTGATTCATATTTCGGATCCATTTTTCGGATCCATGTCCGAATTCGGACCCCACCCGAATTCGGACCCCCAATTCGGTCCCCAATAGATCCTAATTCGGACCTCATAACAACTTCGGACCACATCGAGTTCGTACCACACTTGTCCCAAATTCGGACCATAGCCAGTTCGGTCCCTCATCGAATTCGGACCACCATCCGAATTTGGATCAATTCGGTTTCCCCAACACTTAGAAATTATTTCTGTTTTTATAAATCAACACTTCGGACCATATCCGAATTCGGTCCCCAACCGAATTCGGACCCCATCCGAATTCAAACACTTAGAATATTTTTGCCCCATTTTTGATTGTTCACATTTCGGATCATAAGCCATTTCGGATTATATGCTGGATTCGAATCTATCCTAGATTCGAATGGTGCCAGATTCGAAGACCTTAACAGATTCGAAATCCAACAGATTCGAACATCCGATTTCGGACCTTTTCGAATCTGTTCTTGATTCGACTATTTTCCAGATTTAATTCTAAGTCATTTTTCGTGTTTATTCAATACATGCAATACATCATACCCACTAAAATACACCTATTTTCAAGCATTATAACACTAATAATAACATGTTTTTATACCAAATTACAACCCTTTTTAACCATGTTTCATCATTTTCGACCACACACACTAGAAGACACTCAAATTTCCAGGAATCATACTTATAGTGCGAATTAAAAGCTGAAATTCAATATATATCAACCTTAACACTCGATTTTAATGATTCCATAATAATATCATACATGCATCAACATTTGCAACCTTAAATCTCATTTTCGGATTTTTAACAAATCCGAACCAAAACCATCAATTTCAAAGAATTAGTGAAATGTTTACCTTAAATCGATTCTTGCAGATGTTTTAGTTCCTCCCAAACAACCTTAATCCAAATTTTCAGCTTCAAAATCCAAGTTTTGATGATCTTCAAATTTTAGAGAGAGAGAGAGCCGAGAGATGAGTTCTAGAGAGAGGAAGTGTTGGTTGAAAAATGAAAAGACCTTTGGTCTTTTATTTCAAAATTCCCAATTTTGACACCTTTAGTCCCTCAACTCATCAGATCCCATTTAATACTGAATTATAAAATAAAAGATTTCTATCTTTTATTTTATTATCCTTAATACTTAAATAATTATTTTCACTTAAATAAATTGAAATTTCTAAATTTCCAAATAATACAACAAACTTTATAATTAATCCAAATTCCGTACCAACTTTCATAATTCAACTTAAATTACAAATTTAACTTAATAAACTTCAATTATAACAAATTTAAATCCGAGGATGTTACATATAGGGTTAGGGTTAGGGTTTAGGGTTTGATTTAGGTTTAGAGTTAGCGTTAGGGTTTAGGGTTAGTTTTAAGGTTATGGTTAGGGTCTAGGGTTTACGGTTAGTGATATGGTTTAGGGTTTAAGTTTATGGTTAGGTTCGAGTTATGGTTTGGTTTAGGGTTTAGTGTTAGGGTTTATGGTTTGATTTAGGGTTAAGGTTTATGGTTTAAGGTTTAGGGTCAGGGTCAGGGTTTAGAAAGTTTAGGGTTAGGGTTTAGAGTTTAGGTTTAGGGTATAGGGTTTAGGTTTAGGGTAAGGATTACGATTTAGGGTTTAGGGTTAAGGTTAGGGTTAGATTGGTGTTAGGATTTTTGGTTAGGGTTTAGTTAGGTTAGGGTCTAGCGTTTGTGTTAGGGTTTGGCTTAAGGTTAGGGTTTAGGTGTAAGGGTCGGGTTAGGGTTTATGGTTAAGGTTTAGGTTAGGGTTTAGTGTTTAGTGTTTGGTTTGGGGTTTAAGGTTATGGTTACGGTTTAGGGTTTAATAGTTATCATATATGAGGTTTACATATTACCTTTATAATGTTAATTAAAACATGTTTATAAAAAAATTCAAAAAGTTTTTTTTAAAAGTGGTTCCCTCTGGTACGCTGAGTAATGTGTGGTACTTTCTCGTATGTATGTATATTTCTACGAATTGCATCCTATATTATATAACTTCTACTAGAAAATTATAAAGATGCATTTCCTATATTATTGATCTTATATATCATTCTTGTGATTTAACATTTTCATTTCTTTTTCCTCCTAATCTATATCATTATCACATTATGTTTCATTCCCTCCTCCGTATCTCGAAAGTATATTTAGCAACCCTTTATAATATTCTAGGCTTCTAGACTAGACTTTATTAATGAACAAATGTATTAACTTTCTATTTTCAATTTATAATTACACTTAACATTCATTGTTATGTAACAAGAGAGTATGTTATAAGTTTATAATGGATAAAATTGGTAAGAAAGAAAAAGTGTGAAAGGGTCCCATGAAGGTTAAAAGAGGTGCATGACATATGCACTTGATTGATGTCATAATGAATAGTTCCCCATGTGGAAACCTTTATACACCTTCTACTTCTTTGTCCTACCATATGCCCTTGAGACTTGACCACTCTACTACTATGCCTATAACCTTTACTCTTTTGGAACTAGTACAATTTATAACATCATTTCTTCTTAACGTTAGAAAAGAATCCATAGAATTGAAATGAATACAAATTATTGGTTAGAAGACTCGAATTATGGATATCAATTCTTTATGAATTCTCAAGTTGTATCAACATACAGCTTAATATTTAACTCTCATTTTTCAAGCAATAGTGAAGAACTAAGTAGAAGCTAAGATTAAGAAAAAAAATACAACAATCATTAAGTTATTGTATTTTCAAGTTTCATGATCTAAAAAAACAAAGATTTTATCATAGTTTCTTCTCTTTTCAATTCTATCTACCAAATGTAACCTTAATGTTTTTATACAATGGTTTTAATTGATAATTGTATGTTTAATTTGAGAATTTAATAATTTATGTTATAAACTTGTAATCAAATATGCAATCTAGTTACCTAAAGCAACTAATTGATTTTAAATAGTTTTAACTCAACTAGAAACCTGTTTTATAAACAAACACAAGCTCAGACTTCAGAAGTTGCTTGTTTATAAGTTTTTAAAAAATCAACCATCCGAGTAACATACGATGTTAGATTATTTATATTTTGATTAAATCAATGTAAGGGTTAATCATTTGACAAATATTTGTAAAAATAAAGATTAATTAGAAAATATTTAATTTATGAGAATAAGATATACACAATCTTGAACCTAGCATTGACTTCCACATGTTGCAACATTTATTGGAGCGTGCATTTTTAACATTGAAAATAATAAATAATGATTTGTGTAACAAAATGGTTTATTAATTTACGAATAACTACCTAATGGTATGTGTCTATATATATATATATATATATATATATATATATATATATATATATATATATATATATATATATATAATAGGAAAAATCATGTAAAAAACCAAAGTACTTTTAGTATTTTTCAAATAAGTCAATGCACCAAAAACGTTTCCTTAAAAGTCCCCCAATTTAAAAACGTTTTCGTAAAAAGCACTGCAAATAAAATGTTTTCGTTAAAGTCCTTAACTTGACGAAATTTTATGAAAATCCTTAAAAAATCTCATAAAACAACATAATTCGTAAAAAATTTCAAGTTGAATGACTTTTATGGAACGTTTTTGATACATGGACTTAATTGGAAAATATCAAAAGTGTGTTGATTTTTTGTATAATATTTCCTATATGATATTAGCAACCGTGCACTTATAAAGTATTTTTTAAGCATAAATTATTGTAATAACTTTTATATTGTCATTTTAAATTTATATTATATTAAATTAGTGTGTGTGTGTGTGTATATATATATATATATATATATATATATATATATATATATATATATATATATATATATATATATATATATATATATATATATATATATATATATAGAAATAAGTACCTCTCGAAATCAAGTGTACCCGAAGGTACCAACCTTAAAAAAACTTTTAATTTTTTTTTCACATAACCATGTTTAATTTAATGTTATACACATGATATATGAATTTCACATAGATTCACACTTTCTGTGTCCTTAAAAATTATGTGAATGCTCAATGTATATTTATGTGAATGGTCATTCACAGCATGTGAATGGTGTGAATGACCATTCACATGATCTTTTTTTTACCATTCACAATATTTATGATGTTGCCTCTTTTGAAAAAAAGTCTTGTAATGTTGTCTTATACATGTCTATTCAAAAAAATATATGTGAATGATCATTCACATTAGGGTACGCTGAAATCTTATAGGTATGCTGATTAACCTGATTCTGTATGTGTATATATATATATATATATATATATATATATATATATATATATATATATATATACATACATATATATAGGATTGAGTTCACATGAGAACCCCTCATTACTGTGAGAACGTGAGAACCACTCTAAAATTTGAGCATCCACTGTATAAAATTGTGCATTTGATACTAAAATTAAATGTTTTCGGTATATTTATGCATTTCATGTAAAAATGTACGCATCTCATGCTATAATTTATTCATTTTATGTACGAATTGTGCATTTAAGAAAATTTGTGCATTTGATGGTCAAATTTGTGCATTTAGTTTATAATTTAATGAATATAATTTTTGAATGTAATTTTAGTGTTAGATTATTATATTTATTAATATTTACGACTAATAATGGTTTTAAGTAAAACTTTTAATTTTTAAATTTGTGCATTTGATGTACAAATTTGTGCATTTTGGAGTGGTTCTCACGTTCTCACGGTACTGAGGGTCTTACCGGAATCCAACCATATATATACATATATATATATATACATATACATACATATACATACATATATATACATATATATACATATATACATATATATATATATATATATATATATATATATATATATATATATATATATATATAATGAGGACCCTCCTTAAAATGAAGACAGTAAGAACCAATAAGAGTATGCCACATCATCAATATTAATTAATCAACTTAAGGGTATTTTAGACTTTTTGTAATTTATAATTAAATTTTAAAAAGACAAGAAAATTAATTTTTTCCATCTTAAACTCCAATCACCCATAAATAACTAAATGAAAATCAAATTAGATCTCCATTTTTTCTCACTTACCAAAATCATTTCTCTCTCTTTCTCTCCCCCCCTAAAACTCAAATGTTTTAGTTTGTGTCGTTTTGTATTTTGAATTTATATATTGTGTCAAATTAAGTGTGTCAAATTGTATACATTTGATTTAAGTAATTTATGAATCACATTGTGAATCATTTGTAAATCATTGGTGTCATGAATCACACAAGTGAGTCATAAATATCATGGTTATATAGATTATAAATCGTAAATCATGGTATAACATTCGTGGCGTGAATCACATAAGTGAGTCATGAATCTCTTTCTTGTATTGCTTGTGAATCATGAATCATGGTGTTAATCGTCAGAAAATCCTTGGTGTCGTGAATTTCGTGCTTTATACTGATTGTGAATCGTGGATCACATTGATAGTCTTGATAAATTGTTGATGCCGTGAATCACAAAAGTGAACTGTGAACCACAGATTTGCATCAAATATGAATTGTCGATGGTTTCGTAAAACACCGACGACGTTGTGAACCATCGTTGGTGTCGTGAACCACAATGGTGTCGTGAATCACCTGCGGTGTCGTGAACCACGGTGGTGCCGAGAGACGAATCTAAGTTTATATGGGAAATATATTTGATTCCTCCCTAATTAATGAAATATATTTGCTAAAAATATAATGGTGCACAAATGACGAATTTGCCCTCTAGATGTTTTAAAAGGGGTATAAAACTCTAATTAATTACAAACTTGCCACCTTGCATCCTATTGGTTGATTCACAAAATCCAGCGATTTCATTGGTTCTTACCGTCCTCATTTTAAGCACAATCCTTATTTTATCCTCACCCTATATATATATATATATATATATATATATATATATATATATATATATATATATATATATATATATATATATATATATATATATATATATATATATATATATATAGGGTGAGGATAAAATAAGGATTGTGCTTAAAATGAGGACGGTAAGAACCAATGAAATCGCTGGATTTTGTGAATCAACCAATAAAATTCAAGGTGGCAAATTTGTAAATAATTAGACTTTTATAAACCTTTTAAAACATGTAGAGGGTAATATGGTAATTTGGGCACAATTATAATTTAGGCAAATATATCCTATTAATTAGCTAATTAGTTATATTCACGGTTTTGTGGTTTGAGAGGCGATTCACGGCGACAAGAGGGTTTTGCGATTTGAGGCGGCGCTAGTGGGTTTGCGGTTCACGGCGGCACTGGTGATTCACGTAGGCTCTGGTGGGTAGCGATTCACGGCGGCATTATTGGCTCACGGCTCACGCGGCGCTGGTGGTTTGCGAGTCACGGCGGCAGGTTGGTGAATCAAGGGTTTCAAGCGACGGACGACGGTGAGAGGGGTTTTGGTAGTTGTGGTTGCGGTTCACGAGTACATGCATGGAGTAGGTGGGTGTGGTTCACGGTAGAAGGCAGAGGGGTTTTGGTAGTTGTAGAAGACGGTACACGACGGTTCACGGTGTGTGTGAGCGTATACGATCAGAGAGTGGATTGTGGAGTGGTTCACCGGGAGTTTGGAGTCCAAGGTGTTGGTTCACAGCGGGAGTTTTTTTAGAGTCGAAGGTGGTTCACAATGATTGTTCACCAAGAAAAATTGTGAATCATTCATGGTTAACAAAATATTGGATGATGCACATTGTAAATAGTAGGCGTACATGTAAAGCAACAAATCTTCTCGTTTATTTTTATAACAAATAAAAGGTTTGAAACGTGGAAAAAAAATACTTACGTTCATCTTCATCCATGATTGTTCAAGTTATTTGTAATACTCGTGTATATTCAATTGCGGGATCTTGATAAACGAAACAAGTTATGATATTTATAAATAAAAATAACTAATTTAATAAAAATACGTTTTTTTAATTTTTTATTGAGATTGTGTTAAAAAACTTACAAAATAATAAGAAAAAGATATACTCAAATTGGGTGATCGAAATAGATACTGTTATGTTGACCGAGATTTGAAGGGATTTGAAAATTTTTTCCACATATATGTTGGAGTGGTCGATAATGGTTGGAGATTTGACAAAAATTTCAAATAGTGGTGGATTAGGTTTATGTTGACCAAGATTTTGAATAGATTTGTAGAGATTCTTTTTTTTTTTTTAAATAATAAACTTAATCAAGTTACCATATATAATAATTAATTAAATGTCCATAATGCCCTTCAAGTAGAGAAAAGAAACTTGCTTATGTAGCGATTTTTTATTGGTTCTTACCGTCCTCACTTTAAGCACGGTCCTCATTTGATATTTATATATATATATATATATATATATATATATATATATATATATATATATATATATATATATATATATATATATATATATATATATATATATATATATATATATATATATATATATATGATGAACAAAATGTTATTTTGTGATTTAACAGTAACTGTTGAATTAAACAATATGATTATTTTGCATTTGATTCAACACTTGTGTTAATTTATGATTTAACAGTAAGTGTTGAATTAAAGACAATATGATCATTTAGTCTTTGATTCAACATTTCTCGTATTTCACACACACACACATGTGTGTGTGTGCGCGCGCGTGCATGTTTTACTAGGGGTAACCCAATTTGTAACACGACCGGATAACCCAACACGAACTGAATACGACTAACCCGGATTGAATACAACACAAGTATTTTTTTTTTTTTTTTAATATCAGAACACGACTCGAACCCTTCAATCTTAGGGTCATCTAATACAACACAAATGTTAACTGGGTCATGAACAGGTCGACACAAAATTAAGCGAATCGGTTTTAAGTCGACACATCAACCCGTTTTCAACACATCACTTCAATCATTTTTCAATTTATCATTACTATTTATTTATTTAATAATAATAATAATAATAATTTGTTAATTTCTTTTATATTATTTTATTTCTAATGTTCAGAAAAAATAGTTTTTGAAATTTCTTAAAAATTTAATAACCGATAGCTTTTTATTAAATCGAAAACTCATTTGTTAAACCTCTATATAAACAGATTAATAACGTATTAACACAAAATTGACACGAAAAAAATAACACGTAACCTAACATAAACACGAAACGATTATAAACGGGTTAATAATGAATTTAGAGAAAGGTGACAAATAAACACTTGTGACCCTATTTTTGATGCAGAAAAATAAATTTAGTGGGCGCATAAGAAAATGCAACATGGGTTTAAATTGCAATAGTGTCCCACGAACTCAATTCAATGTTATTAACAGATTTGACCAACTCACATGCTTATAAATATTCAAAAATTGTGTCGGTACGTTTGTCTTATATAATATGCTTCATTATATTTATGAAACCTAATTATATATATAAATAAGAATTAATTAATTAATTAATATTTAGTTTTATGTACATATTTATGATATATTTTATAAGGTTTTGTATAGAAAAACATGCAGACTTGAATATTGCCAAACAAAAAGAGACTCCAATGGACAATTTGAATTTTGAAACTCTTTAAAAAGTGAATACATGAAAATAATTAAAATTAGGTTTACTACGGAAAAAACCATCATGTTTTCATTATTTTTGCTTTTTTGTCCCTCAAAGTTTTTTATAGTTTTGTGAAATTTGACTATTAGACCCCGGTTTTAATTATTAAACTGGAGTTTTTTAGACTCAAAAATCGGGTTCTGTTATTCATTTTTCACTAAACCAAAATGAAAAAAATTAACTTGAGGACTTTTATGAAAAAAAAAATTAACATGCAGCGACGAAAACGCAAGAAACGTGAAAACATGTTGGTTTATTTCGTAATAAACCCGGCTCTAAAATTATGTAGAAATGTGTTAAGATTAAAATGATAGATGTGACAATTTAATAAATACATTTCATGTTTTTGATTATTAAAAGAAAATGATAACGTTTGGTCATGATACTTTTACGATATTATTTTTTTATATTTGTAGTTAGTAGCAATGAGAGGGAAGTCACTCCGACTCTCCGAGGACGACACCCATACAATTCTTGCCAGAGCTAGAGAAGCGTCTATGAGTAAAGCACGATATACACATAACTTATTACAACCGATGCATGCTCTGTCATCCATTCCAAGTTTAGAAACATAGGTAATAGTATTGTGATCAACTATACCACAATATGAAGAATCGAGTGTACTCTAACTAAGGCAGCATTTGGTTTGCAAATTCTTTCAGTGTATCAAAAGATTTGGATTATGCTGCACATTTATTTATCAGGATTTTGTCAAAGAATTTGTATTATTTTTTAGGGGTAATTTGCTAATATGAATACTACAAAATAATTAGGATTTAAAATCCTAAAAAAAGACTAAGTTTCTAAATAATAAAGAGTGATGAGATAAAGCTAACCCAATATTTTAAATCATTACCGAATTTTGCGATCAAACATAGAATTTTAAATACAAATCCCAGAATATCCAAGAAACAAACGCCCCTTAAGGATACATTTGATATGGTAGAATCGAGATAATAGAATCGTATGGGATTTATTGATTTTCAATGGAAACAAACAGAGAATTGAGTTTAGTACAAGTTTTATTTCTCCCTTTATATATCAAAACCTAGATAATCAAAATCGTGAAAAGAAAATTGAGATTTTACAATTATTCTATGTCAATCGTTATTTATGTGCAACTATAATTAGTTTTGATACTTATAAGCTTAGATAATTACATCCACTACGATTTTGCCGTACCAATTACTTCCTAAATGGTATTGAATCCAAATTTTTAGTTGTGTATTCTCTTTCTCCATTTTAGAAAAACAATATAAATTTGTCTCGTTTTCATTTGTTATGATTATACCTATCTACCATAATAAACAGTCAAAGACATCATTAGTTAAAATGATTAAAGTCGCACAATGTACTTTTTTAAATGTATCGATATGGTATATTGACTTTTTTTACCCATATGGTACATTTCCGGTTGAAAAACAGGACTCTATTTGTATGAAATATAGAGCCCTATTTAGATATGTATCCTATTTGGAATAGAAAACTATTGCATGTACAATATAGGTAAGAAAAAAAAGTCTATGTACCATATTGAAACTTTACAAAATATTTGTTGGTATTATACGACCTTAACCTTAGTTTGAATTAATACATTTGTAAAATCTTGAATAAGATTTCAATTGAACATGTCATCGTAAAATCAATATATTAATGCAATCTTTGGTATAATAATATCATCAGCTCATAATGTTTATATCGATATGTTATGCGCTTCTGCATCTAGCACCAGGTAGACCTTATATAATAATTGTCCTAGCTCTACCGAGTATCGACAATCTTGTTAAATTATCACGCTACGTTCCATGTATTATTATTTTGCGCTATGTAAATCCATGTTAACTGTTAAATCTGTATACTCACTAAGTGTTTTTTTATCGGTTATTGCAAATCTCTTTTCAGGCAAAGGTCAAGTTGGACTCAGTTCTTAAGATATCAAGTATTGAAGTTTGAAGTTAACTTGACCATTGCTCAACTCAAATATTGATACTGATCAGAAGGCGAATATTGTGGGAGATGGGTAGATATAACTTGTTGTAATGATGATGTTGTATAGACTAGTGACATTGCACCCTTAACTTATATTTTAAAAACAAATTTTTGATAACTGCTTAATGTACAATGATCTATCTTAATTAGTCTTGTGATTGATATTGTAATGTTAGCTGGGACCTATTGATTAAGACTCAGTGAAAGTTAGGTCTTACATTACTTGTATATTTAAATGTTCCCCAAACTGGATGTGCGTTTAATGGGTCTCATGTGCAAAAAACAAAAATATTTTTGGTGTTTATACGCACGAAGTTATTTACTGAACACTATATCTGATCAAAGTAGACGCAACTGAAATTAAAATACATTTTTGTAACGAGAGATAGAGATGAAACATGATAACAATATAATTCACTTTCAATTTTGTAACACCCCGACTCCCGAGCAGGTACGTGTAATTATCCTATTGACCAATTATATTATTGAGTATTGCGTTGGTCCAATTGCGTCCCGTATAGTGGATTATACGTGTCGGGACGGGGGATTACGTGGACTCGAGATATAATTTTAGTGGATAAATTATAATTATGGATTCACGAGATTAAATGGGATTTAATGATATAAATAGTGGATTTTTGATATTGGGGTCGGGTATCGGTGTCGAACCCGCGATATAACGGGATCCGTTTAAGCGTTATATGTATACGTGACGTGGTTGCTTATCCTTTCCTTTTGTGCAAAACAGAGAAAGTGTGTGTGTGGATTTCTGCTACTGCTAGGGCTGAATTCAAACTTAAATCAAAGTGATTCAATTGCTGCATGTTGGATTAGAAACCCCAAGAGGTGTTCTTGAAGTTAAAGGTGAGGATCCTTGATTTAAATCTAATCCTTGTGTGTTAATTGTTGTGAATTGATGGGAATTGGTTTGGATATGTCCTAGTAATGTTTTGGTAACATTTATATGTGTTTTATCTGCTGGAAATCGAAGTTTGGGGGTTAAAACCTCCTGGACAGAACAGAAAAACGAACAGGGGAACTGTTCTGCTTCGTGAACGCGGTCGCGACGCGCTAAGCGCGGCCGCGATGTTCTTCCTCGAGCGCGGGCCGCGATCGGGCCAGTGCGGCCGCGATCGGGCTTCTGCGGACTTGGGTCGGTTTGGGCTTTGGGGGTCCGTTGGGTTGTTTTGTGGGGTCATTTGGGTATATTAACAGTTATGGGATAATTGAGATTAATCTGGGAGAATTAATTGTGTACAGGGGCTATCAGAGATTGTTACGGGCTGGGTTCGGATCAGACAGTTAGGGAAATTGTGCAGGGTGATCCAGGTGAGTACGCGAGACTTTTTCCAAAGACTAGTCGTTGTCTTTCGAGTCTTTTGTGTTAATATTTCATATGTGATTATATGAATTGTTTGGGCACTGCGAGTTGCCCCTCAGGTATGATCTTTCTTTCTTAATATGTGTTATATATATATGAGATCCATTATAGTGTATTGCGATGAGTTATCGCGAGAGCTGTGTAGCTTTGTTTGACCCTGTGAAGGGTTCCCATATATATATATGCGGCCGTTATTCCTGTTAGCTTCCACGGGCGTGGTTTGGCTCCAGGGGGGGGGGGATCCCCAATTGAGATGAGTATCTCTTTCTGTATTGGATCTCTAGGGTCTCTGAGTAGAGACTCGCTGGCATGTGTTATGCCGTGTAGTGTAGGGTTGCCATGTGACATGCGATGTGTGATTATGTGAATTGTGCAGTGTCTAACCCTTGTGTACTCACGAGCTGCGAAGCTTACGTATTCGAGTCTGATGTGTGTATCAGGGGGACCGAAGATAGGACCGCCAGCTCCTGAGCGACGATAGGAGCTTGACTTGCTGCGATCGGGAGATTCTGCCTTTGTTATCTGTATGTGATTACTTGCTAGAAACTTTGGGACAAATGATACTGGGATGTATGTGAATATTTGGGTCCGGGTCGGGTTTTGTATGTCGGGTTGACTTCGGGATATTACGGTTAATGTTTGTGTAAAATGTTTTAATTAATCAGTGTTTGTGTAAACCTTGACATTGGGATATGGATTGTGATTGCGTTTACGCCACATGTGTATTGTAAATGACGTGGCTTTTAGCTGGGATTAGAGGGTGTCACATGTATGGTATCAGAGCTTGTGGTTTTAGTATTGAGTATCAGTGGATGCTTGAGCTTAGACCGTGTTCAGATTCTTGGGGAGTGTTCCGGTGACGGATACTAGAGGATTTAATTATCCTGGCTTAGTGTATAACGCTGGGAGACCTACTTCTTTGTGCTTAATTGCCTTGTTTTGTGCAGATCAGTATGGCAGACCAGGGAGAGGGTTCTGGCGTGGGTAAGCCGCCGGGTGATGATGAGTATATCCGCAAGTCAGAGTTGCTTGGGGTTCTTACAGAGTTCTATAGACAGCAGAGAGAGCTAGAGAGAGAGCAGGGACGTGATACAGGGCCACGTACTGGGGATGGTCAGGATACGGGCACGGGTGCAGGTGCCTCTTCCTCTACATCTCAGCGAGGGGGTTCATTTAAGGATTTCATGACTGGGAATCCTCCAGAGTTCAGAGGCGGGGGTGAGCCAGGGATGGCACTCGCGTGGGAGCGCGAGATTGAGTCTGCATTTCGGGTTGCTCATGTGGACCCGAAAGACATGGTAGGGTATGCCACGTATCAGTTGAGGGGTGGAGCCTCACAGTGGTGGAGATCTATCGAGTCTTCCCTGTCTGATTCTCGTGCATATGCGATGTCCTGGGCTCAGTTTAAGGACATGTTTGAGATTCAGTATGCGCCCCGTGATGAGCAGCGAGAGATGGAGCGCCGTTTCCTCCACTTACAGCAGAGGGATCTGTCCGTGCAGCAGTATGTGGATCGCTTTAATGAGTACTCCCAGTTCGCGCCGCAGCATGTGGATACAGAGAGGCGCAAGGCCGATGCCTTTGTTTACGGCCTGAGACCAGATATCAGGGAGTTTGTGGGACTACAGGAGACGCCATCTTTTGCTAGGGCGCTGGAATTAGCTCGCATGAGAGAGCGAGAGATCGAGAGGCAGCGAGAGCATCCGCCTACTCAGAGACAGCGTACGGGAGTTACTGAGCAGTCTAGTTACTGGCGCGAGCCGAGGGATCAGCAGCCCGAGCAGGGCCGTCAGCAGGAGCAGAGTTCAGGTCCGCGTAGGGACCGAGGCAGGGACAGAGGCAGAGATAGAGGTCGGGATGAGAGATCCCGGGGACAGGGTCAGAGAGACAGTCATGCGGCTAGTCAGAGCAGTGTTGGGCAGGGGTTCCGGGCATCAGGGAGCAGAGTTGACAGTACATCCGGAGAGCGAGATTGTCCGAGATGCCACCGCAGGCATGCCGGACCGTGTGCTAGTGATCAGTTTCGATGTTTTAGATGTGGTCAGTTCGGCCACACAGCTACAGCCTGCACAGCCCCAGAGGCATTATGCTTCCGATGTGGGAAGCCGGGCCATCGTATGAGAGACTGCCCAGAGTCAGCACCAGCAGTACCGGGAGCGAGCACGAGCGGTGCTAGAGTCGAGCCTTCTTCTTCCACCTCCCGCAGGGATGCAGCTCCGAGAGCCAGAGGCCGGGTGTTCCAGGCCACAGCTGAGGAGGCCAGAGATGCTCCAGATGTTGTTACGGGTACGTATATTCTGAATGGCTTGCGTGCGCGAGTCTTATTTGATTCTGGAGCCGATCGCTCTTATGTGTCAGTGTCCTTCTGTGCTTATTTTACTGTTGTTCCTACTGTATTATCTGTGCCATTGATTGTCGAGAGGGTAGACGGCAGTACCGCCTTAGTGAGCCGTGTGTATCGAGAGTGTGTACTCGAGATCGATACTCACCGATTCTTGATCGATTTACTGCCTATCGAGATCAGCAGTTTCGATGTGATCGTCGGTATGGACTGGATGACAGCCCGTCAGGCAGATATTCTTTGTGCAAAGAAGATGATCAGGATACCGATTTCTGAGACCGAGGTCGTGACAGTTTACGGGGAGAGGCGAAAGGGCGAGATTGGGATCATCTCGATGGTTAGAGCTCAGAGATATGTGACCAAAGGTTGTGAGACCTTCTTGGCTTATGTGATTGACGCCCAGAAGGAGAAGACGAAGGTAGGGGATGTACCTGTAGTGCGAGACTACCCTGAGGTATTCCCAGATGAGCTACCTGGGCTACCGCCAAATCGCCAGGTAGAGTTCCGGATCGACCTTATCCCTGGAGCGGTGCCGATTGCGAAAACGCCTTACAGGCTGGCACCCACTGAGATGCGAGAGATGATGACTCAGCTTCAGGAGTTGCTGGATAGGGGATTTATCCGTCCGAGCTCATCACCGTGGGGAGCACCGGTGTTGTTTGTGAAGAAGAAAGACGGTACCATGCGAATGTGTATCGATTATCGGGAGTTAAATAAAGTGACAGTGAAGAATAGATATCCACTTCCGCGAATCGACGATTTATTCGATCAGCTACAGGGATCTAGCTTCTTCTCGAAGATTGATTTGCGATCTGGATATCATCAGCTGAAGGTCAGGGAAGAGGATGTGCCCAAGACAGCCTTCAGGACGCGCTATGGACACTATGAGTTTCTAGTCATGCCATTCGGACTGACTAACGCACCCGCAGCCTTCATGGATTTGATGAATAGGGTGTGTAGAGCCATGTTGGATCGATTTGTGATCGTGTTCATAGACGACATATTGATCTACTCAAGGAGCGCTGAGGAGCATGAGCAGCACTTGAGGGAGGTCCTAAGCGTGCTGCAGAAAGAGAGACTTTATGCGAAATTTTCGAAATGCGAGTTTTGGCTCCGAGAAGTGCAGTTCTTGGGCCATGTTGTGAGCAGCGAGGGCGTTAAAGTGGATCCTGCGAAGATCGAGGCCGTGATGAGTTGGGAGCAGCCTAAGACCGTGCCAGAGATTCGTAGTTTCCTGGGATTAGCAGGCTACTACAGACGATTCATTCAGAATTTTTCGCGGATAGCCATGCCGTTGACGAGATTGACACGGCAGGGCGTACCATTCGAGTGGGATGACGAGCAGGAGACTGCCTTTGCTGAGTTGAGAGCTCGATTGTGCCAGGCGCCGGTGTTAGCCTTGCCCGAGGGTACGGATGATTTCGCTGTGTACTGTGATGCATCAGGGACAGGGCTGGGTTGCGTGTTGATGCAGCGGGGCAAGGTGATTGCCTACGCTTCGAGACAGCTGAAGACATATGAGGAGAATCATACTGTCCATGATCTTGAGTTGGATGCCATAGTCTTTGCGCTAAAGATATGGCGACATTATCTATATGGGTCCCAGTTTGTGGTTTATACGGATCACAAGAGCCTTCAGTATCTTTTCAGTCAGAAGGAGTTGAACATGCGACAGAGACGCAGTTTAGAGCTTCTGAAAGATTATGACTGTGAGATACAGTATCATCCTGGGAAGGCGAACGTAGTTGCTGACGCCTTGAGTCGTAAGGCGTGTGTTCAGACGATTACCTCCCGAGCTGTGAGACTCGAGATCACCTCTACCCTGATTGACAGTCTGAGATTGGCACAGATAGAGGGTCTGCGGGAGCAGAATGTGAAGAGGGAAAGGTTAGTTGGGCAGGCAGAGTCGTTGGTCAGGGATGACCGAGGGATATATACGCTGAGAGGTAGAGTTTGGGTTCCCAGAGTTGGGAACTTGCGACAGTTGATTCTTGATGAGTCACATAAGTCGAGGTTGTCTATTCACCCTGGGAGCACCAAGATGTACCGAGATCTCCGAGAGTTCTACTGGTGGCCGGGTATGAAAAGGGATGTGGGCCGTTACGTCGAGCAGTGTATGACGTGTTTGCGGGTCAAAAGTGAGCATCAGAAGCCGCACGGCCGTCTACAGCCACTGGAGATCCCCGAGTGGAAATGGTACCACATCACGATGGATTTCATCGTCAGACTTCCTCGTACTGTGCGTGGGAACGATATGATTTGGGTCATAGTAGACCGGTTGACTAAAAGTGCGCACTTTCTTGCGGTTCGGGGTACGATCACGATGGACCAGCTAGCGCGGCTGTATATTAATGAGGTGGTGTCGCGGCATGGGATTCCGAAGTCGATTACTTCTGATCGCGATACTCGATTCACCTCGCGGTTCTGGCAGAGTTTCCAGAGAGAGCTGGGTACCCGGGTTCAGCTGAGCACAGCTTACAGGCCTCAGACAGATGGGCAGACCGAGCGCACCAACCAGACACTTGAGGACATGTTGAGAGCATGTGCCATAGACTTCAGAGGTAGCTGGGATGTGCATCTCCCATTAGTAGAGTTTGCTTATAATAATAGCTACCATGCCTCGATTAAGATGGCACCGTTCGAAGCATTATATGGCCGTAAGTGTCTAACCCCCGTGTGTTGGGGTGAGGTCGGTGAGCGACCGATCAGTGGGCCCGAGCTACTTCAGGAGACGAGTGATAAAGTAGCTGTGATCCGGGAACATATGCGAGTTGCACAGAGCCGTCAGAAGTGCTATGCTGACCGCCGTACTTCCGAGCTCGAATTCAGTGTTGGGGATCAGGTGTTGTTGAAAGTGTCTCCATGGAAGGGTGTTATTCGTTTCAGGCACCGGGGCAAGTTGAGTCCGAGGTATATAGGGCCGTTTGAGATAATTGCCAGGGTCAGAGATCAGGCCTACCGGTTGAGATTGCCGCCAGAGTTAGCCGGTGTTCATGATACATTCCATGTGAGCCATCTGAGAAAGTGTCTAGCTAAGGAGGATCAGTATGTGCCTTTATCAGAAATATCCGTGGATGATCAGTTGAGATATGCTGAGCAGCCAGAGATGATTACTGATCGGAAGATAAAGAAATTGCGCAATAAAGAGATATCGTTGGTACTCATTCAATGGAGACATCATAAGGGTACCAGCGCAACTTGGGAGCCCGAATCTGAGATGCGGAGTCGCTACCCTTTTCTGTTCCAGAGTCAGAGTTAGATTCCGGGACGGAATCTTTGTAAGGGGGGAGGATTTGTAACACCCCGACTCCCGAGCAGGTACGTGTAATTATCCTATTGACCAATTATATTATTGAGTATTGCGTTGGTCCAATTGCGTCCCGTATAGTGGATTATACGTGTCGGGACGGGGGATTACGTGGACTCGAGATATAATTTTAGTGGATAAATTATAATTATGGATTCACGAGATTAAATGGGATTTAATGATATAAATAGTGGATTTTTGATATTGGGATCGGGTATCGGTGTCGAACCCGCGATATAACGGGATCCGTTTAAGCGTTATATGTATACGTGACGTGGTTGCTTATCCTTTCCTTTTGTGCAAAACAGAGAAAGTGTGTGTGTGGATTTCTGCTACTGCTAGGGCTGAATTCAAACTTAAATCAAAGTGATTCAATTGCTGCAATTTGGATTAGAAACCCCAAGAGGTGTTCTTGAAGTTAAAGGTGAGGATCCTTGATTTAAATCTAATCCTTGTGTGTTAATTGTTGTGAATTGATGGGAATTGGTTTGGATATGTCCTAGTAATGTTTTGGTAACATTTATATGTGTTTTATCTGCTGGAAATCGAAGTTTGGGGGTTAAAACCTCCTGGACAGAACAGAAAAACGAACAGGGGAACTGTTCTGCTTCGTGAACGCGGTCGCGACGCGCTAAGCGCGGCCGCGATGTTCTTCCTCGAGCGCGGGCCGCGATCGGGCCAGTGCGGCCGCGATCGGGCTTCTGCGGGCTTGGGTCGGTTTGGGCTTTGGGGGTCCGTTGGGTTGTTTTGTGGGGTCATTTGGGTATATTAACAGTTATGGGATAATTGAGATTAATCTGGGAGAATTAATTGTGTACAGGGGCTATCAGAGATTGTTACGGGCCGGGTTCGGATCGACCAGTTAGGGAAATTGTGCAGGGTGATCCAGGTGAGTACGCGAGACTTTTTCCAAAGACTAGTCGTTGTCTTTCGAGTCTTTTGTGTTAATATTTCATATGTGATTATATGAATTGTTTGGGCACTGCGAGTTGCCCCTCAGGTATGATCTTTCTTTCTTAATATGTGTTATATATATATGAGATCCATTATAGTGTATTGCGATGAGTTATCGCGAGAGCTGTGTAGCTTTGTTTGACCCTGTGAAGGGTTCCCATATATATATATATATGCGGCCGTTATTCCTGTTAGCTTCCACGGGCGTGGTTTGGCTCCAGGGGGGGGGGGGATCCCCAATTGAGATGAGTATCTCTTTCTGTATTGGATCTCTAGGGTCTCTGAGTAGAGACTCGCTGGCATGTGTTATGCCGGGTAGTGTAGGGTTGCCATGTGACATGCGATGTGTGACTATGTGAATTGTGCAGTGTCTAACCCTTGTGTACTCACGAGCTGCGAAGCTTACGTATTCGAGTCTGATGTGTGTATCAGGGGGACCGAAGATAGGACCGCCAGCTCCTGAGCGACGATAGGAGCTTGACTTGCTGCGATCGGGAGATTCTGCCTTTGTTATCTGTATGTGATTACTTGCTAGAAACTTTGGGACAAATGATACTGGGATGTATGTGAATATTTGGGTCCGGGTCGGGTTTTGTATGTCGGGTTGACTTCGGGATATTACGGTTAATGTTTGTGTAAAATGTTTTAATTAATCAGTGTTTGTGTAAACCTTGACATTGGGATATGGATTGTGATTGCGTTTACGCCACATGTGTATTGTAAATGACGTGGCTTTTAGCTGGGATTAGAGGGTGTCACAAATTTTGATACACTTGGATGTTTGTGGATTGTGGAAAGATGAGGTGAATTCATTTTTTATATATTAACATGTGGTACTTGAAAGTTGATATAGTAGTCCGTTTGTTTTAATTGAAAACTCAAATCATATATATTTCTAGCGGTAAGAAATCTAATCCTTTCAATCAGCCTGTTAGTGTCATTTAAATAATTTTCAATATCAGCATAAATGTTATTTCTAGTAGGTTATTAGTTTTATTCAAAAAAAAAATTAATATATCATAAACGAAAAAAAGTGATAACATCAGTTAAAAGTACATAAAATCTGAACTTATTATCTTTTTTCCCGACAGTTCTGATATAAATTTAAATAAATGAAATAATGATTAAAAAATTCTCATGTGTTATAAGGGATTTATATGAATAAATCAACAACTCCAAATAAAAGTAGGGCTAAAGCTATACAATAGTAACCTACTTTTGAAATTTTACCAATATGGTACGTCTACTTTTTTAAATATCGATATGGTACCTGTACTTCAATTTTTCATACCGATATGACCATATTTGTAATAGACCCCTGTTTTTCATACCATTAGAACCCTGTTTCGTTTGTAAAAACCGGGCTCTATTATGTAGAATGACCATATCGATACAGAAAATTAAAGTACACGTACCATATAGACAATTAAAAAAGTAGATGTACCATATCGATACATTTTCAAAAGTAGGTTGCTATTGTATGACTTTACCCCTTAAAAGTATAACATCATGTTTTTTTGTTTTAGTATCATCCCTTTTTTCCTGCGTTATTGGTAAGGTTTCAGTTTAAAGACTATTATCATTTATCTCTTACTTATCATACGTTTTAAGTTGTTATATTAAAATAAAATATTAACTACTGATGTTGCATATTTTTTTCTACAGGTTCAATTAAATTATGTCAGCAAATCCAACAGGTTTTTGTTTCATTATTATCATTTTTTTCCAGAAATATTTATTTGGCACGAGAAGCAAAATTATAGTATTCTTATTTTCTAGGTTTTATTAAATTCTATCAAAAAACTTAAGCAAATGCAATACTGTTGCTATCCTTCTTTTTCAGATTTTCTAGTTACGCAGCGTATGAGATATTCAGATTTGAAAATATTCAATTATATGTTATGTTTATAAACGTGAGAAACAAAATTATTTCTGCATTTTCTGTCTTATACTCTTATCCACAATATATCTGCGTTCTTTGTTAGGTATCATTTTTTTAACCAATCAAAAATATTTCTGCATTCGGACCCTTATTCCTAATAATTCTGTATTTTTTTCTTGGGCATTATTTTATGCATTTATCTCAAACTTAGTTAATTGTTCCTATTTTTTCTTATTTTCAATGGCATCGATTGTGCCATGTAAACATAAAATAAAAAAAATCTAAATTTCAATAGCGAAATGCATCACGTTATAGAATAAATTTTTTTTCATTTTGAATGGCTGAGATTAGCCAATGATTTGAACAAACCCTTGTAATCATACCACGTGAGCAAAATTTCTCTCTACTCTGTCACAATAAATATATATAATCACACTATCTGAATTCATTATACCAAATACACCCTGAGCAAAGGTTACAAACGGTCAGAGATATTGAATATACATAGCTAAAGTCAATGACCTATTGCAACAAGTATCATCAAGACTCATCACAGCAATTCTTGAACCATATTGCAACAAGTCTCATCACAGCAAATTTATGCAATCATAAAAGAGTTCTAAAACTGAAGCTAAAAGTAACCAAAATATCTTAGCTATTCAATACAATGAAATCCGGACCTCAAGAGCGAATCAATTGCTGTTACGAGAAATGAAACCAGAAAAAGTATGTTTCAAGCAGGTGAAGGTTCTTTCGATTCGTCTACAAAAGGGATTGGCTTTGTTGGAGCTGGCAAACGGCCGATGCTATCAACTTTGTCCATCTGCTTTGGTGGAGGTCTTGCTGCTTTCGGAAGCAGTCTGCCCTTCTTCTCAAACCACTCGGGTTTTAGCAGAGCACGAAAGCCGAGCTTATTGTAGTACACTTTTCTCACAGACCCACCAGCTGCTTCGACTGCTGCTTTTGCACGAACAGTCACTCTCGACACCTGTGAATGGTGTATGTTGCATTATAGTTTTAGTAAAACGACAAGTTATTATAGAAACGAATATAAGAAAAAAACAAACGATCACCTCGAGATGAATTGGCCACTGTATCTGTTCGGCACCACGACCCATCAACCTAACTCCATCTTTAATTTGCTTTCCTATTGCCCCCGTATCCTATTTCAAAACACGATGATTATATATTGACTCAGGCAACTGATATAAAAGCAAGACTCGAGAAAAAAGATGAATATGATGCAGTACTTTTAGAGTTTTCATTGTGATTAGCTCTGAAGAGTCGATCTTCCCAGCATTGATCAACCTTGCGATCTTTCCCAAACCAACTGGCTGCACGAAAATAGTTAAATTCTACACATTAGCTTTGAGAACCTTACGATTTTTGTTTCTCAAACCAAGAAAATCTCATAACTAATTATGATAGTTTAAAACGATATTGATGATTATCCAACAAGATTAAGTACAAGGTAGCCTTAGTAGCATAATGAAATCATGATAAACAATACCACGTGCAATAGTTACCAACAAAAAAGATACAAATAAGCAAAGGTGAGCCATATAATCCTACACTTTGATCGAATATTATACTACATGCAGAGAACATTAAAAAAAACTATTAAGTTATTCAAAAGAGAAGCCAAGAACAATGAGGCCACTTTCTGTTTTGAAAAGGAATTGAATTCCATCCATTGTGTGAAGGAATGTTATTTTCCTTCATTCAATGGAAAATTTCAATTTTGATGGAATCCAATTCCTTTTTATAATTGAACCAAACACATGAATTGACTGGAATTGGATTCCTTTCCCCTCCAATTCCTTCGGATTCCAGTGAACCAAACGGCCCCTTATAGTGTGTTTGAAACTGTGGACTACAAAAATAATACAACTAATTTGCATTACATCAAAATCTATGTTTAAATGAATTTGTCATTCCTAACTATTTGTAACAGGATTTAGATACCAACATTTCATAACACACATCCATAGCCGACCCCAAACACCATTTTGTACACCACCTCACTAGAAAATACTAATTATTGAAATTGAAATTTCAAATCCTTCAAATTTCATTCGGTGAGCCAAACAAGACAAAAGAGACTGCATACACAAATTAAATGATGAGCTATATGAGAAACCAGGAGTACAACGGTTCAAATGATGGATAGAATTAGGCAAGATAGGAAAAACTAAAACTTGAATTTACATCCATTATCAAATGCATCAAGGAAAAGAACCAAAGACTATTAACAAAAATATAACAAAAGGGCCTTTTCATCCATTGATGAAGCGAAATATTTGGTGCAGTATGCAGGAAATCAAGATTCTTTACATGAGATAAAGCAATTAGGGCCAAACCGCAGTCAAGTCAACACCTTGTACTTCTTGATTAATATCAATGAAGTTGCACTTGATTTAATTGAAGTTAGCATGACTTAATCAGTTCGCCATAGGACTAGTCAGTGGAGGCCCCAAGAGGGGTGGTAGTTACCCTTTCTTCTAAGAAAATAATAATAATAACCTAAACTTATTACGAATGTACATGAAGTTAACTAGCCATGTTAATAGGAAAGAAGATGATGTGAATTGTTTCTCTAGAAAAATAAATGATTAGAATAATGTATCCTATTATGTATAGTTCATTAGCATTGAAGCATATAGAGAAAAACATCGATTTTACACGTGTTAACCCGATCAATAGTCCGTCATCATCCATCAAACTACAAGAGCAAAGATCAAAAACTCCACATGATTCCTCTACCTGTTTTCAATTTTAATTGTGAATGTTTCTCATTGGTTTCCTGGATTTGGGATTAAAGTTCCATTTATATGTAGCCATTAGCCTTGTAACATTGGCAAATCTGACTCTCATAGTTGAATAAATGTTATCATGAAACCTAATCAACTTACACCACATAAATATATAGGGTCAAGCTAATATAAATTGATTAAAAGCAACTTCTTATTGGCAATATGCCCATTGTTTAATAGGCCAAGATAATCAATCAACAGTTTTGATGTTTAAATGCACCTAAGTTGACACTTAAAATGTCAAATCTAAAGCAGTATTATACAACAAACTATCAAAGTAATATCATAAGGATGTAATTGAGCTTAATTTTATCAAAAATTGGAATAGAAATTACCTGAAATTCAAGGCTAAAAGGGTTCTTAAAACCCCTTTTGGGCATTCTACGCCTCAAAGGAGTTTGACCACCTTCAAAACCAAACTTATGAGTTCCTCTAGCTTTCTGCCCTTTATGACCCCGACCCGCAGTCTTCCCCTTACCCGACCCGATTCCACGGCCCTTTCTTGTTTTCTGTTTTGTTGCACCTTTATTGTCCCTCAGATCATTCAAGCTCAACAAACTGTAAGCTCGAATGCTATGAACCGTAAACGAATTAAGGGGTTTCTGAAATAGGTTCGAATGATGATGATGATGAATTGGGTTGTGTAAGAAGCCATTGATGGGTAAATGCGAAGTGGGTTTTGTGTAAATTGATGCATTTCTAATGGAGTTTGATAACAAAGATGGAATTTTCCTTCTGAACATGTTTGATTTGCAAATCTGATGAGACAGTGGTGTTGTTGATTTGGAAGGGTTTTGCGGGAGAGAAGGCGAAAACAACCCGACCAATGTGGGCTTTGAATATGATATCTCTAACTGGAAAATGGGCTTTCAAGTCCATTTGCAATCCATATCTAAAAATTTTGGATACTCTTTGTTTCATGTTATAGTTTTTAGAAGAAAAAAAAAATAAATAAGAGTTTTTATGAAAAGTAAAAACCTGTTTAGATGATAAAATTTTAGTTTTAGGAAAAATAAGATGGGTGATTATAAAATAAGAAAAATAGATATGTGATAGAAAAGTAAGAGAGAGAAAGAGTGTATTATAAAGAAATATAGGGTAGGTAATAGAAAATTAAGAGAGATAAATATGAAAATTGATATTTTAAAAAGTGAAATGAAAATTTATGAAATTGTTGTTAGCTAAACAAGTTTTCATTTTTTTTGAAAAGCAAGATGAAAATTTTCGGTAACTAAACGTACCATTTGTTATTCTAAAAAGTTATATATTCATTTATCACATGCTTTCAAATTAAAAAACATTAAGAATACATAACTATAAAAAAAGCATGAAATAATATAAAAAACTAGATTATTAGATTCTGTTTAATTATATATTTGATTAGTTACATTAGATTATGATTTTGAATTTAATTTGATTTTAATTCAAATTTAATTTTAACAATGACACGTAGCAGATTGAAGTTTTGACACGTGATGAATTAAATGAGAAGTCGACACGTGACAAATTAGTTACTCATTTAATAGTATTTATAGATTTGGTAACGAAGGAAAATAAAGGAAGACATAAGAAAGAAAAAAATATTTATGTTTATGTTTTTGAATTGGAAATAAAAAAGGAAGAATGTTAGAAAGAATAAAAATGACAAGAACAACAACGATCACGATGACTAGTTTGTTAATTGTTGTCAAAACATATTATGTAATAAACGGTTTTGTAACTTTGTTTGTTTAATTTTATATATATATATATATATATATATATATATATATATATATATATATATATATATATATATATATATATTGAGGTTCAATTGAGAACTTTTATGCATCATGACACCTCGAGGCACTTTTGTGCATCGGATAATCCACCAAGGGTGCACAAAGGGCATTTAGGGAAAACTAAAGACATGATAATTAATTTATTTCTAAAAATCATTAAATGATAATTAGGAGTTACATTTTGAATTAAAATCTCATATTAACTACATTTTCATTTTCCTCCTCATTTCTCTCTCTCTCTCTCTCTCTCTCTCTCTCTCTCTAATCGTGTTCTTCATGATTTTTCTTAGATGATGATGATTTGAAGACGAAGATTAACGATGAACAACGATGATGATGAACATGAACAAGAGAGGTAACCGATGATAATTATGAAGAACATGATGCATAGATGGATGATGAACGATGAATAATGATAATGCATAGATGGATGATGAACAATGACAATGCATAGATGGATGATGAACGATGAACAACGGAAAATGATGATGCATAAATGGATGATGAACAATGACGATGCATAGATGAATGATGAACAAGTTGAACATGATGCATAGCTGAATGAAGAATATGAACGACAAACACGATGCATAAACGAATGATGAACAAGTTGAACACCATGCATAAATGAATTTGTGTATTTTTTTTTTGTTAAATGCGTTTTTTTAACACAATGCATAGATAAACACGATTAACGATGAAATGCATCGATCTCCATCATCTTTTTTGAATTTGTGTAATTTTTTTAAATTTAGAAATGTATCAATTGAATTTATTTAGCATTTATTATTTGATTATTTGTTGAAATATTAAATTTAATGAGGTATGCACATTCCCCAAAATGCCCTTCTTTCTTTGTTTCCATAATGCACAAGATGCATAAAATTGTCCAACTATTTACCTTTTGCCATTAATCTAATCCATACAATTTTTTGATCTAATGGATGATATAGGTACTTTTGTACCTCGATGCATAAAAGTGCTCAATCGAACCTCCCTCTATATATATATATATATATATATATATATATATATATATATATATATATATATATATATATATATATATATATATATATATATATATATATATTACGGATTTTATAGTATTCTATATATTTATAATATTTAGTTTATTTGAAATTTATATATAATAGCAGGTTATATATAATAAAATCAGTATTAGCAGCAACATTAGGTATTAGTGGCGACTATTATTAGCAGGGACATTTAGGATTAAGTGTCGAAGCTTTAGCAACGACTCAATGGCAGCGACATGTCGTCACTATTAGTATTAGCGACGATATTTAGGAGTATTAGCGTCGACTCCTGTCGCCGCTAAAACCTTATTTTTTTAAGTGTCAAAATTATAATCCTTGATAATTTGATAGAACTTGTAATTAAATTATTTTATTATTGTTATTATATTATTATTATTATTATTATTATTATGGTAATTTACAAATTTGGACCTTGTGGTTTAATAGAATTTATAGATTGGATACTTTAACTTTAAAAATTATAGTGATAATCATTACCACAAGTTTTGTTACGGTTAAAGTCATTTGTCCATTTAAATTTATCATTTTACTCTTACTTGTTTAATAATTATTAATTTATTATTTATGTTGAAATTTCTATTATTATTAAATAATAAATTAATCTAAAAAATTAAAGTACCATTAAAATTAATTTAATATAAAATACATAAATTTGAATAATAACATATTAACAAAGAAAAATGAATAATAATTATAATAATAACATTTACCAAAGTAAATGTTACTATTCATAAGCTATTCATAGGAATAGTAAAACTAAAATACTAATATATACAAATTTGTGTAATATTTTAAAGATAAGATTTGTAGCTTGGTTGGTTGGAGTGTTATTTGTGATGGGAGAGGTCATGGGTTCAAACCCTCTTGATTCAAGATAATTGTTATTAATACTAATTCAATTGGTTTTTTACATGTTGAGTTAAAAACAAATATATTTTTATTTTAAAATATTACTTTGACATAAATTAAACTAATTTACTATTAAACATTTTATATCCTAAATATATTTTTAAAAAATATGCATTCTTTCTTCACGAATGCTTGAATAATAATGGTTCTGTTTTTTGTACACCGCCTCAAATAAAATTGTATAAGTATTACTCCATCCGTCTCAAATAATTGTCCACATTTGACTTTTGAAGACTTTTTTTTTCAACTTTGACCTCAAATATATTAGTTTGTGTTATATAATACTTGATGAAAATTATACCTATAATAATTCCTTTAAAACCAAATTCTTCCATATATTTTGCATCACATATTATATAACACAAAGAAAAATATTTAATGTCAAAGTTGAGAAAGAATTACTTCAATTGTCAAATGTAGACAATTATTTTGGGACGGAAAGAGTATTATTTATATGATTTTTTTAGTTCCTCCAAACTTCAAAGTCAATTGTATGTACATAAAACAGATAACGTGAGAGGATTAATGTTGATGAATGATTATTATGTTCATGAGTGTATGAAATTCTTTTTACAAATATTGTATAAATATTTTTTTGATGTTTAATAATAATTATGCAACTGTATTTCTATTTTTATTTTATATTGCGATCACTTTTTTTTGTATTAGGTATTTTAAAGTAAAAAAATTTTAAATTACTTTATATAGGCTTTTTCCGTTACTATTAATAATAATTTACTTAATAAATTAATTTTTAATTGATGTTGTTGATTATTACTAAATGAAGCTGTGATGTATAACAAATTTTAAATGGACAGAAATGTATAAATGTGAAAAAGTTAAAAAAAACAACTAAAATAAAAGATTTTGTTGATTTTTATTCCTTTTCATATTTTTTTAATTGGCATTGATATTTTTTTAAACTTTTTCAACACACTTTGGAATCGAAAGTTATTTTCTGATTGTGATGGTATGAACAATTTTGGAATCGAACGTAGTATTCAAAGTCAATAACGCATCATTTTAAAAATTGTAATATATTTAATAGAAATAACATAACATTTTGCTTCAAATATCAAATATGTATCTTAATATGTTAGCTTTATATATTTTAGTATTTTTCGTATGATATTAAACCCCGCCGCGAAGCGCGGGCAAATTTCCTCGTTATTATTAATTAAAAACTAAAAAATGATGGTTTGAATTTAGATCTTTTACTTTTAAAAAATAAACGTTTTCTAAATCAAAGAAAAAACAAATGAATTAAAAACTCTTTTGACGTTTTTAAAATTTTTACATAACAAATTTTTAACACTTTTATAGTTTAAACGTTTTGAAAGTATTTAAAGACTTTAAACATTTTAAAAAGACAGTTTTGAAAAGTTTAAAAATTTTAAATTATTTTAAAATTTTATTTTTTAGATGTTTTAGAAAAGTTCTAGAAAACTATCAAAAAATTTGAAAACTTGAAATTTATTTTGTTGTTCTTTGTTCATGAAAACGTTTAACTTTTTTGTTTTGTTTCTTCGTGAAAACGTTTAATTTTTTCTACAAAAAATCAAAAAGGAAAACTATAGCTAAAAAATTATTTGTTTCTAGTTTTTAATTATCAAAATGATAGAAAATAAAATTTTATATGTTTTTTTATAGATGTTTTAATACTTATTAAAAATGATTTAACGTAAAAGGGTAAAGAATGAATACTTAATAAAAATAATTTATTTTATGATTTGAAAAAGGTTTACATTTTATTTTCAAATGTTTAAAATAATCTAAACACAAAACGTTATTTTTTAAATTTTTAATTAATAATAATTATTCAGATGTATTTACGAATATTTTATTATTTATTTTTATATGTTCTATGTTATATTAATTTTACTAGTTTTTTAAAATGTTTTTGAATTAGTTTGTTATTTTGTAACAATAGAGATAGTACTCAAAACAAAATTAATAATAAACAAGCTAGTAAGGTTAAAATGATTATTTTAAATAGCTAAAGAACGAAATTCGTAACAAAACTTCAACTATAAGGCATGTCAGTGTAATTTTAAAGTTAAAGAATTCAATTCATAATTTTTAGCATACTATAGGGACAAAAATTGTTATTTACCCTAATAATAATCTATATCTATTAATACTATTATTAACTGAGTAACTAATTTGTCACATGTCGACCTCTCGTTTAATTCGTCATGTATCAAAACTTCATTCTGTCACATGTCATTACTTAAATTAAATTTTAATTAAAATCAAATTCAATCGATTATAGTCTAATCTAATTAATCTAATATTTAATTAACTCAAATCTAATAAACTCAATTTATTAGTAATTATTTCATGCGCTTTTATAAATATTTATCTTTATTTTTTTTAAATTCAAGCCATGTAGATGCTTATATAATCTAGTAATAATAATAATAACAATTTTAACTTGACATCATTGTTAAAATCAATAATTTTACTATCTATTTTTGTATTTTAAAAAACCGGCTCAATTTTCAAATGTGTAATAAAATTTAAGTTTTAATATAATTATGATAAATTTGTTTCGAATATATCTGTAACACCCTCAAACTAATCCACAATGCCACATAAATACCACGTCAGCAATGATATAATATAATAATCCCTATACTATTCCCAATATATACATGCAGAAACCCGATAGTTTTAAAACTTTAATCACATAAATAAGTCACAGAAGTCCCTGAATATATTACCCACTATCCGAAGTACGCATAAACATTCCCAAAATATGACTACCTTTAGCACAGGCAGCTAGCTCCTTGATAAATGTCACAGTAACCCTACTTGGGTCCAGCAGGCCTACTAAATCTCTGATCACCTGAAACACACACACACAACAACACACACTGGGTCAGCTAACGCTGGTGAGAATGCAAGGGTTAGTGTACGATTATAAATCTCAATAAAAGTAAGCTCAATAATAAAACGTTCAGCGTTCTCTACTGAACAAGTATATGAGATCCCACATGATACTCAAATAGGTACTCAACTCGTGTGGACGAATCCACGTACCCAAATCCCTAAACCGCACAAAGCAGTCGTCAGGACTCAAAAGGGAATCGGGAGCGACCCGACCCCTGCCCAGCCGTACGGTTTAATATCTCAACAGCTCAAGTGTCCCAAATCTCATATATAAAACACATTTCTCAATAAAGCACAGTAATACATGCATGATAATATCTCAATAAAAACTCGTAAGAAACTCATGATATCTCGTAAAAAGCTCAGTAAAAGATCATGCAAGTATTAGTAAAATAATCGTACAAGTATCTCAAGAAAAACATGCAAACTCACCTGCCCTGGAGTCTCACTACTCGGTCTCAGTTCCCTGCCCTTTCCCTACCCTGTCAACTCGAGACCCTGGAATCACAACACAATGACTCTATATCACAATCACAACTCAATGACTCAATCACAACCCGACAGCTCTATACACGATTTCTCAATAACTCAACAACTCTAACACAATACTCAGATAACTCGCTCAAACCCAGATACCCAACTACCAAACTACACAACCCGAATACTCGAACACAAGATCCCAACCAACTCACACAGCTCGAACACTCAAACACGCGATCCCAACCAACTCACACAATCCCAAATACCCAAAAGACGCATTCTCAATATCACAATCTCAACCCAACAGCTTTATATACAATTCTCAATAACTCACGAGACCCTAAAGACCCAAACATATGATCCACAAAACCCGAAAACCTGACCCGAAACCCTAGCCGCATCGCGGCCGCACTCAGTTGATCGCGGCCGCATTAACCTCATCGCGGTCGCGGCCGCGCTGACCTCAAACTCGGCTGCGCTCAGATCGCGGTCCGAGCTCGGGCTCAAACCGCCTGCGATCATCTCAAGAACATCGCGGCCCGCGATCAAGGGATCGCGGTCGCGCTCACGGACGAACAGAACTAGAATGCTCTGTTTTTCACAGCCAGGGGATTCAATCCCCAACTCGATTTCAGCTCGATTTTAATCACGATTATAAGCTTGAATTTACTCAAAAATATATCTAAACTTAATTCAATCAATTACTTGAAATCAATAACAATCAACCCACGAATTTGAAGCCTAATACTCACTTGGCTTCGGTTGCAAGAATTTGAAGAAGATGATGCTAATCAGGAACTCAATTCACAACTGGAACTTCAATTTCTTGTTGCTGGAATTCAAACACACACATACACACTCCAACTTTAGTCCTGGCTTTTGAAATGATTTGAAGAGACAAAGGAAGCAACATATATATACGTTTTGGGTTTAACTCGGTCCGATACCCAATATCCGAACCCGCTATCACAAAATATAAACTTTATATCACCGGGTCTTAATTTAACTAATAATTCCCAAAATTATAATCTTTTATTAAAACTTAATCCCGACACCCGGTTAACCCAAAATCTTATCACGTGACACTTCCACGTAAAACTCAATAATTGGTCCAACTCAATCATAATATTATAATCAACCCAATCACATAATTCCACGTCCCCGTCCCAAAAGTGGGATGTTACAATATCTATCTTAAAAGTTTGATTTATAAAATTATAAAGTAATTAACTTGGTGTACGTCTACTCTATGCATTTAGACTAATTTATTTATACTTGTTAAATGTTAAATTTAACGAGAATGAATTTAACAAGTTAATTAAAAAGTCAAAACTTTTTAATATATTAATATCAATTAATGCACCATAAATATGTTTCTAAATTGACCAAGATTTATACCCATTTATTCGATTTATTTATGTTTAATTATTTAAATGAATACTTTGAACATGAAACGGCTTAGATATGATTAGTTTGAATTTTTTTAAAAAAATTTGGATTTAAAAGATTTTAATTATCAGAAACGTAATTCTCTCAAATCTCAAACGGATTGGCTAACAGCTTTGGTATTTTCCAAACCCTATCTCCTTATAAATTGGAGTGTTATCACATGTAAAATCCTACATTTTTCTTGCTGAAAAATCTTTTCAACTCTCGATCATTTTTAATCATTTTCTATCGATAGATCGATCTTTGAAAAATGGGTTCGCCAACTAGTTTGTTTTGTTCGTGTTTGATTACTGTTTTAATCTTGATTTCGATGAATCTTGATGGCTACGAAGCGAAGGAGTTTTTGGTTGGAGGAAAGGATCAAAACTCGTGGCGAATCCCTGCGTCTTCAAACACGTTGAACGAATGGGCTGAGAAAGAACGGTTTAAGATCGGAGATGTACTTGGTAACTAATCCTTTCGTTTTCATGTTAATTAATTCATTGTTAATTAATTAAGTATAAATTAAATTGTTTTTAATTATTGAAAATATTGGTTCATTTGATTGTTAATTCTGTGATCCATGCATGATTTTTGTTGTGATATGTATATATGTCGTTACGATATTTTGTGATTTGATCTGATATTAATTTATTTAATATGATTCTAATTAATTATGTTACTTTTTCAATAATTTTATTTTAATCAAGATAATTTATTATTAAAATGAAAATGATTTCTTAATTATATTTTACAAATGATTGCTAATTAGCAGTATATGAAATATTTAGGGCGTGTTTAATGTTTATGGAAATTTTCGGTTTCAGTTTTTAATAAAGTTGAAAACAACAAAATTTTGTTGAAAACACATTTTATAAACAAAACATGAAGGGTTAAAAGGGTTTTTTAGTTTTCATTCAACTATCATATACACATTCTCTTTACAAAACCCTTTCTCTCAATCTCTCATTTGAAAACGAAAACGCAATCTGATAACATGAAAATGAAGTTTTCAATAAGTAGTTATAAAATGAAAGTTAAAAACTGAAAACATATAAAACAATTTATCTAAACGTGTTTTCTGAAAATCATTGTTTTCGACCAAAAGTTTCACTAAAAGTAAGCTATAACTAAACATGCACTTAAGTTTTGATTTTATATACTCAGATTAAAATAGATATCAAGATAAATGTATATGTGATTATTTAGGGTTAGGGTTTAATTTTCGTACATTTTTACTTACTTTAATAGTAACTTTTTTTTGTTTATCATATTGTTATTAACAGCTATTTGTTAACATAACTTAAAACTTTTTAGTGTTTAAATACGACTCGAAGATCGATTCGGTGTTAAAAGTGGATGAAGAAGACTACAAGAAATGCAACATATCGAAGCCGCTGAAGGTTTACCATGATGGCGACACCAAGATCGAACTCAACCAAGCAGGACCGTTCTTTTTCATTAGCGGTGCCAAAGGACACTGCGAAAAGGGCGAGAAGCTTGAGGTTAAGGTTTTGTCACAGAAACATAGCTCGGGTGTGGAACCATCTCCATCTCCGCTTCCTAAATCTTCTCCGTTGGTGTTAACTCCTCCGGTTCTAACTCCGGCAGCCGCTCCGATGAAAAGTTCAGCAGGATCAAATACCAGAGTCATTGGTATTTCCTCCATGGTTATGGCTACCTTGGTTGCAGTTTCTATGGTTTGAAGAAAGTTTTTTCAAGATTTCCATTAATATTGGTGTGTTCTATGAGACATTTTTGTTTTCATGCATTTGCTAGATATATGTTTTGGTTGATTGAAATACACTTTTGCATTGTGATCATTTTGTTTAATTGAATACTTTTGTTGGTTATGTTATTTTTTTTTTCCTAAAACTCCTCAAATTAATTTTTTATTTTTTATTTATTGAAAGATATTAGAACTCGGTTTGAATATTGGATCCAGTTTTTTAGTTTTTAAAAACCCGGTTTACGAATTATAGCCAGGTTCTAATATCCAAATTCTCTAAACAAAAAAAAATTTTCACTTTTGGACTTTTATGAAAAAAAATAACATAGAAAGTTGAAAACGTAAAAAAAAAACATGAAAACTTGTTGGTTTTTTCCATAATAAACCCTTATTTTATATACATTGATCTTAATTACTTGTCATATATAATAATTTATCGATCTATATATACTTATGATGATATCTTGAAATATTTTTACACAAGTTTTTCTTCAAAACTTATGTTTAACCGGTTTAATTAATTAAATATTCTGCATGTGACTATGACTAACTGATTTGTGTGACCATAGTAAGTAGTTTAATTAAATAGTGTCACATTTTACATATTTTGTATTTTTGTTATGGGTTTAATACGAAAAAAATTAATACGTTTTTTTACGTTTTTACGGTTTAATCCTTCCGTGTTATTTTTTACAATAAAATCCTTAAGTATTATATTTGTTTGTTATTTTTTATTTTTCTTTTATTTTTTCAAAAAAGTCTTTAAGTTTGTGGGACTTTTTGGAGGAAAATAGTGAAAACTTGTTGGTTTTTTGTGGAAAAAAAGTTAGGGTAGAATATAAAAAACAAAACTTTCTCGAAAACCGGATTGAAAACAATAACTTGAGAACTTTCTTAGGAAGAAATAACACGGAGGGACTAAATCGCAAAAGATATGAAAAGATGTTGGTCTTTTTCTTTTTAAACACTTTTGTTAATCTAAATTAATAACAAATGCAAATTAATTTTATTCCTTGTCGTATAATTAAGGTCATTAAATTTCATATTACCATCGGCAAAGTTTGATATATAATTCAGAAACCCTAATTAACCTATATATTCATGATGATGAAATAAAATAAGTATTTTGAAAGAATTTTGGCGTTGTTTGGGTGTAAATTTAAAGTTTCTTGAATTGATTTGAAACATGAGTTTCAAAGTAAATATTAAAATTCACAATTTTAATTTATTGAAAACGAAATATGTATTGATTTAATTTGTTCTGTTCAAGAAATATTGATAGATTCAAGAGTAATGGACATTTTTGGTCATTGTGGTTTGATGGTTTATCTGGATTCAGTCCTTCAACGTTAATAAGGTCAAATTTCATCCCTATTTTGCTAATTTTGTGCACTTTTAGTCCCTCGTCCGTTAAACTTAACGACACAACCGTTAAATTTGTAAAAATGACATTTTTACATTTTTCATTGAGACGCTTTTAGTCCCTATGATTTTATTATTTACTCATTTATAGTCCAACATTTATTTTATTTTATTTTATCTTTATAATTATATTGTTATAGATATACTTAATTCATTATAAACGCACTTATTTTATTTATAAATATACTTATGTTTTAATATTTTATTTACATTTACTATTGTTCGTATTTTATTTAAAATGTAACTTTTATTTTAATTAAAATTATATATTTCTTTACTAATTTATTTAAAGTTCATCTTCTTTATTAATTTTAATTTTTATAATATTATTGTTGACATTTATATATGTAAATTTGTTAGTTGTGTTTAAGTAAATATAATATCGTCGATATTTTTCCTCTCCAAAGTCACTATTTCTTCAAGTATTTTCCAACCTAATCAATTACCAAATTTAAATGTTGCTCCTTCCCAATAAAAAGTAGGTGGTTTGTCATTTTGTGGTAAACATCTTTTGGTACTTTACGTTACCAAACACCTTTTGTAACGTAATGCATTTTAATATTAATAAAACGTACAGATCACGTAAATGATGACTATCACGTAAATGTGGTAACGTAAAGTGTGACTATTTTGGTTAGATTGATATTATTTTGCTAAAACTTGATAATGGAGTGTGATTTTTGGCTATTTTAGTAATTATGGGATACATACTATTTTTTTTAATGTTTTGTATTATAAACACCAAATAAACTATAAACTAATGAATTAAGCGATGAAATTCTTAGAATTTAGTATTTTATTAAATTAATAGAATTCGTTGGAAATTTTTGTTAAACTGAATTATTCGACCCAATAGAAATTCTGAACCAAGAATCTGCATCATAAGTTTGGAGCGTAGTCTCAATGAGAAGGGACATGCCCGCTTCTTGCCAAGGGTTAGAACGGTTATGACACAGAGTCCAAACTTTTGTAGGGTCTTAAAAAAGTTAACTTATGTATATATATTAGTTGGTCCAATTCAAAATCTATAGTAATCTTTAGAGGGAAAAGAGTACTCACCTTTCCCAAACTCATCTTTCTGTACACGTCAGCGCCACATCAGCTTTTCTCTCTCCACCTTTCCCAACCTTTCTAACTTGGAAATACCCACCTTTCTTAACCTTTTCATCTTTCTTAATTTTTTTGACATTTTAATTAAGAAAACAATTATTAAAACTAAAATAATTAATTTCATAAATATTTAAAAGTTTACATAATAAAATTACGAAACTAAAAAATAAAAACTTACGAAACTAAAAATTAAAAAAATTACATAACTAAAAAAATTACGAACCTAAAATCTAAAAAAATTACATAACTAAAAAATTACGAAACTATAGTCGCCATCCCCAACGCTCCGCAATTCTTTGTTTGCGGGCCAATACGGCTTCCAAAGCGTTACCTTGCAGATGGTCGTGTGGCTGAACGAAAAAATCCAAGTCACGTTCGTGTTGTTGTTCACTCAGTGACGCAATGTACGCAATATATTTTTTCTCTTTCAACTCAAATTCTTTTTCTTGTTTTGATCGTTTCAAATCTGCAAGTAGTGCTCGGTAACGTAATTTATCTTCAACATCTTTCTCGTGAGATGTTGAAATCCTTTCGAATTTTGATTGCATCTCTGGGTCAACTGATGTTGATTCTGGTTTTTTCCCCTTGCGGCGTGGTCGTTCAAGCTCCTGAAGATCCGCGTCGCCCTCGTCATCTTCGTCAATGTCAACACCTAAAAATGTCGCATCAGAAGACGGTGTTCCGATCGTGTTAGATTCGAAAGTTTTGGACCGCTTTCTTTGCGGCTCAACAAAATCATCCATTTGTGGAACGGGGTTCCACTTTGGATGACGTCGAAGCACCTCCCAAGCCGATTGGTGTGGAAACGGCTTACCTTTATTGAGGGCCTTGTATTGTTCTTGGGTGGTGTTGAAAACGTCGAAATCGTTTTCGCTGCTCCGTCGCTGCATCGTATTGTTGTTAAACATGCCGCCAAATTTTGTGCAATTGCGGTTCATGTCTTTCCACTTTGAATTAAGTTGGTGGGTGGTGCGGCTAGTTCCACCAACTCGGCTATCAAAATTTTCGAGGATTCGTCCCCAAAAATTTGAACGTTTTTTATTATTTCCGGTAGTTGGATCTTCGAAAATATCAATCCAGGCTTCCGCCAAAGCCTTTTCTTCGATGGAGGTCCACATTTTCGCTTTCATTGTACCCTTTCGTGTAGACCCGCTTGCCGCGGTGTTTACCGGAATCGTTTCCTCGTCGTCGTCGTCGCCGTCGGGTTGAGTTTCAGGTACCGTCTCCTCGTCGTCGTCGTCTCTGGATGCGGGGTCCCGATAAGAAAATGGTTCGAAGCCCTCGTTAAATTCTCGCGAGGAATATTGCGGATTGGGTGGATTTTGCGAGGAATATTGCGGATTGGGGGGTGATTGTTGGTAATATTGCGGATTGGGTGGGGATTGTTGGAAATATTGCGGATTGGGGGGTGATTGTTGGTAATATTATGGATTGGGTGGGGATTGTTGGTAATATTGTGGATTGGGGGGTGAAAAGTGTGGTACGTATGGTGCCGAATTATCCGTAAAATTCGGAGGATAATTTTGCGGTGGGCGGAAAGAAGGGTTTGATCGAGAAGCCGGTTGTTTGCCGCGTTGTCGACTTGCGGCGGGTTGTTTGCCGGTGTTTCGATCCATGAGTTTAATAAAAAGTATAGAGATTGAGAGATTTTTGTGGAAGAGATGAAAGTGTATGAAGGTAGATGAAAGTGTGTGAATATGAAAGTGAATGAAGATAGGTATTTATAGGGGAAAAAAAGTATTAAATTTTTTTTTTTTAATATTCAAACGGTCAAATGACCGTTGGGAGGAAAAAGACAAAGGAAGAAGGGAGGCTTCGGCGGGGTGGAGCGGGGAGGGGAAGCCGTGCGGGGTTCCAGCCTGGGCGGGGCCGCGTGACCGGGGCGCTGTAGCCGCCGGCCGTGGTCCGAGGTGGCAAGGCCGTGGGAAGGCGGCTTGGGTTCTCCTTTCCCTCTTATAATATTAGTGAACTTTATAAATATATATAAGTGACCTTTTTATGATTATTGTCTAGAGCCTCCAAAATCTAAGTGACGACATTGAGAAGGATAAGAAAAAATTGTTACAAAAACTTGGGTGATGACGACTAAAGATATAAACTTTAAATGGGTAAAATTGCTACTTTAAAGAATTTAACAGTTGTAGGTTAAATGTTAAGAGTGAAGGGTGTACTCATCTTTCCCAAACCCATCTTTCTGTACACGTCAGCGTCACATCAGCTTTTCTCTCTCCACCTTTTCCCACCGTTCTCCAATTGTTCTAAGGTGGATTTACCCATCTTTCTATACCTTTCCATCTTTCTTAATTTTTTATAAATAAATTCATTTTAACTAACAAAACAATTATTAGAACTAAAATAATTAATTTCATAAATATTTAAAAAGTATTACATAAACTAAACATTAAAAATTACCCAATTAAAATAAAAAAAAATACATAACAATAAATTAAAATTAAAATTACGAATGAACAATAAAAAAAATACAAACTATCCGTCTAAATTTGGTATTTGGGCAAGTGCAATATGTTCCACAAGATCTGAGCGAAGGTTATTGTGTGTTTCCCGATTACGAATTTCCAATAACGTATTTTGATATACTTCATTGGAAACGGAATGTTGATTGGATGGAAGCTCGGTTTCTTGAAATGAACATATCGCGAACCCTTCGTCTTCTAAGATCATATTGTGTAATATGACACAAGCATACATGATGTTTCTACTTTTATTTGGGTGCCATGGTCGTGCGGGGTTGTTTATTATAGCAAAACGAGATTTGAGTACACCAAAAGCTCGTTCGATGTCCTTTCTTGTGCTGCCTTGAATCTTTTCGTTTGTCATCGGTTGGACACGAAAAAGCTTTCACAAAAGTCGCCCACTCGGGATATAGCACGTCGGTTAGATAGTACCCATGTTTGTATTGTGTTCCGTTAATAACAAAAGGAACAACCGGTGCGATCCCATTTAAAACGTCGTTGAATATTGGTGATTGATTAACCACATTGATGTCGTTGTTGGAACCCGCGACGCCAAAAAATGCATGCAAAATCCATAAATCTTGTGATGCAACCGCTTCCAACATAATTGTTGGATATTGGTGATCGCCTCGCATATATTGTCCTCGTCATTCTGTAGGGAAATTTCTCCATGCCCAATGTGTACAGTCGATGCTGTCAAGCATTCCACGAAATCCATGTTTTGCTTCATGGAACACGTACAAACGATGAACATCAGATTCAGTCGGTCTACGCAAATATTTTCGTCTGTATAGCTGAATAATTCCCTTACAGAATTCTTGCAAGCTTTCACGCGAAGTTTTTTCAGACATAAAAAGAGAGTCGTCAATCGAATCAGACACCATGCCATATGCGAGTTGCCGAATAGCAGATGTGCACTTTTGTAACGCAGTAAATCCCCTTCTACCTCGAGCATCCCATCACAAGGTAAAAAATTCAAAATGTTGCTCCATATCGTAAACTATTCGTAGGAATAGTTCTTTGCGCATCCGGAACCTCCTTCTGAATATATCATCTCCATAGACAGAATTTTCAGTAAAATAATTACGCATTAGACGTTCATTTGCAGCTGCTCGGTCTCTTCGAATTGCCATTCTTCGTCTAGGTTGATTAATTTGTGCAGAGCTGACATTTAAAAATGCTGCAAAGACTTGTTGATAATATTGAGATTCGTCTTCCGACGACTCTTCGGTTGATGAGTGTGACGACGAAGACGTAGTATACGGTTCCATCACAATAAAAATAAAATTGTGAATGATAGTAAAAATTTTAGGTTAAATGAAAGAGAGAATTTTGAAAGTGTATAGATTGAAAGATGTGAGGATTTAATGTATTGGAGTGAAATATTATAGGGTAAAAATTTTAGGTTAAATTTTTTTTAATCATAAACGGTAATTTGACCGTCGGAGAGGAAAAGGACAAAGATAAGGAGAAGGGAGAAGGCGGGGTGGAGCGGGGAGGGGAAGCCGGGCGGGGAGCTTTTTGCACGGGGCCGTCGAGGGAGGGCGGTGTAGCCGCCGGCTTCACTCCGAGGTGGCAAGGCCGCTTGGGCAGCGGCTCACCCACACCCACCACTCTAACAGTTTCAAGGACCAATGGACAGATAAAAATATTCTATTTAAAGATTATCTATGCAATAAAATTCTTAAAGACATTGAAACCATGAGTTTTTCATAACGGAAGAACTATTTATGTAACTTAATTCAATTTAAGTATAATTATCTTATAACTGGACTTTTTCAAGGTTAATTGCAAATAAGGTTTTCAATAATATATTTTTTATTAAGTATATGAAGATGATGAGATCAACTGTTAGCATTATTGTAAAATATAAAAAAATAATAAGTAATGACATTTAAAACAAATAAATAAGGATTGGTACTCACTACCAAATTGAGTGGCAGGTGAGTTTCTTGGGCAGCAAAGTTTTGTTTGTGAAGCAACCACAATCTCTACATTTAAGCAATCCTATAAATATATAATTGCATCTATTTCTTTATTTAATAAATGAAAATAATTTAATTCCATTATTTTGGACAATAAACAATTAAACATCTTACATCCATGATTTTATGGTGCCTCATGACTTCTATTTTTCTAAACTTGAATTAAAATATCATGAATAAGAAAGAAAAATGATTATTTTATTAATATTCAACGATTCATAAAAGCTTATTTATAATCATTTAAAGACGTAATAACATCCCATTCCATTTTATAGCAATTCTCTCGTAAAGTTGAATAAAATTATATATATATATTGCCGACGGAGCAGTGAGAAAAATGCTCACGTGGCACAATATTATTGGTAGAAATTCCTATTTTTAAGGCTGATTTGACACAATATGATTGGTTAAAATTGAGAAAATTAAGGTTGCTGATTTGGCGCAATATAATTTGTTAAAATTCAGAAAATAATGGGATAACATCATCAATCTTATCAAACTAACAAACTTGCATAAAATAATGAGATATTTATTTACATATACAAATTACAATTAAACATTAACTATTCAAAATTATTATTTTTATAGTTTTATAAAATAGATATGAATTGTTGATTATTCTATAATATATATATATATATATATATATATATATATATATATATATATATATATATATTAAAATTTTAGTTTATAAAACAATATTTTATACTTTATTATAATAAAGTAATAAACAAAATATATGAAATATATTTTTATATATCGTTTGTTTACTTTTTTAAAATTTAATAGTTTTATATAATTTTTGTTTATTTTTAATAAATTTATAAGCAAGTGAAAATTTTTTTTATTAAATATATAGATAAGTATTGATGGGATAACATTTACATTTAGATTTAAATTTTATTGATAATTCAGTTTAATAAACATATAAAATACGGCAGATAAACATATAAAAGTAGTTTTTTAATCAGCATTTATTATAAAATAGGTAAACATATGACATTTATTATTTAGAAAAAATTATGTGCTAGCTTGCTTTTTTTACTACATGCCATTTATATCGTCCCGTCTGTTGGGTCAAAATTGTGTCATCCCTAATTCAAACCTCAGAGAAAACGTCGCATTGATATACTTTTTTTACATTTAAAGCTTCTCATTATTTTGTGTTGTTTATGTATTAATGCTTCAAAATTAACACATGTTTTAATATTTTTTCAGTATACCATGAAGAACAATGAAGATCTCCGTTAATAATGAAGCGATAATGTTTTAAATAAATCTTTAGCCAATGGGATATGTCATTTGCTATTTAAATTGTTCGATGTGATTTTATTAAGATTTATTAAATTTTTTTATAATAACTGCTTTTGTTTGATAACATTTTATTAATTGGTTTGAATAAACTGTTATTATAAAATTATGTTAGACGGTATTGTAATTAAGTAATACTTTGCAAATACGTGTTTGTATATTAGTTGATGGAAAAATGATGAGTTTTCATTTTATTGTAATTTTTTTTTTCCTATATACTTCATTCTTATACATGATTTTTTTTAACTAGATCAGTCTTTTGATCAACTCACATGTATTAAACTAGATATATATAGACTTCAAATATAATTATGTGTAATAATTAATATTAATGATTAATATAAGTAACATTTTTTCACAAACAATGTATAATTTTCTTAATAAAATAAACTTTAGTTGTGTCATCAATTAATTATTAATACCAATGGGGTTTAGCCCATTTGGTATGAGAGGTTACGTGTAAGTGTCAGATCACGGCTTCGACTCCCGTCAGAGACAAGTTGGAATTTAGGCAGTGAAAGTAACTTCTAAAGTCCCCATTTGGGACAAAAGGGTAGTTTAGGAATAGGAGTAGATTAATTTGCCGTTCAAAAAAATTAATTATAAATATTAATTTCATCACATATCACCCGAGCAACGCACGGGTATTCAGCTAGTTAAGATATGTTATTAAGTTTATTTACCTTGTAATTATACGATACATGATCTTAAAGTGTTGTTTTAAATATTCGGATAAAGTACTAAGCATGTTAGCTATAAAACCGGGCTAGTTACATATAATTTGGATATAGTTTTCTTGGTTTTGGTTTTTGATATTATATATTGACATTTAATTAAATTTGATATCATGAGTCTATCTATCTATTCTATTAAAAGAGTAACTATGTGCCGATTAAATAGACAGTCACTTGGATTAACAATGATATGACTTGTTTATCCTACAATTGTATTAATAAAATAAAATTAAAGTAAATTTATCTATAAAAAATTATCTGACTATAGTTTTTGTTTTGAAAACTCATGAATACCGCTTCTTATCTTTCAATCTCTCTGTTTTCTTTTTATCTAATAGTGTTTTCCTATTGTTAGCTTCATATCAAAGTTTTTCATCCCCATATACCAAAGTTTAGACTCAGTTATTTAAGTATCCAGTGTAATACACGAGTAATAAACTAGTATTTCAATAAACAAGCTTAGGGTTTTTGGGAGGCCAATCTAAAAACACAATGTAAAAGCCTTAGATCATTCATTATTTTCGACGTGAAATGGGTTTTTTACAACGAATGAGACTGTGATCAACATGGATATGTAAACAAGCATACAAGTATATATCGGTTTTTTCATCAAAAAAAGTCAATTAAATGGCTACGAGTTTAAGTTTCATTTAAACCATGCAGATTTTGATGACTTTTATGTTTAGTGATAAAGTGAGTGAGTGATTACTGATTAGTCGATCAATTACAATCGTCTAACCCAAAGTTCACTTGACCAAAATTCAAACGACGTGTTAAAAATTTTATATTGTTGTTACAAGATTGACGTGTTACACGAGTTAAATAAGAAAGTTTAAAGTTTGTAATCGAATAATATAAGGGTTATTGGCCAAAAAAAGTATATATATTATTGTATTTTTTTTTTTGGGTTAACTGCGTCAAAAAATACCATGATTTACCTTAGGTTATATAGCAAAGTTACCCATTTTATGTCTTTTAATGCATTTAATTTTATTTTCAGTGTATGTTAATGAAATGATAACCTGATTATCATTTAATCAAATTCAAATTTATTGAAATGTCAAAGTAGTATAAAAATAGTATATGATGTTGATAATAGTTGAATGCAATACTTCTTTTTTGTACTTTTTCATATAATATACTTTCTATTTTTTTTATCCCTTTTATATAATTTATTTTTTTAAAAACAAATATCCCCATTGGATAATAATATACTTGCAGTTTTTATCACCTTTGTAATACAATGTTACTATTACATAAAATTGATGATACAAAATATTGAATATATTTTTTTATTATTTCAATTCCTTCTTAAGTTTTTCTTATTTTAGTCCCTGTACTTTTTTATCGTATTAAGTTTGGTCCCTTTATATAGGATGGAGGGAGAAAATTCATAAAATTATAAAGTATGATTGTATTATTTAGATGACATATATGCAAAACCAATATTGTTTCACAATTCTATTGGTTTGGTCCACACAACACGTAATTCTTCTATTTTGAGGGACCAAAACAAATAATACAAAAAAGTATAGTGGTTGAAGGGGAAAACAATTGACGAATATGCTAAAGCAACAAAAATATGGTATTTTTCAATATAAACATGTTTTATTATCTAAATTACAGCAGGATAACTGAGATCATAACATCCATTCATATATTAAAAAATTCAAAGAATCATAACTTAATTTATCACACTATATTTAAATATGTAATTAATACATATATGATATTTTTAAATATTTAATTTTATAAACTATAATACTTTATATTTGTAATATATAAATCAAATTTAGATAAGATAAACTATTATTATAATATCAAGATTTCAAGTATTAATAAAAGAGGATAATATAATATAAATGGAAATACTTTAAAAATAAGGGAATATATATTCTTGTAAACCTTTCTAATTACGTGTATATCTTTACAAACTTTCTTATTACATATATACATTTCTAAACCTTTAAAACTCACTAATATATCCAAAAATCTAATTTATATTTATTAAAGTATTTAAAAAATATATAATAACTATTTTTTAATTTATTTATTAAAGATTCATAAACTACCCTTAATATTAATTGAAAAGTCATCTTCCTTACATTCACATGAACTCCTCCGTCCCTTCACACTCATCACTCGGTGCTTGACACACGTGGTTCTTCTACATCCTTCACCGATGACTCCCCCATGAAGCACAAAATCAGCCAGTCCACGTTCGGTTTTTGTAGATTGTGATTTTCGTTCATTGTCATCGTCATTTTCGATTGTGACTCCACACTCGGTTTTACAGACTTCAACCAACCACCGGTAAGATGTTTCCATCTCTTCTTCTCTGTTATTATTCTTCTTCGGTTCTTTTGAAAAGTAAGATATGTTATGTTTATTCAATGGATTCACACACCGGTTTCGAAAAATCTTGGGAATTTTTTTACTCGGTTGTTCTATGCGAGATGCAGTTTCACCAAAAATAACTTGCTTAACCTTTTTTCTATGCGAGATGCGGTTTCAAGGAACTTAATATTGCCGGTATTTATTCTAACCGTATCGACTGTTGAACAAAAAATTGAAATTTCGTCTATTGAATTAAGAGTGTTAGCTGATACTAATTAAACTGTGACAAAATGTTTCTTGGTCACTTGAGTTTGATGAAGAAATCAACCAAGACCATATAATTGTAGTTTTTAATTGAATGATTACTTTTGAATATGTATTTTGATTAGAATTTTAATTTGTGCAGTATTTTTTTGCAGTGTTTTAATTGAAATTTGTGCGGTTTTTTAATACACTTTTAGTGCAGTTTTTATGCATTTTAGTGTAGTTTTTATGTAATTTTAGTGCAATTTTTATGCAAAAATAGTGCAGTTTTTATTTAATTTTAGTGCAGTTTTTTTATGTAAATTTAATGCAGTTTTTTTTGTTGATTAGTGTATTTTTTGAGCATAAAAGAGGAAGTTTAAGAATATATGCATAATAAGAAAGATTTAAAAGTATATATATGCAATCCTTCTTTTGTGGGAAAAGGGTAATTTGGTGATTTACAAATAAATAAATTAAAAAAAATGATATTTGATATTCTCTAAAGGATTTAATAACAAAAAATTAGATATTTGGATATATTAGTGAGTTTTAAAAGTTTAGAAGGATATATATGTAATAAGAAATTTTATAAGGACATATACGTAATAAGACAAGATTACAATGACATATATGAAATTCTCTCTAAAAATAATTGTAAACAATATCAGATTTATAAAAAATGAATTATAACTGGAAAAAAAAGTGGCTTGAGTAAGGAAGTGAAAAGTCAAAACCGTAGATGAGACTATAAGGAAAATGATCAAACGGCTGAAAATGAGTTTCTACATCTCCACTATCCCACTCATCTTCTTGATCCCCAATTTGGTGCAGGTTTTTGCCATTAAAACCAAACTCTCTCACACCGCCACCACCAGACGCCGACTGTAGAGAGAGAGAGAGAGAAAGAGAGAAAAGAGAGATTTTCAGAAAGAGAATTTGAGAGGTTCAAATTCGGATCTGAAAACCAGATCTTTAATCTTTCATTTCTCCCTTTCATGATATGGCTAGCCGACCGCATCTAGGGTTTCACTTATGGATCTGTGTTTTTCTTCTATTATGCATCTATGGATACTCCTTCTACCTCCCTGGTGTCGCTCCACAGGATTTCTTTAAGGCAAGATAAATACTGTTTTATCTCAATCTATTCATTCTACTTGTTACTCATCAACCATGATTTAATTAGATCTTACTAGTTGTGTTGTACTTTTGTTGATTTGAATGTGATCTGATATGTTTAGTGAGTTCTTGATGAAGATCCGATGCTAGAATTCATGCTTGTATGCATTAGCTTGTGTTGTTTGATTAATGAGTTCAGATGCATAGAAAAAGGGGAACTTCTGCGTTAGTTTGTTTACTTGGTGTACTGATCTTAGACCTACATGGCGGCATAGTGATGTCATTGCCTATGTAATAGATTTCTGTGGTTGATCTTGCGTATCAATTCATCAGTTGATGCCGAATGAAGGGCTCATCTCAATGCCGCATAGAGTGCTTGGGTTATGAGCTCTCAGCTTCTAATTATCGTTGTAACACCATAAAAAATTATTTTCATACAATCTAATGGAACTTCTTAGTGTTTTCAGTACTTGGCTACCAACAAGTAACTATCTATTATGATGGCTGTAGGTCCCTTAGAACTAGATTATATCCACAAAAATGATCTGAGTTGAAAAGATGAAAAGATAATGGTTGGGTTTATTAGCTTTGGTCTTTGGGACCCCACAAATTGATAATGGTGCTTATGGAGTAGATCATTCACATACATGCCACTATATGTGTCCATCAAGCGGGTTTTACTTAAAAACTATGAATGATGTAGATACTGATACTGTATTACACCTTGTATATGCATGCTCGCACAACACATGAAAAACATCTTAGTGTTATCATAGCATAAAATAAAGATCAGGTGGATCTTCTTACTTATAGTGTTTCTTTATTCAAAATTGAGCATAAGATAAAAGGTTTGACTATTCCAAATTCAATGTGTGATCATGTCATGTGTACCAATGTGCTAATTTTTAATTGTAAATTGGTTTAGATAATGTGTGCTTTTACATCCATGCAGTAAAATATATGTAAATTTAAAGTCTATAAAACCAAAGATCTAGTGTTTGATGTTTTTTCCTGTTTCATTACATCTTTATTGAATAGCAGATGACTGTATGATGATAAAATTCAGTCACTAGTGTAAGTTTTATAATGGTAAACCATAAACGATGTTCAAAGAATGTTTTTATGTCACCATGGGAGCTTCGTGTCATTCTTTAATGTTTTTCTGCATGACTTGATAACTTGGGAATGACCGACATTTAAATGTAAAATCAGTTATTTTTTGAAGGATACATATGAAGTGAGAAACGGGAATAAGCTTTTCATTATTCAGATGGATTTCTGAGCATAAAGTATCTCTCCCTTCAGTATGTAAACTGTTCATATGATTAAAAGTCGTAAGTATTAGTACATTTGGTTGTATTTGCACTCTAATGGACTTGAGTGATTGATAAGCCACTTATCATATTTACTATGTTATCACAACCTGCAAAAGCATGTATCTTGTGCTTGAGTTTAGAAATTACTAGATATGTGATCTTGCTATTGATGTATAAATATGTCTGTTTATGTGTTAGGGCGATGTGCTGAGGGTAAAAGTAAACAAACTGGCTTCTACAAAAACGCAACTTCCTTATTCTTATTATTCAGTCCCTTATTGTCGCCCGAATAAAATAGTAGACAGTGCTGAGAATCTTGGGGAAGTTCTTCGTGGTGATCGCATAGAAAATTCTCCCTATGAGGTAAACTACAGTTCTTTAATATTTTTTATTCTTTCCATTGATTATGTTCCTTGTTATGCTATGTATTCCTAACAGAAAAAATGCACTGCAGTTTCAAATGCGAGTGCCACAGATGTGCAACGTTGTATGCCGCATCGTACTAAACGAGAAAACAGCCAAAGAATTTAAGGAGAAGATAGATGACGAATATAGAGTCAACATGTGAGGCGCCTTACATCCAAAATTTGAATTGAGATATTATATACTGTGGTACTGCCAGCTCTTCATGTCATTAATTTTCATACATTTTTCTACAGGATATTGGACAATCTACCCTTGGTTGTTCCTGTGACAAGGATGGAAAAGGATTCCCCTGTAATATATCAGCATGGATTTTTTGTCGGACGCAAAGTACAGTATGCAGGAGTAAGCAACAAAACAAACTTAAGTAACTTGATCAAATCTTACTAATCTGTCAGTTCTTCACCAGTTTTTTCTATTTTATTTTCCCTACCCAGACGAAGGAAGAAAAGTATTTTATCAACAATCATTTGACATTCATAGTCAAATTCCACAAGGACATTCAAACAGACTCTGCAAGGATTGTAGGATTTGAAGTCAATGCGTACAGGTAACAACATTTAAGAGGTTAATAAGTTTGATTCATCATTTTGGTGTTAGATTATGAGGGTTGAAATGTATAATTGTTTTGTTGAATCTAGTGTCAAACATAAGTATGATGGTCAGTGGACTGAGAAGACCCGTCTAACAACATGTGATGCCCATGCAAAACGGATGGTTACTAATTCCGATCCTCCACAAGAGGTTGAAGATAAGAAGGAAATAATCTTCACTTATGATGTTGATTTCCAGGTAAGTCTTAGGTTAAAGATATCACATCCTTACCGGTGTTGCTACTATCATCAATTCTGATCGATATTGTATGCTTTTTTTTTTTTAAATCTCAGGAGAGTGATATCAAATGGGCATCCAGATGGGACACTTATCTTCTAATGGCAGATGATCAAGTTCACTGGTTTTCAATTGTCAACTCGCTTATGATTGTTCTTTTCCTATCTGGTATGGTGGCCATGATCATGTTAAGGACACTTTACCGTGATATCTCAAAGTACAACCAATTAGAAACACAAGAAGAGGCCCAAGAAGAAACAGGATGGAAGCTGGTTCACGGCGATGTATTCCGCCCTCCACCTAACTCGGATTTGCTTTGTGTTTATGTTGGAACTGGTGTTCAGTTCTTCGGCATGATATTAATTGCCATGATTTTCGCTGTACTAGGATTTCTCTCCCCTTCTAACCGAGGTGGACTCATGACAGCCCTCCTTCTACTCTGGGTTCTCATGGGCATCTTCGGTGGATACGCATCCGCTCGTCTCTATAAGACATTCAAAGGAACCGAATGGAAAACAATCACCCTTAAGACTGCTTTCATGTTCCCAGGAATCGCCTTTGGCATCTTCTTTGTCCTGAATGCTCTAATTTGGGGCGAGAAATCCTCTGGAGCGGTGCCATTCGGTACAATGTTTGCTTTGGTGTTCTTATGGTTCGGCATATCGGTTCCACTTGTTTTTGTTGGAAGTTATATCGGGTTTAAGAAGCCAGCAATTGAAGATCCAGTGAAAACCAATAAGATCCCGAGACAAATACCAGAACAAGCTTGGTATATGAGCTCAGCTTTCTCTATCCTGATTGGCGGTATACTTCCATTCGGTGCTGTCTTTATCGAGCTCTTTTTCATACTAACTTCAATCTGGTTACAGCAGTTCTACTACATATTTGGTTTCCTTTTCATCGTGTTCATCATTCTAATCGTAACCTGTGCCGAGATCACAATCGTGTTATGCTACTTCCAGCTCTGTAGCGAGGACTACCTTTGGTGGTGGAGATCATATCTAACATCAGGTTCATCAGCTTTATACCTCTTCTTATACACGATTTTCTACTTCTTCACGAAGCTTAACATCACGAAACCTGTTTCTGGTATATTGTACTTTGGGTATATGTTGATAGCGTCATATGCTTTCTTCGTGTTGACTGGTACAATCGGTTTCTATGCATGCTTCTGGTTCACGAGGCTCATTTACTCATCGGTGAAGATTGATTGATTAATGAAAGGGAGGGATATGACTATTAATTAATATATGTAGCTTTTGGATGTTCTATAGGGAATTAGGCTACTATCTTATTGATGATGATGTTTAGTTATACAAAATGGGCTATTTTTGGTACTTGGATTTTGGTTTTGGTTTTGGTTTTTTCTTCCTTTTTCACATGCCCCCCTCCTGCATAATTTGTATGTAGAGATTTGAGAGGATTCTCAATTAAGGGATCTTTTCATCCTTGTTTATTCATGATTTGTATCAGAATTCTCAAGTCTTTGCTGTTTTGTTTTTCTTTGTGAAGTGATTGTCTTTCTTGAACATGTTTTGATCAATTGATTGACAACTATTGGTGATCACTGTCACCCACCGACACCAGTTCTGTTGTGCTGCCACCGCTACCGATCAAAGCTGCCATCTTTGCAAGGTTAGATACCTGGCAAAGTAAGCGACTCGCATTAGCTGGCTAGAGAGGAGGTGGTGGTGGCGGCTGCAGCGATTGTGGCGGATCGTGGGAGGTTAGGAATTGGTACAATTTGTCATTTGGAGTTGGGGCGTAATCGAGCCAAGTTGAATCGAGTATCACCAAGCTCGAGCTCGAAACTCGACTCAAGCTCGAATGCTCGATCAAGTTTTAGTTTTGAAACTCGAGCTCAGCTCGACTCGGCTCGATTAAATTCGGGATAAAGGAAATCGAATATAAATACAAAACATTTAATCTGATTTTATCCCAACAAGTAAGAAGGGTAAAAATATAAGAATGTAATTTTAGGTTTAAGATTATATAGTTTGATTGATTTATATAAAAGTGATAAAAATATAATATTATAAAGTTGAAGGGTTTAAATGTAAACTTGTAAACTTAAACTCGATTAGCCTTGCGAGCTTATCGAGCAGACTATTTTAATACTCAAGCTCGAGCATAGCTCGGGTCGATTTCAAATTTTCTACGGGTCAATCCGAGTAGCTCACGAGTTGTCTCGATCGTTTACACCCCTAATTTGGAGTCCCTTGTGAAAGAAGGGTAGCAAGCAGATTGTTACCAAGGTTGTTTTGTTTTCAACTGAAAATATGAATTGTTCACCTAACTCAGATTATGAGAGTTTGATAGCTTTTGATTTAATTTAATTTAATTTTTTTTAGTTTCCGAGGCTTTTAAAAGATATAAAGGTTTAAAAGAGAAGCTTTAAGTAATTTTTAAAAATAGTTTTGATGTATATAATTACAAAATACCTTTAATAAATTATATTTTCATTTTTTTATTCTTTTTTAATCTATTTTATTTGGGATAGGATTTGTACATTACATTTTTTTCATACACAACAATTTCACATAAATGGATTATTTTATCTTTAACATCATTTTTATCAATTTTAAATTTTTCTATTATAGTAAGGAAAAAATAGTCTATTTATATTAAATTATTGTGGATGAATAAAAAGTATTGTGTACAAATCACATCCCATTTGATTTTGTACATTTTATATATTCTAGACATATTGATACACATAAAAGCTATGATTACAATTAATTTTTCAACCAAACTTAATTTTTTTAAAACAAACTAAATTGTTATAAACCAAAATAGGAATCTGGAAACTTTGTTTTTATTTCTTAAGTATTTATGCTTTTGATAAAGTAAACGCAAATTAAATAATTTATATTAGCAGTTGGATAAAAATATTAAAGATGACAAGTCAGTGCTGATTCATGCCCAACAGAAACGGATTCAAGAATTGGTACAAGACAATAGAGTAATACCCAAACAACGCCAACACAAAACCCTCATAATCTCCAAATTTATTAGGTTTTCTAATTAAGTTATTAAATATATTATGACATCCTTGTGACTATTGGGACTTGTTGAACAAGTTTTCGTCACGTTTACGGTTGAAAAATTCAAATGGTTATCTTGGTCGGGTTACACCAACAAATGGATATTTATAATTTAAAATAAAACATATAATCTTAATATAATAAACAAACTATCAGATAATGAATAAAATATAATTTATTAAGAAATATAAGTTAACAAGTTACTTCTAACTGTTGCTTTCTGTGATTTTTCATTTTCTTGAATCGATCAATAACAACTTCAAAAGTCTTATTTCGTTCTCTTTGATTGCGTGATAATCTAAAATTCATAGTCTATCAAAAGAATTCCAAGAAAGATCGCTCATGTTAATTGTAATTGGGGTTGAAGGAATTGAATGATTCGAAGGTTCTGATTGCATTTATGGACTGTTGGTAGGCTTGACAAAAAAATCCGACACCGACAGGAAACCCAAAACACGACCCCGACTTGATAGGAGATTCCCTGAACCCGAGTTGAATGGGAAAGGGGATGGGAAACACTTTAATCCCCGATACTGACCCTGACCCTGCTCTCCCTTAGCAGCGGGAAAGGAGTCTATCTATCTGCCTAGCTTTGGTAGATTTTCCAGTCCTGTTCAATATCATAGTATAAATTATTATGTTTATATAATTTTATAATGTAAACTAACCACTATAGTTTAAATATGTGTGTGTGTATTATTGTTAAATTATCTTATTTATTTTATTCTATACGTTCTGTAAGTTATTTATATGCATATTTTTTATTTTGGTTGTATTATAAACTATTAGTTATCAACGTATATAACTAAAAATGTTGAGATAATTTGTTCTAAAGTTTATATACATGTATATATACTTTTTAAAACTATAATTTGTAGTATAAATTCAATAATTTGTTAGAATGTTAAAAAACCCAATACCCGACAGGAATCCCCGAAACCCAATGGGGCCGGGGATGAAGACGAGAAGTCAATACTCAACAGGGATGGAGCGGAGACAGGAAATGAAATCTCCGGTCATACCCGCCCCATTGTCATGTCTATTCACGCGCTACCCATGTCATTCCCTTAGGTCCGTCCCTAATGTAATATTTATTACTGTGATCAGATTACAATATAAAATAATAAAAGTAATAAAAACAGCACATATATATCTCTTTATGTTGTATACAATCATACAAGATATGAAGTTTATAGTAGAAGAATTACATAATTTACCTTCTCCTTGTTAGCCTAACCAATAGTTGACATTTATTATTTTAAAAGTGTTATCTTTTAATATAAACTATTTAGAAATAAAACAGATTAGTTATATATGTATCGGATATTAAAAAGACAAGTTTATAAAAGACAATATATTTTATAAAATAACAATGTCATATTAAATTTTATTAAAAAAAAATCATTTCTTTTATTATTTTTAAAAAGAAACCCAAAGGAAAGCATATGCTAATAGGTAGTGTCAAGTGTCAACCACAATCCTTGTTTTCATCGAGACTCCATCCCCTATATATACACCCAACCCCCCATCCATTTCAAATGGCAGCATCATCATCAGCAGCCATTAGAGTTGCAGCCTGCTCTTCAAGTGCTTCAATTCCTTCATCTTTTTCCTTTTTTACCAACTTTAGATCCAAATCTTATCTGGGTATCATTCCATTCTCTGCGAACCTTTTTTTGTTTTCTTCTTCTCCAAGAAACAGACGCATGGCTCATCTTGTTTCCAAGGCCACTCTTGGCCTCACTCATCCTGCCCAAATCGATCACCCAAAGGTCTGATTTTTATCCTAATCTTGATTCATATCAAATGGGTTTTGTTAATTTTACATCATCCATCCATTGATTGATTGCTCATCTTAGTATCTTACCCATTAACCTAGCTGTGAAATTAGTTGATTTTTTGAATCGTATACTAGTTTTGCTGATTAGAATACTTGCATTCTACTTAGCTAGAAGTAAAAGGTGTTCTATTTTGTATTTGTGGCTAATTCTCAAGAAAGTTATCTTGAATTGAATCATACTTGATTAGATTAGTTCCAAAGTAATTCAGTTTTCGAATCAAAGATTCAAACGTAGGTCTTTCTGAATTCAATATCAATATAACTTTTCTCAGCTTGTGATCTTTGTTCTGTACATATATGAACTAGTTCTTTGTCATTTTGAAGTTAAAATCAAATTGGCTTTGTTTTGGAGGAGGGTGGTATCTGAATTTGATTGGATCTTGTTTCTATTATTGTGCCTAAAATCCAGACAGTAGTAATGGATGTTCAGGTGGTTTCTTGAACAAATATTTTTTTACTTGTATTGACTTGAATTCTGTAAATCGCTTAAATTGTTTCTTGGTATATGTGTGCTCCCTTACAGCAGCATACAGATCTTTGTAGTTGGCCATATGAACCAAATTTTTGTTTTTCTTTATGTATCGTTGGTTGAGTCTCCCGATATTTAATCACATGATCTTGTTTTATGATAAAGATTAATCTGGAATCAAACCGAAATTCACACAAGAACAGCTTGTGGAATTCAATCAACAACCAGAGAGCAACTCTCATGGCTTTCTATTTCATACAATTGATCAAATGATGTGTTTCTTACATCACAAGGTAACTTATACCATATTAACACAAGAGTATAAGTTCATAAGCATAAGGTACTTACCTTACAAAAGACAATGGAAAACTAAAAGAGTATTTAAATAATTCTGGCCAAAACGATCCGTATCATTTTATGAGATCCAATCTGTTTGAACATGTACTTATTTAGTTATATATGGAAGCACAAGCATCATTGAGAGCTCTTTGATTGTCCCAATTTATACTTGTAAGTATAATTTGCTATGTTATTCTCTAAAATAAATTTTGGTTTTTATTTGGGTAACCATGGAAATCCCACCTGAGTAAAGAACATACCCCATGCCTCATAGAATATGTTTATGAAATAACAATAGATATCGCTAGATTTCATTAAAGAAAGGGTTGTGTATGTTTTCTGTTTAAATCTGCTTACAAGTGTTTGCGTATGAAGTTGTAAATGTTTTTATTAAGAAGTAAGAACTAAATCTTTCTTCTTTCGTTTTTGAAATATGAAATACGAAAGATCTCTTTTGTTGCAAAAGAGACCGATTTGGTAGAATGGAAAGGGGATATCCTCGCAGTTGGTGTCACTGAGCAAGACATGGCAAAAGACGACAACTCAAAATTCCAAAACCTGATCCTTAAGAAGCTAGATTCTCAATCAGGTGGATTGTTGTCTGAAGTATCTACTGAGGAAGATTTTACTGGAAAGGCAGGACAATCAACTGTTGTTAGGCTTGCGGGTCTTGGATCAAAACGCGTCAGCTTGATTGGGCTTGGAAAGGTTCCAACAGGTTCATCTACTGCTGCTTATCGTGGACTTGGTGAGTCTGTTGCATCGGCTGCAAAGGCTTCTCGAGCGAACAATGTTGCCATTGCGCTTGCGTCTTCAGAAGGCTTAACTCCCGAATCGAAGCTCGCCACTGCTTCAGCAATAGCAAAAGGTTAGTCTTACTGCCTTCAATAATTATGTTTGGCAAACAAAATTGCGGGTCTGCAGGTCTGGTGGGCAATACAACATTTCAAACATGTACTTTTCTATACTAGTCAAAATAAGTATGTGACAGATAGGGTTGCATTGATTCATCGACACAATATCTGTCTTTTATTCATATATTTTATAAATGTATAAATACTATCTAAAGCAATAATATAAAATTTTCAAAATAAAGATGTAGGATTAGGGATTATTTGAATATGCTTTGGCCGAATTTCGTCTGGTTTTCACTATTAGCTAATATTTTCTAATACCTTTTTCCACTTGTTGGAGATAAAATGTAACCCAAAATCCTCCATTTTTAGGTAAATGGGTTGAATTGCCACTTCTGTTAGTAATGTTCTAGCATTAGGGATTATAAGCATAAACTTTTAATGTTGAATTTCGTTAAAGTTTGCTTTGGATTATGATAGGCACATTGCTTGGAACTTACGAAGATAACAGATTCAAATCCGAGTCTAAGAAGCCTGCTCTCAAGTCTGTTGACCTTTTTGGTCTTGGAGCTGGACCTGAGCTAGAAAAGAAACTAAAGTACACAGAAGACGTTTGTGCAGGCGTAATTCTCGGAAAGGAGCTGGTAAACGCACCTGCTAATGTGCTCACTCCTGGTTAGCCATCCTTTTCTTCCTGTCGTTTCGTTTATCTACCCCTTTTTTTTTATTTTCATAATTCGATTAATCTGTGTTTATTCAACTCATACTATCTTTGTTTATGTTTATGCCTCAGAGGTACTAGCAGAAGAGGCCGAAAAGATTGCTGCAACATATAGCGACGTTTTTACAGCAAAGATCTTTGATACGGAGCAATGCAAAGAATTGAAAATGGGTTCGTATCTTGGAGTGGCGGCTGCGTCTACGAATCCTCCAAAATTTATTCATTTATGTTATAAACCTCCAAGTGGATCCATTAAAACAAAACTGGCTTTGGTGGGAAAGGGGTTGACTTTTGACAGGTAATCATCTTGTACAATTTTTGTATATATGTGAATTTTTTATTAATTACACAGTTATGTACGTCGTTTTATATTTGCAGCGGTGGCTACAACATTAAGACAGGACCTGGTTGTTCGATAGAGCTCATGAAATATGATATGGGCGGGTCAGCAGCGGTTTTAGGTGCTGCAAAAGCCCTTGGTCAAATTAAACCGGCCGGAGTAGAGGTGAGATGACATGATATTCTTTGCTTCGACTCATTTATTTAAACTTCTACTTCTACCGTCAACATCTAATATGTGATTTGGCTTATGATTTTGCAATCGCCTATCACAGGTTCATTTTATCGTGGCGGCTTGTGAAAACATGATAAGTGGAACTGGTATGAGGCCAGGAGACATTTTGACAGCCTCAAACGGTAAAACAATCGAGGTACATCTTGGATGACGGAGCTTTCATTTTGTTTCAATACGAGTAGCAAGAAAGATTATAGGACGAATAAGGACATCCTTTAAAAAAGATGAATTTTTGAAGGGTCCATCTTGTATATACAATGGATGAATTTTATAGATTTTTTGACTTGAAGATTTGAATAACTCGATTACTGATTTCGGTTATTTTATAGGTAAATAACACAGATGCTGAAGGCAGACTTACGCTTGCTGATGCTTTAGTGTATGCCTGTAATCAAGGCGTAGACAAGGTAAAGTTTGTTCTTCAGCAACTTTTATATTTTGTGGGTCTTATTTATAAAGATAGGACCCACAAAATCTAGCGAAAAACGAAGGAAAATGGTAAAGCAAATGGAATCTTTTAGTTCCTTTGTTAACATCACTTCCATACGTACATATGACCTAAAATCATGGTACATGTTTGATATTTTCTTCAGATAGTTGACTTGGCAACTTTGACCGGAGCTTGTGTAGTTGCTCTTGGGCCCTCAATTGCAGGTATAAAATGCTTGATGTATTCGATTTAGTAACAAAAAGGGTTAATGACATGCAATAGACATGTACTTTCTTTGTTTGGCATTTTTGTAACTTGAAACATAATTTAATCGAGCAAAAAAGTTTTTTGGGTCAATTTCGAAACACAATCTGTTTCAAGTTAGAGTATATGACATATTTGTTATACTTTAATGCTTATAAACCCTTAGTTAATGTTTAATTACAACTAAACTTATCTAACTGCAATATGAAATTGGTGTTTGGAACTCATAGATTGCCATAAATGCCTTTTTATTGTATTCAACTAGTTTTTAGATTACATACGTACCTATCGAAATAAAGAAAGTACAATGACTAAATGAGTACAAAAAAAGTAAATAACATAGTTGGAAACACTGCTAATAATAATGGTAAAGCCAAAACTCAAATGAGCGTTAACGTTTTATCTAAAATAAAACAGGCATCTTCACGCCCAATGACGAATTATGTAAAGAGGTGGTTGCAGCCTCAGAAGTCACCGGAGAAAAACTTTGGAGGTTGCCAATGGAGGAAAGTTACTGGGAATCAATGAAATCTGGGGTAGCTGACATGGTTAATACTGGTGGTCGTCAGGGTGGTTCTATTACTGCAGCTCTTTTCTTGAAACAGGTATCTTTTTTACTCTTATTGTCTTTCTCATGAAAATTGCATTGTTTACGTATGTTCCATCAAAATTGCATCTTTATGCTCTATGCATTTGCTTATTAATATAGGGGATGTTTGGATTGGCCTTTTTGAGGGGTATTATCAGATCTTTTGTGCATTGAAAATGCAGAAAAAAGTTGTTTGGTAACAAAATTCACTTTTGTTCAAGTTATGTCTTTTTGTGTCCAAAACACATTTTTATAAAAGTAATAATTGGAGCTTTTTTTTGGCAGCACTTTTTAAAAACTTGCAACAATTTCATCTTTGGAATGTTAAAGTTACATTTTTTCCATTGACCATTGTGATCATCAGGAAAGATGCATTGATCATGGTTTTGAACTTTGAAGAATTCCATGTTTTCTAAGAGGAAAATTGCACATAAAGATACTGGACTTTTGATCAATTTATAAACAGGGTAATATTATGGGTTAATTGCGTCGAAAGGTAACCTAATATCACATTTTTTTCAATTTGGGTAACATACTAATTTTTTCTATTTAAGGCAAAATACTTTTCAAATCAAGTCGATCAAGTAACCATATCGGATTGAAAGGTAAGAATTACTGACGTGACAATTTCTTTGTCCGATCAACATTTTTTTTAACGGAAATGACTGTTGAATTGTTATATGATGTGCAATTTAAAATGACTTTTTGATAATACATTGCTATTTCAGCAAATTTGAAAATAATTAAGCAATACTAAAATATAAAAAAACTGATGACGAGATAAAAAAACTGTCATGACAATTATTTTACCTTTTAATCCGATAATGTTACATTGATTAAATTGATTTGGAAGGTATGTTACATTGCCTGTTTTCAGTGATATGTTATCACCAAATATGACCTGATGATACCTCTTTTCTTTTTACCATTTTCTGAAAATTTAGAAGTATGTCACCTTTTATAGTGAGTTTGTGACCATATGTACCCGAAATATAAGTTGGCCTAAAGTATGTTGCCTTTCTTTGCAATTTTCCTTTTCAAGGCATTTTGAGATTTTGAGTAGCAGGGAAATCATAATGTCCATTTTTTATCATCATAAAGAATCTGATTATATATTTATAATTTTATATGTTAGATTGGGAAGATTTTCCCTATTTTTCCCCTCTGGTGGATATTAACTAGATTTTGCCCACTCTTAGATGTCCTATGATAATCGCAACTTATACGCTAAAATTACGTTTTTTCATATATGATCATCATACTATGTCATGTATGAAAATTTGCAACTTTTTATGCTGAATTTAAAGTTTTGCCCCATTGTGGATCATCACAAACAACTGATCATACTAATTACCACAAGGGTATAATTGACATTTGGTTCAGATAACTTTTTAACATGTTTCACTTGCATAGAAGAGAACATAAACCAGTATTATATAGACATGTTGCCGAAAAACCTGATGAAAGTGTGGTGCATTGCAGTTTGTTGACGAGAAAGTACAATGGTTGCATATCGACATTGCAGGTCCAGTTTGGAATGACAAGAAAAAATCCGCCACGGGATTTGCCATCCCAACTTTGGTGGAATGGGTAGTGTCCAACTCTTCGTCTTAAAGCGATTATGAGTATGTCCCGATGTGGCGCATGCGGGTCAACATATACAAAGTTTGATGCTTTGACCCGCATGTTTCGGTACAAGGGAAGGGAGAATCAAATACTGAATGTGATCTTTGGGTAGTATGAATAAGAAGGAATTTTCAGAAAGAAAAAGGAGTGGAAAAAACTTCTGAAAATTGGAAGTGGATTTTGTTGCATTTTGTGTTCTTCTTGTTTATTGGTTTACATACTTGCATGAAAATCCAAATAAATTTCAGTTTTTAAAAGGGGTATTAAAACGTTGGAGTTTGACCATTTTGTGATTAAAACTCTCAATCATTTTACATTGCACAAAAAAGCTCAAACTGACTAAAACTTATCAAGATAAGATTTTTTTTTCAAAAAAGAAGACCTACAACCTGATCAACTGATTGCAATATGCTAACCAACCATTCGATTCAGAAAAACCTTCTTTATAGCGAACTCATTTATATGCGTTTATTATTCAAATCCATATTTTTTTATTGATTTCTTTGTTCAAATCTGTATTCTTTTGTTGGAATTACTTTTTTGATGAAATTCCGGTGGACATTGATGACTTGTCGACGATGGCGTACGATTTTCAATTTGTTACAACCAGTAATATCATAATTCATGAGATTTTGCTGGTTAGGGGTTTTTTGTGTGGTGAAAAATGGTTAGTGGATACATACCTCCTTAAAAAGGTTGCTATTGGTATCACTTTTACAGTTTTACTTGTTGCATACATCCCTTGTTAATATCATGGGTGTAAATAATATAATATTAGTTATTATTATTTTATTTAATTTCTTTATACTATTGATTATTTAATAATAATAATATTTTTATTAAATGCATAAATATTAATTTCTTTTTTTATACAAGTCTTCGAACACGAGTACACGACATTTTTGTTATATGAATCGTTGGACTTCTATTAAGGTTTGCCAACTTTGTTGAAGTTTGATATGAATTTCTTAACTCGTTTGCTATCTTTTTGCCATTTTAATTCTATTAAAACATGTAAATCGTCAAGTTTGATATGAATTTCTGATTATGTAGTTCATATGATTTGCCATAGAACATCTACAAATGCATAATTTCATATAATTGGTGGTTATTTAACATTCCCTTTTGGGTTGAAACTAGGCAAAGACGGGGATGGACCATTTTCATTCTACACTTGTACAAAGTATCTATCTATATTATTAAAAGAGTAAATATACTCAATTATGATGAAGCCACATGTCATCACCATATATCGACACGTGACATTTATAGGTTTTAAAAATAATAAAGAAATTTAAATTATATCTATCCAAATCTAATATAATCTACTTTTGAATTCAAATCAAATCAAATAAAATCTAATACTCTATAAACTTATTAATTATAATATAATATAATATAAGTTTTAAAAAAATATAAGAAAATAATTACTATTCATATATATTTAGAAATATATAAAATTAATATGTCATAATAAATAATAATATCATTTTTATATATTTTGTTTAAAAATAACAATATTTATACATTTATCTTTTAATTCATTATATTTTATATATATTAAAAATACACGCGTAATACGCGGGTAATAAACTAGTATATAAAAAAAACCATATTCCTCCTAATGGTCAAAAAAATTATTTGGAAGGATAGATATTTCTCAAGTAACAAGCTGTGCTAGAAGGATAGATACATTCAAATGATTTGCCACCAAACATCATTCATATAAGCTTATAAATTGCCAATTAATTTCTGATTGTTTTGTTCTAAATCAAGAACATTGCCAGTAACAAGGAGCAATCCAATGAGATCTATGAATAAACATCACGTATCAAAAACAAATCTGATATTTATGAAATTTATAGAGCGAAAGAGATAGACCTGAATTTATGAGATATATGAATCAACACCACATACAAAAAAAAAATTGGATTTATAAACTTCACAGAGAATCCAGATGTGAAAAAAAAGAGAGTTGTTCGAACTGGACATAAAAGAAGAGAGGGAGGAGATGATATACCTACGGAGTTGTACGAACGTGAGAAAGAGAGAAATTTTCAATCTGGAGGGAGTCACCGCCGCAGCCGCCGCCGGAGGAGAAGTCGTACCAGTAGCACTCGCAGGGGGAGAACTCGATCTGGAGAGAATCACTGCCGCAGCCAGAAAGTTGTTCGATCTGGAGAGAGTCACCGCCACAGGAGGAGAAATCACCACCGCATGAGGAGAACTCGCCGCTGGTGGAAGTCATACTAGCAGAAGTCGTCGACAGAAGAAAAAAATCGCCCTAGGGTTTTTGCCAGAAGGTATGAGACTGAATGAGAAAGTATCAAGTGGTTGTGGGGACTGAAGTCTCTGTTATTTTAGTCATTCCTCCAGAGACTTGAAATTTCTAATTCTCCCTATTTCTTTAGAAGTGGGAGGGAAATAGAAAAAAAAATTGTGTTATTAACCATTTAATGATTTCTTGTACCTAAACAAACAAGAGAAATTACTAAATAGGAAATAACACAATTCATTTTCTCTATTTCATTTCTCTCCCACTTCTAAAGAAATGGGAAGAATTAAAAATTTCAAGTCTATGGAGAAATGACTAAAAAACGTAGACTTCAGCCCCCAAACCACCTGATACTCTCTCATTCAGTCTCACACCTTCTAGCGAAAAAACCCTAAGGTGATTTTTTTGTCGTCAACAACTTCTGTTGGTATGATTTCTCCTGCGACAGCGACTTCTCCTCCTGCGGCGTCGATTTCTCCTCCTACGTCGGTCACTGCCTCAAGATCCAACAAATCTCCAGCAGAGGCGGTGAATCCCTCTAGATCGACTTCTCCTCTAGCGGCTGCTGCTAGTACGACTTCTCATCCTCCTGTGGCGGTGACTCCCTCCTGATCGAACGACTCTCTCTTTCTCACGTTTGTACAACTCCGAAGGCATATCGTTTCCTCTATTTGTCTCTTTTATGTTTAGTTTGAACAACTCTTTTTTTCTCATGTTCGGAGAATCTGATTTATAAACTTCACAGAGAATCCGGACGTGAAAAAAAGGAGTTTTTTTAACTGAACATAAAAGAAGAGAGGGAGGAGATGATATACCTTCGGAGTTGTACGAACGTGAGAAAGAGAGAATTTTTCAATCTGGAGGGAGTCACCGCCGCTGCCGCCGCCGGAGGAGAAGTCGTACCAGTAGCACTCGCAGGAGGAGAACTCGATCTAGAGAGAATCACCGCCGCTGCCAGAGAGTTGTTCGATCTGGAGAGAGTCACCGCCATAGGAGGAGAAATTGTCACCGCATGAGGAGAACTCGCCGTTGGTGGGGAAGTCGTACCAGCAGAAGTCGTCGACAGAAAGAAAAAAAAATCGCCCTGGGGTTTTTTGCTAGAAGGTATGAGACTGAATGAGAGAGTATCAATTGGTTAGGGGGGACTGAAGTCTCTGTTATTTTAGTCATTTCTCTAGTGACTTGAAAATTCTAATCCTCCCCGTTTCGTTAGAAGTGGGAGGGAAATGAGGATAGAGAAAAAAAAATTGTGTTATTTCCTAATTAGTGATTTCTTGTACCTAAACAAACAAGAAAAATCACTAAATATGAAATAACGCAATTCTTTTTCTTTATTTTCATTTCTCTCTCACTTTTAAAGAAATTGGGAGAATTAAAAATTTCATGTCTATGGAGAAATGACTGAAAAAACGAAGACTTCAGCCCCCCAAACCACATGATGCTCTCTCATTCAGTCTCACACCTTCTAGCGAAAAACCCTAGGGCGATTTTTTGCCGTCAACGAATTCTGTAGGTACGATTTCTCCTCCGATAGCGACTTCTCCTCCTGCGGTGTCGATTTCTCCTCCTACGGCGGTCAATCCCTCAAGATCCAACAACTCTCTAGCAGAGACGGTGACTCCCTCCAGATTAACTTCTCCCCCAGCGGTTGTTGCTAGTACGACTTCTCCTCCTCCTGCGGCAGCGATGACTCCTCCAGATCGAACAACTCTCTTTTTCTCACGTTCGTACAACTCTGATGGTATATCGTCTCCTCCCTCTGTCTCTTTTATGTTCAGTTTGAACAACTCTCTTTTTCTTACGTTCGGAGAATCTGATTTATAAACTTCACAGAGAATCCGAACGTGAAAAAAAGAGAGTTGTTCAAACTTAACATAAAATAGACAAAGGGAGGAGATGATATACCTTCGGAGTAGTAAACGTGAGAAAGAGAGTGTTCTTCGATCTGGAGGGAGTCACCGCCACAGCCGTTGCCACCGGAAAAGGAAAAGTCGTACCAGTAGCACCTGCAGGAGGAGAATTTGATCCGGAGAGAGTCATCGCCGCCGCCGAAGAGTTTTTCGATCTGGAGTCACCGCCACAGGATGAGAAGTTGCCACTGCATTAGGAGAAGTCGTCGTTGGAGGGAAAGTCGTACTATTTTCCAAAAACGCCCATTTATCACATAGGATAAACTAGAATTGCTTAAAGGGATATTTGTGCAAAAAACCCTCAAGTTGGGCCATTTATGAGATTTAAACCCTCATCCATTTTTCATTGCACATAAAACCCCAAGTTGGTAAAATCTTACATTAATGAGATATTACCGGTTATAACCGGTAGGGATGAGCATGGGACGGTTCGGTTCGATTTTTTCCTGATACCGAACCCAAACTGAAATTTTCGGTTTTTGAAATGGAGGATTGTTCGGTTTTCCGGTTTGGATTATCGTTATACACCCGTGGATTTTCTGATTTTTGGTTTTTTGAAAACGGTTTGGTTTTTGGGTTTAAACTCGAAAAATCTGAGACAAATTCTAATACTTACATTTACCAAGGTAAATGTACTATTTATAAGCTGTTTCCAACCCCCTGTTCACAAGAACAGTGTCATCCCCTTTTCTTGTATTCTTTAACCTAATCATCGCAGCCCCCATGGCTTCTTTCTATCATTTTTGCTCTGCAAACCCAACCACCTGTGGTGGCGGCGCTGCGCCAATCAGCGGCGGTCGAGTGTTGGGAGGTGTGTGTGAACGCCGAGAGACATATGTGAGGCTGAGCGGTGGTGACGGCGACGTGTTGTGGCGGTTGCGGCGCTAGGGTTTGGGCCGCAGTCGCAGTCGCCGGTCGAGAGATTGAGGAAGAGCGAGCGAGCGAGAGGGAGCTGAGTAGGAGGTCAGGTTGTTGTTTCTGGTATTTACCGGTGAGCGGCGGCGGCGGACGCCGGCCGAGGAAAAACAGAGGAGATTCTTAACCTAATCATCACAACCCCCTTATGCTACTTTCTTTAATTTTTGCTCTGCAAACCCAACCACAAAGAAGCCAAATTCATCTGCAAAATTCATCTGATTTCTTCTCCATCCTTAAATTAATACTTTGCAGTAATAGTTTTCAGAGGAAGATTTACACCAACATTTGCAACATAGAGAAGCTTCTGTGTCATCATCAAAAATGTGAATGGCTTGTCAAAAAATATTAAACATCTTACTCTGAGTTTTGGATTTATAGATGTAGAGTTTCTACAAGCTGATATTTTTTTGTGAAGAAAAACTTTTACGAAACATGATCTATTTTATTAAAAGAGTAAATAGATTACACTAGTCGTTTAACTAGAGCGCCAATTGGCGTAACCGTCTTTCGACACGTGTAATCTATACTTTTTATGTTAAAATTATTAAATAATTAAATTAAATTATTTTAGAGAATTTTCGTAATTTTCTAGGGATTTTGTTGCAAGATTTATCTTTTTACTGATTAATATTAATAACCTGTGTCATTTTATAAATTTATAGAGATTATACTGAATCCGTCATATCCGTTGCAAAATTGAGTTCGTCTTATCTGTTCTTATTCCCATGTGGTTAAAATCCACGTTGTATCTATCTTTTGTTCATCTTATTTGTTATAGTTTTTGTATACGTTTACATATTCAAATTAATAAAATCAATCCGTGTAGTACACGGGTCGGTAAACTAGTATATATATATATATATATATATATATATATATATATATATATATATATATATATATATATATATATATATATATATATTCAAATCTATGCATTTTTTCTTAGCATTCTGGTGCTAAAGATGTTAAATCGGAAATAAATTGTTTTATATATGTGATATGTATGGTTTGCAATGAAGAGAAGTTGGTCTGCAACATTGAGTCTATCTACAAGTTCACTGAGCTGCATGTATCTATGTATAAATGTAATTGTGACAATTTAAATCGTAACATCAATTTTGTCAGATTTAATCCTTTAATTTATCAACCCTTTCCAAGAAAATATATAATTATATTTTGTGAAGGTTTAAGCTTACTAACTTGATTAAGAATGCAAGTCTATGATTTTTGACTTTCGATATTTTATTTTGTATGTTCCAGGCTGAAGGGTACCTTATATTTTCGGTTCCTCAAGTAATATTTTCATCGGTAGCTTTTTATCCCATCTTTTTTATTTGCAATTGTTGTTGTTTTAGTGGTTAGTTTTCCCCAGCAATACAACTATAACGTATAGTGGTTGGTAGAAATTTTAAATCTTTACAAGGAATAAAGAACGAGACTTCTATGATTGAGATTTGAGAAATAAAGATTTGACTTGAGAAAAAATACAAGTGTAGAATTATCTAAAGCAGAAAACAACTATAAATTTGTGTTTCCGTGTTGGTACAATACGTTTTTCTTTAAATGCGCCACAAAAACTTTGGTTTAATTTCAGATGTTTTTTTGGTACATTAGTGTGAGATTTTGATTTAATTTTTATTTTTGATTTTGCACCACTGAAACCTATCATATGTTTTTTTTTTTTTTTGTAATGGTTGATTCTTACATGATTATTTCTTTGTTTAAAGATTTTGGCATTGAAAATATGTCGATCAATAACTTTATTATGTCTTGGTATTTCAAGATTTTGGGCTATCACGAGGAACACAGAAGTTTGATCTCATTGCAACATATGATTTAACTAAACAATTTTTTAATTAAATTTTTTTTATGATTATCTGAAAACATGTTGTCATTCAAACAATAGCATAACATTAACTGTAATTCATCTAAAAACGACGTGAAATAAAAAACCAGATTGTTATCTCTACATGTCCTTTGAAGAAGACTTGTCACTTAACAACTTGGTACTAAATGAAAACATATTTACCATCATCGTTTTGCATGATGCACTATTATACTTACAGAGTTGCATGCATTAAATTTATGGAGTTCCTTTATTCCTTTTCAGGAGAGCAATGTGATAGCAACAAAAACTATTAGACACTAAAATTACTTACTTCCGTCGCAACGCACGGGTCCTTTTCCTCGTTTTTACTAAAATTGAGTTTTTCTTTACTAAACTTATGATTTTTCTTACTAAATTTAAACACTATTTGATAAATCATTAAAAACTAAATGCTTACGTTTTGATCTTTAACCAGCTTGTGTTTTACTTTGACTCTTTGATTTCTTAAAATTAAATATTAGTTATTAATTTAGTTAGTTTGATACTTTTAATTATTAAACTTACGACTTAAACTTTGAATTAATATTTTAGTAAGTTTATCATGTAGAAATATAATAAGAATGTTTATATTTTAGTAATTCCTTAATTTTGATTAATTAGTTATTAAATTAATTATATTAGAATTGGATAAATTTGATGTGTTTTAAAATTTTAAAATAAATTTTATAAATGAAATGACTAAATGAGAAAGATAGGAACATGTGACAAATCAAAAGATAGCATAGCATGACAAGTAACATGTGACTAAATTATTTTTATTCCATGCAAATTCGCAATTTCTTTCCTCTTTTGTTTATCATTTTCTTGAACCCAATTGTCCGTCCAACCTTAACCATTGCATAACAAAAGGTTCATTTCAATGTACAACTTTTACTGCAAAAGATACAAGTCAATACAACATGTAACAAAAAGAAAACCGTACGAGAAAACCGTCTTCTTCGCTAGCTCGAATGCTCGATGACGATTGATCATACTGGTTCGATGTCTTTAAGAAGTCCAACCACTTGCTGCATACTTGGCCGCTTCGCCGGAAGATCCGCCGTGCATAGATACCCGATCTTCAACCCTTCCACCATTTGAGCTTCGTCCCCCGTGGCTCGAATCTTTGGATCTACGGCTCGTGATCCGTGGTTCATCCTTACGAGCCCTCTAACCCAACTAACCAAATCCGGTGCTTTCGAGTTATTATCGTCTGGATACTCGTCGCCAACGGGCTTTTTCCCCGTGATTAGCTCAAGAAGAATCACTCCAAATCCGTACACGTCGGATTTTGGAGTGACAACACCATCTGGCGGTGCGTATCCAGGGGACCCGCGAACGGTGTCGTCATCAACACCGTTCGCGAAGATTTTAGCGAGTCCGAAGTCGGATAATCTTGGTTCGAGATTGTAGTCAAGATACACACTACTTGCTTTAATGTCTCGATGAATGATTGGAGGCGAGCATCCGTGATGGAGAAACGCCAATGCACGAGCGGTGCCTAGCGCGATCTTGTGTCTAAACCGCCATGTGATCAATAGTGCTTCGGACCCGACATTTTGAATCCCGTTTTCATCACCTTCTTCCCACGTATCGGTACTCCAATCCTCCGTCACGTGAACTCCTAGAGGAAGATCGTAGAGCAGATTATGCAAGTTCCCGTTCTCCATATAATCGTAAATCGCAATTCTTTGTTCACCCGCCAAGCAGTATCCCATTAAAGGAACAAGATTCGGGTGTTTTATCCGTCCAAGATACTCGAGCTCTCTTGCAGCCTCACGGTCAGTCATGGTGGAACCATGGACCAAGACCTTAATCGCAACGTGAACCCCGCCCGCTAAAAACCCCCGATACACAGGCCCAAATCGCCCTTCGGCTAAAAGGGTATCCCTATCAAAATTCGATGTAGCCGATAAAAGATCCGAGAAGGTGAAGTTCAACAATGGCTTCTCAAAGATCACTACAGGCACTAAAGATGCAACCTTTACATCTGCTACCCAAGTGGTCGAATCGGTTTTGAATGAAAACGGACCGGAAATCACATGTTCTTCGTTACAAGACTCTTGTTTAACATCCCACATTCGGGTTTTCTTTCGACAACCAAATGCACAAAGTAGCAAACCAACAAGCAAGCATACTAAAGTGATGGCTAAACCCAAAGCAAGCTTGAGTCCTCTATTTCTATGAGTTTTTCTCCTAAAAAGAGTCGGGTTTGCAGCGATCGGGCAACTATTTGTCGAACCAATGAATGCTGATTGAAGGGTTTCGAGCGAAAACTCAGAATTGCAAAGGGTTAAATTATTGTAAGAAAAGTTGAATCTTTCCATCCATGGAAGCTTTTGCAAAAGAGACAAAGGTATCTCTCCAGTTAAGTTATTGTTTGAAAGATCAAGATTTTGCAGGGTTTTAAAGCTCAAAAGTGGGACTTTACCAACAAGATGATTAGCCGAAAGATCGAGTGTTTTCAGACGATTTAACCTCGAAATTTCGTCGCCAATTCGACCGATTAAGTTGGTTTTCGATAAGTTAAGGTACTCTAAACTATGAAGTTCATCAACATGGATGAAACTTTGTTTGGAAAACCTGTTGTTGGCAAGATTAAGGTGTTTAAGATTATGGGCTTGGCTTAAATTACTGAAAATCATTCCACTAATTTGATCATCAGATAAATCAAGATGAATCAAATGAGACCAATCAAATGCAGAACTCAAATTTACCTGAGAAATATGACCTTGAAAATGATTACTACTCAAATCAACAACCTCCAGTGAACCCTGCAAGATTTCAACAACAGAACCCTTGAAAAGATTCTTCGAAATGTTCAAATAAGTTAAAGAAACCATCTTTTGAAAATCTGAACCCCTTCCTTTTATCAAATTCCCAGCAAGATTTAAGCTTTTTAGCTTAGGAAATGCAGTGTCAAAACCCTTAGGAACACTCCCATACAAACTGTTCCAAGAAAGGTCAATGGAAGTCAAAGAGTGGCAGTTTATGATCCCTGATGGAATTATCGAATCGAATCGATTTCGATTGAGATTAAGAACTTGTAAACTGGGAAGAGAGTTGAAGGAATCAGGGAGATTCCCAGAGAAATTGTTGTAAGAAAGGTCTAGTTTTTCAAGTGATCCAAAGTTACCAATGTTGGTTGGGAGATTATTGGAGAATTTGTTGTATGAAAGATTAAGGGTTTTGAGTGAAACCAAGCTCCAAAAATCAGATGGAAAATCAGTGATTTGATTACTGCTAAGATCAAGAAATTGAAGCTTTTTGAGTTTGCCAATGGTGTTATCAGGCATGCGTCCAATTAATCCTAAATTAGGGGCAACAAGACCAATGACATTTTCTTGTTTTGCATCACAAAACACAACTTGCCATGAACAAACAGATGAAGAAAGATTGTAAACATGATATGGGTTTGAAGAATTTAAACCCATTTTTTCAAAGAAATTAGAGATGAAGAACTCATCTGTGTTGGGTATAGACTGTTCTTGCTGTTGACCAAAGTTTGACTTCAAGAAAAGTGCTATAATCAAAAGGTAACCTAATAAAGCAAACCCCATTTTTGAAATCAGCCAAAAAAAGAAAGTGTAGAAAAACCCTTCAAGGGAAAGCAATTCTTTTTATCACTCTTTCAATCCCTTTTTTTTCACAGCTCATTAATGGTTATCACATTAACTCCACCACCCACCACCCACCACCCAACACCACCGCACTCTGCTAACTTGGTGGTGTTTTCAAGAAAATACCCTTCTGAAGATTCTGATAAAAGCAAAGACAAGAAAGAAAACAAGCAAATTTGGGGACTTTTTGTCTCTGTGTTACAAGCACAAGGGGATGTAAAAAGGCTCCAAATTTTGAAAGAAAAACAATGCTGCCATGTTGGGTTGGGAATGGGGAAAATGGCAGTAAAAAGGGTGGAGAGAGTGAGTGGGAGATTGTGGAGGCTAGAGGCAGTTCATAAATGTGTCAAGGGTTGGTGAAGTTATCAGAAAAAAAGCTATTGATGGTATTCAATGATGCCATTCTGTGTGTGTGTTTTGAGTGTGTTTTGCTGTGTGTGGTGGCAGACATCATTTTTACTCAAGTTGGATGTGTTTTTTATCATTAAATTTGAAAGTAATTATGGATTAAATTCAACTTTTTATAAAGTTGACATAAATATTGTCGTTGCTATCTTATTAGGGCAAGAGAGAAATCTTTTGTTTTGGACTAAAAAATTGTAATATTTCTTTCAATAATTTTGATTTAACATCTATTTGTTATCTTAGAATTATAGGATTTATTAAATAAGAATAAACCATTATAACTACAGCTATTAAAAAACGAACATTGTTATACGTATATCATCTCCCCTTAATTTTTATTAATCATACCTTCTTTCTCGCATGTATTTTGTTAATAAAACTAGATTATGACCCACGGACACGTGAGTAAATTAAATTAAGTTACTTAATTAATATTACAATAATTTTTTTCGGATAGACCCTACTTGTAAAATTATATTTTACAATGTTTGTTTTTATCATTTTGATATTTTTGTGGCACTAATTGTCACTAATTTTACGTCATGTGTCAATTTGATATTTTTGTGACACTAATTGTCACTAATACATATAGGACTTGAACATCATAAAATTTCCATGTCTATTATTGGCAAATTATATTATATGCACTTGAACACACTTTATGTGACTTTCAACCAGTTTCAATTGTAATTTAATTTTTTTATAATATACTTATTTGACCCATTGGAGACAAAAATATAACCCTAATAATCCATATATAGGAAATGAGTTGAATTTGGTAACTTCATATATAATTATGAGTTGAATTTGGTAACTTCTAAAAATTAATATATGGCATAGGTGTAATTATTTATTTTAGTTAAGGGTATAAGAGACATTTCATAAATAATTATGAGTTGCTATTAATCTGGACCATTGATTTATTTTCATCCAATGGTCCAAAAACTTCAAGTGGTTTTCTTATTATATATAGTATAGATAAGACCTACTGATTAAGATGGAGATTTATAATTAGCCAAAAAAGGGTTTAAAATTGACTTTAAAAAACAATAAATAGTACTTTTTATTATTCATTATCATCTTATATTATATAAACCTTAATATTAGTTATATATATTAGTAAATATATAATATAATAATAATATATTATATTACCCTCTCGTTCTTCTCACATTTTTCGATGTGGCTTTTTCGACCTTTTGCCTCCCCCGTTCCCCCCCCCCCTCTGTGTGTGTGTCTATTGTTCATTGACGTGGCTCTGAATCTCTTTCTGTTAGGGATGTAAACGGTTCCGGAACCGGACCGAACCGAACCGGAACCGATTTAACCGAAACCTAAAATTGAAGATTGTAAGAACCGATAACCGAACCAATAATTGTAACACGGTTCCGGTTCCGGTTCGGTTATGGTACAGGTATTTCGGGTATGGAACCGATTAGAACCAAAATTTGCAAAAAATATATATATACTTTTATATATATATATATATATATATATATATATATATATATATATATATATATATATATATATATATATTATAACAAGATATAAACAAAAAAACACGATTAACGTTTTATTATACTTTTGCAAATAAAAAATATTTTTGTTATGAATGTCAACGTGAAGTATGGATTTTCAACCTGAACAATTCCTAATGGATTTTCAAATCTTGATTGCTTTTGGTTAACGTTTTATCGAATATAAATCTTGATAAAATATCATTCTGAATTACTTCTTTAAATATAGTGATATATTCTTAATTATTGATTGTATTTTAAAAATTGTTTGTTTTTAGAACAAAGTGGATTTGATCGATGCAATTAATTCTTCCAAGTGTTAGGTATGGTGAGGATTGAGGAAGACAACCATCAAATAATATTTTGTTTTTCACAATTCCCATCATGGGTTTTTAAATTTTCTTGGTATCCATGTCATGGACTTTTCGAATTCTTGGTTCCATACCCGATATAACCGAAACCCGCAGAACCGTTAACCGAATAACCGATAACCGAAAATTAAAAATTATAAGAACCGATAACCGAACCGAATACCAAAAATCGGTTCCAATCGGTTCCGGTTCGGTTTCGGTTTCGGTTCGGTTTTCCGGTCATTCCCCACATCCCTACTTTCTGTATGTATGTTACTCTCTGTCTTTATCTCTCTTTGTTGCTATTTCTCTTGTTGGCACCTCTATCTCTCTTTATTATATTATTGCCTAACGTATTCTAAATCTTTCAAAACTAATTCCTATTAAACTCAAATGTTTTAATACATTTCAAAATCTCTAATAGTAATTAGCAAACCAAATGTCCCCATAAATCCTTAAAATTAGTCATCCTATAAAAACTTTTAATTTTGCTTATTATTAATAATAATAGAACTAAACTTTGAAAAGTATATAAATAAAACTTATTCAATTCCTACACAATTTTTTATAGATGATATTATTATTTTTTTGGTCTACTATGCTTAGCAACAAAATAAATAAAACTACTTCAATTTATATGTGCATAGTGTACATATTAGGGATGAGCATTTGGACTAAACCGGCCCAAACCGAAAAAAATCGAAATTAGGAAAATAAGAAAACAGAAAACCGGCCCTAATATTGCCTAACGTATTCTAAATTTTGGTCCGGTCCGATTTTTTGGTTCTTGGACCGGTTGGAACCGGTACGAGTTTTACAGATGTTTTAATGTTTGGTTTATCTTCCTTACTCAACTATTTCTCTTTGTGAAATTATTAAGTTCATCACATTTTCTTTGAACAAAATAAAATGTCAGACATACCTTACTTATATTAAGTTCTTTATATTATATTTCTATAAAAAAATATTTAAATCGTTAAAAAGACTTTTACTGTTTTACATGGTTATATATTTACGGAAGAGTTCAATAACTATTACATATACTTTTTATATAATTTAGAAATAATATTTAGAAAATTTGTTTCTTTATAAACTACAAAAAATAACAATATAACATAAACTTTAAAATTGATAACATAAAGTTTTAATTCCGGTTTGGGCCGGGTTAAAAACGAAACCGGTGGGCCAAACCCGAAAAATCAAAAATAGTGATTTTAAAGAAATCAAAACCGGACCAATTTTATTAATAACGGTTTGGTCCGTGCTGGTTTTTTTTTGTTCAAATGTTCATCCCTAGCACATATAAATACGGATAATTGCATATAATAATATACTTATTATTAATTTTTATTTCGTATAATAAACTATATATTACCCCATAAAAAGATGAGTGTAATTTTAAAACATTCTAAAAATGATAAATTTAATCACCTTTTTAATAGTATAAAAAAAACTACCAATAAAAATATCACTATAAAATGTAGGGTATATGATTGAGAAATTAAAATTTCGATGATAAAGATAACGTGAAATTTTAATTTAAAAAAAGTTATAGATTCAATTTTAATAAAAAAAGATATCGGTGACCAATTAATATGATAAAAATTGAATGTCATGATTACTTCTTGGTTAAAAAAATAATATTTTATGATCCTTTCTTGGGCTAAAAATAGAATTTCATGTCATTTTTCTCGACAAAATTTAAGTTAATGGCCTTTTCGGCCTAAAAAATTACATAATACATTTATTCTCAAAATTGGAATCTTATGTAACTTTTCTTGATCATTTACCCTAAAATGTATATATTGTTGTATTCTAAATATCACTAATAATATAAATTATCATATAAGAAAATTAAATAACATTACATTCTTAGAGGATGTTTGGTTTTGCGTTATGAACCAGATTATTAGCTTATTACGTTACAATAATGCAAATAATCAGTTTAAAGTGTTTGGATTGCATACCTTAGTAAGTGATTATTTGCGTTTAGAGTTGATTCTACCACACTTTTTCATAAGTTAAAAAATGTAGCTTATTTGCTTAATAAGTCATTATTTGATCATTTTACAAGTAAAAACTCAAATCCAAACACTTTAAAAACTTATTATTTGATAATTATGATAGCAAACATCAGAAACTAAACCAAACACTACATTTCCTGCAACACTTTTTTGTTACAGCTATTATCTGATTATTAGTTTCCAAAACACTACAACACTTTTTCAAACGCAAATCCAAACACCCTCTTAGGTGACAAACATAGTTACATAGACCATTATTTGAAACAAAATTCAGTTATTAGTATGTTACTTATTTATATAATTAGCAATAAAATAAGGGATTGTAATAGATGAATAAATTGTTTCAAGGATTGCTACGTTTCTTGCTACGTTTGTCGTTTTTCAAGGCCGGCCTCTTCGTTGTTGATCTTAGCTTTATGTTGATCAGATTCACCATCTCTAGTTTCGTGTATCCTGGTAACTTATTTTTAATTTATTTAGGTTCTCTTAATGATGTATAAAGGTTTTTTAGGGTGTTTTATAGTTTTTCATTCTTATTTGGGAAAATGAAATCAAATAGCTCTGAACTTTCGACTTTGTACACATTTATGAATTGAACTTTTTTTTGTGCACATTTGGTAGTCAAAGTTTCAAAATTGTTCTAATTTGGTAGTTGGCGTACCTGTTAACCGGTTGCTTCCTGTTTTGATGCCTACGTGGACAAATTTTTAATGACGTTGCTACCCGTTTTTATATTATACCTGGTTTTATCTATGTGGCTACCCGTTTTTTTTAAAATCACCCGGTTTTATTACCCGGTTATAAACCCGGTTCTTACAAGTTGGATCGATCGTATGAAAAACTGAACCGAGTTTATAACCGGGTGATTTTAAAAAACGGGTTGCCACATAGATAAAATCGGGTATAATATAAAAACGGGTAGCCACATCATTAAAAAATTGTCCACATAGGCATCGAAACCGGAAACAACCGGTTAACAGGTACGCCAACTACCAAATTGGAACAATTTTGAAACTTTGACTACCAAATGTGCACAAAAAAAAGTTCACTACATAAATGTGTACAAAGTCGAAAGTTCAGAACTATTTGATGTCATTTTCCCTTCTTATTTTTAATATAATCTTGTCTTTTAGAAACAATATGTGATGTTAAATAATAAAATTCTAAACATGTATTTTATTTGCTGGTGGAATAAAAATGAAATAAAATATTTGTGTTGAAAATTGAAATTATGACCCATTAAATCATGTAATCATGTGAAAAACACCAACACCATTTTCAAGTCACAACACCACCCACAGGCACATTGATCAAGGGGAGTTATTTATATACAACAACGTTTTGCCATACACAATAATTATATTTAAAATTACTATATTATTTTTACTACCTTTTTATTACTTAAAAGTTATTTTAAGAAAAGAATAGACACTGAGATTGTTGTGTATGAAAAAATCTTATCGTATACAAATCACCTCTCATTAATTAAAAGGTGTATATATCTTATATTTTATATTTCAGTATCAAAATTTTATTTCAAATTATGCAATTATGATTTTATGCCCTGTATTTGAAAATTTAATACCTTTTCCATATTGTTTTAACTATCTTAAAATGTATTTGGTGTATTTTGTTGTATTCTTTTTCTCCCGGTGGATGAATATGATATACTATATACTTTTCCAAAAAAATTTAAAAAAAAAACACTCAAATAACCGAGAAAAGTAACAATACATAATTTAGGGATAAAAATAAAACTTCATGTCATTTTTCTCCGCAAAAAATATAAGTTATTGTCCTTCTTCAACCTAAAAAGTTATATATTACATTTATCGTTAAATTTTAAATCTTGTGTTACTTTTCTTGGTCATGTGCCCTAAAATGTATATATTGTTGTATTCTAGATATCACTAATAACAAAAATTATCATATAAGGCCACAGAGAATGGATGTCATGGATGCTAAGCAAATCTGCAGCCACGTCAGCGCCACGTCAGCTTTGTCATCTTTTGTCATTTTGAGGGTGTGGATGTCATTCATTTTTTTTATTTTCATCTCAAACTTAAAATAAAAACATTGAAATAAAAAATAACATTAAATTAATGATATAAAAATTAAATATAACATTAAGAAATTAAAATATTCAACTTAAAAATAAAAACATTCAATATTTTCCAACGCTTTTTAAGAATATCGAACGCTCGTTCCACATCTTTTCTAACTCTTTCTTGAGCCACATTAAATTTTTTTCGTTTAGCATCAATTGGAACCAAAAATGATTTCACGAATGTGGCACAGTTAATCAGTCAATGTATATCCCATCAACAATTAAAATAAAAACATTGAAATAAATATTAACATTAAAGTAATAATATTAAATTAAATATAACATTTAAAAATTAAAATAAGAACATTAAATTTAAACATTAAAATAAAAAACAATAAAACGAAAACTAAATTACGCCAAGTATTGGTCCGAATATTCGTGTGAAATGCAATAAAGTGTTCGGTGTCAATTGGAGCCGAAAATGATTTTAATGTTTTTTTAATTTGAAATGATAGAAATGAAAAAAATTAAAGTATATTTTGGTTGTGTTAAGTTGAAAAAATAAAATAATATGTATGTACATATAAAGAGTATAAATATAAATAATTATGTGTGTGTGTGTGTGAAATGCTTGAAAGTGCTCGCCATCCAAATGCCGATGCTATGGTTATGCATGCCGGGGAGGGGACGGTGTGCTAAGGATGCCAAAGCCACACCCATTCTCTGTGTCCTAGGAAACACTTTTGAAGAAATTAATTTTTAGTTTATTGTATGGAAAGTGTTTATATTAGTGTAAAAATTATCTCTCAAGTGATGAATATCATATAATAGTATTGGAATAACTGTGCAGAAAACCTCCAACTTGACAGTTTTTTGTGATTAAAAACCCAAACCATTTTTCGTTGCATAGAAAATCCAGAATTAACTAATAATCAGCAAATCAAGGTTTTATCAATGGGTAACCGGTTAATGACTTTACGTGGACCGGTAAATTACATACGTGGAATAAATTTTAATTGTTGAAACTGGTTGTCAAGTATTACATATCATTTAAACCCCTGTGGATGATGTAATCCTGTTTAAAAATTACAAATAAAAATTATCAACGGGGGTTTAAATGATGTGTAGTACTTGGGAACCGGTTTCAACAATTAAATTTATTCAACATGGGTTATTTACCGGTCCACGTACAATTAATAACCGGTTTCAACCGGTAACCCATTGATAAAACCTTAAATTTACCGATTTTTAGTTAGTTCGGGGTTAACTATGCAACGAAAAATGGTTTGTGATTTTAATCACAAAAACTTGATAAGTTGATGGTTTTTTACGCAATTATCCCAATAGTATTTTATTTTTTAGATATTAACTTTTAACTCTTGCTTTCCATTAAAAATTATGTTTTTTTTCAATTCTATTTACTAAATTTAGTTTTTAAATAAAACCATTATCAATTATTTTATTACATCCACGCACAAATTCAGTTTTCTTTTTAAATATATTTAATTATTTTAAAAAAGAAAAAGAAAAAAAAATTCTTAAAAAAGACTGCATGGTTGGTTGGGAGGAACTTTGAATGCAGATATGTGATTGAAACGAGGTTAAGATTCTGTTCCGTGGGTATCATCCTCGATAAATTTTTAATTTTTAATATATATAAATAAATAAATAAATCATGTAAAACTAAAAGGATTTTAGATCCAAGATTTAAATTTTAAAACATCATTTATATTAAATGAAAAACATTGTTTTCAATCCTTGTATCAATATCATTTTTAGTTTTTTTTAACGACAAACTAACCTACTCTATTCCTAAACTATCTTTTTACCATAAATGGGGACTTCAGAACTTACTTTCACCACCTAAATCTCAACTTGTCTCCGACGAGAATCGAATCTGTGACCTCACACTTACATGTCACCCTTCATACCAAATGGGCTAAACCCCATTTTTAGTAATTTCAATTCTTTTATAAAACCTATTAAATTACTGATCTTTATACAAACACAAGTCAAGAAAATATACAACTAATCAATGTATAATATTTTATAAAAAATAAAAATGATTAAATATCATTTCAGGTTTTATGGATTGTGTAAATCATTCTTAAACGTGATTTAGAAACGTGATAATGATCGTGATAGTGATAGTGATAGTAATTAGTTTGATAACACACTTATGGAAGCTTGTTGATGAAGAAAGAGTATTATGGGAATTTATGTTGTGGTCTTGCTTATGATTGTGTCTCATGCTCATCACCAATCATACATTGCTATTGCTTATTGCTTTTGCTTCTCTCAAAAAGTTAAAAGGGTAACAATAGTCCCCAATAAATGAACAAAACATTTGTAAATTAATTTTAAGAAGGGAAGTGATTTGTACACAACAAGAATTTGTCATACACAACAATTTCATATGAAAAAACTATTTTATCCTTACTTTTAGGAGGTAAAGTATGATGATGATAAAAATGTTAGGGGCTGTTTGATTACATTTTCTATTAAGTGTTGTCTGGATTTAGAGAGTTGTCTGGATTAAGTAATGCTGACTAAAAAAATAATTGAATAGATAATTACTATTTGATTGTCTCGTTGACTAAACAGTCTGAATGAACTAAAATGAAAGATCAATATCAAAATAAACTTTTTTTGTGAAATTCTCATTTTTTAGTCTTGCAATAAGATCAATATCACTATGATAATGAAATATCAATATCAAAATAAAGACATAATAGATTACTAAACAATACTACTATATTTGAATTCAATCTCATTGAAACCGATAAGAACTAGAATATATCCAAGCATAAAATTTTCCCATCCCATCTTCCGTGTTTTTCCCCTCGTTTCTTTCACATTTTGTACTTCTTTTCATCCATTGTCGGCAATTCCATCCAAAACCTATACAATATATCTTCTTTTCTTCCTCCACCATCGGTTTAGTTAAGCGTTTTCAAAGTTGTTGTGCCTGGTAACTGCGGCAGCAGAGGCGCCAGAGAGAAGAGAGGACTGATCGATGATATAAATCACTTCTATTTTTATGTGTTTTTGTTGTGTTTTAGTGTGTTAAATGAAAGAAAGTTGGTACTGCTGATGTGAATTGTTTGTTGTAGGTGATTGGTAAGAAAAGTGGCAAAATGATAGCTTGGGGAGTCAAAAAACGTCTAGCGTCCAAGCCAGCGTCCTCGACGAGATTTCGGCGTCCTGGTCAGCGTCCGCGACGCTGGGGTAGACGCTGGTACACCAGTTCTGCAGGAAAGTGCTCGGCGTCCTAGACGCTAAAGAAACGCATAAAATGTGTGATTCCAGAAGATGAGCGTCCTCATAACGCCTGAGACGCGGTTACGGCGTCCTAGCCAGCGTCCTAGACGCTGGGGTCGACGCTGGTGCGTCAGTTTCTGCGGGAGCATTGCTTTTAAAAGGGGACGGTTACCAGAAAAAGGAGGGAAGTTTTTCCTCTCGTTTTTCTAAGGAGGGGGTCTCGTTTTCACTCAAAAAGGATCATTTTCACACACGGAGGATGGTTTTTGGAGGCGATCGAGAGGAGAAAACAACAAAATAGATCATTGATCAAGCATTCCAGCAGCCAACTTCTTGTGTTCTACGCACTGGTTTGGTAGTTTGTATGTATTTCATTATGTCATTTGTTGTTAGTGTGCAAGTCCAAATCATGTTGGGCTAAACACATTTTGGTGTTTGTTCTTAAGTTTGCATATTATGGCATGAATGAATATTATGTGATTTCAGTTTCCATTTGTGCTAAAAGGGGTTGTGGATCTTATTTGTGAATGAATGAATGAATGAATGGGTTGTTAAACAACGAGTGTTGTATATAACAGGGTATAGTGATATCATTAGTTGTGCCGGCTCATTAAAATGGGGAAGACAATTAATAGAGTTGCATACTTTGTCTTAAGAGCATTGGTTGTGGAACATGCATTCGAATGAATGGTCTTTATACAACGGATATTGTATATAATAGGGTATAGTGATATCATTAGTTGTGACGGCTCATTAAAATGGGGAAGACAATTAATAGAGTTGCATACGTTGTCTTAAGAATATTTGTTGTGAAAGCTAATTCGTTTATATGGAAACTGTCATTTGGATCACATTTGCATGAATGAACCTGAATGAGCAATAAGTGTATCTGGAACGGTTGATATCCATGTCATTGGTTGTGCCCACTCTTTATAGGGGAGGAAGACAATCAATAGAGTGGTATACGTTGTCTTCGGAGCATAAATTGTAAAGTCGTATTAATTCATGTAAATGGTGTCCGTAACATTCTGAATTGCCATAGTATGTATAACGAGAGAGCAATCATCTATTCTCCTTAAGTGAAACTTCCTTAATCCAATTCCTCCGTGTTAGAACGTAATAGTAGCAACTGATAGTAGATTATTAATTAAAAACAAATGATTACAAACTCAATCCAAACAGTCTCTGAAGCTAGTTTAGCAACCTGACTTTCCCTGTGGATTCGATCCCACTTACCCTATCTATATAGTGTGTGTTGAGTTATTTTTTGATGCTCATACGACTGGGTCCATCAAGGACGACGAGACCCACGGCGGCAGCAGAGGCTCCAGAGGAAGAGAGGACGACAAGTCCCATGGCGACAGCAGAGGCGCCGGAGAAAAAGACCCACGGCAATAGAAACAGGAGCAGGGCCAATGGAGGATATGGAGGGGTTAAGGACCGATTTTTCAGAGATGGAAGCAGGCTTGATGAGCGATGGAGGAGGAGAAACGCCAATCGGTCTAGGCTTTTTTTTTAAATTTTTGTTGGGAAAGACAAAAAAAGGGGTAGTGATGGAAAATAGATGGGCTGAATGGGGAACACATAAGGTCTCCTGACTTATTAAATGGGTTGACAAAATTTGATTCTTATTTAGTTAAGTCATCATCAAACATAGCTTATTTTAAATGGGCTGACCAATTTTTTTATTAAGTCCGATAAGTTGTAATCAAACAGGTAAAATAGTCATTTTATATGAAATTATTGTGTATATCAAAACTTTGTTGTGTACAAATCACTTCCCTTTTAAAAAGTGTTCAATTAATAATATGTTTGGTATGTCGATTGAAAATAATAAAAAAAAAAGTTTAATGGTCAAGTAGAAAGTTGTGTATTACACAAACTAAAAATAGCCTTGGGGCCGATGTGTTTCTTAATTTAGGTTTTATGTTGAGTTTAACAAATTGATTGGGAAGTTGTAGTATTTAAACGTTGTTTTACTAAGAAATTTGATTTGATAGAAACAAGCAAAAGTGTTGATTTATTATAAATTGGTTGTATATTGATTTAGGATGCTAATAAACACATTGGTGTTTGATTTGGTGCACTTAAACCATATTTGGAATCAATATAGTAATTAAAAGACATTGTTATATGTACACCCCTATCCTTAATTTAAACTAATCACATCTCGTACTGCATGATTTTTGTTAATGACATGAGACTCAATGATTAAAAGTTAATCTGCTCTCACAGTAAGAATGGTTGTGTGTGATTAGCAATTGAGATGGTGGATATAGAATTGCAGTAATTAAAGGAGTTAAAAAAAGAATGTTGTTAATTTTTAGAATGCCCAGTTTTTAGTTTTAGGTCCAGTATTGAATATAAATTTTAATCTATAATGAATATTAATTTTTAACAACATTAATTCTACGTTTGATAATTATCTTGATCAAAAATAAAATATTATATTCAAATTACAAGTACTATAAAAACTATTACTGGAATTAAAAGGATAAAAAGTTCATATATGAATAAAACATAAAAAACGGACGAAAATGATAAATAAACTTTACAAAAATCACTTGAAATTTCATTTGGACTTCTTTCAACGATCAAGTATAAAACTGTTAGCTATATACGACTATTTTATAAACTTAATTTTTTTCCATATCTAAAGTTTAGATGATGATTTAGCCATAACAAAATAATTTTCCTAAAAGCAAAAAAGTCGCAAAAAAAAAACCCTTTTTTAACTAATATGTTTATTAAATATTTCGATCGTCCTATTAACAAAATCCCATTAAATCCATAAACCAACATTTAAGCGTCATAACGTTAAGATGGGTCTAAATGGCTCCGCTCGCATTTTTATCAAGCTTTACAAGCCTTTTATATATATACATATTGCATCGAGAACTTTTTAAGGAATTTGAATACGAGCCTTATACATAAACATATCGAGTCGAGCTTTTATCGAGAAGTGCAAGCCTTTTGAGTATGAAACTGAGATTTTATGGAACTCAGAATCAAGTTATATACCAAAAAAAATTAACTCAAAAGTGACCTGTCGCTGTGGGCATTTGAGCCTTTTGAGCCTAACTCGGAGTATTGTTAGAGCCTAGCTCAAACCTACATTTTAAACCCTCATCGAGCTAGCGAGCTCGATCTAGGCTTGACTCGTTTGCAATCCTATGTTAAATTGCCCAAAAACCGAGTAACATTTCTAATCTCAGACCATTAAACTCCTCAGTTATGACACCCAATTTTAGATGTTTGTTACTGGAGGTAGATCATGAAACCAAACATAAGAGGATGAGGCTTCGTGCATCTATCACGATCCTACAAAGTTTACAACTCGTGTTTCCGGGCTTCCGAATCACAAAACATGTCTAGCAAAAAGCAAGTTATATGAACAGGGTCTGTCTAGATATCCCAGAAAAATGTTAGAAACATTTGATTCAAGATCCTCTTCTGAAACAAAATATAAAAACACACATTTCTGAGCATGTTCAACATCAATAACAAATCCTCAATTCAAATTTCAAAACCCTAATTTGAGACATCAAAACAAAAATAACTCCCCACACCTCAGGAACTCTTCCATTCCAGGCAAAATCTACAAATCGGAAAAGAATTTTTAAGAAAATACCTGGTAAATATGTCGGGCATTCTCAATTTTCGTCAACAAAATCTTGGCTCGATATCAGCATTCTCATATCCTGTAAGGTCTGTTACCAGATTGTGACTTCTTGAACTGCTTGTTTTTCCACATCACAGATGGTCTTTTCGACAAGTTTTGTTTTTCTGTATGCAACTTTAACCTCTCGTTTGCAATTTCTTGAAACGGGTTCTTTCCATCAAATTCGGTATTCGAGGTCCTTACTTTCTTCCTCTTGCCTTTGTCATATTCTTCATCCCTGTTGAATTATGAGTTAAAAAGAAACGTTTAAGGGTTATTGTCTGAAGATTAAAATGCATGATACGGTGACTTCGAGACTCACCATTCATCTCCAATGTAACCGATGCTAAGAACGGACGTGCTTTCTCTTATCTGAGATGGTGTTGACTCGTCTTCATCCCAACGAGGGACTGAAATCAAACAAAAACATGTGGTAGGAACACTCATTAAAGCTTTCAGCTTATATTTTAGTAGTCAACAAATATGAACACCATTATACAGGAAGCGTAAAAAGAATATTTACTCACTGTGTCTTTCTTCCATGCCTCTCATAAGCATATGAACCAATTCTTTTTGTTTAGACGCTCCACAGAAATCATCCAAATGATTTGCCCCTCTAATTTCTGATCGCTTACCTGTTGAGACACTGTTATCGTCGCTCGTTGCAAGCACAGCAACATCTTTATCAACCCTCTTTTTGAGTTCATTTTTAACGGGAGATTTGACCGTCTCTCGTGGTTCCACTTTCTCAGATGTAGATGGACCTTCACCAATCAAGTCTTCTTGAGCATAATTCTTGATCCGTCGGTTTCGCTTATGTTTCTTTTTCTTCCGCTGGTTTAATGATGTACCCATAAGAACCGTTCTGAATTTCATACTTATTACCTTATTACACTTCAGAAAGTTCTTTTGTTTTTTATGGGTTTTCCGGCCAAGAGCCTTCTTCTCCATAGAACTTTCCGTTTTTTGTAAGTCTGATATATCCACTGATGCAGTAACCCCCGCACTTTGAACACCATCGCCACCGTTGCCACTAGATAACTCACTCCCACCAAGAGCCTAAGAATTCCTCCAATTAGTTACAGAAAAAGCATAAAATTTCGTTAAAGTTCATATAAACTATGATAACTTTTACCTTGGCAGGATCACACTCAATAGTTTTGCCTGCACAGACTCCGAGAGTCGCAAGAGGCTTGCTACAGCTAACCATTGTAGCAGTTGGGATGCTAAAATCTCCATTTTTGTCCTTCGTGGAGATTTCTGAACAAGCGTCTGAGATGTTTTTCAGAAGTGAATCTTCTTTCTTCTGAGTTCGTTCTGATGCAATAATACTGAACCTGTTTCTCATGGTACAAACAGTAACCGAAGATGTATCACCATTTAATGATCCATTACTTAACATGGTGCTTGTTTGGGCCTCATTTGGTGCAACGGGACTGAACCCACTTCTCTCGGTACCAACAGTAGCCAAAGACTTTTGAGCATTTAATGATCCATTACTCATACCGGTATTCATTTGAACCTCTTTCGGTGCACCGGGGCCATTAATGGCACCATTCACCGCAATCTTATCTTTCTGATGAATGACTTCTTTCGGTGCACCAGGGCCATTAATGGCACCATTCACCGCAATCTTATCTTTCTGATAAAAGACTTCTTTCGGTGCACCGGGGCCGTTAATGGCACCATTCACCGCAATCTTATCTTTCTGATGAATGACTTCTTTCGGTGCACCAGGGCCATTAGTGGCACCATTCGCCGCAATCTTATCTTTCTGATGAACGAAATCTGCAGTCTTCTTTGATGGAAAACTCTTTCTATCTCGAAAATAAAATAGCATGTAAGCTTTCTGCTCAAAAACCTTCTTCTCGCTAACTTGGAAAACCTGTCAAAGATTATAAAAAAATATAGATTTTCAATTTACAAGGTTTTTTTATCGTCTCTATGTTTTGCAAGTGAGTAAGTCAAGTCCGCATCCTACCCGATTATCGTCAAGTGAGTACCACATGCCACTAGACGTCCGAACAAAACAGTAGTAATGACCAGAATGTGTACTCCAGCCAGCATGAACCAAAACACCATAAAGTGTGTACTTCAAATCCCCATCCTGCATCGTTGTATATGCAAATCTTAATAAGAATCATGAATGTTGTGATGCACGATCTTTCACATGGTAAGGTTACTCCAAGCGGGATTTGAGTAACTTACATATGGACCCGTCACAAAAGGTTTCAAGTCCAAAGTAGAACCAAATTGGATTTTCTTGTCGATCTTTTGGCCAGACATATGGGAACCAAAGCGTTTCAGGTGAACGGTGAGAACATTGGGGGCCTTAAAAATTGTAAGCTGTTTGAGTGCCTTGACCTTTTGCTTGCACTGCTGGCACTGGTATTGCTTAGCCCCTCCGTCTAACTGTTCTTTAGCGGTGAAATTTGCAAACGCCTTGTTCAAAGTGTCAGCCTTCAAGATTTCGAGACTTAAATCTAAGAACGGATCGAACTTGTTCGAGCAATAGCTACACTGCATGCATTTCACCTGAAAAATCAACCATATATCCTAATGTGAGCAAATCCTACTATAATTTTCGACACTCGAAGATTGAAGTCAGAAAACAGGAGTTACCTGACTACGGAGGCGACCACCAAATATTTTGTGGACCAAACTTCGATCATAAGCACTTTGAGATTCACTGGGAACTCCATTAGGTAAGCAACACTTGTGCATCGATTCCAATAAATTTACCATGTACTCGTGAGCATCCTCCTGCCTTGAATTTCGAAAGGTTCTAGATATGCCTAGCAATGTGATTAAGGAAGTTCAAATCTGATATACGACACACTTGCAACTTCAAGAACAAAGTTTATATACCATGTTGACACTTCAATCCAATGAACTTATTTACATCAAGCCTGGGTTCAATTAAAAAAAATACTGGCAGAATAAGTAAAATGAAATGAAAATGAATTCTCCGATTGTAGGATACATCGTAAATTAGAAACAAGATCCTTAGGTGCCAATGATCTCCCTGACGATTGTAGTGCACGACTGACATGTTTCTGAATAGCACATAAAGCACAAAATCCGGCTTTCCGACCTTCATAAAGTAAAAGGAGAGCAATCTTTAAACTAGAAGGATCCATGCATTTATGATTTATATACACATGCTTGGGAGAATGTATTTATTGACGAAAAGTAAAGGTGAAATACTCACAAGTAACTTGATGTTTTCCGCTCTGTAAATATGCAGCTAAAGGCTCGGTATATGTTAAACATTGCAGTACTGAATTAAGAAAGCAAGTATTCCCAAGATTCTCCAAACCGGCACCCTGTTGATTTTCACAACATAAGCGGACAAGAGCGAGCAAATAACACATGAATATTTCCAAGAAACATGTTTCGTATCACTTTAGGGTTGACAACAAAGGTACATACCGGTCAAATGTAAACGCGAAATGAAACCATTGCAGAACTGATAGAATATAAAAACTTTGGTGTATGAATCATGACAATCAGCTTTCATTTATTAATTGTGATGCATCGTATTTCAACTGTTATTATTTGCAACTATTGATTTGTAACATTCATATAATTGAGGTCATCAAAATAAGAACAATTTTTTCTGGCCACCAGTAATATAAAAGGGAAAAAATTATAAACTCAAAGATGGAAACAAGAAGAAAGAATCCTATGGACCAGATAAAACTCATTGCACAAATATGTAGAAAATAAATGAGAATTACAAAAATATCAAGATTCAAGGGTTAAAAACGTTCATTTGGAAGAAAAAACAAAAAAGAACCAAGCACGTCTAAGATTCTCAGTAAAACCTAGAATTTCAGAATTGCTAAAGATAGATTATAACCCAGAAATCTTCGGTACTCCTAGAAGTGGCAACTTACAAAACTAATTGTCAGAATAGATCATGACACAGATATAGTAGAAATTAAGAAAACTACTTCAAAATTTAAGCTTGGTCATTGAAAAACTTATGTACTTCACAAAAACCTCATATTTTCAAAGATAAGAAAATCACTGATACTCCTAGAACTTTATACTGGCAATTTGGAAACATCTCTAGTTCCAATATTCCATTATTTCCAGTTACTGGTGGAATAACAAGTGAAAGCTCCACTGAAACAAAAAGTAATGAACAACTAAAAATAAAAGGAGCCTTCAACGCTCCGTCCACATTGCAATTAAAAGTAAAAATGCTTAATTTCTTTCACCAACAAATGACCTACATCTATCCTAAAACAACAGGCTTGCTTGGTGCTTTCCAACCTTTTTCACAATCCGATTTTCAAATGCTAACCAAAGATGTCAAGGTTCCATTATCTTCGGTCGTCTACAAGTCTGCGGAAAAAAAAGGCAGGGGTCTAGTCTTATGGGTCCATTTACTCGATGAGGGAAGACCAAAGTTAGAAAACTTTTCTTGAAAGAATGTCTGATCTAAATTGTAGAGTTTCCTTGCATTGAAAAGATCAGACGAAATAACATGTCTTCCTGATCATACCAATAGACATTGACAATTGTATTTATTAGCACAATAATTTGACTTTATAGAATGTTAATTTATATAGAGTGTAGGTAGACTAATGGAACCTAAGTTATGAAATGTACTATGATCATTTTTTCACTATGTTTAAACCCAAAATATTGCTAAATTATTATAAACAAGAAACACTAAATTTGAAAAAAATAATTGAAATTATTGGAACTCGGCAACATGAACTAAATGAAGTAACTTCTTACAATTCTCCTGAAAGTAATCCCGAAACTGAGCTCCGGATCCAACCCGTTTTCTAACTCCGACGCGTCTCTTTTCTTACCCGAAGACCCACTTTCCAAGCCGACGCTCTGCTGATTTCCATTAGTGTTTTGCGAGCTGCTCGTGGTCGTCGGATTGAGCGTTTCAAGCCGAAAACTCCCATCGCCGCCTCCACTAGAGAATCCAGTGAACGGCTTTCTGGCCAGGTGAAACTCAATCCTTCTAAACGGAGATTTATCCGCTGGAGCTAAAGATTCCGTCGATTCGCCAGTTGGGTTTTCACGATCAATGGGGGTTTGAGTGACGATGATAGTTTTATCAATCAAGCTTAAAGTTTCAGCCATGATAATGATAGACTGAATGAATTCAAACAGTGGAGATGTTTGTGGTTCTGTGAAACATAAATGGATCGTCTGATTTGGGATTTGTGGGTTAAGCGAAGGAAAAGGAGCAGAAGGAGGGGTTGTGGCGTGGGAGATTGAAGAGGAAGAACTGTGAAGCGGAACCGAGTCTATTAAACCCTACTTTGTGCCGCGTGTGTGTGAATTCACACGTGTAGTTCCTCACACGGTTTCTAGGGTTTGATACCTTGATTAGAAGTCAACAAACGGTGCAAAACTCATGGTGTTAAAATTAGGGACCAAAATCGTGTAACATTTGGGAATTAAGTCCTAATAGTGTAATATTACAAACTTAAAGACCAAAATCATAATTTTGACCAAACTGCACGGACTAAATGTTAATTTTGTTTTAATAAATGTTTTTAAAGAAAGTAATAAAAAAAAGGAAAAGAAATGGTCCATACGACGGTTTGGTTGGTTTGGCTTCCTAAAATAATTTGACTCGTTTGGTTTGTAAAAATGTAAAACTGAGAATGCCAGTTTGATCGAGATTTTACATTCAAACCGACCATGTCGAACCATGCATATGTCTACGATTTCAAAAAGCAAATCTATCTTTGAGTTTATTTATAAACGGGAACCAATTGTCTACCCGATTCATATTAATTCCGACTAGAAGTCCCAACACTAAGGTGACGTTTGATTCGTGGAGTGAAATTCGATGAAAATGAAATTCAAAAGGTGTTTAGATTTGCGTTTGAAAAAGTATCGTAGCGTTTTGGAAACTAATAATCAGAAAATAGTTGTAACCAAAAGTGTTGCCGAAAATGTAGTGTTTGGTTTAGCTTCTTTTATTTGCTATCATAATTATCAAATAATCAGTTTTTAAAATGTTTGATTTGCGTTTTAATTTGTAAAATGACCAAATAATCACTTATTAAACAAATAAGCTACATTTATTAACTTATGAAAAAAGGGGTAAGATTAACATTAAACGCAAATAATCACTTATTAACGTATGCAATCCAAACACTTTAAACCAAATATTTGCGTTATTGTAACGTAATTAGCTAATAATCTCGTTCATAACACAAAACCAAACACCCTCTTAGTTTGCTTAGAATTTTTTTATAACCAAAAGGTAAGGGTTAAATTTTATGTATTTTCCATCAAATTTCATTGTTCATAGAAATTTGACATTTCTTCCAACTCATACATGAATTAGATTTCAACCTACACCCTGACGAATACTAAAAAATATCTTATACATTCACTATCAATCATATTAATAACTAAAATTTGAATTCAAATTCCTTTAATTTTCTTTCAGTGAACCAAACGTTTGGCCATCTCGTCGATTTCAATTAAGCTATCTCCCAATCTGAAAATTCTGCTTTTAAGATGGTTGGTTTATTTTGAGACCCAAAAGGAATTGAAAATTCTTTAGAATCAAAAGCATCAAGTTCCTTGCAATTCTACGACCCGAGTCCTAATAAAAAAATTGCGTAATGAAATGAAAATTATATAATATATTTCACTTTTTTCCAAATATTTATGTAACATCCTAATTTCAGGATAGGTACATAGAATTGTTTTATTGGGTTGACTTAAATATTAACATCGAGTTGGACGAATTATTGAGTTATACATGGAACCGTCACGCGACGATGTTTTGAGTTAACCGAGTTATGAGATTAAGTTTATATAAAAGATGATAATCTTAGTAATTGTTGATTTTGGGACCCGGTAATATAAACTTGTGTTTATGCTTACAGGATCAGATATTGGGTGTCAGTCCGAGTTATAACCAAAACTTATATATAGTTTAGCTATGTGCTAGCTTGCTTCATTATTTCCATTGCAAATCTGAGAACCAAAGGGTTTGTGTGTGATGCTTAGGATTTGTGTATAGAGTTATTGAGTTATGATTGTGATATCAGGTTATTATATTGTGATTCCAGGGTTACGTGTTGATGGAGTTGGGATACGGGCAGGGAACCGAGACTTGAAGAGTGAGCTTTCAAGATCAAATGAGTGTGCATGTTTTTCTGAGATACTCGTACGATTATTTATTTATACTTGCATGATCTTTTACCGAACTTTCTTTATTAGACTATTACGAGCTTTCTTACGAGTTTTATAACTGAGTTCTTATCATGCGTGTTTTATTGAGAACTGAGTTTTATAATATGAGATTTGGGACACATGAGCTACTGAGTTATTAAATCGTGCGACTGAGCAGGGGTCGAGTCGCTACTGATTCCCTTTTGAGTTCATGACAACTGCTTTATGCGGTCTAGGGATTTGGGTACGTGGATTCGTCCACACGGGTTGAGTACCTATTCCGAGCTACCTTGTGGGATCTCATATACATGTTCAGTAGAGAACGCTAAACACTTTACTATGAGTTTACTATTTTTACTGAGTTTTCATGATCGTACTATTAACACTTGCATTTTCACCAGCTTCAACTGGTCATGTGTTTTAAATGTATGTATCTCAGGCGACCAGAGTGCTAGTAGGCCTTAGGGGTGAGCAAAAACCGAACCGGAAAACCAAAAAACCGAAAAACCAAAAAAACCGAAACCGAAAAAACCTGAGTAAATGGTTTGGTTTCGGATTCCCTCTCAAAACCGAACCGAAAAACCGAACCGAACCGGTTTTAAAATTAATTTAATTTTTATAAATATTATATATATATTTATTGAGTTATTTCTAGTTTCACTCATATTTAATGTTACGTTCTACTCCTATATTAAAGGAAACATTTTTCAATTATATATATAATTGATATTTTATGATGTTAAAATGCTAATTAATTGACATTATTAATAGTTATGCTTATTTTAATTATATGTGAAGTAGATAATGCTAATTAAATAGTATAAACATTATTATTATATTTTACATGATGAAATTACTTAAATCAATTCAAAACCTAAGTTAGTAAATTTAATAAATTAGACTATAAAACAACTAAATTAATATTTAATATCCAATTTTATCAATTCGAAGTATCAAACTAACACATAAGTCGATTAAAAATTCAAACATAAACAATTATTTTTTAGTGATTTATCAAATAGTGCTTAACTTTAGTAAAAAAGTGTCTAAGATTTTTCGGGTTTCAACCCAAAAACCAAACCGTTTTCGAAAAACAAAAAAACCCACGGGTGTAAACCGAAAAACCGAAAACCCGAAACCGGAAAAAACCGAAACCGAACGGTTTCTCCATTTCAAAAACCGGAATTTTCGGTTTGGGTTCGGTTTCGGTCAAAAACCGAACCGAACCGCCCCATGCTCACCCCTAGTAGGCCTGTTGGACCCAAGTAGCTACCTTTCCTAGAGATAGTTATATATTAGGGATTATATATGTGTATCAGATATTGTGTAAGTTAACCAGAGATTTCCGTAACTTATAATGTAATAAAGTTTTAAATTATCGGGGTTTCCACGTGTTTGCATTGAGAACAGTTAGGGATCATTATAATATATTTTTGTTGATGTGTTATTTACATAGCATTGAGAAGCGGATCGAAGGTGTTACAATTTATATCTAATAACATTACTTCATTAAAAAAATCTAATTTTTAATTAATGGATTGTCTCGGTTGGTGTATGTAATAAACAGTAGTGTAAATAATAATGAATACATACCAACAAACAATTTCCAGATATTAATTCATTACTTATTATCGATAAGAATTGGCTTGTGATTTATACACTACACATTTTTAATATACATAACAATTTTAACTAAAATAATTATTTTTATCATTAATCATTTTTTTATTATGTTTGTTTTGTACCTTTAAAAGTAATGGTAAATTTATTATTTTAGATAAAATGGCAAAAATGTATCATTTACATGTCACCTCATGGTATTAGCGGTGATGGTGGATGAACAGTTTCCGGTTCAACCGGTCTGTCGATTTGGTTTTCAAAAGCAACACATCAAATCAACATGCATATTGTTAAAATATTGATGGAGAAGACTGTCAGATTTCAACATTTATCATACCAATTATTATTTTTCTTAAACCATCAAATGTAAATAAAAACATATAACTCAAAAACTGAAAATTGAAAAATGATTAGTTTTCGTTTACTAAACTCAGCCTTACATATTTTAAGACTTTAAAATTCAGCTTTCAAGCTGCTTCCGCCGTCCCGAAAGTCCCTTTAGAGGTTCCTTGAATCTTCCTTAATGATTCAAGGCCTCGTTTTACAGGTTTACAGACTTCGATCCTCAAAGCCTATACTTCAAAAAACACTAGGATGCAGCAGACATGTGATTGATGCATCGCTAAAACGAGGTAAAGGGTTGTTTTTTTACTACAGCGAATCGGTTTTGCGACCAAACTCCAATAGTAACATTGTACCGATTGTTTGATGGTTACTACTAGGTCCATCAACAAATGGGCATGGGTCACTGTAATAACTTGATTTGTGTTGCATATGAGCTCGAAGATCTACTAGTCGTGAAAAGAGAGTTTCGCCAGTTTACTCGACTAATTCCAATCAACTAATCAAAATTTCGATGAATGCAAAATACGATCTACTCTTCATACTTGTTTTTTGTTGAAGATGAAGCAACAAAAAACTTCATTCAGAGAAATAGTATAACTTGTAAAAATAGGGATATATATATATATATATATATATATATATATATATATATATATATATATATATATATATATATATATATATATATAGATTTAGGTTCAAGTGAGTACCACCTCTAATGCAGCGCACCAGAAGGTACCGCCCTTAAAAGTAATTTTTTTGAAATTTTTTTTCATGAACATGTTCTAATTAACATTACACAGATCATATGTGAATTTCACGCAAATCCGATCACTCTAAGTGCATGAAAACACGCATCACATATATGCGCGTTCACATGTCTTCAAAATTATGTAAGTGTGTGTTCACATCATTTTTTAGGAGCTAGGAGATGTGAATTTATGTGAAATTTACATATGATCTTCATAACGTTAATTAAAACATGTTTATGAAAAAAAAAATTTTAAAAAGTTTTTTTAAAGGTGGTACCTTCTGGTGCGCTACATAAGGGTGGTACTCTCTCGAACCATATTCTATATATATATATATATATATATATATATATATATATATATATATATGGAATCGTCTAATAAATTAAATATAAGAAAACAAAGATGTGATCGTATCAGGCGTAGTCAGGCATTACCCTTCTAAGGAATGCAATTGGCTGGGATATCTCAGGAGCAAGCTCTTCAAATGAGATGTAATTATGTTCCTCGTTGTACACATGGCAGATCGTCAGGATCGTCTTCATTAAGCGCCAGTTCCATGAGGCCTCATTCATATACTGTAACACAATTCACATGAATAAAGTATGATTTTATTTAATTTAAGTCAGAATTAATGTGAATATGTTTATGTTTTTGCTTGCATCATTGGGTGGTATTTTGAATATATGAAAGTCAACATTCTACTTAAACTACTAGTCAAGCGAAACATCTCAATTGTCAAACAATACTAAGGACATGCATGAAACTTTTGCTATCTGCTTGAAAGCCATCTTTTAGGGTGTGCGGGAGGCTCGACTGAACAGGGCCTCCAATTTCGTAGGGTTTCACGGTCATAATAAATATCTAAGTTCAGGCCAATAAAATTTTCTGCATTTGATGCATACACGTTGTGCATAGGTGCGTTAAAATGGAATTCATGTCAGATTTAATTTGATTCGTATCATTCATATTAATTTCTCACTAATCATTTTTTTTGTCGTTCACGACTTCCAGTTTACCTATTAAAATTGAGTCTCAAAATGACCAATTTACTGTTTATGATTTTTAAGAGTCTATGTTGTAATCACAAGCACAGAGCCTCCGAAATCCATGGGACGGCCAAGGTTATAATTAGATTTGAAAACAGCACCGTTGGATCGTTTTTTCAATTTTAAGATGTGATAATTGGACATGTGTGTGTAGATTTATAAACACAAATAAGTATCAAGAATCTTACTTGTCCCCAATTTTCTTGAAGAGATTTATGAGCCGCCCTCAAATTGTAGCTTGGAATCTTTGAAGAGACGTGGTGGGGGATATGAACGTTGATATCGTGACAAAGGATCTCTATCCTGTACCATACAATCAAATAGTTTTGCTAAAATCCAATCATGTCTGCACTAATTTATTACAAAAATGAGTAGAAATGCAACCAGTCATTAGCCAATTGGACAAATAGTATGACGGTTAAGCTATTCAGCAAACATCTATCTGAAAATTGAATAAAATTAACATTTGGAGGCAAGAACCTTTTCTCGGTGTGTCATTGTGTCAATGCCACCCTTCTAAATGCAGTTAATAAGATCGTATTAGCAAAATAAACAATTCTTAAGTTGACCTATTTGTGGCACCAAGGGAGGCTAGTCCTTTCTAATAGGAGTTTAAATCTTTTAGCATAAAACAAAAAAGAAAAAAATCCACCCGAGGAAGTAGTTTTTTTGGTTCTGCCGCTGCCCAAAAGTACAAACACTACTTATGAAAGGAAGTATCAAGTAAAATAGAGAATACCAGCGAGGATAATCACAGTGCACGGTGCCATTAAGTTGGGCCTGTGCCGCATTCCACTCATCCGAAGATTTGAATGGTATGTGAGGTGCTGTGTGGTGAACCATTGTGAAAGTGCTCATCTGTAAAATACAATGAAAACCATCACTTTCTGAAGATCAATTTATTTTTTGTTTATTAAAGCAAATTAATTTGCTGAAATACCAGGCTAGTAATACAAGGATGTAACCCTAAATGTATAATCTTAAGGGTAAAATTTGCAACACTCAATATTACGAGTTTTGGAGAAACTAAAAGAACACAAGGAGAGAAAGTAGTATCTACCCAAAAATGATAGCCTAGCCATGGCATTAACCAAAACTTTATCCATCCAACTATTCCCGTGTTGTAGACAATTAATGGCCATCCAATTGCCATGAACGCAAAAACGCAAGCAAGGCTAATCTTTACTCTTTCAATTTCACTGGGTCTGAATTTATTCAAATTGAAATGCCAGATTAACCTGAAAAAAAGGACAGTAACAACGTAAAGATATGATGATATTAAATGGAGATTGCTTTAGTTTTCAGTAACAATTTTCCATGCGACCTTTCAAAAAGATTTTTTACCCGAATGTTCAAAAGAGATCCATATACAAATTATACAAGGACAAGTACCAGTGTGATATAGACATGATGGGGCGAATAGGACCATATCCATATACAATTGCCTTCTGAAAAACTGGGGACTCGTCAAAATGTGCTTCCATCACAGGATGCCAAGCTGTATCTTCATCCAACCTAGAATTTCAAAGAATGTAGAGAAATGAAGCTCTAAGATGTAGCATGTTTATACAAGTAAAGAAAAAAAATTGCACTTGTTTGTTCAATCAATAGTCAACAACTTTAACCATTTTAGTATTTTACCCAAAAAAAATAGTCCATTTAACTAGATATTGAAAACACTTATGTCCAATGGTGTGTCCACTCAAACTTTTGCAATTTCACATTATTGCAAAAGTGTTTATATTTACTACCCATGTGTCTATATATGTTGCAAATCATCTCATATCGACTAAGAAGTATCGTTATTATGCTTTCATTTATACAAGAAAGTTTCGTAGTAGTCCCTGGAAAGCCAAATCATATGTCTAATTTGGAATGGAGTCAATACTGAAGCACCGTTTGTCCCATAATAAATTATACTTGGGGTTTTGGGATGCCCGTCTAATTGCAAATTTTATGAAGTAATTGACTGATATAACCTTAAAGCACATGAAAATGATCTGATATAACCTCAAAGCACACAGAAATGATCTTGAACCACTTAAACATATTTCTCAACCCTTAGTTACTGTTCAACCCAGTAAATATGATGACTCACTGAAAGCTACATAATGAGGCTGTTGTGATTGAAAACACTCTTTAAAGAAGATGATATTACACTTACATGTTTGTTTTTGCATGATGTCGATCATGCTTAAAGCGCCATGGCTCATAGGGGTATATCAATGGCAGGAAAGCCAAAGTTCCAACAATATCTTCCAAAAGTTTGTTCTTCGAGAAAGATTTGTGTGCACAATCATGACCTATTACAAAGAACTTTTGAGGAAAACAAGCGACAAAGAAAAATACTTTAGATTAATCAACAAGATGATAAAATGCAAAAACACACAAAAAAGATTATGTGGGACAATCTAGGATCAAAAATAGGGAAGTAAAGTCGATATGAAATCACGAAAGTATATATGAAAACCAGACTCTAATTAAACTATGAATGGAATAATATTTGCTTTAAATTATACTCACAAATAAGAAACAACATTTCTACTATTGTGTTATTAAAGCAAAACAAAGAAAAGGAGGAAAAAGAATAACTGAAATCAAAATATTCTTTTACCCCTGTAACTGCAGTTCCTGTCCATGCCCAAGCCAATGGGAGAAGATACCACGGAGATTTTGCAATCATGAAGAGCCCCAATGCATATGAAGTTGCAGATATCAAAACCGACTTCCATGCTTTCACGTTATCAATCTCAAACACCTTCGTAAAAAATAAACGAAGCTTTCGATATTAACATATTAGAACCATGACAAAGAATGCCTCAATAATGCATGTATTATACATGGTCTCAAAGCACCCATGTTTTCTAGAAGATATATAAAATGATAATAAGTACGAGGGTAATACAGTTTTTGGAAGAGTGTCGATAATATTCTTCAATGTAATATTATCCGGGAGCGGTTCTCCAATCTGCCTGAAACCGTAACTTTCACATAATTCTTGCCTCCGTTCTGCACTGTCTTCTGGTAACGTTGCAGTAACAGAACTAGCTACCGCTCGAACCGTCTTAGTCCTCAACGGGATAACATATCTTTGGTGTTTGGCTTTACATTGAGGTAGAATTTCCCACTTCAAATAAGATGTGCCTGTCTAAACAAGTATCATAAGATGTCACATATCCACTAGAATACATAATACAAATAGTGGAAAATGTCAAAGATATAAAACAAAGTTATTTTTATCCAACTTAATCAAGAGAAGTTATATTATTGATACAAGGTACAAGACACTCGATGCATGTTTTTGGTATCTATGGTATTTCCAAATTTTGAGGGGTATATATGAAATTGACCTTATATTTATTTTCGCAAATGTCTCATTTTAGCCTTATAAATCGCATTTTAACACCCAGATAAATTTTCAGGTAACATACATTGCCCACAAGGTACCGCATACTTAGATCAAAGGCTAAATTTGTAATCCTTAGCGAAAAGATGATGAGAAGGAATGATGGAGTTTCTAAGTTATTCAATTGCATTTCTTACATATTCTTTTAATTTACTGTTTTAAATCACATTTTAAGACCAAAATTGGGTTTCTAAGTTACATATTTGGCCTATAAAGGTCAACTTACTTAAATTAAAATTTTAAAATGCATATTATGAAGGAGACTGATGAAAAATATAATGAAGTTTTATGGTTATTGATTGCTGAAGAAACTCTCTATTCCTTCTTCAGTTTGCATGGTTTCTATTTTACTTGAAGAATGTTATATTAATAGGAAAACGCCAAAACCCAATTTGGTGTTTACAATGCAATTTATAAGGGTAAGATGAGAATTTTTGAACAAAATTACAATGTAATGATTAAAACAAAGAGTAAAATGTTGAGTGACCATTTTATAGATTCGTATACGCGAGTGAACCAAATAGTGACTTAATGAATTTTGTTTTTTTTTGGGTGGGCGGGACTCAACAACAATGACTATAACATAAAATGAGAAGTAGTCACTTTGTAGATGTTATGAGATGAACTAGGAATTCTGAGAAACCTAGGTGACCATAATTCCATAAAAACTTCTTTATCACCTTATGTTATCATTAATATAGGTAAGTAATAATAATAAGACTAGATACATAACTTAATAATAAATTTTGACTATACTAGTACCTAAATTATCCTTGATATGAAAAAAAAATCAAATAAATTTATGAACCACAATACATCTCAAATATATCTGGTAATTATTGTCTTATTGATAATAAACAAGTTGTTAATTTGGATATTATACTTTCTAGGATAAAAAGAACCATGTAAGTTTTTAGGAGGGACCAAAATGGGAAATGTTACATTTGGGACTGAGGGCGTAATCCAAATGATCAATTTTTGAATTGTTTTCAGTTTTTATATTATTTTGATTCTAATATCGAAAGAGGAAAAAAAAAGGTAGACATATGAAGCTTTTAGATAAGTAGTTATGAACTTATGACTTGTGTGCAAATTTCTTTATGCAAATATAAATAACAACACATACAACTTTGATAAATAAAATCAGAAAAATATAACTGTATGTGGTATAACTATTACTATGATTCTATGAGTGAATGGCATTGCAGACCTAGATCTTTTTATAATTATATTGCTCAGTAAGTCTTACTAAAAAAATATTTTCCTGCATATATTTTTCAAATTGAATCTGTTGTAGATAATGCATTGTTAAAATAAAATATTAAATAAGGAGCTGAATAATTATTAATTACAGTTTATCTTTTAAAAAATAACTAAATATGAAACTTTTAAATACAAAATATATTGATTATTCAATAACTAAATTTAAATTTAAAATGAAAGGAAAATCAAACTGAAAGGAAATTAAATAAAATAGAAACAATAAGGGGGGGAAAGCAGTAAGGTATATAAGTTCTTTTTTTTGGGGGGTAATTAACTTCAAGCATGGAGCCATAGAGGATACTTTTGAATGAACAAAAACGCCACCACATCCATTATTAAACAGATAAACAGTTCCTATAATTTTTTGGAATAAAAATAGATATGGAACTAAAGTTTCATGATCTTTTAGCCAACTACTTCAATATAACAAGTGCTGGTGTTAGTAATCTAGTAGCATCAATTTTAAATTGATTTTGAATATTTATTTCCAGTACTACTATAAATTTTAGAATATGATAGCAGCAATAGTATCAAAGGAGCCAACCCTGGAACAGAAGAAACTCCTTCAGAAAATAGTCCAACTCCCCATAAACAAGTGAGAATTACAGTAAAAAACACTAATTTATTGTACCTACAAACTAAAAACACTAATTTTATTGTACCTACAAAGCACAAACACTAATTTTATTCTAGTTTTCATGGTAGAAATTCACTAGAGAGACTAATTCAATATCATCAACTATGTTTAAGTTTAAACATCAGACAAGTAAAATGCAGGTTATGGAGTAGTATATATCTGTACCCAACCACAATCCCCGTGACAATTTGATATCCGGTACTCTCATATAGATTCTGATCAACTAGAAAATGTTGTTTCTAAAGCCGCAACTTTTCACAAACAGATAATGTGCAGGGAATTGGAAACGATGTAACCCCATATCTCCAATTCATACCTGTTGGATACATTGACACGAATCTATGTCCATGAATTGGCTTTTGTTGGGGACCCTAAAATCAAAATTAACCACAAGAATATTGAAAATTCATCTGAAAATGAACCAATTCAACCACATAAATTAACAGAATTTGTGTTACCTTCAAAAGGAAACTAGAATCTGTGAGTGTGCAAGCCATTTGAAGCACAAGAGAACCAGCAGCCAATTCAGGAAACCCCTTTGGAGATTTATGGTGGGGCGCTCAAAAGAGAACCATAAAAAAACGATTGAGTGAGAAGTTTTATATGAATAGACTTTACGCCTTACGGATAGAAATTGTTTTGGGCCCTCGTTATCCCTCCATCGACCCAATAAATGTTAGTTCATAAAGTGAATTTTACATAAATGGTCCATGCATCATGTTTTGTTACAGAATTAGTCCCTTCTTTTTCTAAAAATGTACATATTTTGCATTATATCAACCTAGGTTGGTTGAAGTAGACACAAAAACAACACAAAGCAAATATTATTAGATTATTAGATACAAAACATTCAAGTTAATAATTGTTCGTGCATAATTCTGTCGAATTAGTCTTGACATGAGATGTAGTCATTCTTTGTCAATCTCAGTCATGAAACATGACCGAAAACAAAGTAGACAATTATAGAAGTGGACCTAGGACGTAATCCTCGGAAGCCACATCCGACGATCAAGTTATAATATGAGCGTTAATATAATATATCACTAAAATATGTATATGTGTGTGTATGGCAGTTTGTGTATAAAGACGAGAGAAGGAGGATTCGAAGAAGATGGTTGTGATGTTGCTTGTTGGGGAGGAGAAGAATATTATTCTTCACGTAGAAAAATTATGGGAGGCAAAAATATATTTTTTTTCTTAACAATGGGAGTATTTCTATGAAAATAAATATGCCTATTATAATGTAATTTGTAACATCCTCGAATTCAATTACTGTAATTCAGATTTATTTAGATGGATAATTTATAATTAAGTTGAATTATGAGCAATGATTATGTAATTAGGATATTTAAAAGTTTGTTGTTATTTTAAGCGTTGTCTATGTGTTTCATTCGATATATTCGAGCTTAGAAAGTGGGTTTCAATTTTTAGGCATCAAATTGGAATTTATGGGCTAAATTCGAACCCATCTTTGAATTTGAGGTTAAAGTCAAAGACAATGTGTTAAATTCGAATACAAACTCGAATTTAGTACATACCATGTGACACCCTTGCCACATCAACCACCATTTACAAAACATCCAGGATTTAATCACCAACATACAAATACATAATGATCTGATAACTTAGTTAAAGTGCGAAAGCTTTAAAATACGTAAATAAAGTAATGCAACAGTGTCAAACACCCTACGGTGCTACAAGGTACCAAATCTAAGTCTACATACCCAATTTAATTATTACAACATCCAGAATATATTACAACACTGTCCCAAAGCATAATTACCGATTGAGTAGTAGAAATCTTCCAAGAACTTCTCACACGACCTAACTAGAAGGTCCGGCAGCAGATTTTTCCTTTCCTGTAAAATTACAACAACTAAGAGGTAAGTGAATGCTTAGTGAATACACAGATTACGCATTTTATAAATCTTTATGAAGCCCCAAGAGTAACACCGATGACAAACATCGTATACCCTCTTCGTACACCAAGTACGGAACCAGAGCCGCAGCCCTTTCGAGCCCAAAGCTCGGCATAAAACATACCATCTGAGACAAACGTACGATCGGGGATGACATACTGCCTACCAGAACCTCGGAGGGATCAGCTCCAGGTCATATAGCGCAGTAACATCGGAGTAATTGATGCGACCCACCGGTCCATCACTAGATGCACAACAAACGAACGGACATGCAACAAATATGAATGTGCATCTAAATCTACGCAAGTTAGTAGAGTTCCAAACAACAATTGAAGCAACACGTCTCAGCAGGCAAAAGCTATCATAAAACTAATATAAACATGCGAAATATATTGTACTCACAGTTGGTGCGTTAATAAACTTTAACCAATAATTATTTCTCCTCGAAATTTCAACCGGATCCACAAAGTACCCCACTGTGGGTTAAACAACACCACAAGGGACCTGTAAGTCAGTTGCAACAATACCTCGTGTCAATAACTTGTTTAATTTCATAAATCTAAAATTTATAAGTTTTGCAATATTTGATCCCAAATTCGGATCCATGTCCGAATTCGGACCCCAGTTCAATTCGGTAAATTCGAATCTCCATGTTAAATTCGAACCAAGGTAAGTTCGAACCTCATCCAAATCGAACCATTAAATTCGAACCTATCAAGTTCGAATCACCTGTCAAGTTCGGACCATATCCGAATTCGGTCATCATCCGAATTCGGATCCATCCGGATTCCAAACTTAAATTATTTTTCTGTTTTGGATGCCCGAACTTTGGACCATGTAAATTCGAAACATACCAAATTCGAGATATTATATTCGAAACATACTAAATTCGAGTGGTGCTAAATTCGAATTTAACACAAATTCGAACATATTCGAATGATGAACCATTCGACTTTGTTCTTGCAATTATTCTTTTTTTTTTTCCATATTTAAATCCTAAGTCACTTTTATACTCATTTCCTGGTATGATATAAATTTTGCCAACTTAAAACACTTCATTCCCAGCATTTTAACACTAATATTATCACATTTATGTACCATCTCATATCCTATTTGACCATTTTTCCATCATCTTCGAACATACATACATAGAACACACTAAAAATCCCAAAAAATCATACTTTTACTTTGAATCAGAAGCTGAAATTTAACATGTAGCTTCATAAACACTAGATTGACACTAATTCACAATAATATCATACATGCATCCACATTTTCAACACCAAAATTAGTGATTCGATTTTAACAAAACCGAACCAAAATGCTTAAATTCGAAGAGTTTGAATAATGTTTACCTTAATTCGATGATTGCAGATGTTATTGTTCCTTCCTAGCAATCTTGATTCCGAGTTTCAGCTTCGAAATCCAAGTTTTTGAAGATTTTCGAATTTAGATAGAGAAAGTCGAGAGAGAGAGAGTTCTAGAGAGAGAGTGAAGATGGTGAAATGAAAGGCTTTTTAGTCTTTTTATTCCCATCTTTTCCCATTTTGCACATTTCACCCCTCAACTTAACCGGTTCCATAAAATACTGATTTATTCTTAGTTTTATCATCACTAACTTTTATAATTCATAATACTCCATAATAATAATTCAGAGTTCTCAATTTTCTTAAAATAATAACAAACTTTTAAATATCCCAATTACATAATCATTGCTCATAATTCAACTTAATTATAAATTATGCATCTAAAAGAATCTGAATTACAGTAATTGAATTCGAGGATGTTACATAATTATACGATCTAATTCACCATCTTCTAATATAATCGACATATGAATATAATCTACTAGCTATAGAAGCAAACATAAGGAAGCTTATAACATAAAATACACTTTAAATAATTTTTTTTTTTGTATATTTTTCATTTCTCATCATTTTAAATAAATCACAAACTTAAGTACCTTCTTTTGAAAATTATTTTTCATTTATCATCATTCAATTTGAACTTGTTTAAATACAACTTTAAACGTCTTAGGGAGTATAATAAATGTCATACAAAGTTGACAATCATACTTTACATTTCTTATGAAATTTATTAAGTCTCAAAAAAACCATTTTTCCTGATAAAAGTTTCAATCGTCTTACTATGTGCGTTAATTCCTTATACATCATTAACCTGTTTAGAGTTCATTTTTATTACCAAATTTGAAGGTCTTGTAGAGTCCTATAAAATCCTAAAGTTTGTCAATTGTAATATTCAATTGACATGCTGTAATTAAGTTTTGAATTGATTGTTTCTTCCCATAAAAATTCAAATCATCATTCTAATTTTCATATTATAGTATTCGCGTCTGAAGAAATTCACGAAGGGACTTGATAAATAGGCATCGTCTCATTATTAGACTTGCTCAGTAGCAAGTTTTTTTGCATCGTTTTTGTAAAAATTTTGTATCATGTATATACGTATGTGTGATTTGTTTGTTACATAATGCAATTTTACATATATTTAAACTTTATGTGTGTAATGAAATTATTATAATTATGTCCACAAGGCCATTGAAATTCACATGACAAACCTACAAAGGCCCATTCCTCATGCTCATCCTCGATTCCCACATTATCCTTGTCCCCTTCCTTAATCCTGGCGGATAATGAATGAATTTCGGTTCACATTCACGTCCCCATAGGGTTCCAGATCCCAAAAAGAAATCAAAAAAGTTATACTGACAGAATTATTTTAAAGTAATCATAAATATAATTGTGTTTTTTATTACCACGGAACAAAAAAACATGAAAAATATATAACTTTCAACTTACTTCTATCATATAATGTATTACTATATTAATACAAAACGTATTATCAATGTAACAGCTCTATATAGCATGAACGTGAGATTTTTCTAATTGGACTAAACATCTTATTATTTTGAGTTGGACTCGTTATATTGGAGTATTGTGACGCATTAGTCTCCAGTTAGACAATTATGTGTAAAAACGAATGAAATTAAGATGTTATGAATATTACATTTTAAAAGTCAATTTATGAGTCTGGAGTATGACGGTTAAATATTTTAAGAGTTGGTAAATCGAGCTGGTATTAAGTATTAAACTTAATCTGACAACGTAAGGTATATATTGAGCCTAAACTAATCAATTTCTTCCATAATAAGAAATTCATATCATCTCTATGTGTGCGTTTTCGTTGCACAAGGAGATAACATTTCTTTAGCACGTTGTGAAGAAATGCAAGTCTCAATTCATTTGATCATCCTTCTCGTTATATTCAAGTGAGTTATAAACCCAATTTACACTTTTGATTATGTTAAAGTGATTAGAGAAATCAAATTACCAATGTGTTAACCTGGATTTTAGGTCAAGAGTTCGAATCCCATTATGGACAAAAAGGTGTACATTTAGGAGTAGAAATAGAGGTGTGTGTAGCTTTTCCAAAAAAACTTATGTTTTATATGTATGTTTATAGATGGTTTTATATTGAATTAGGAGTCTTGAGTTGGCTAGTATTAAATCTGAAGCTTAAAGCTTCAAGCTGATATAAACCAACATGATCAAAAAGGTTAAAGATGATGCAATTGTGGTTGCACTGGCATGGCCTCGACCGCGATCAACATCGTTGCGGTTGTGGATTAGGGGACGTGTTGGAGTTCGAGCATGGTCCTAAGCACTTGAGCACATGGCACGATGAGTAAATGATCATAGAACATTTAACGTGGCCGAGTTAGAGAGCATGAGCCAGGGGTATGACCGTGATCCTTTGGTTGTGGGCGCAATGACTATACAATTAATAAATATTTTGATTGTTATTCTAGAGTCTATATTAGAAGTGTATCTTCGATGGTTAACATGTAGTTAGTATCTTTATGATACTCATGAGCATCTTAAGGGTCTTAGCCTCCTGCAGCATCCGATAGCAAAATGTAGTCTTGGTAGCTTGTTGTAATTTGTAGCGGACATCCTGGTAAGTTGTTAAACCTTTTATGAACATGATCGTTCATACATGATATTTTCTATAACATAATTTATTTATTAACTTATGAGATATGACAAATGACTTATTCAGTAAAAATTTGTATTAATCACATTTTCACTTGTTATCTGAAATCTCATGCATTAGTAGTATTCTTTGGTACCATTGGTTTAAAGTCAGTTGAGTTGCCTCCGACTTCATTATTCTAGTGGTGACCCCGTGTCATTACTAGTAGAAGATTTTATTGTCACGACTATGTGTCATTGTCCCCTGAAGTATATTTACATGTCAGATTGTGATTATTGTTTCTGTTGCAATATTGTTCTGGTTTATTATAGAGATGCAACACTTTAACTGTTTTACTCAGCACTCACTAGCTTTTGCTAACCAAACTATTTTTTCCATTCCCACATCTTAGAAGTTTAGAGGCCAAGTAATCTAGGAAAGAATGAGAAGAAATAGGAGACATCTACACAGACATAGTATTATACTGGTATTTATTTGATTTTTTTGTGATAAACTAATGATGTTAACTGTAATCGAAAGTGATTTTGGGGTTACATTTACAATATCTTGAGATAATTGTATATAATGTTAGTAATGTCATTATAATAACCACATCTATATGATGACGTGATATTTTAGGGTCACGGGTGTCACAACTAGATCAAGAAAATATAACTTAAAAAATGGTTAAATTAACAAGTTTAAATATGAAATAATCTAAATTCAATAAGTAATGATCAATAACATCATATATATCTTATACAATTAAGGTGAACACAAGAAATACAAATGTTTTTAGATTAAAAAAAATATAATTTATTGTTTTTAATATAAATAAAAGGTAAATACACGTTATTATTTTTATGGTACATGTCATCCTCATCTATTTGACATTTTATTAGTCAAGATAAATATGAATATTATATATAAAGAGGTTGCTATTTGCCTCCCGTTTTACTAATCACGTCCCTCTAGCATGTCACATCAACCCTGTTAACCAATCACATTTCAAATAAATATTAAAATAATAAAGAAAATGTCACATGAAAAGGAGGTTCACGTCAAATCATAGAGGGTGCAAATAGAATCCGCTATCTATAACAATTAGTAAAATCAAATTTTATTTTTTAATGAAATTTTAAAATTGAAATTTACACACACAATATAAATATGTGAATGAAAATCCTAGTGACATGTGACATCCTACGTTGCACCCCAATTATCATATTTGTTCACTTTTTTAACTATTCTAAATTTTATTTCTTGCTTATTTTTCAAACAATAGTATAACAATAAAGGTTATGATACATAACAATATTATTTTGAATTTTATTAAAAAATTAATATTTATATTAATTTTGAGTGTATATATACTTAATGTTTTTTTTATTATAAAATATCCACGTAATACATGAGTTAATAAACTAATACACATACATACACATATATAGGATTCGAGCTTGGGCTCGGGTTCATAAAGCATCCCGTCACCACCCTACATCCGTATCTAAGTTCATGAATTTCCTATTGCCGGTCAACTCGGTATTCCCCGACCAAAATAAGGTCCGGTAGTAAGGGTGCAAAATATTGTTTGCCACCTCTAATTAAAAATGAGGGGCCCGTTATAAATCGAGTATTATTAATACATTATTCTTATGATTGGTAATGAAATGTTTTTATTCACTAAAAACATTAAAATTACATTAGTTCTAGGATCACATGACCCGTGGCTCTAAATATATAATATTAAATAATAACTCATAAACTGATCATTCGTTTGTTTCTAAACCGGTTTTAATCAACTTAATAAATGAAAATGTCAGCTCCTCAATGGCGTCGCTTCAAGAAAAGTTAATGTTAAAGAAGAATAAGTAAACAACCATTTAAAATTAATTTGGTCACCAAGTGTTCAGGATTAGTATGTTTTAAATAGCTTATAAGTATATTAAATTAAGAAAAAAATAAGTAGTAGTCGTTTTTAAATATAGTATTTAGATTTCTCAAAAAAATTGATAAACAAATTAAAAATAAATTTATTTTATATTTATGATCAAAATTCAAAATAGTTAAAGATAATCATGAAACACACAATGATTTTGGACTTTGGATCGTGAAAGAAAAACAAAAAAAAAAAAAATAATAATCAAATAAATATTTATGCATTTTCTTGTACCCATTTGATTTAGGTTTTTTTGCATGTTTTTCATGGTTTTTAGATTTAGTCTGTTATTTTTTACCAATAAAATTATTAAGTATATTTTGTTTGTGATTTTTGAAAAAAAAATTTTTTCAAATTTTTTTTTAAGTTTATGGATTTTTTAAAGAAAAATAGTGAAAACATGTTGGTTTTTTATTATGAAAAAAACAAATTTTTTTCGAAAACTGGATTGAAAATAATAAATTGGGGACATTCCTAACAAAAAAATAACACAAAATGACTAAATTGTAAAAAAAAAAAGGAAAGAAATGTTAAAACCGTTTTGATTTTTACTTCCTGTTGTGGAGGTAGTCCTGTCAAACAACAGTACTGTCCACGTTGCCTTCTGACGTGTAACTGCAACTCACCTTCACGTTGTCAGCTGCTTGATCTGAGAGAGATAAACTTTCAGCTTTCCTTCCTTCTCTTTCTAGACAAATTCTATCGTATCAATCCACGCCAAAAATCAATCAACCGCCATTGATTTTTCCACCAAGCTTCTAAATCAACTGCCACATCGCCACCCAAAACTTTTGACGTTTTTAGGGTTTCCATGATCACTGGTTAATTCCTAATGGCATTGTTACGGAAATTGTTTTATAAGAAACCGCCTGACGGACTTCTCGAGATCTCTGAAAGACTCTATGGTAATTTCTTCCTTCATCTTGCTTTCATTTGTTTATGTAATTGTAATTGCTTGTTGTTCTAGACGATTTTTTTTAGTTCTGTCAACTGTTCATTTGGAAATATGATTTCTTTGTGTAAGTTACTTACGCCACAAGTTGTGAATGTATCAACACTCATTTATCTGATTACAGTTAGCATCAATTTAGGTCCGCATGTGTTAAGGAACCTTCTTGAGGTCATTTAGTTTTTGTGTTTAGGAATATAGAATTTTTTTAAAAATATTTTCTGATTTTCATAAACAGACTTTTTTTTTTCTTGGACGAAACACTGGCTGCCATTCATCATTTGATGCACTAACGATGCTTGTTCTGTCTGTTTAGAGGCCGGATGTTCGATTTATGCAGACTACCATTATCAATCAAGTTATCCCTTTCCATTCTAGGCCCGTATCCCCTAAATTGAGATTTTACATTGTAATAGAATCTTCTAGCCTTCTAAAAGAGAAGTATGATATGGCATTGTTACTTCATTATACTTGTAATATAGAAATAGAGCATAATTTAATGCATTATTTGTTGAATGTCCACTGGATGCATGCATCTTCCCTTATTTTTATTTTTTTTTTGTGTGTGTATTTGATGTGAATTGCATTTCTTTGTGATCTTGGATTCTTCCATATTGATGACTGATTTGTCTGCCCATCTGGCGTTTAGTATTCGACTGCTGTTTCACTACTGATGCTTGGGAGAAAGAAGATTATAAAGGTTATGTGGGAAACACAGTTACTCAGCTTAAGGACCATTACCCTGATGCTTCCATACTGATATTTAATTTTGGCGAGGCCGGAGAACGAAGCCAAATTGCCTCTGCTTTGTCAGAATATGACATGACCATTATGGATTATCCCCGGCAATATGAAGGTTGCCCATTGCTCCCAATGGAGGTCATCCACCATTTCCTAAGATCAAGTGAAAGCTGGCTCTCACTTGGGCAACAAAATATTCTTTTGATGCATTGTGAGCGGGGTGGTTGGCCAGTTTTGGCTTACATGTTGGCTGCGCTCTTGATTTTCAGAAAGCAATACACTGGGGAATACAAAACCCTGGACATGGTTTATAAGCAAGCTCCTCGTGAACTATTACACATCTTCTCACCGCTGAATCCTCTACCTTCTCAGTTGAGGTACTTACAATATATATCAAGAAGGAATGTGGCTACAGAATGGCCTCCACTGGACAGGGCGCTTACTTTGGATTGTGTGATAATCCGGATGATTCCTGACTTTGATGGAAACGGTGGTTGCTGCCCTATTTTCAGGATTTATGGACAAGATCCTTTCTTTCCTGGTGATAAAACTCCCAAACTTCTGTTCTCAACCCCAAAGAGGAGCAAGAATGTCCGATACTACAAACAGGCAAGAATTTTAAGTGTTGTCTATTTAGTCCATAATGCCACTTCAAGCCATCAGTTGTCTTAGTCCAAAGTAAAAAAAAAATAGTAGTGTTTCTGCTGTTATTATACCCCAATTATGTCTGATGTACATCATCGTGTCGATCCAGTGTAGTTTTGTTGCAACACCTTCACAGTCCTGTGAACTGATGATCTCACATGCATGCATCAGCAGTTCCATGTGATAACTGTCCAGGTATTTGAAGAAAAGGTGACTAACATGTGCACAAATAGATGAGACATTTAGAACGAGGCCACTGCACTGTTGGGTTTGAAGAGGTCTATGTGCATATGCTTCATTCTCAATCAATTCACACTTTTTGTTTTTTTAAAAATGGTATCTGGTTCTTAATGGAGCAATCCTTGAGCCAGGAGAGTTCACTTCATATATTCAAGAGAAACTTACACCACGAAATTGTATATCTAACTACAAAATCTACCTCCAAATACGCATAACAAAAATATCATCATTTTGACACTTCATCTTGTGGGTCATGTTAATCTGAATACCTCATACATGTATCTCATGGTCTTTGTTCTTTGCAATTTAAGATAAAAGAAACTATAGTCGATGCTTGACTTTTGGAACCTTCATATTTCCTTACCTTTTACTACTTGTTTCAGGCAGAATGTGAACTGGTTAAAATTGATATCAATTGTCATGTTCAAGGTGACGTTGTGGTGGAGTGTATCAACTTAAATGAGGATCTGACTCGTGAAAAGATGATGTATCGTGCTGTGTTCAACACAGCATTTATTAGGTCAAATATTTTGATGCTTAATTGTGATGAAATCGACGTACTTTGGGATGCTAAGGATCTATTTCCCAAGGACTTCAGGGCTGAGGTAAATTTCATCTCATTGCTTCAAGCAGTCGCCATAATAGTTTTCACTATGCCTCCCCAATAAAGCATTCATATTCAATTATTCATCATACTAACGCACATCTATGTACTGCATTTACATTTCCCATATATATGTGTAACAAATATATTTGGATGAAGCTTCTTTTCTCCGACATGGACACCGCAGCTTCTACAGTTCCAGTAGATTTGGCTTCTTTTGAGGAGGAGGGACTCCCTATAGAAGCATTTGCTAAAGTTCAAGAGATGTTTAGCAGTGTGGACTGGCTAGCTCCTAAAAGTGATGTTGCATTAAATGTTCTCCACCAGATAGCTGCATCAGACATTGTCCAAGAAAAGTTGGACTCCAGACAATCTGCTGAAGTTGACAATTTAATTAATTCGGCGAGTCCTGATATGAATCAGGTTAAGTCATCAGAAAACAAGCCAAAGAGCCCCTTACGCATGGCAATAGAGAGACGGTCATCCCCTGATGCTGGTGGACAAAAGGCCAATAGCCAAAAGTTATCTTCACCACCTTTATCATCTTCACTTCCAGTTGAGAAGAAACTTGCCATGCACCAAGAGTCATCACATCCTCATCTTCCTTCTAATCAACAATCACAGGAAGTTGCAGGTAATAAGGTCATACATATTCCACGTCCTCCCTCACCATCTCCTTCGATAGGTAATCTTAATCAGTCTCCATTTCCCCCCTCCATGCTGCCTCCTAGCCCATCGATAAAGGACACCAAGGATCCAACAGTTGAACGTTCTCAACCCGCACCTTCTACTCCAACAGGCCCTCAAACTCCTCCTTTGGGAGAGAAAAGAATTACTGTACCCGAACCTGCAAGATCTCCTCCAAGTGGTCATCCAACTGAGTCTCCATTCCCCTCCTCCATCCTCCATCCTAGCGCAATAAAAAGAGATAAAACAGATAATAAGGCTGAACCTTCTCAAGCCTTATCTTCTCCAACGGGCCCTGTGACGCCTCCATTGAAGGACAACAGAAATGCACTTGGGCCTTCTCAAACCCCACCTCATCCCCAAAGTTTGCCATCTCCATCTCCATCAGCTCCAGCCCATCCTCTTCCTTCAGCATCTTTTAGAGCGGATAAAACTGTTAGAACTGAAACAACTTCAGCAGCACCAGTATCACAGCATCCTCCAACCGCATCTTTGAAAGACAAGCCATATATGAGAGCTGCCCCTCCACCAACACCAACACCAACACTGCCGCCGCCACCGCCACCACCACCGCCTCTTCCTGTAAAGGAAGGAAGAAATGAATGTGCGGCATCACCGGTGCCCCCTCCGCCACCTCCCCCAGCTCCTAGTTCCTCCTCCCTGCCTGCATCACAGATTTCTTCAGGTCCACCACCTCCACCTCCTCCAATCTTTTCTGCTAATGGAAATGTGAAGACAGGTGTTGTCCCACCCCCACCCCCATCTTTACCAAGAGCAGGCAATAATCCTGTAGCTCCTTCGCCTCCACCTCCCTTAATGAAGGGCCGTGGTCTATCACGTATGAGTTCTTTAAAAAATCAACAATCCAAGAAGCTCAAGCCTTTGCACTGGTTGAAGCTAACAAGAGCAGTACAAGGAAGCTTGTGGGCTGAGACACAAAAATCTGGTGAAGCTGCGAAGTAAGTTTTTGTCTCTTGAAAGAGGATGATCTTTCCCGTTAACTGTATCTTGATTTTCTTACGTTCCATGCAAATTAGGGCGCCAGAGATTGATATATCAGAACTTGAGTCTCTGTTTTCAGCATCAAACCCGAAGTCGGAACAAGGGGCTGAAAAATCAAAATCTCGGGCAGCGGTGGCTAATAAACCTGAAAAAGTGCAACTGGTAAAATGTTATTTCCTTTTTCATGTTTGTGGAGCTTAAAATTCTTTGTACATTAAGTTATACTAATCACTGTATATCTTACAGATTGATCACAGGAGGGCATATAACTGTGAGATCATGCTTTCAAAGGTCAAAATACCATTGAATGAATTGATGGTAAGGTCAACTATTAATATTTTAGGTTTGACATTATTGTTTTTTAACTACAATTACACAAAAAACTGCCCATGGCCCACCTACATTAAGCAACCTTAATGTGGTCATATTTATAGTTGGTTGTCTTATTTACTAGGGGTGTTCATAAAAATCCTAATCCGAGCATCCGAAATAAAATCTGAAAAATTTCGGATTCGGATAGTGAAATTCCAAATTTTCGGATATTCCGATATCCGAAAATCCAAAAAAATTATTATTTTTTTGAAATTTTATATATCTTAGCATATCTGATTTTATACATAATATTGAGTCTTTATATTTGTTCTAATGTATATTTTTTAGTTTTATCTTGATATTATTTGGATATTTTATAGTTCTTTTATATATTCGGATATTCACATAATTTGATTTCGGATAGCAAAAATCACTATCCGAAAATTCGAATATCCGGTTTTGAACACCCCTATTAATTACCCCATATTTGCGTCTTTGAACTTATCAGACACACATGCATCCTAGTGTACCCACCTATTTTTCCTCAGAAAGTTTGTGAACCAATTGGGACATCATTCTTGACAAAGAAAGGGCCAATGCCTAAATGACCTTCCATAGACCTTATGAATATTCTATCTGTTTCTGTTTATATTTAAGAAAAAATTGTTTTTGTGTACTTTAAACATCATCATATCATTTGCATAATCATTCTAACTTATAATGACTTCTGCATCCTGCTGCATATGCATGTCTTGTACCAATAAAAGCACTCACTTTTCAAGCAACATGCTATCCTTTTGCAAGTAGATTATAGTTTATGTTGGTTAGAAAGGTGGTAGAATTCTACTTTCTCCGATCTATATGCAAGACCATTTAGATATCTATATTATTGTTTTTAGAATTTTATATCAGGCGTAAAAAATTATGACAAGATAATCTATACAGGTGTTTCTAATTTTTGAATTAGATTCTAATGTTCGTCTGACGGTGATTCATTTGTGAGACATGACAGGATTATGTCCTTGCTTTGGAAGACTCAGCAATGGATGCAGATCAAGTGGATAACCTCATAAAGTTCTGTCCAACTAAAGAGGAGATGGAGCTGCTTAAGGTAAAATATTAGTTGAGCACTTGAGCTGATTATAAGGTTAAATGGCAGAAGAAACCATGATCTTGGGGGCAATATCAGTTAAAATCTCAGGATGAGTAATGTTCTTTCATCATGTTTACCCTATTTTGCAGCAAGGTTACCCATGGTCCAGATCATGTTTACTTTGAATTTTTTATATTTGTTATTTCTTTAGATGTTTGTAGTCCCTTTCATCTGGAATGATGCATTGATAACTTTTGTTCATAATAAGTAATGGTTTTTATGCTTAGGGTTACAACGGAGAGAAGGATAAATTGGGCAAATGTGAACAGGTTTGTAAATTGTAAAACATGTTTCGTCTGTTTCTTTAGTACGGCGATGAACTGTGACAAGTTATTCTGATGTGTGTCCACAATTAACTCAATTTAATGGATGTCGTTTGTATATATTTGCAACAGTTTTTCTTGGAGCTAATGAAAGTGCCACGTACAGAATCTAAGCTCAGAGTTTTCTCTTTTAAGTTACAGTTGAACGCACAGGTCAGAGTATATTTGACATGTCTTTTCTGCTTGTTACAAGTCTTGATTTTAATCTAACACTAGTTTCTTCCATTTAGGTTTCCGATCTCAGGAAGAGCCTGAACATTATAAATTCGGCAGTAGAACAGGCAAGTTATCTACCGAACACATTGATTTCGCAGTTGATCTGTGACAATGTTAGTCATTTATCCATTGAAGCTTATATATCATGGATGTTGATGGTGTTTCTATCAGACTAGGAGTTCTGCTAAATTGAAGAGAGTCATGCAAACAATTCTTTCTCTGGGAAATGCGTTGAACCAGGGGACTGCCAGGGGTGAGTTATTAGCTGATTCATTTTGTTTGTTGGGCCCTTCCATCATGATGTGCATAGTGGTAACATATTTCTGTTGTCATGCTATTATAAGATGCTTTTGCTGTCCTTAAACTTGCAACTTGTCCCTGTCATTTATGTGGCCTAATAATTTCTGAGGTGTGGGATTTTCCCTGTGATTCTTGAACGCTACCTGCCAAAAGCCAAAAGAGTATATTTGAAATTCGCATTTATATGGCTTTTGCATCAAATTTATTGGAGTAACCTATATACCTATTAAAGTAATGTCATAGTTTATTTGCCTCTGCACATATTTGAATCTTGTTTATAGTTTTGTCTAGCACTGCTATTTGAAGCCAACTGTATTTAGTGTAAATGAGACTATCTTGTCAGAAATTTCAATAAAATACTTGAGGCAACTAGGTGATCAATGTTATTACATTGGTAGCTTATATTTGATTATAGTTTGGTCTATGTAGTATTTTAATCCCCTATGACCCTCAAGTCAGGCTATTACTATGTTTCTTAGTGCCTATGGTCTTTGGCTATGAACTTACGTATAAAAGGATTCATCATTTGGTTTTAGGCTCTGCCATTGGGTTCAGGTTGGATAGCCTCTTGAAACTTACGGAGACTCGTGCAAGGAACAATAAAATGACTCTCATGCATTATCTCTGTAAGGTATTCAGTTCTTTCCTTCCTCTAATAATAAAAATTGTTCTCCAGTTTTAGTGTCAAGTATGTTCTTGTCTTTAGTCATCAATGTATCTTGTATTGTAGGTGGCATCTATTGATGTATCAATGCAGATGTTTTGTTGATTTTTAGGATGTGTACATATTTCGGTTTTTCTCTCTTCATGCAGCAAATGCTTCTTGAATGGTTTCTAGGTGCATGTTGAGCGTGTTTCCTTAAGATGATTACCCTTCAACCTGGGGAAGGATCTAACATTAGTAAATCTCTTTACTTATGGTATAGTTAACAAGTTCATTTGTAAGATATAAGTTAAATTTGCAATAAAAAAGTTAGCTGCCAAATTTGAGGAGTGAGCAAGATAACAGAGTTTGATCTTGTACATTAAAAGATTATATGATGAAAAGTATTGGTACTTCCATGATAATTGGGACATTTCATAACTGTTGACCCAAGAACGACTTACGACTCGGAAGTCAGGAAGGTACCCCACTTGGTTTTATAGGGAAGATCACCTTTAGTGAAACTCAATAGGTTTGTTACAATATGGTTATGGAGTCTGGTGAAGCCTGTCACTCATGGGTGAAATATCTCTTCTTGACTTGGTGATGCTTTCACCACACCAGACTCTAGAGTGAGAACAATAAACCTTCTACTTTGCAATACTGACCTTGCATTTTCAACCATTGTGCTTGGCTTTCTATTTTTGATAAACACCCAAATTCCCAATACGGGAAGGGGCATTGTAGTTGGCAAGAATGGGTGAAAGGAATAGAAGAACTTAATCATCTGTACTATTTAATTAACAATTATAGTATCATAAATATACCAAAGTACTTTTATTTACGAACAAATGTTTCTCATCAATGGTCAGTCACTTAACATATGTTAGTTTTGCCTATTTTTGTTTTTGAAATCATCTTCTTTCATACTCATCCATCTAAAAAAGTGTAACAGTTTCCTTTTTGGTTGTCTGAATACAAACACCACGTTACTTTTGGGCAAGTTTTCCTTCCAAATTTACATTTCTGCCAATTAATGACCACTACAATGCTAAACATGTATTTTGGTACACAAGTTTGCTTCGTTTGTCCAAGCAGTGTTGATATTTTACATATTCAACCCATCTCTTTAAACCATGTACCAAATCAAATGTTCATTGTTTTGGTTTAGATCGTTTATTTGTTTTAAAATTTTTTAATTGGGTATAAAAACAGCAATAGTCAAACTTTATTGTGAATTCATTGAATAAGTAAATGCTTGAAGAAATGAGAAAAATTAAAAGTTCATGTGATAAGTTTATAGAATCAAACTTTTCGTCATTGATATCCAAGCATGATGAAAGTTTGTATGAAGTTTAGTATATGTACAAGATTATTGTTGGTGTCAGTTTTTGGCATCACATAGACGAAAATTGTTGATGGTAATATGGTAATAATATCCAGTAAGTGGTTTTTATTTTTTGCTTTTCTTTATGAAATGTATTTTTTCTCCTTTGCATTTCCAAAAGTATAGTGGCTTTATAAGGAGTAGGGACACATACAATACTTGAAAATACAAGGTTGGAAAATGTCAAGTTGATGTTAATGTTAAAAAATTGACCTTTTTTAAATTTTTGAACAAAATCTGGAAAATCAAGGTTTTGTTTTGTTTTGTTTTATTTTCCCCCTTAAATATAGTAGGTACAGTGGGGCTTTGCAATGAGAGTGCAAGTACACTGGCCACAGTTCTCATCTTACTGATAAAATGGAGAAAATTATGCTTCAAAATAGAATACAGTTGACAAACTTGGAGTCTATGGCATGTTTGGTCTTGGTTTTTTTTTTTTTTTTTTTTTTTTTTTTTTTTTTTTTTTTTTTTTTTTTTGTTTGTATAATCAAGTACTATATAACATGATTCGCGTCTATTAGTTCAAGCGTTTCGAGCATCTGGCAATCCAACATCATTCCACAGCCTATTTTCTTTCCATATCCAAGGCTGTTCAGATTGGCTTGTGCACAAGTGTATATTTTTCTGTTACTACTCTTATTCATGTAACGGATTGTCTGAAGTTTGAACATGATATGATCACTCAATTTCAAAGAGAGCTGTTGGTACTGTGTGAGCTTCTGTATCAATCTAAATGCTCTAGTAAGAATATCATATAATCATTTTGAAGTCAGTATGAGAAATATTCCATAGTGTGGCTGAGCTTGGTGGGTCTGGACTAGGGGTGTAAACGAGCCGAGCCGAGCCCGAGCCCGTTTAAGCTCGAGCTCGGCTCGTTTAAAAGTACCAGGCTCGAGCTCGAGTTCGGCTCGTTTCGAGCTTTGTATGTAAAGCTCGAGCTCGGCTCGTGAATAATTTTCCAAGCTCGAGCTCGGCTCGGGCTCGGCTCGTTTATTATATATTTTAATTTTTTTAATTAATTTTTAAATAATCTTTTTATATAATATATATAACTTGTTATTTTTAATATATTTATATTTATTTAATCTATATATTATATATTTATTAATTTAAAATTTTATTTATATACAGGCTCGTTTAGGCTCGCGAGCTCGATATGTGAAGCTCGGGCTCGAGCTCGTTTATTAAACGAGCTCGAATTTAGGCTCGAGCTCGGCTCGAGCTCGTTTATTCGAGCTTTTTTTTCGAGCTTTTAACGAGTCGAGCTTGAGTAGCTCACGACTAGCTCGGCTCATTTACACCCCTAGTCTGGACTGAATGAGATAGCAGACCGAGCTGCGAGTTTATTTCTATAATTTAGAAGAATCAGCTGCACTGCTCTGTACCCTGAGCTTGCAGTAGCCAAAGATATGGCTTCCTTCAAATAAATATGACGTGATTACAGCATTAGAGGTCTTCTAGGATCATTTCAGTGATACGCTGACTAGGTCACCTTATTTTTCATTTAGTCAGTGCAGAATTTTCCGTACTTGTTTTTCTTTTCCGCCTTGGTTCATGTCTTCATGATACCTCTGCTGGATGCCTCTAGGTGCTTGCTGACAAACTACCGGAAGTTCTTGATTTTTCCAAGGATCTTGGCAGTTTGGAACCTGCTGCAAAGGTAATATAGTTGGATTTTTCCAGAAGTTTTAATAAGGAAGTCAGGTTAGGTCTTGTTTGGCTTGTTTTATGTTCTGATTATATTGATTATTTCTGTCCAGATACAACTGAAATACTTGGCAGAAGAAATGCAAGCTATTAGCAAAGGATTAGAGAAAGTTGTCCAGGAATTGTCAATGGCTGAAAATGATGGGCCTATCTCTGATAAATTCAGGAAGGTAAGGATAGCAGTTTGATGATGGCAGTCACAGACTCATGGCACTCATTTAGCAATCATAGTAACTTACGCTTCTATGAACTTTCACTTATAAGACTTAAAACATTACATATGTAAGAGTAAGGTGCTCTGTTTGAATGACTGAAGTCTAACTTCACTTCTGAAATGTAAGAGGTGTTTTTGGAGGTTCTAAAAAGTTAGTTTTACTCTTGAAAACAGAGAATATTTCAGATATTAAAAACCAAATAGTCTATTTTGTTTTAGAACATCTTATTTTCCAAAAGTGGTTTCTAAGAGATAAAGAGGGTAAAAGAAACTATAAAAATGGTTAAACAACGATCGAATTTGTAGCGTAACACTTCATGTATTGGTACTTAACTGGAATATTTTGGTTTATTGGCTAGGCTCTCAAGGAGTTCCTTTGTTCAGCAGAAGGTGAAGCAAGGTCCTTGGCCTCTCTGTATTCTGCTGTGGTATGTATCATATTTTCTTTTCAAATATATAATTGGCGGTTTTAGCTTTTGTACTCGAATGCTTCTATGGTTCCTCATTATTGTTGTAAATCCATGCTATGTTATAGGGTAAAAATGTGGATGCTTTAATTCTTTACTTTGGCGAGGATCCAGCCCGTTGCCCATATGAGCAAGGTACGTGCCAATTCATTGTTGATATATCATTACATACTATAATATCAATGCTTCCATTCCACCTCTTTGGCCTTGTTTGTTTTTTGCAATAAGCTCTTTTAGAGCACTTATATCTTCATGTGGAAAGATATTTTGTTCTAACCGTAGACATAAAAAAGACTTCAGACATTTAATCTCTTAAAAAACAAACAACACCTACCTTGTCATTTAATCTCCCTAAGCAAATATATAAGGCAACATAAAAATACTTGATCATCTCGGAAATGTAGATCGTTTTTTTTTGGATAACCAGGGAAATCTTACCCGAGCCAATATTATTGACCTCACAGGCAAACCTAGCCCCATGAATACCCACAAACCCGTGGGACCAGACAAACCACCTATCTAAGGATAGGGGCGCGTAGCCACTCAATCACCTCTCAATCATCGTAGATATTTATCCATTGGAGGGTCTTTTATTCAATCACCACTCAACCATTGTATATATAATTCTGATAAGCTTCCTCCACTTTTTTTCCCCCCTTCTTCCTGATTTAATGTGAACTTGTACATGTGGAACCTCTGGGAAAACTTTTTTGAGGTGTGTTTGTTTAGGGTCAGTCATTTAGTAGCTTGATGGGATTCATCACATCCTAACCACTTCTGGCATTCCATATGAAGCCAAAATGAAGGATGAAGGAGAAAAGTTAATGATATAAAATAGTTAAATATGTTATCCAGGTTGTTGCTCGATATATGAATCCGAGATTCCACAGAACAAGTGTACAAATACACACACACTCACACATACATACATACATATAAAATCCATATTGCATAAACTGGTTTCTTGACTTCTGTTATTGCCCTTTTGTCTTCAGTTGTTTCAACGTTGCTGAAGTTTGTAAGAATGTTCAATCAAGCAAACGAAGAAAACGCCAAGCAATTAGAGGCGGAGAAGAAGAAGGCAGAGAAGGAAGCCTCAAATGAAAAGTTGAAACTAGCTCAGTCCGATATTAAGTCAGAACATATACCACAATCTCCTGTTAAAAGTGGCAAATAACTCCTTTTTCCTTCTTTTTCTTTTATTCGACCGAGCTTAACAAGAATCATAGAAATGAAGGGTTCCGAAGTCAAACGTCCAGTGTACATGTTTCAGTCCTATACATTGATGATGAATGGCCGGTTCCCATGATGTATATTTAAAATGTAAAGTTGTACAGTTCAAGAGTTTTTTCAACAGCATACAGAAGGTCAGCCTCTTAAACCTATTCCTCCTTACCAACCATTTGATGACTTTTCAAGGTCACTTTTTAGAATAAAATTCGACATGGATTCATTTGGGCACTTTGTAATTTCAGCTTATGATGTATCTCTTGCGATATTTCTGCAGAGTTGGATCTAATTTTCCGCAGTCGACGGCTTGTAAATATTCAGAAAAGTGGAGTAGTAGCGAAGGTAAAGATGCGTTTTGCTTTTTTCTTCAAATAAATAGATGCGAAGTTAGAAGACACTTAATAAAAGAGTGGGTGTTGCATATCTTAGACGGCATTTTTGTTTTATCATGATGTTTGGTAATGTTGGGATTTTGTTCATCGAAATGAAGTGAAACTAAGGTTTAAAAACTTCAACTGTTAGTTGATTTAGAAAAGTTGATGTTCGGAATGAGTTTTTGGGTAAAAAAATGGTAGGTGTGTTACGTGTATATGGATGTTCAATTAACATCGAAATTACTTGAAGAGAAGTTGATGGTTATTATAGCTAGAGACTGTGATCCGATAATACCAGCCGACTCCTCTTTTTTGCTTATGTCCATATAAGGATGTATGTATAAAACTTGGAAAATAGGCTGCCAGGCTGGTATTGAAATAGGGATTTCCAAAAACATCTGTTTTTGCCATCCCGTTACCACTCCCTTCGGCCTTATAGCTACAAGATACGTAATACGTTTTTATTTTTAGAAACAAGATATTAATATACACACGAACACCAAAATACAGGCATCGAGAGAAAGCCGAAGCGAAAACGCTCAAAACACACACGCACAATAAAACAAGATATGTAATACTATTTGGAAATCCACTTGTATAACTTAATGTCCATTTGGTATTCTTGTAGCTTGGCATAAGTGTTTATTTAAACAACATACTATTTATTAAATACTATAATATATATTCGACTGATCTCTCGTACCGTCGTACGATGTATAGCTTGTAAGTAAGCTTTAGCATTTGATCACTTTACGGGCTAGAATAGTCACCAATACAATCCATGCTGACAGAATACCAATTACCACATATCCGAATGTGTTGGCCTCGAAGATTGCCTTGGTGTCAAAACAGCAATGACAATCTAGGACCGACCCTGAGCAAGGTCAACACAGACAATAGGGGTGTGTGAAATAACCGAACCCGAATAACCAATCCGAACCGAATATTAAACGGGTTATTTGGGTCGGGTTATTCGGTTTTCGGTTTTGTTAATCGGGTTAAATGGTACCCAAATAACAATTTCAGTTCGGGTATCGGGTAGGATTTATGTTTATTCGGGTACCTAAATAACCCGAACAACCCGTTTAATTTTTAAATTCCCAATTTCATTTAGAATTAGAATTGTTTATATGTAATAATGTAAAGATTTAAATAGCCTGTTAATAGTCAAACTATTTAACCCGTGTACCCAAATTACCCAACTCATTTAACCCGTTTAAACTATTTTGTAAAGTATTTTATTTTTTATATTAAAACCGAATAACCCGGTACCCATTTAACCAGAGATCGATTAACCCGTTCCTTTATTTGGTTCGGGTTCGGCCAAATAACCCACACCCTCAAACCCGAATAACCCGATACCCATTCTGCTCGAATAACACCCTTATGGGCAATCGCCCAGGACCCATTAATCATAGGGGTCCATTTTCAAAAAAATATATTATATATACTTAGGTCTATTAACGGTTAAACAATGTTATTGACTTAAAAAAAATTTGTAGTTTATATTATATAATTATAAGTTTTTGTTTTTTATTTATCATTTTTACTTGAATTTGGTTTATTTTGAAAATACATATATATTTATAGGGTCCCTTTTAAGTCTTTGCCCAGGGTCCGAAAATGATTGGACCGGCCCTGTGGCAACCGAATAAGTTAGCGACATAGATGCAATAGCGATCCACAATAGTAATACTGAGAATCAACAAGAAAGTAGCATGCTTCAATATAATGGTAATCCACTTATGAGCAACAAGATTATGCTCATAATGGAGTTAAACTCCACATTGTTCAACACCAGAAAGACATGGTACCCATTTTGCTGTCTTGATGCCATGATAGCCTCACCAGCCATATAGGATCCACTGATCGTTGACTGTGTTTTTGCCAAACGATACTTGGAGAGGGTTTTCTTGAAAACACATTTTAGAAATGAAAATCAGAGAATGTGTTTAGATTTGTTATAATAGTTTTTGCGTTTTCATTTTTACTCCCTTTTATAACATAGATTTGGGTGACTAGATTGAAAACAAAATGTGAAACCTCAAAAATGTGTTTTCATGTTTATCTGTGATTTAAAAGCTAAAAACTGAAAACATAAAAAAAACAATGGATCTGAAATGCGTTTTCCAGGTCCCCTTGTTTTAAGTAAAACTGAAAGTCGTAGGCCGCCGTAGACAAGTCATCAGTGACAACCGAAATTCCACCGAAAAAATAAATTCCAACTAAAAAACACAGATTTGAACAAGGAAATCAACAAAAAATGTGAATTTGAATCATAAAACGAAGACAAGTAATTTCGCTCGAAAGAAGGTTTGTCGGAGTTGAATAGTTTGTCAGCGAATAGCAACAGGTTCATCAGGTTGCAAGTCATTTTTTTTGAAAATTTTTTTTTGTTTTGATAAGTTTTTAGGTTTTTTTTTATGGAATGAAAAATGACCGAGTGTTTTAATCACAAAAAAAAAATGTTAAACTTAAGAGTATTTTGCACAAATATTCCTAACATAAATTGTCATTAGTCATTTAATTAATACATATATATATTATTTTCTCATTTCTATAATTTTATCCGGTAATTTTAATATATCTCATACATTTAATGATTAAATGCTTAATATATAAATTAGTTAATCTATTAATCTTTATTAATATATTAACATCCATAGGAGTCAATGACGAATGGGTTCCCTAAGCAAGAGTAATTAATAACTTTTAGAGATTGCTTAGAAACACAAGGGTTATTTTAATTAAATTTAAGAAAGCAAAAAGGCTCTTAATATTTAATGTTATTTATTTTTAATAACAGAAGTTTATGTATAAATACCATTCAACATAAGGTATTTTATTCATATCAATTCACTATATTATAAACTAAATTCGTAAGTGTTTATATAAATAGCATATACATTACATATGGGTGGCAGCAAAGGTAGCAGTGGTGGAGGCGGCGGCAAGGCTGCTGGTGGCGGAGGTAGCAAGGGTGGTGGTGGTGGAGGTGGCGGTTTAGCTAGTGGTAAAAGTGGTGGAGGATCGGATTACATGAAGGCTCCGGGTGGTGGTGGATCGTATATCTCAAGGGCTGGTTTTGAGAGCAACCCAAAAGGGTATTTTGATGGGCTTCATGGTGGGTCAAAAAGTAAATGAGTTATTCACATGTAACAAATGATAATGGTCGAATTATCATTCTAGTATTATCCTAAATAAAATGTTACTTTTGATATTATTCATATTCTAATTTTCTTCATGTTGGTGTATGAGCATTAAGATAAATGTTAAGCGACCAAAAAGCTAAGTAAATTGATTATTGTTTTTAATTTAAGAAAACTTCAAATTTTAAGAAGTTTTAAGAACATATGAAAAATAAGCAGATTTTCACTCATTAATTATTAAAAATGTGTATAGAATTTCGTATGTAAGATTTTTTTCACCATAAAATTTTCATATTATTATTTGATTTCCTTGTTTTTTGAAAAGTCATTTCATTAAAAGATAATAAATCTTTACATCTAAAAAAGAAGGGATGCAAATAGTTTCTTATTTATAATCATCTGATATAATAAAATTTTAATCATAAATCAATGGTTAATTGTGAAATGTTATTTTATTAAAGAGGTTATTAATTATTTTATGTTGCCAGATTTTGATAATAACAAAGGTATAAGTAAATTATTTATTGATTCTTTTACTAGATAGGGTTTATTACGAAAAAAAAATACAACATGTTTTTACGGTTTTTGTGTTTTCGTCCCTCAATGTTATATTTTTTAGTTCTTTGATTTGACTATTAGACTCCGGTTTTAATTATTAAACCGGGTTTTTTAGAGACTAAAAAACCGGGTTCTAAATTTCAAATTTCACTAAACAAAAAAAAGTTAACTTGAGAACTTTTATGAAAAAAAAAAAACATAAATGGACGAAAACGCAAAAAACGTAAAAACATGTTTTTTTCATAATAAACCCCTAAAGATAAAATATATTAATTAATTAATATTTAATATATTATAGTTTTTTAGATTTTGTTTGATTCAAATATTATTCATAGGTAAAAAACCTGAGGTCACACATAATTAAAGATTTTAAATAATATTGAAGCAAAATATGAGCCTGTCTGGCTTTCTGGACTAGTGGTGGTAATTGGGCTTGGACTGTGCGTCGAAGTGTTTTGGGCTTAAATAGTTGGGTTTTATCAATTTGTACATTATTGCACAATAATTTATTATCTTGATTGATCAATATTTTGAATTTCGGCTCTTTACATACATATATTTGGCTTTAATAATTACATAAATTAATTGATTGATATAAATAAAATAAAGTATTAATTTTTTTCATAAGATTTACTTCTAAATGTAACAGGAAAACTGAAATGAAAGTAGTATAATAATTGATTTTTTTAAGAAAAGCAAATTGTATAACCAAAAACCACAAAGAGACATGTACAAAGCACATAAATAAACACAACTCATGTTTTATAGAAGACAGAATCCATGGAAACATATGCACACTCCAAAACAAACAATAAAAAAAATATTGTTTTCGGGTTTGAATTTTTTTTGTTATAGACTTACAGTTATTATTTGAGTGTTCAAAACGTTGCAGCATTCAAACGCAATTTCAAACACCCACTAATAATCTTTTAATATTACAATTAAAAATTGTAATATTCTCTTCAAATTTGAAGTGCCACACAATATAATATAGTTTTCTCTAAAGAAAAATGATTTAAATATCAAAAAGTTTTTATCCTCTAAGTTTTATATTGTTATTGTTTTCTAAAAGTTTGAACACAATATCACGAATTTTATAAAGTGTTGGTTTAAAATAATCGATTTCTTTTATAATATTAACATATGTTTCTTAATATTAACTTTGAATTAACCATACAATCAGTGACGGATACAGATGTGCATATGCATACACTATGAAGCTTACCCGTATTGCAAAAATTGTTAGGATTCTTATATTTATGTTCAAACTTACACAAATCGAGTATTTGAGTGCATACCCTCGCAAAAAGGGTGCATGTTAGGGGCGGATCTAATGTATTAGTAAAACTGAAAGTCGTACTCCGCCGTAGACAAGTCATCAGTGACAACCGAAATTTCACCGAAAAAATAAATTCCAACTAAAAAACGCAGATTTGAACAAGGAAATCAACAAAAAATGTGAATTTGAATCATAAAACGAAGACAAGCAATTTCGCTCGAAAGAATGTTTGTCGGAGTTGAATAGTTTGTCAGCGAATTGCAACAGGTTCATCAGGTTGTAAGTCATTTTTTTTTGAAATTTTTTTTTTATTTTGATAAGTTTTAGTCAATTTTAGGTTTTTTTATGCAATGAAAAATGACCGAGGATTTTAATTACAAAAAAGGGTTAAACTTAAGAGTGTTTTGCACAAATATCCCTAAAATAACTTGTCATTAGTCATTTAATTAATACACTTATATATTATTTTCTCATTTTTATAAGTTTATCCGGTAATTTTAATATATCTCATACATTTAATGATTTAAATGCTTAAAATATAAATTAGTTAATCTATTAATCTTTATTAATATATTAACATCCATAGGAGTCAATGACGAATGGGTTCCCTAAGCAATAGTAATTAATAACTTTTAGAGATTGCTTAGAAACACAAGGGTTATTTTAATTAAATTTAAGAAAGCAAAAAGGCTCTTAATATTTAATGTTATTTATTTTTAATAACAGAAGTTTATATATAAATACCATTCAACATAAGGTATTTTATTCATATCAATTCACTATATTATAAACTAAATTCGTAAGTGTTTATATAAATAGCATATACATTACATATGGGTGGCAGCAAAGGTAGCAGTGGTGGAGGCGGTGGCAAGGCTGCTGGTGGCGGAGGTAGCAAGGGTGGTGGTGGTGGAGGTGGCGGTTTAGCTAGTGGTAAAAGTGGTGGAGGATCGGATTACATGAAGGCTCCGGGTGGTGGTGGATCGTATATCTCAAGGGCTGGTTTTGAGAGCAACCCAAAAGGGTATTTTGATGGGCTTCATGGTGGGTCAAAAAGTAAATGAGTTATTCACATGTAACAAATGATAATGGTCGAATTATCATTCTAATATTATCCTAAATAAAATGTTACTTTTGATATTATTCATATTCTAATTTTCTTCATGTTGGTGTATGAGCATTAAGATAAATGTTAAGCGACCAAAAAGCTAAGTAAATTGATTATTGTTTTTAATTTAAGAAAACTTCAAATTTTAAGAAGTTTTAAGAACATATGAAAAATAAGCAGATTATCACTCATTAATTATTAAAAATGTGTATAGAATTTCGTATATAAGATTTTTTTCACCATAAAATTTTCATATTATTATTTGATTTCCTTGTTTTTTGAAAAGTCATTTCGTTAAAAGATAATAAATCTTTACATCTAAAAAAGAAGGGATGCAAATAGTTTCTTATTTATAATCATCTGATATAATAAAATTTTAATCATAAATCAATGGTTAATTGTGAAATGTTATTTTATTAAAGAGGTTATTAATTATTTTATGTTGCCAGATTTTGATAATAACAAAGGTATAAGTAAATTATTTATTGATTCTTTTACTAGATAGGGTTTATTACGAAAAAAAAATACAACATGTTTTTACGGTTTTTGTGTTTTCGTCCCTCAATGTTATTTTTTTTTAGTTCTTTGATTTGACTATTAGACTCCGGTTTTAATTATTAAACCGGGTTTTTTAGAGACTAAAAAACCGGGTTCTAAATTTCAAATTTCACTAAACAAAAAAAAAATAACTTGAGAACTTTTATGAAAAAAAAAAAACATAAATGGACGAAAACGCAAAAAACGTAAAAACTTGTTTTTTTCATAATAAACCCCTAAAGATAAAATATATTAATTAATTAATATTTAATATATTATAGTTTTTTAGATTTTGTTTGATTCAAATGTTATTCATAGGTAAAAAACCTGAGGTCACACATAATTAAAGATTTTAAATAATATTGAAGCAAAATATGAGCCTGTCTGGCTGTCTGGACTAGTGGTGGTAATTGGGCTTGGACTGTGCGTCGAAGTGTTTTGGGCTTAAATAGTTGGGTTTTATCAATTTGTACATTATTGCACAATAATTTATTATCTTGATTGATCAATATTTTGAATTTCGGCTCTTTACATACATATATTTGGCTTTAATAATTACATAAATTAATTGATTGATATAAATAAAATAAAGTATTCATAAGATTTACTTCTAAATGTAACAGGAAACTGAAATGAAAGTAGTATAATAATTTATTTTTTAAGAAAAGCAAATTGTATAACCAAAAACCACAAAGAGACATGTACAAAGCACATAAATAAACACAACTCATGTTTTATAGAAGACAGAATCCATGGAAACATATGCACACTCCAAAACAAACAATAAAAAAAAAAAAATTGTTTTCGGGTTTGAAATCTTTTTGTTATAGACTTACAGTTATTATTTGAGTGTTAGTTTTCAAAACGTTGCAGCATTCAAACGCAATTTCAAACACCCACTAATAATCTTTTAATATTACAATTAAAAATTGTAATATTCTCTTCAAATTTGAAGTGCCACACAATATAATATAGTTTTCTCTAAAGAAAAATGATTTAAATATCAAAAAGTTTTTATCCTCTAAGTTTTATATTGTTATTGTTTTCTAAAAGTTTGAACACAATATCACGAATTTTATAAAGTGTTGGTTTAAAATAATCGATTTCTTTTATAATATTAACATATGTTTCTTAATATTAACTTTGAATTAACCATACAATCAGTGACGGATACAGATGTGCATATGCATACACTATGAAGCTTACCCGTATTGCAAAAATTGTTAGGATTCTTATATTTATGTTCAAACTTACACAAATCGAGTATTTGAGTGCATACCCTCGCAAAAAAGGGTGCATGTTAGGGGCGGATCTAATGTATTAGTAATACTGAAAGTCGTACTCCGTCGTAGACAAGTCATCAGTGACAACCGAAATTTCACCGAAAAAATAAATTCCAACTAAAAAACACAGATTTGAACAAGAAAATCAACAAAAAATGTGAATTTGAATCATAAAACGAAGACAAGCAATTTCGCTCGAAAGAATGTTTGTCGGAGTTGAATAGTTTGTCAGCGAATTGCAACAGGTTCATCAGGTTGTAAGTCATTTTTTTTTGAAAATTTTTTTTTATTTTGATAAGTTTTAGTCAATTTTAGGTTTTTTTATGCAATGAAAAATGACCGAGGATTTTAATTACAAAAAAGGGTTAAACTTAAGAGTGTTTTGCACAAATATCCCTAAAATAACTTGTCATTAGTCATTTAATTAATACACTTATATATTATTTTCTCATTTTTATAAGTTTATCCGGTAATTTTAATATATCTCATACATTTAATGATTTAAATGCTTAAAATATAAATTAGTTTGTAACACCCTCAATTCTCACACAAATGCCACGTCAATACAATACACAGGTGGCAATATCGCAATCATCTCATAATGCACATGTCACAGGGTTAGCGGAAAACACTGTTAATTAAAACTTTTAACACAGAGTCATACATCGTCTCATAACCGACACTGATACATAAACACAACAGAGTATTGATAACAACTCTAAAGTCTAGCGCCAAAATACAGTCAGCATACACGGCTCTAAACTGCCCCGATCCCTACTTCGGCTGTTGCGACTGTGGCTGCGGCCCCACGGTATGACTGCCTGACACACACAGAAGACTCGAAAACATAAGCTGGACAGCTCGTGAGTACGCGAGGGTTAGACTCTGCAGGTAAACACATACAACATACACAGCACATATATCTCAACACACATATGCAACTCTATGCATAACATGTATCTCTGCTCGAAAGGGGACCACGTTCCCCAGCTAACAGGCCGCACACAGCAGCGGTTAGCTACTCGATAGGCACAGGAGCGACCTGGCAATATCACTGCCGTATATATACAGTCTCATATCTCGTGACTGGTTAGGGACAGTCAGCCTGCGCGATCACATATCGCGGACACCTGCAATTCAAACACATGTAGCACGTATAGGGTAGAACGGATCATACCTGCGCACTAAGCTCGGTCTCATACACAATATATCACAGCACATATACACGACTCATAAAAGACTACGCGCGATTTGTAAAAGAACTCGAGTACTCACCGACTACCCGAAACTTGATTCGAAACTCGGAATTCTCAATGCGGCTCGGCACGTGATCGGCTAGAACCTGTAATCGTCACGAATTCTCCACGTTAACACAACTCAATAACCATGTAATTCAGGTCAAGGATAACTATCGCAATTAACATAAACCCGAGACACAATCCCAGATAATTAACCGATCCCCGAAACCCTTTTACGGAATTCCCAACGAGACTCAAAACCCCAAACAATTCAGTCCGACAATATCCCGAAGGAAATCGACACACTAATCACCCCAAACCTCCCCGAATGCATCAAGTCGGATTTCCCCAGCAGGCTGCGGCTCGCGCCGCTAAGCCCTCTGCGCTCGCGCCGCGCCCAATTCCTTCTGCGCGTCGCGCCGCGGCCCCCCTGCGCGTCGCGCCGCGACCAAGCACCTGCTCCCAGCTCTGCTCTTCGATGACTATGGCCGAACCAGGGGATATCAATCCTCCCCACACGATTTTAACAGCAAAGAAGCACCAAACTTATACATACACAACCCATATACTTACAGCAATCAATTCCCTCATACAACACAACATGAATTACAAATTAAAACCCCTAAATTGAAGCTCCTTACCTTGGGCACCTCAAGATCACAAGAAGAAGGTGAAGAACACAGATTCAGCAACCAATTCCAGGATTGAAGTTTGTTTCTCTGCTGGAGCTCCTCTCAATTTACACACACACACACCTTGGCTTTTTCTTGAAAATGAAGGCAAAGGAAAGGGATAAGGAATGGATAAGGAAGCTCATATATATCTGCCTTTATCTTTATTCCGGTTCCGAACCCATTAACCCGGACCCGATATCACTTTTTCACAATTTAAATCACTAGGACCCAATTAAATCCACGATCTCAAAGAGATAATTAATCCGCTAATCATTAGCTCGGGGACACGTATCACTCGGTTTCGACACGTTAAATCCACGAAATGGAATTTAATTGGGACACGCAATAATTATTAAAATAATGAGCCAATAAATTAAATCCACGTACCAGGCTCAAATCCGGGATGTTACAAATCCTCTCCTCTTAAAAAGATTCCGTCCCGGAATCTAGCTCGGACTCGGAAATAGCTGCGGATATCGGCTCCTCATCTCGGCCTCGGGCTCCCAGGTGGCACTAGTACCCTTATGATGCCTCCACTGAACGAGTACTAGCGCAATCTCTTTATTTCGCAATCTCTTCACCTTACGATCGGTAATCGCCTCAGGCTGCTCGACATATCTCAGGTGATTATCCACGGTTATCTCGGATAACGGCACAAACTGATCATCTTTGGCCAGACATTTTCTCAGATGACTCACATGGAACGTATCGTGAACTCCGGCCAACTCGGGAGGCAACCTCACTCTATACGCCTGATCTCGGACTCTGGCGACGATCTCAAACGGACCGATGTACCGCGGACTCAGCTTACCCCGATGTCTGAATCTGATAACTCCCTTCCACGGCGATACTTTCAGCATAACACGGTCTCCAACACTGAACTCAAGCTCATTCAGACGACGATCGGCATAACTCTTCTGCCGGCTCTGTGCTACTCTCATATGCTCGCGGATAACTGCCACTTTGTCGCTCGTCTCTTGTAGCAACTCGGGCCCACTGATAGGTCGCTCGCCGACCTCGCCCCAACACACCGGGGTTAGACACTTACGCCCATACAGTGCCTCGAATGGAGCCATCTTGATGGAGGAATGGTAGCTGTTGTTATACGCAAACTCGACTAACGGCAAGTGAACGTCCCAACTACCACTAAAATCGATCGCACAAGCTCGGAGCATATCCTCGAGAGTCTGATTCGTCCGCTCTGTCTGCCCGTCTGTCTGAGGTCTGTACGCGGTACTCAACTGAACTCTCGTCCCCAATTCGCGCTGAAAGCTCTGCCAGAACCTCGAAGTAAACCGCGTATCTCTATCAGACGTAATCGACATCGGAACGCCGTGCCTCGACACTATCTCACTGATGTATAACCGGGCCAACTGATCCATAGTGATGGTGCCTCTCACTGCCAAGAAATGAGCACTCTTCGTCAACCGATCCACAATCACCCAGATCATATCGTTGCCTCGAACGGTGCGCGGAAGCCTGACGATGAAATCCATCGTGATATGATACCACTTCCACTCAGGGATCTCTAAAGGCTGCAAATGCCCGTGAGGCTTCTGATGCTCGGCTTTCACACGTAGGCAAGTCATACACTCCTCGACATATCGGCCCACGTCTCGTTTCATCCCTGGCCACCAATAGAACTCGCGCAGATCTCTATACATTTTGGTGCTCCCGGGGTGGATAGACAATCTCGAACGATGCGACTCGTCTAAAATCAGCTGCCGCAGATTACCGACCCTCGGAACCCAGACTCGGTCATGAAACACCCACAAACCTCTGCTATCTCTACTCAATGTCTCTAGCTGTCCCGCAAGCCGCTCTCTTTTCACATTCTCCGCCCGCAAACCCTCTAACTGAGCATGCCTCAGACTCTCCACAAGAGTCGATGTAACCTCGAGCCTCGCTGCTCGGGAAACTACCGTCTGGCCACACGCCTTACGGCTCAACGCATCGGCCACCACATTGGCCCTACCAGGATGGTACTGGATCTCGCAGTCATAATCTTTCAATAACTCAAGGCTGCGCCGCTGTCTCATATTCAACTCTTTCTGACTGAACAGATACTGAAGACTCTTATGATCGGTATACACTACAAATCGCGAACCGTACAGATAATGACGCCATATCTTCAACGCGAACACTATCGCGTCCAACTCAAGGTCGTGCACGGTATGGTTTTCCTCGTAGGTCTTCAGCTGTCGCGACGCATACGCAATCACCTTGCCTCGCTGCATCAGAACACAACCCAAACCGGTACCTGACGCGTCACAGTAGACCACAAAATCCTCTGTACCCTCGGGCAATGCTAACACTGGTGCCTGACATAACCGGGATTTCAATTCCCTGAAAGCCGACTCCTGCTCGTCGGACCATACGAAAGAAACGGACTGCCGTGTCAATCTCGTCAACGGCCTGGCAATCCTCGAAAAGTCCTGAATGAAGCGACGGTAATACCCGGCTAGACCCAAAAAGCTGCGAATCTCAGGCACAGTCTTCGGCGGCTCCCAACTCATAACGGCCTCAATCTTTGCCGGATCCACTGAAATACCCTCGGCGCTCACAACATGTCCCAGAAACTGGACCTCGCGCAACCAGAACTCACACTTGGAGAACTTCGCATAAAGTCGCTCCTTTCGCAGCACAGATAAAACCTCTCGCAAGTGCTGCTCGTGGTCCTCGGCACTCCTCGAGTAAATCAGGATGTCGTCGATAAAGACAATCACGAACCGATCCAACATAGATCTACACACCCTGTTCATCAAATCCATGAATGCCGCGGGTGTGTTAGTCAGTCCGAAAGGCATAACTAGGAACTCATAATGTCCGTATCTCGTCCGGAACGCAGTCTTCGGCACATCCTCGTCTCGAACTCTCAGCTGATGATAACCCGATCTCAGATCTATCTTCGAAAAGAAGCTCGAACCCTGAAGCTGATCAAACAGATCGTCAATACGTGGAAGCGGATAACGGTTCTTCACCGTCACTTTATTTAACTCTCGATAATCGATACACATCCGCATGGAACCGTCCTTCTTCTTCACAAATAGCACGGGAGCTCCCCACGGGGACGAACTCGGACGGATAAATCCACGATCAAGCAACTCCTGAAGCTGCGACATCATCTCTCTCATCTCAGTAGGTGCCAGCCTATAAGGCGTCTTCGCAATAGGCACCGCTCCAGGGATAAGGTCGATACGGAACTCGACCTGACGATCTGGCGGTAACCCAGGCAACTCCTCTGGGAATACCTCAGGGAACTCTCGAACTACGGGTATATCCGCTAAAGTCTTTTTCTCTAATCTGGCGTCAACAACATAAGCCAGAAAGGTCTCGCACCCCTTCGCAACATATCTCTGAGCTCTTGCCATCGACACAATACCGATCTCGCCTCGGCGCCTCTCGCCATATACTGTTACTGTCTCACTGTCTGAAATGGGTATCCGGATCATCTTCTTCGCGCACAAAATATCGGCCTGCCTGGCTGTCATCCAGTCCATACCCACTATCACATCGAAACTGCTAATCTCTATCGGCAGTAGATTAATCAGAAACCGGTGAGCATCAATCTCTAGGACACAATCTCTGTACACCCGACTCACTAGCGCTGTACTACCGTCTACCCTCTCAACAACTAACGGCACAGATAACACAGTAGCAGGCACAGAAAAGTAGGCACAGAATACAACAGATACATACGAGCGATCCGCTCCAGAATCAAACAAAATACGAGCACTACGCCCGTTCAGAATGTACGTACCAGATACCACATCGGTAGACTCGCGGGCCTCCTCTGCCGTAGCCTGAAATACTCTACCCCTGCCTCTGGGCGCTGACTCACGGCGGCTCGAAGACGACGACTCAGCTCTAGTCCCGCTAGTACTCGCTCCCTGTACTGCAGGTGGTGCGTCCGGACAGTCCCTCACAATATGACCTGGCCTCCCACAGCGGAAGCACAGGGAATCCCTCGATGTACAAGTAAAAGATGTATGGCCATACTGACCACAGCGGTAGCAACGGGGCTGCTCTGATGTACAAGGACCAGAATGGCGACGGCGACACCTCGGACAGTCTCTCTCCCCGGCTGAACTATCTGCCCGACTCCCGGATGGCTGGGACCCCTGTCCCACGCTGCTCTGACTCTGACTGGGAGCACTATATCGGGAAGTCTGCCCCTGACTCTGACTGGCCGTCCCTGATCCCTGATACTGCCCAGACCTCCTGGACCTCCGGTCTCTGCCTCTGTCTCTGTCTCGACGAAATCCTGAACCCTGAACCTGCTGCTGCTCAGGCTGTCTCTCTCTCTGGAAATCCTGGGGCTCTCGGTAGTAGCTACGGGACTGCTCAAACGTCTCTGTCCTCTGTCTCTGGGTCGGAGGCTGACCCCTCTGTCTCTCGATCTCTCTCTCTCTGACACGAGCCAACTCCAAGGCTCTCGCAAACGTCGGGGTGTCGTGAAGCCCAACGAACTCCCGAATATCAGATCTCAACCCATCGATAAAGGCATCAGCCTTACGAACCTCTGTATCCACGTGCTGAGGCGCAAACTGAGCATACTCGTTAAATCTATCCACATACTGCTGAACTGACATACTGCCCTGCTGAAGGTGCAAGAAACGACGCTCCATCTCCCGGCGCTCATCCCGGGGAATGTACTGAAGCTCGAAGATGGCACGGAACTGATCCCATGTCATAGCATAAGCTGCTGCAGTAGTCATAGATGACTCAATGGACTTCCACCACTGTGAAGCCCCTCCCTTTAGCTGATAAGCCGCATAGCCGACCATATCACGAGGGTCGACATGGGCAACTCGGAATGCCGCCTCTATCTCTCTCTCCCATGCCATAGCCGCACCCGGCTCACCACCGCCTCGGAACTGAGGTGGGGCTCCCGCCATAAAGTCCTTAAAGGACCCACCTCGCACAGAAGAAGAAGATGCCCCAACCACTGTCTCAACACTAGTCACTGGCGGCAGATCAGCTCTCTGTCGCTGCTGCTCTCTCTCTCTGTCCCTCTCTCTGTAGAACTCAGTCAATACTGATAACATCTCTGACCGGCGGACATACTCATCTCCCGCTGGTCTCTCTGGCCCTGAACCCTCGCCATGATCTGCCATAACTACCTGCACATATCACAAAGGTAAGATAACAGATCGATCACCCAGCGTTATACAATAAGCTCGGTCAGTTAATTCCGCTAAACTCAGTCTCAGGGAAGAATCCCACAGATCTGAACACGGTAAGAGCACAAGCATCCACTGATACTCAGTACTGAAACCACAAGCTCTGATACCAAGCTGTAACACCCTCAATTCTCACACAAATGCCACGTCAATACAATACACAGGTGGCAATATCGCAATCATCTCATAATGCACATGTCACAGGGTTAGCGGAAAACACTGTTAATTAAAACTTTTAACACAGAGTCATACATCGTCTCATAACCGACACTGATACATAAACACAACAGAGTATTGATAACAACTCTAAAGTCTAGCGCCAAAATACAGTCAGCATACACGGCTCTAAACTGCCCCGATCCCTACTTCGGCTGTTGCGACTGTGGCTGCGGCCCCACGGTATGACTGCCTGACACACACAGAAGACTCGAAAACATAAGCTGGACAGCTCGTGAGTACGCGAGGGTTAGACTCTGCAGGTAAACACATACAACATACACAGCACATATATCTCAACACACATATGCAACTCTATGCATAACATGTATCTCTGCTCGAAAGGGGACCACGTTCCCCAGCTAACAGGCCGCACACAGCAGCGGTTAGCTACTCGATAGGCACAGGAGCGACCTGGCAATATCACTGCCGTATATATACAGTCTCATATCTCGTGACTGGTTAGGGACAGTCAGCCTGCGCGATCACATATCGCGGACACCTGCAATTCAAACACATGTAGCACGTATAGGGTAGAACGGATCATACCTGCGCACTAAGCTCGGTCTCATACACAATATATCACAGCACATATACACGACTCATAAAAGACTACGCGCGATTTGTAAAAGAACTCGAGTACTCACCGACTACCCGAAACTTGATTCGAAACTCGGAATTCTCAATGCGGCTCGGCACGTGATCGGCTAGAACCTGTAATCGTCACGAATTCTCCACGTTAACACAACTCAATAACCATGTAATTCAGGTCAAGGATAACTATCGCAATTAACATAAACCCGAGACACAATCCCAGATAATTAACCGATCCCCGAAACCCTTTTACGGAATTCCCAACGAGACTCAAAACCCCAAACAATTCAGTCCGACAATATCCCGAAGGAAATCGACACACTAATCACCCCAAACCTCCCCGAATGCATCAAGTCGGATTTCCCCAGCAGGCTGCGGCTCGCGCCGCTAAGCCCTCTGCGCTCGCGCCGCGCCCAATTCCTTCTGCGCGTCGCGCCGCGGCCCCCCTGCGCGTCGCGCCGCGACCAAGCACCTGCTCCCAGCTCTGCTCTTCGATGACTATGGCCGAACCAGGGGATATCAATCCTCCCCACACGATTTTAACAGCAAAGAAGCACCAAACTTATACATACACAACCCATATACTTACAGCAATCAATTCCCTCATACAACACAACATGAATTACAAATTAAAACCCCTAAATTGAAGCTCCTTACCTTGGGCACCTCAAGATCACAAGAAGAAGGTGAAGAACACAGATTCAGCAACCAATTCCAGGATTGAAGTTTGTTTCTCTGCTGGAGCTCCTCTCAATTTACACACACACACACCTTGGCTTTTTCTTGAAAATGAAGGCAAAGGAAAGGGATAAGGAATGGATAAGGAAGCTCATATATATCTGCCTTTATCTTTATTCCGGTTCCGAACCCATTAACCCGGACCCGATATCACTTTTTCACAATTTAAATCACTAGGACCCAATTAAATCCACGATCTCAAAGAGATAATTAATCCGCTAATCATTAGCTCGGGGACACGTATCACTCGGTTTCGACACGTTAAATCCACGAAATGGAATTTAATTGGGACACGCAATAATTATTAAAATAATGAGCCAATAAATTAAATCCACGTACCAGGCTCAAATCCGGGATGTTACAAGTTAATCTATTAATCTTTATTAATATATTTACATCCATAGGAGTCAATGACGAATGGGTTCCCTAAGCAATAGTAATTAATAACTTTTAGAGATTGCTTAGAAACACAAGGGTTATTTTAATTAAATTTAAGAAAGCAAAAAGGCTCTTAATATTTAATGTTATTTATTTTTAATAACAGAAGTTTATGTATAAATACCATTCAACATAAGGTATTTTATTCATATCAATTCACTATATTATAAACTAATTTCGTAAGTGTTTATATAAATAGCATATTACAATTGGGTGGCAGCAAAGGTAACAGTGGTGGAGGCGGCGGCAAGGCTGCTGGTGGCGGAGGTAGCAAGGGTGGTGGTGGTGGAGGTGGCGGTTTAGCTAGTGGTAAAAGTGGTGGAGGATCGGATTACATGAAGGCTCCGGGTGGTGGTGGATCGTATATCTCAAGGGCTGGTTTTGAGAGCAACCCAAAAGGGTATTTTGATGGGCTTCATGGTGGGTCAAAAAGTAAATGACTTATTCACATGTAAAAATGATAATGGTCGAATTATCATTCTAGTATTATCCTAAATAAAATGTTACTTTTGATATTATTCATATTCTAATTTTCTTCATGTTAATGTTAAGCGACCAAAAAGCTAAGTAAATTGATTATTTTTTTTAATTTAAAAGAACTTCAAATTTTAAGAAGTTTTAAGAACATATGAAAAATAAGCAGATTTTCACTCATTAATTATTAAAAATGTGTATAGAATTTCGTATATAAGATTTTTTTCACCATAAAATTTTCATATTATTATTTGATTTACTTGTTTTTTGAAAAGTCATTTCATAAAAAAGATAATAAATCTTTACATCTCAAAAAGAAGGGATGCAAATAGTTTCTTATTTATAATCATCTGATGTACTAAAATTTTAATCATAAATCAATGGTTGATTGTGAAATTTTATTTTATTAAAGAGGTTATTAATTATTTTATGTTGCCAGAGTTTGATAATAACAAAGGTATAAGTAAATTATTTATTGATTCTTTAATTTACGAAAAAAACTGTTTTTACGGTTTTTGCATTTTCTTCCCTCAATGTTATTTTATTTAGTTCTTTGATTTGACTATTAGACTCCGGTTTTAATTATTAAACCGGGTTTTTAGAGACTAAAAAACCGGGTTTTAAATTTCAAATTTCACTAAACCAAAAAGAAAAAATTAACTTAAAAATTTTTATGAAAAAAAATAACATAAAGGGACGAAAACGTAAAAAACGTGAAAACATGTTGTTTTTCTCATAATAAACCCTTAAAGATAAAATATATTAACTAATTAATATTTAAAATATTATAGTTTTTTAGATTTTGTTTGATTCAAATGTTATTCATAGGTAAAAAACCTGAGGTCACACATAATTAAAGATTTTAAATAATATTGAAGCAAAATATGAGCCTGTCTGGCTTTCTGGACTAGTGGTGGTAATTGGGCTTGGACTGTGCGTCGAAGTGTTTTGGGCTTAAATAGTTGAGTTTTATCAATTTGTACATTATTGCACAATAATTTATTATCTTGATTGATCAATATTTTGAATTTCGGCTCTTTACATACATATATTTGGCTTTAATAATTACATAAATTAATTGATTGATATAAATAAAATAAAGTATTAATTTTTTTTCATAAGATTTACTTCTAAATGTAACAGGAAACTGAAATGAAAGTAGTATAATAATTTATTTTTTTAAGAAAAGCAAATTGTATAACCAAAAACCACAAAGAGACATGTACAAAGCACATAAATAAACACAACTCATGTTTTATAGAAGACAGAATCCATGGAAACATATGCACACTCCAAAACAAACAATAAATAAAAAATATTGTTTTCGGGTTTGAAATCTTTTTGTTATAGACTTACATTTATTATTTGAGTGTTAGTTTTCAAAACGTTGCAGCATTCAAACGCAATTTCAAACACCCACTAATAATCTTTTAATATTACAATTAAAAATTGTAATATTCTCTTCAAATTTGAAGTGCCACACAATATAATATAGTTTTCTCTAAAGAAAAATGATTTAAATATCAAAAAGTTTTTATCCTCTAAGTTTTATATTGTTATTGTTTTCTAAAAGTTTGAACACAATATCACGAATTTTATAAAGTGTTGGTTTAAAATAATCGATTTCTTTTATAATATTAACATATGCTTCTTAATATTAACTTTGAATTAACCATACAATCAGTGACGGATACAGATGTGCATCTGCATACACTATGAAGCTTACCCGTATTGCAAAAATTGTTAGGATTCTTATATTTATGTTCAAACTTACACAAATCGAGTATTTGAGTGCATACCCTCGCAAAAAGGGTGCATGTTAGGGGCGGATCTAATGAATCAGTAAGGGTATCGCTCGACACTAATAAATATTCAAAACTTTTGCGTGACGTATTTATCAAAAACTCGAGTCACACCAATTATTTTTGTTAGGTGAAACATATGAAAATATTAGAAAGTTAGTATACTCATATATAGTTTATATATTTCGTTTAGTTATATCACAAAAATTCATTCAAATATCACTGAGTTTAAATCTTAAAAATTAAATTTTACCAAAGATCACCAAAGAAGGCACAAAAAATTGAAAAGAGAACTATAAAGTACCAAGAAAAAACCCAATCTAAAAATCCGACCTGTGAAGCATTGAACGAGTTGAAGTCGTTAAGGGCTTGAAATTATCAATCGCTCGCGACGAGAAGGCTAGAACGATTTGAAGCCATGAAGTGCTTGAATCTATCAAATTGTGAAAGATTCTGTTTACCGGGCTATCGTTACCGCTAGAGTTTTGACGACAATGAAAGGGATCGAAAACACGAAAAGAAATGTTGTGGTTGAATGGGTTGATCCTTTACACTTATATGTTTCCCCATCATTTTATACTTACTCAATATATAATACTAATAATAATAATATATATATTTTTTTTAAATCCAAGATAACAAACATATACCTTTATAATTATGAAGTTATGTATCAATATAGAAAATAGGAGTGTGTAAAGATACCGAAACCAAATCTAACCGAACCAAACCTTATTTGGTTTAAGATCGGTTTACTCAAGTAACAGGTTGCTTATTCGGTTCAACCGAAACCAATAACTATATTCGGTATAGTTATTGATTTTATATAATGATATTTGGGTGAACCTAAATAACTCGAATAAGGGCTTTTGCATTTTTTTTAAGTTCTATCCATGTCTTATCAATTCCATGGTTTTTAAAACATGTGAATTAATGAATTTTTAATTACTTTTGATGACAATGTGTAGCATAAATTATATTTATTTTCATACTTTATCACTTTATGTCATATTTTTTTATTCGTAAATTTTCTAAGTACTAGTGTTCTTAGATAGTTTACATGTTTTACAGTTTATAGTTCTTACTTCTTAGTGTTCATAATTAAAAGTATTTTACTAGGTTTACTAGATTTGTAATTTATGATTTGTAAAGTTTGTAATTTTAAGTCTTTAATTTATAGCTTATAATTGTTAACCATTAAATACTGAATTAACCAAACCGTTTAATCCGAAACCGAATTAACCGAACCTTATATGGTTTGGTTTAGTACGAAAACCAATTAATCCAAACCGAATTACCAAAAAATTCATTAATCCAATAGAATAACAACACCCTTAATTAAAAAGATAAATTTAAAAGAAAATATTGGATAAGAGACCTTATGTGGTATGTGGTATGTTATGATCATGGTTTTTAGAATCGGACCACACATCGAACCGGCCATCAATCACTTTTAAAAACCGGACTTGTTCGACCGGTCCGAATATACATAGAGTCATAGACATAGATTTAAATGATACCACTCAAAACTCAAGTGCACCCCAAAAATTTTTAATATTTTTTTTCATGTTTAAATTAAGATTACACACATGATATGTGAATTTGAGATACATTGACCAACTCTACCTTTTTTAAAATTTTGTGAATGATCATTTATATTTATGTGAATGGTCATCCAATTGAATGATTCACTCACACCATTCACATGATTTTTTTACTATTCACAATATTCATTTTTTGAATATTAATGTTATAACGTAATGATTCTTTTGATAAAACATCTTATAATCTTAGTTTTATACATGTTTATTTAAAAAAAATTTGTGCATCGATACCCTCGATACGCACAGTTATTTCGGGTACGCTCACGAACTTAATTTTACACACACATATCTGTGACATCCGTGAGCCGTGAAACCAATAAACTCACTTCACTATCTCTTAGTCCAACTAGAAGTTTGGAATGGTTGTGGTGACCACGGCTCACGGATCTAAATAGGAAGGTTCAACAACTTACATGCATGAAACACCACCCCCTTCTCGGCTCACGGTTTCCATCGGTGGATAGACTGTGTTCCTATCCATACCACAATGGAATAAAAATGCATCTGAAGAAGTCCTTTGAACGCCGGCGAATGTTATGGCGTTGTAGGGTATGGCTAATAAATTCTCCGAGCAAGGGCTTCGGCAAAATACGTCGCCATTTTCCTCATGGTGACGGCTTGCGAAATGGCTAGAATTCCGGTTTGTTTCGCCAAGGTTTCAGCGAATTTTAGGTCACTTGCTGAATGAATTTGACGCATGCCATCAGAGAGTGAACGAGGCAAACTTTGTTTTCCCGTGAATCGACTAGAAGAACAATCGGGTTCGGATCGTAGGAGGAGGATGTACAGTCGATGAGGAAGAAGGTTTTTGTTTCTTTGTCGGATGATTCTTCGTCGGAGGGTAAATCAGAAGGGGGAAAGAGAGACAGAGCTATTTTAATTTCTGAGAAACACTATTTTAAATATTAAAATGAAAAAACAATTTAGATTTTGGATTTTTATTACTTAATTCTATAAAAAAAGAGTTCATTACCTATTTTTATAATTATATCAAAGGCAAAATGGTCATTTTAAAAAAATGACCGGTCAAAGAACCAAAACCAAAACAAATTGCCAACAACGGGGACGAAATTCGTAATTAATCACAAAGAAGGACGGTATCCATAATTTATACCTAACCACAGGGACGAAAGTTGTAATTTACCCAAAAGATTATTATGAGACTTTTATGGAAAAAAATAACATTGAGGACGAAAACGTGAAAAACGTAAAAACATGTTTGTTTTTTTTCATAATAAACCTTGTCGATAATCACCTCAATAGTGGCACAACCATTCTATCAAGGTAAATTATTGTAATTTACCTAACCTACGCTATCCAACATACTCTTACCTACTACCCACCATACCTACCCATACCCACTCACACATCCCTCATCCACCCTACCCTTCCTGTTTGGTTTAGTAAACTTTGGAAATTAGAACCCGTTTATAATTAGTAAACCGGGTTTTTAAAAACCAAAAAACCGGGTTCAAATGTTCAATTTTCACTAAATCAAAAAGAAAAAATTACTATGAGACTTTTATGGAAAAAAATAACATGGAGGACGAAAACGTGAAAAACGTAAAAACATGTTTGTTTTTTTCATAATAAACCTTATCGATAATCACCTCAATAGTGGCACAACCATTCTATCAATACCCACCATAACCACTTTACACACACTCACCCCACGAACAATTTACCGCTCAACCCGTGTACAACGATTTTCGGCTTCAACCAATACAAGAACTTCGAGGAGTCAATCGAAGAGACCGAGTCTTCCGAAAGAGTTCCCGAACTCGAAACCAAAGAAAAAAGAAAAAAAAGAAGGTGCCGTCTACGAGTACCGGCCCAAGGTAAACAAAAGGTTAAAACAGGCGGATCAAATTGAACAAGTACAATCATGTCTTGATATTTCTACCGATAATGTGGTCGGAAATAGTAAAAAAAAAAAAGGGGGGGGGGGGGGGGGGCTTTTTACTACTCACATATTGGTCTATTTATACGCGTTCATGCATCGAGGCAACTACAGTACGTTTCACGTTTGACCAAATCAACGCTAAGTTTTTTTTTTGAATGACAAACTATCTTACTTCTACTCCTAAACTACTCCTTTACCTCAATACTTACCTATCTCCACCTAAATTTCAACTTGCCTCCGACGGGATTCGAACCCGTGACCTCTCACTTACAAATCCATCCTCTTACGAAATGGGCTAAACCCCATGTCCCCATTGGTATAACTTATATTTACATTTTCCGTATAATTTATATTTTTACTATTTTTGTCACACTTTATATTTAAATTTTCTATCATATATAATTTATATGTATTTAAGTTAATGGATTTTCCGGAATATACAACAATTTAATAACTCATCGCCGGAGTGGTCAATCTGACAAGGACATTTACAACGCGGTGCTCAAATTATACCGGTAATGCTATTCTTTGCCATTTATTCTACGACATGTCTTGGATGTTCTCAAATAGAACCCAAAATGGAGTGTTGTACAAGTGTATCACAGATGGAGTTTACGACTACAACAACCGAACGATCGAAGACATTGGTGTCAAATCCGTATACGACTGGCTCTGATGGTTACACACCTGTCGACCTCAACAAGGACATCCCAAAAGAAGACGAGGCTGACACTTTCCATGTTGAACCGACACACTCTCCCGAAAGAAATAAAGAAAAATGATAATTTTTCAAAAGTTTTCAATCAACTTTTTAAATACAACTTTCAAAACATTCTTGAGAACCAATCAAACCTGATCGAAATGAGGAAGTCGAAAAATGATCCGAATGGAAAGAAACTTAACCGAAAAATACGGGTGGTAGTTTGATGAATAATCAAGATTTAGATATTATTTAGTTCCTATTGTTTTGTTTGAGTTAATTATGTACTTTTATTTTCATTATTTAATATTTATGCTTAATTTAGTTATGTTGTTTAATTTAATTCAAAATAGTGTGAACTGTGGTGACTATTTTCGGGATGTGAACTTTGAACAGTTGTGGGAAAGTGAAGTGATGTGACACTGATGTGAACTTTGAACTGTTGTAGGAATGTGAATGGATGTGAACTTTGAACTGTTGTGTGTGGAGTGTGAGGATGACTTTAAGTTTTAATCAGTCCGGTCTGGCTTGCGATTTGCCGGTTAACCTTGAACCTGCTGGTTGTTATTGGTCTGCATTTCAAGTTTTTATAAATATTGTTTTCATTAGATATCATTTATTGTTTCATACCGATGATCAACCAATATTGGTAATGGACTACGGTAGTACTTTGGGCTAGGCTTGTGAAGAAGTATTATTGGGCTTAAGAAAGTGTATAACAGAGCCCATATTTAATTTTTTTTATTCTCTTATCAACTTATACTTTTTTTTTAAGGGAAAACGACATCAAATAGCTCTGAACTTTCGACTTTGTACACATTTATGTAGTGAACTTTTTTTTGTGCACATTTGGTAGTCAAAGTTTCAAAATTGTTCCAATTTGGTAATTGGCGTACCTTTAACCGGTTGCTTCCGGTTTTGATGTCTACATGGACAATTTTTTAATGACTTAGCTACCCGTTTATATTATACCCGGTTTTATCTACGTGGCAACCCGTTTTTTAAAATCACCTGGTTTTATAACGCCGTATGAAATTAAGAAATCACCCGGGTTTATAACGTCGTTTTTTAAAAAATCCGGTTTATTTAAAAAAACGGGTTGCCACGTAGACAAAACCGGGTATAATATAAAAACGTGTAGCCACGTCATTAAAAAATTGTCCACGTAGCCATTGAAACTGGAAGCAACCGGTTAAAAGGTACGCCAACTACCAAATTGGAACAATTTTGAAACTTTGACTACCAAATGTGAACAAAAAATAGTTCACTACATAAATGTGTACAAATTCGAAAGTTCGGAGCTATTTGATGTCATTTCCCTTTTTTTAACAACAAACTAACCTACTCCTACTCCTAAACTACCTATTTGTCTCAAATGGGGACTTTAGACTTACTTTCACCACCTAAATTCAAACTTGCCTCTGACGGGAGTCGAACCCGTGACCTCACACTTACTTATCACCCTCATAACTTATACCTTATATGCATAACATATTACAAAGTTATTTGTTTAGGGTTAATTTCTTTGAAAAGTTACCAATACTACCCTTTATGTTTCAAATGAGATTTACATCTATAACATTTTGGTTGGACAATACCTTGATACCGCTAGACAAAAACCATTCAATAAAAACTAATTGTTTGTCTGCGCTTTGAGACGAGTTGTATAATCATATATTTTTTAAATAAATTCACGGTTTGTAAAATTCTGATTTTAGGTTAAAAGTACAAAATTTACAAAAGAAAAAAGTGATTTTGACGGTCAAAAAACTAATAATTTTCATGCTTTCGAAACACAAAAAACTAATAATCATTCTCAAAATGTAAAAATTTAAACGCCACCTAAGTATATCAACGTCATTTATTAATGGTTGCAAATTGATGTAGCTTTAATTTGGTGGAACGCCTTTAAAAAATGCTATTAACATTAATATTAAAAACTTTAATAAAAGTAAATAGATAGAATATGATTTATTTATGGAATTTCAAGGGCTCTAGATCGATAATTTAACCTACTTTTAACAATTATAAAATCCGTGTTAACGACTTAATCCTATTACATATTTATCGATGCCAAACTTTTATAAAGCAAAATTTGTAGGTGTTTAGGAAAAATGCAAGCAGTTTTAAGTGACCAAAAATAATTAAGAATAGTTAGATTAAAATCCATTTAGTTTAAGTAAAAAGGGCATTTTTTGAACCAAAATTCAAAAAGGGCATTTTTACATAACTTTCGTCTTATAAATTTCATAACTTTTTTTTTCCGAAAGGAAAAGTTTTATTAACAAAAAAGAAAAAGAAGTCTTCAAGTTGGAGGAATTTCCATGATTACAAACAAACTCATCTTTCAACCCACAAGATCAAAACTTATCTAGAAAACACACAAAGACAGATTATTAATCCAACATGATCTATTAAATTTTGAAGACGGGCTCCTATTTTCAAACCAAATATCAGCAAGCCTTTGCACCCAAGGAAACAAGTCCAACTCAGTAACATTTCCACGATCTTTCTGCGAGTTATAATGAATTTTATTCCTCCATTTTCAAATCACACATTTCATAACATTACTTCAGTTTTAATCGATTTAAAAACAAGTTGATACCTGATTTGGGAATCTTTTATTTTTAAATAATTCAATTGAGTAAATTTTAAGAAAAAAATTAAGTAAAAAGAAAAAAAAAAAAAAAAAGGGGTAACAAGTTAATTAAAAGTCGTTCAAGTGTATTTAAAATACTAAATGGCATATCCTAGACGAATGGCATCCCTAATCATAAATATTTAAACAAATAATGATTTTTTTTTTTTACTTCTAAATTGCTTAGAAGTTCAAGGGTTATTTTAACAGACCTTAGAAAGCCAAAAGGCTCTAAATAATTAATGTTATTTATTTTTCATTAATTTTTTTTATGTATAAATATCATATGAAGTAGGATGGTTTATTCATACCAATTTACTATATTATTGACTAATTCCAAGAGTGTTCATAAAAATATCATATTAAAATGGATGGGAGCAAAGGAAACAACGGTAGTGGTGGAGGTGGCAAGTGCGGTGGTGGTGGAGGTAGCAATGGTGGTGGTGCAACAGGTGGTGTTAACAGTGGTAAAAACGGTGGAGGATCAGATTCCATGAAGGCTCCCGGTGGTGATGGATCGTATATCTCAAGAGCTGGTTTTGAGAATAATCCGAAGGGATATTTTGATGGGCTTCATGGTGGTTCAAAGGGAAAATAAGTATCTAATTATGTAATGAGTGATGGACATTGAAGATATCACTTCATTATCATGCTAAATAAAATTATGCTTTTGACATTCATCTACTTTTAATATTATTTTCATGTTTGTTTGTGAGTTTGCTGATAAATTCTAACCAACAAAAAAAAAATACAATTTTATTATTTGAATTTTTTATTCAAATTATTATCATAAGAAAAACATGATTAATAAGTTTATACATTATGAAGAAACCAATCGTGAAAAAGTTAATAATAGACCCTTATTTATGAAAAGTTTTATTCAATAACGATAACAAAATAATGTTGAATTTAATAAGTTTGAACTCTTTTTTTTTCTTTTTTTATTGGGTTTAAAGAAGCGTATAACATAGCCCAAGTTAAATTTATATTTTAGGAAAAATGGCGTCAAATAGTTGTGTACTTTTGAGTTTGTACTCATTTATGTAGTGTACTTTTTTTGTGCACATTTGGTAGTCAAACTTTCAAAAATGTTTCAATTAGGTAGTTGGGTGACTTGGAAACTGGCAATAACCGGTCACCATCCTTACGTGGACGGTTTTTTCAAGAAAAATGGCATCAAATAGCTATGAACTTTTAAGTTTGTACCCATTTATGTTGTGTACTTTTTTTTGTGCACATTTAGTTGTCAAACTTTTAAAAGTGTTTCAATTAAGTAGTAAATTGAGTTACCTAAAAATTGATACAAACCGATTATGATACTTATGTTGACATATTTTATGACATAGAAGAATGAGAGAATTTCATATTTATCCTTGTAAACTTTAATTATTACACATATATGCTTGTAAAATTTCTTATTACATATATATATCCTTCTAAATCTTTAAATCTCACATATATATCCAAATGACTATTTTAAATTTATTTTATCATTTAAAAAAATTTTGAATGCCTAAACTACCATCTTAGATTCCCACAAAAATAAATTAGAAAAATAAAGAAATATTGTTTTCTAATTTAATTCAATAATAAATTAATTAGAAAAAATGATATTTAATATTTTTAAATGATGTAACTAAATTTAAAATAGCATTTGATATATATGTAAGATTTAAAGGTTTAGAATGATATATTGATATATATGTAATAAGAATGTTTGTAAGGATATATACATAATTTTGAAAGTTTACAACGATATATATGAAATTCTCCTTAGAATTAATGACTCTTAAACACCATGCTTATCAAATTCAAAACATATCATTTTCATTTGATAGATATCATGTTTAGGAGTTGAAAATTAATGCTCTATTATATTGTTATAAAATGAAAGCATATTTTATCAATTTGATACATATTTGGTTTATAAATATTTTTATAGTTTTATAGAAAAAATAAATCATCTTAAGTTTTTTTAATTTCTAATTATAAAAAATATGTCCACATAAGCAAAGTAATCGGTTGGTATCGATTTTTATGTAACCCAATTACTAAATTGAAACACTTTTAAAAGTTTGACTACTAAATGTGCACAAAAAAAAGTACACAACATAAATGTGTACAAACTTAAAAGTTCATAGCTATTTGATGCCATTTTTCTTGAAAAAACCGTCCACGTAAGGATTCTGTAACTCGACCGAAGAACAGGTAGGACTAGCCTCAGCCGCTCTTCGAGGGGTTGCTTAGCCGGGATGGTGACCGGTTGTTGCCGGTTTCCAAGTCACCCAACTACCTAATTGAAACATTTTTGAAAGTTTGACTACCAAATGTGCACAAAAAAAGTACACTACATAAATGAGTACAAACTCAAAAGTACACAACTATGTGACGCAATTTTCCCTATATTTTATTGTTTTATCAACCACTTGTACGCATAGCATATTATAAGGTTATTTATTTAGGGTTACATTTTTTTTTTTTCCTGTAAGGTTACCAATACCACCCCATATGTTTCAAACGAGACTTAGACCTATAATATTTTGGTTGTGACAATACCTTGATACCGCAAGACAAAAACCATTTAAGAAAACCTAGCCGTCTATATGCACGTTGAGACGAGTTTTATAATCATATACTTATTATGAATATGAGGTTTATAAAATTCTGTTTTTAGGCTAAAAATTCAAAATTTACAAAAGACAAAATTGGTTTTTTATGTTTCCAAAACGGGAGAGTCTAAATGGACCCTTTAATATCTCAATGGACCCCTATTTCCTTTTTAAAAATAATCATTAAATAATGATGCATACTTTTTAACCATAATTATTACACAATAATTATATAAAATGTTTTTATTTGTTTTATATAATTATTAGGTAATGATGCATACTTTATATTTTATTTATTATTTTTTTAATGTTTTCATTTAAATAAAAAGTAATAAAATATAATTTAATGAATCTAGTAATTTGCATTATCAATCACAAGGCATTACATTAATATTTTTTTATAAAGTCATTTAACAAAGATGAAACAAAATATAATTAAGAAATGACAAACATTTTTTCATTCCATCAAACTCACAAATATTGTTCATTTCAATGATACAACATTAAGATCAATGTTTCTGTGGGCTTATTTATAAACGAGTAACCGATCTCTATACATTTCTTCTCACTCAATTTTTTTCCATTTCTTTTTGAAAACCTAGAAACTTCCGGCATCTGATGCCCCTCCTCTAAATCAACCTTCACAAAATGGTTGTCATGTACAAATGCAATTGCGATTGATCGGTTAAGTTCGGGATGCAATACTATACCCGATTTTTTAATGATGTGGCCACTTGTTTTTTTATACTATACCCGATTTTTATCTATGTGGCAACCCGTTTTATAAAAGCACCCGGTTTTATTACCCGGTTATAAACTCGGTTCTTACAAGTTGGATCGATCGTATGAAAATGAACCGGGTTTATAACCGGGTGATTTTAAAAAAACGGGTTGACACATAGATAAAACCAGGTATAATATAAAAACGGGTAGCCACGTCATTAAAAAATTGTCCACGTAGGCATAGAAACCGGAAGCAACCGGTTAACAGGTACGCCAACTACCAAATTGGAACAATTTTGAAACTTTGACTACCAAATGTCCGCAAAAAAAAGTTCAATACATAAATGTGTACAAAGTCGAAAGTTCAGAGCTATTTGATGTTATTTTCCCTAAATAAAATATAAAGTATGCATCATTACGTAATCTATCTATATATAATAATAAAAGAAAATAATTCAGGACAAATGTCGTTTACTCATTGCATTAAACTTTCACTTTACCGTCTTTTTTTCATAATTAAATATTTCATTTACTAATTTATCTATCTATGCTTATTAATAAAAGAGAACAATTTATGACACTTGTCATTCTCTTATACATTTTCATTTTCATTTTCCCTCCTAATCTTCCTAAAATAACTCATCTTTATATTTTTGCTAATTATTAATGCTAAATAAGACTTTCCTTCTTGAAGCATTAATTATTAATAATAAAATATTAATTCAAAGGAAAAAGTGTTTTGAATTTCATTTTAACTAATATATTAAAATCATACAATGATTTTGATTTATTCATTTGAATTGAAGCTTTCTAAAGTTCAAATTTTCTTATTGAATTAAAAACTATATAAATTCACTTTCAAAATATTACTATAATTTATATATAAACAAAATAAAAAAATATTATTGACATGATATTATCTGGATCAATCATTTGTTTTTTCTTTCATCATCCTAGAGATTATTCAAATAATACATAAAGTTATTTAATAGATTAAATTAAAATTTGTAATTAATATACTTATTAAGTTAAAATTTACTAACCAATAAATAAGTAACCATTTTCAAGTATTACTTTTCATTAATTGTTATTATGTTCTAGATAAAAAAATATTAACAATTTCAAATTTTTTCCAAATTTTTTATCATTATAATTTACTAACATGCATATCATTCTGAAATAGATATAAAAAATTAATAAATAGATTTTAGTATATACTTTTATTCATATAATTTTTATTTGTATAAGCTATAACTATCAAATATTTACTATTTAATCTAAAAGAATTTTAACGAAAAATATTATACTTGTATTATATAATTATAAAATCTATATTAAATATGTGTATGTGCGCAATAAAAAATATTTAAATTTATGATCTATTACCATATTTTTTTGAATAATTCATACATTATAATTATTGAAAATATATTTTAATATATTTTACCATATAAATAAATTTTTTTCCATCAATCCATGTAATACATGGGTTATTAGACTAGTTATTAATAAAAGAAAATTGGATTATGAATACTTTCCTATTTAATTCATGAAATGCAATAAAGGAAACACATTAAAATTTTAAATAATTCAATATTAATTTTAAAATTATTTTCAGTAGAAATTTTATTTACAAGTAAGTTTGTATATAATTTTAGTGTTTATTACGAAAAAAATTAACTAGTTTTCACGGTTTTTGTGTTTTAGTCTCTCCATGTTATTTATAAAAAAAAAAATCCTCAAGTTAATTTTTTTCTTGGTTTTTTAAAATTTGTCTAAGAGTCAGATTATTATTGGTATACTGAGTTTTTAGACTGATAAATCGGGTTCTTATAGTCAAATTTCACTAAACGAAAAAAAAATTAACTAAATGATTTTTCTGAAAAAATTATATTGATGGACAAAAACACAAAATGAAAATGAAAACAAATTGATTTTTTTCATAATAAATCCTCAATTTTATATTAAATTTTTTAAAAACATAAATAGTTATTAAAAATACCCATGTTTAATTATATAAAACAAATAAAAACATTTTATATAATTATTGTGTAATAATTATGTTTATAAAATATGTATCATTAAAAAAACATAGAATCATTATGTAATAATTATGTTTAAAAAGGAAATAGTAGGGGGTCCATTGAGATAATTAAGGGGTCCAAAAAGTAGGACCCTTCCAAAACACAGAGAATTAATAATCATTTTCAAAAATGTAAAAATTTAACCGCCTCATAAGTATATCAACATCAGGTGTTAATGGATGTAACAGAATTTGATGTTGCTTTAATTTTGTGATGATAAAAATACATGTTTAATTTTAAGAATCAATTACTAAAAATAATAACAACTTTATGATTTTTTTATCATTTATAACAGAATTATTTATTTTTTTATCATTAATAACATCAATTTTTGTATTTTGTATCCATAATAGCATTAACGTTTGTGTTATTTTTATTATTTATTGATAAAAAAATAAACAATGTTGCTATAAATGTTAAAAATGCATAAATTTGTTTCTATTTTTAGTAATTGGCACTAATTTTAAAGATATGCAAAAAAAGGTGTTTTTACAATGTATACTTCACATTTACATTTTTCCGTATAATTTATATATATTTTTTCGTATAATTCACATTTTTACTATTTTTGTAACATCTACACTTTATATTTATATTGTCTATCAAATATAGTTTATATATTTTTAAGTGAATGGATTTTCCGGAATATACAACAATTTAATAACTCATCGCCGGAGTGGTCAATCCGACAAGGACATTCACAACGTGGTGCTCAAATTATACCGGATTACCGGTAATGCTATTCTTTGCCATTTATTCTAAGACAAGTTTGGGAAGTTCTCAAATAGAACCCAAAATGGAGTGTCGTACCAGTGTACTACTGATGGAGTTTACGACTCCAACAACCAAACGATCGAAGACATCGTCGTCAAATCCATATACGACTGGCTTTGATGGTTACGCACCTGTCAACCTCAACAAGGACATCCCAAAAGAAGACGCTCGAGGCCAGCACTTTCCATGTTGAACTGACACCCTCTCCCGAAAGAAATAAAGAAAAATGACAATTTTTCAAAAGTTTTCGATCAACTTTTTAAATACAACTTTCAAAACATTCGTTAGAACCAATCACAACTGATCGAAATGAGAAAGTCGAAAAATGATCAGAACGGAACGAAACTTAACCGAAAAATATGGGTGGTAGTTTGATGAATAATCAAGATTGAGATATTATTTAGTTATTTTTGTTTTGTTTAAGTCAATTAATTATGTACTTTTATTATATTGTTTATTATTTATGCTTAATTTGATTGTGTAGTTTAATTTAATTGAAAATAGTGTGAAATGTGGTGACCGTTTTCGGATGTGAACTTTGAATTGTTGTGGGAAGGTAAACTGATGTGACAGAGGTGTGAGTTGTGGAGCGTGAGGATCATTTTCTCGTCTCCGTTTTAAGAATTTCTCTTTCATATTTGTCACGAGAAGTTGCAGACTCACCTTCTACCAAACTGATCACCTTCATGGCTCCATCAGGGGTGGCAATCTTGACCAAACGGGCCAAACGGGCCGAACAATTAAATGGACTTATTGTAAAAAATTAAGATTAAACATAAATTTTTTTTAAATAATGAAAATTTATAAAACGGTGTATTAAAAAAATTGTTCTTTGAAAAAAATTTCAAGATTATATAAAATTTATGACTTTTAGTTGTCAACCCGTTTGACCCATTTGCTTGAATGAGCTCAAATTGCCACCCTTAGCTCCATGTAACCTTCAAGCTCACCTTATCCACCATTAGCACAACTTCAAACTTCCATTACAGCTTCAAACTTCTATGGTCCTTTGCATATCTTCGTTGACGATATCTGTGTCTGCTTCTGTTCTTCACTTTAAAATGGGTATATGTCTTCACCATGGTAAAGGGAAAGCTGAAAAACAGAAATATCTCGTTTTAATCAGTCCAGTCTGGTTAATTTGCGGTTTGTCGGTTAACCTTAAACCTGCTGGTTGTTACTAGTCCCCGTTTCAAGAAAAAAAAACCAGGAGAATCAAAACCGGGACCTAGACCAGTCAGCGGTTCAACCGGTCCAACCGGCCGATCCAGTCTAGTTATGAAAACCTTTGTCATGATTTTCCATTAGACATCCCTTTAATATTAGACTAAGTGGTTGTTTGTTTACTTTTTAATGGAACCATTAAGAAGTCATTCAAAGGTAAAATGACCTCTTAATGGAACTCTTAGGTGATATTTGTTTTTTAAGAGGTTAAAATTCTGAAGTCTAAAAACCACGTCTGAAATTAAGAGGATGTCTTAAGATCTGAAATTAAGAGGCTCTTAATTTAATTCAGCTAACTCACATCCTCTTAAAATTCAGAAGAAAGTTAAGAGGTTTTAACCTCTTAAATCTGAATTTAAACAAACAATCTTAATTTATTATAGATCTGAACTTTAGACTTCAGATGTTTTTAAGAGCATCTGAATGAAAAACAAATGAGCCTTAATGTATCCATTAAGAGGTAAACAAACAAGGTCTAAATTAAAAGAAAATATTTTGGTTATCCGCCTTATTATTTTTGTTTTGATGATCCAAACCACTTTTAAAAAACTCAAAAAACCTAACCGCTAAACACTGACATCCATAAAAGTTTTTCTGTATCCACCATGGTGCATAACTTTCTACTTTTTTTTATGTATTAATCACTGATTTGTTTTTTCTAATTTATTTTTCTTCTTTATATTTAGTTAAAAAGTTCATTTCCGAAAAATCAACATAACATAATTTCTATTTGTTAGTATATGGCGTGTAAGGATGACATTACTACTGCATTATGGCTGATTTCATAAAATACTTGAGGGTCACACCGATTAGCACAACTGAGCAGATACAATTAAACTATTGAATAAATAATATTGAATATTGTTTATGACACGAAATGATCGTTGAGATTAAATTAATGAATGATTAATTAGATCTCAAAGTACGATGACTAAAAGTACAATATTAGATATTGTAAGTGATTTAATTGTCATTGGATGATAATTAAATAAATAGTTATCTAGTCTTTTATTTATTATTGGATATTAAAAAGATGTATTTATTTGAATTGATATTGTCATTTTGTTTTTTAGATAATTAGAATGATAATCATAAACAAATAAATAAAGATAACTCTAAATAATTATCTACTCATTTATATATTATTAGTGTATATATAAATGATAAATATTATTTAATAGATACATAATAATAGAGATAATTCTATAAGGTTTAAATAATAAAGATAAATATTAAGATATATTATATTAATATATACTAGTTTATTACCCCGCGTATTACGCGGATATTTTTAATATATGTATATATATATATATATATATATATATATATATATATATATATATATATATAATATAATAAATAAAAAGATAAAGATATAAATATTATTTTTTAAACAAAAGTATATAAGATGATATTATTTTTTATTACTACCTATTAATTTTGTATATTTCTAAATATATATGAAGAGTAATTGTTTTCTTATATATTTTTCTAAACTTTTATTATATTATCTTATAATTAATAAATTAGTAGATTATTAGATTTTGTTTGATTTGAATTTAAAAGTAGATATATTATATTTGGATAGATTTAATTAATAAGTTAGTAGAGTATTAGATTTTGTTTGATTTGATTTGATGTGAATTTAAAAGTGGAATATAAGGGTGTTACTTCATGCACCATAATCTTTACTACTATTAAAGCATTTAGTTTTTTACAAGCTACAATGCATAAAGTACAACTTAACAAAGCAGGATCTTGAATTTTAAGACGTACAAGTAGTTAAGCATGAAGTACAAGGAGGTGCTGCAAGATAAATCGAATAGGAATTTTATCTGTGAAATTTGAATTCTTGGGAACCGATGCATCGAAAAGACAAACGCAGCTTTCCTTCTCCCCACGCTTCATCTGCTAACAACGCCTCCTTCTCTATCATTTTCACTTTAAATTTGACCCATGGAGCGCTCAATCTGAAAAACCCGTGGATCCTCCTCCTTGTACGTTTACGGTGAAGTATGAAATCACCATTTATAACTCGATCTCCTCCTCGTACGTTTACGGTAAAGTTTTATTTTGATTCTTTCTTGATTTGTTTTTAGTTAATGTGTATGCCAAATCCTCCTCCAATCTGGCTAATGTTATATGCGTTTTGTGCCATGATTCAATTCCATTTCACTTGATTTTTTTGGCATAAAGTGATGCTTTTGATGACCAATTAAAGTTATTCTATCCCCATTCCCCAAACAGATGTATATGTTGCTGGGTACCAAATAACACTGCTGATGCAGTGGTGTTTGCTACAAAGAGGCCTTAATTCAACCCTTTTAGCGTTTTAGATCTTTCTGAAATATATAGAGAAGTATGAACATTAATTACTGGAGAACATGTTGTTTTCTTTCTTTGAATTGTGAATTTGATTTGAAGGGTTTAAACGAGATAAGATCTTGGTGCAAGCTTCAGTTCAAACGAGATAAGATCATGATTTGTTATAGCTTTGTTTCATTATTTTTTGTCATTTTTATTAATTTTTAATTGGCATTGTTTGTTAACATATCATGTAATGTCATAAATTGGGTTGCTATAACAGAGAAGTGCATAATATAAGTATGTTGGATATTGTTGCTTAATACTTTTTTCTGCTGCCATCCCAAAGTTTTAATTGCTTGATTTCTATTTTATGGCTACTTTATGTGCAGGCCATAAGCACATCTCATAGGTCAAATTCGTGACAAAGGCGCCCAACCTTGGTGTGGGCAAGACTGTTGTCAATTTCTCCCTACCCCATCTCAATGGGATCAGGATCTGTTGCTGATTTCTTTGATGGTTATAGTTGTTGTTTGTCAGGTTAGTTTTATGAATGTTGTACCTGATGCTTTGTGTGTGGTTTTGGTCTGTTCCAGGCTGTATGGTTGCTGCTGATTTATTTCGGTCCATATTTTTATCTATTTTGATGAGAGGGCTAGCCTTGTAACAAGTATTGATCTTCTTCTGCATATGACCTGTGTTTTTCATCATTTAAGCTGGGTTGGGTGCTGTTGCCATTTGGATATGTTTGATAATCTCTTGCTATGTTGGGGCTGGTTCTATTCTGAATTTGGTTCTAATTAGGATGCTATAGTCAGCTTGTTCTATTGTTGTTTCTAATCTGATCTGTTGCTGTCCGAGGCTACAAATTGATGTCTGTTTCTGTTTTTCGGCATGCTGTGGATGTTTTTATATTGTCTTGGTTTCTTTTTATTTTATTGTGACTGCTGTTATTTTGGATTTGGTTTAAAAGCTGGAAATCATGAAGTATTGTTACTCGGCCGCTGCCTACTATAACGTTCTTTGTAAATCATTTTTCCGAGTCTTGGTTCTTTGCAAATCCTATGTCTAGATGAACGCAAAATAGAAGTTGACTACACCCATTTCAAAGCATGGACCTTACTATCTGTGTTCATGTGTGTGGGTTTTTTTGTATTAAGTTGTTTGGTTTTAGAGTCATGTGTGTGGCAGTTCCCTTTTATGTTACTGTTTTGCAAAATGGACACTCATACACATGTTATATATACTTACATGCTACACATACTTACTTATGCACTTACATTACCCATACACACATATATATTAGTTGTCAAGGCTGCTGCTGTGTTTTGGTTTTGACTTTTGACAGCTAGAAACTGAAAGATTGAATGACCAATTGACCATCAACCAGCCACCACACACACTCATGCAGTCTTATTTATATATCTATATGCTGTTAATTTTTAATCTCACAATACACATACATTCTCTATTTTATTGTAATGTATTTAGTTTCATGGTCTTAGAAACAACTCATCATGCATAAAGTACAAGTTATTTATGCATATTATGAATTTTAAGAAGTACAAGCCATTTCTATATGTTGTTGATGTTGTTTTATTGTTGACACACAAACTACTCTTCTTGTTAACTATGTTGTTGTTACTGCTTCCTGTTCATACACCAAACACATACACACATATGAATTGATGTTCTTTTCTATTTTGATTCTACAGCATACATACATGTGCTGCTGTTGCTTTTATTTTATCAAAAGAATCACTTCGTCTTCTTTAGTTTTTAATGTTTATTATTGTTGGTTTTTATGTTTGGTTTTAACTTTTTGTTATTCGTAAGGTTCTTCTAATTGTTGAATGATCTTCTCATTTACCAAAATTTATTTTCATTATTATTTGATGTGGATGTTTTTGGCCTTCTAATTAATTAATATGCATGCTATAGATTTATAAATACTGTCAAAAGTTGATTGAATGAATTCTTTTATTGTATAAAAAGGTTCAAATTTAAGCTTTATAAAATTTAAATCACTATAGCTGACAAAATAGGCAGATTGTATATTTATTTAGTACAAAGTTCATTACTAACATCAAGGCTCTTGATTCATTTAAGTGGGATTTCTTAATAGACATCATGCTTCTAAAAATGGATTTTGGATAGGAATGGTGCAATTGGATTTCTTAATAGACCTTGACGTAGGCACTTTTCTCATTTGTTGATTAGTTTATACTTTATAGTTTATTGAGAACACTGAATATTTTCTATAGATGCAAGAAACACCCATAAGCCCGTCATCAAGGAACTTTGATTGAAACAGGTAGTTTGAAGAATAAATCATTATTATAATTCCAGTTGAATATCTAGAGTATCATTTTTTCAATTTCTTTAAAACCGTAGTTGACTCCCTTATCCTTAATCACCATTTCCTTACTGCAGATTTTAGCTTCATTTCACATCTTGTTAATGCCTTCAAGGGTAGCTCGAGAGATATTACCATTGGACCCGTGGCAGTGGTCTCTCCCTTGCTTGGAATGATGCTATAAAATGAGCTAGACTTTGTTAAACAAAAACATGAATATCACCACCTTGCTTTCACTGCAACATTCTTTGGTGGATTGACTCAAGCCACACTCGGGTTTTTCAAGTATATATATACTTACTGACATGACGACTTCATGTTTATGATCAAACATTGTCAAGTAGGATTGAATTGTGGTTTTGGTGTTCGTTCATCTTTCAGGTTGGGTACACCAATCGATCCCTACTATAGTCGCTACATGTTTTGTCTTCTACTCCTCTTCATCGTGGTTGCTTTTTTTTTTCTCTTATAATTTCTACTGATCTCAGTATAATCAGTTAAAAAAGTTGTACAATTTGTCCACAAGGAGGTCATTGGGCTGATGCGATCTAGCATGTGAAATTTGGAGCAGACCCACTATTTACCGTCTTGTAAGTATTGTTTCTTTTGTCTCTACACTAAAATTTCTCAAACTATAGTTTACTCAAATTTTTTGCACTTCTTGGAGTTTGACATCTATACAACACATATTAGCTCCATTCATCAAGGGGTTTTGTCTATTTATTGTTTTATATTCTTTTCTCAGCCTTGATATATCATTATTGAATAATCACGCAGGAGAGTCGTGCCATCTCTGGTTGCTTTAAAAGGTTTGATTTCAATGATACGATTGCTAGGCTCAAGGAAAAAGATGTGATGCTCCCTGATGTTAGCAAAGGTCATGTTGTACCTATGGTATGCGTATGTTTATCTTTTCTTGTACCTATGTACTTATGCAACACTTATGCAACAGCTCATCGACTCCTCTCCCTCTTCGTATTTATTTTCCTTTACTTCAAATAGATGTTGAGAACAACTTTCGGGCTTGATTTCTTCTCCTGTTCTACTGTTACTAACTTCAGGGCTTGACTTCTCCCCCTATTGTTTTTATTATTTTTACTTTTAGAAATTTGAATATTAGTATCATTGTCTTAATTTTAATATAAGACAACTAAACTTAGATTTTTTCTATGTTTTGAAATGCAGGAGCAATGCGCTAATAGTAAAAACTCAAAGTTACATCTATGAGGTAGAAAAAAGTCAAATATTCAACAAGCTAGAAACAATTTTAAAGGGAATAGATGCATCAGAGAGGGATGCATGCTTTATGATGCAAATGAAAGCAAGAAAGAGGTTGGTTATGTGAAAACAGAAACAAACTCGTGTGCTTTATATTTGTTATAGCTCAAATTTTTTTGTTTCCATGTACTTGTGTATAGCATTTTTTTATTCCAAACTTTTTTTTTTTGTGTATGTTGTCAGATTTATATATCTGCACTAAACAAGAGCTTTATTTTTATAGTTGCATATTTTAAGTGCAAGTCAAACATTAAAATTGATTTTGGGATCTTATATTTTATACATTCCAGGATTCAAATTGATATATGGTCTATACTGTTTATATTTGTTATTACACTTATGGTGCTTACCATCTTGAAAAATCACGTGTTTTCAAAGAATCTGAACCGAAAAAGAATTACAATTGTTTTGTGCAACACCCCTTGAGGTGAAGTTGATTTTTGCATATATGTATATACTAAACACTAAGCATCAGACAATGGTACCTCCCACTGTTAGGGTAACCAAACACCGTTAATCACACACTTTTAAATTGCTAACGTTTGGCAACAAAGAAATCAGAGTAATAAAATATTTCCCTTACTAAAACCTTCATTGCAGCTCAGATCATCGATTTCAAACGATTTCCAACCTCATCTTTTAATTCAACCTGAAAATAACAAAATACAAAGGAATCAATCTTCAATTCACCTCTTCAATCAAAAAATATATTAATAAATCGAATTGTAATGTCTATCTTCGCTTCCTGAAAAGCCTTATGTAGAAACAAAAGAGAACAAAAGGGGATCTGAATCAGTTGTTTAAAAAATGAGAAATCAAATTAGAAAAGATAACACAACAAAAAGAAGCCATACATTGTAGACAGAGCAAAATGAAAGAAAACATAACATCAATACGTTTGACTTTACTTCAAAACCAAAGTATAACATTACATCATATAAGCACCTGCGTATTCGCTTTATGCCTTTAATTTCTTCATATAAAAATATGACAATCCAGTCATTACTCAATACATTTGACTTTACTTCAAAACCAAAGTATAACATTACATCATATAAGCACCTGCATATTCGCTTTATGCCTTTAATTTGGTCATATAAAGATCATATATCACTTCTGCTTACATGCCCCAGGTATGAAAAAACTTCTCATTTGCCAAAAAATCAACAATTGAAAATTTTGAAAAATAAACCCTCTTTTTGAAAAATATATACCATCAAGAACAGATCTGAAAATCGAGAGGCACAAAAACCACTCAAAAATTAACACCAGGTGATAGTATAAAAAATCAAACTCCCCAAGATCTAGAAAGTAGTAACAGAGAAAGAGATATACTGAAATTGAACTTCAAAATGCAAATACCTCAAATAATACAGAATGAATGATGCTACCAAACATAAGGTTATTCGAGTGCATCATGAGCTCCGAAGCTAAAACGTGCCCAAGGCACGAGGCTAAACGAAAGCGTAGAGCTCTAGGACGACCAACCGACCGCCGACCAGCAACGATAGAGAGAGGAGACGACCAGGCGAAGGAAAAGGCGGCGGCGCGGAGTGGAGGGTGGAGGCGCCAAGCGGCGGTGCTAGGCGGGCGGCGGCTAGGGTTTGAGTGTTTGAGATGAAATGATGATGTGGTCCTTGGGTTAAATTTGTGAATCAGGAGGATGAAGTTGGTTTGTATATCTGTGCTTTGTGAAATAAATAATGTTTTTCTATTATTAGTTATAGTTATTATTATTACTTAAAATCCTGCATTTATTATTTCAAAATTATAATTATTTTAATTATATACTAAGTATAAATATGAGAGCACTGGCTGATCCGTGGTTTTCTGATTTTCTGCTAAGAGTCGGTGATGGAGATGAGGAGGTGATAGATGATAGTTTTATCCGCATACCCGATGACATGATCATTCCATACACTGATAAAGCTAAGTCGATGGATGATTTGATCGATGCAGTTTTTCCGTCTCTGCAAGTCAATGGAAGGTCTTCGGATTATATCATATCTAGGGCGATATTATCCACAAAAAACAACAGTGTTGACGAGATCAATGATTTGCTGATCGACAGATTTTGTGGAGATGAGAAAAACTACTATAGTTTTGATGAAGCAGAAGACGACAAGAATAATCTCTACCCGATAGAATTCTTAAACTCTCTAAATGTTAGTGGTTTGCCTCCTCATTATCTTCGTCTCAAGATTGGATGTCCAGTAATACTCTTACGGAATATCGACCCATCAAATGGATTATGTAATGGCACGAGATTAATATGCAGAGGTTTTCAGCAAAATGTTATCGATGCAGAAATAGCTGTTGGTCAACATGCGGGCAAAAGAGTATTCTTGCCGAGAATTCCTTTATGTCCATCCGAAGAAGATATGTTCCCGTTCAAATTGAGAAGAAAGCAATTTCCTATTCGACTTAGCTTTGCAATGACAATCAATAAAGGTCAGGGACAGACAATTCCGAATGTTGGAATTTATTTGCCTGAGTCGGTATTTTCCCATGGACAACTTTACGTGGCACTTTCTAGAGGTACATCACGTGGTACTACAAAGGTATTGGTGACCCCTGTCAAGAAATTCAATCGAGATGGAGTCTACACATTAAATGTGGTGTATCAAGAAGTCTTGCGTGATTATTAAGGTACAATCCTATATTTCGCATTACCCACATGTTTCAATACTTTATCTTTGATAACTATAAAACCTTTTATTATTTGCAGGATGTTCAACAAACGGATCGTTCAAGTGAAACATTATCATATTTGGATATTTTGGATGCATAAAATGAAAAATGCTTGTAAATTTTTTTATCACAAATATATTTGATCATATTTTTGTCTGTAACCATATGGTTTTTATGATATTTGACTGACATTGAAACTTAAGGTATTTTTCTTTTACGTTGTTTAAAGATATTATTCATCATCGTCATCTATTAAACGAACAAGTAATCGAAAAAAATATTTGTCGCCGCCGCCGCTTTGCGCGGGTATGTAGCTAGTTATATCTATAATTGACCTAAAACATGCCTTTTTTTCATAACTCATCATTATATTTTATTTGTTTATACTTTTTTGTCCAATCAAAAGATAAGTATTTATAGGTCAAATGTATAGAGGTGGTGTATGAGAAATTAGAGGTGGTGCATGAAGAAATAGCCATATTAGATTTGGATAGATTTGATTTAAATTTCTTTATTATTTTTCAAATCTATAAATGCCACATGTCGATTCATAGTGACGACACGTGGCTTCACCAGAAATGAGTATACTTACTATTTTTAATAATATAAATAGAAGATATAATATATATACGGCCTCCTCATGCGGCTATATATATAGATATACATATATAGAGATAGACATACACATAAGATGGAGATGTGGTATGACCTAAATTGTGATAGTAGATTCACGACACACACACACATAAGGTGTATGTGTGTGTGCGGAGGTTCTTGGCCGTACCAAACACACACACATTAGCGTGTTTTTCCCGTTCCTCGTGTGTTTGATTGCATACCTGGCGCCGCTCGATTGTGTCATCACCGGTGGATACCGAGAGCATCTCATTCGTGTATTTTTGTCATTGGATACAAATGTACGAATTTTTATTGCTTTCTCGTTTACTTATCTTATGTATACTTGATGATCCGTGTATGGAATTCGTGATTTTAAAAAGCTTCCGTTGTGCATTTAATGTGATTAATGTTTATGTTTTTATGAAAAATTACGAATTCCTAACATTATTGATTTATAACATAAAAATATGATGTATATGTTTTTTGGTTCCATTTTACACCTGTCACATTTTTTTAATAAAACTTATCAAAATTATAAATTGTTTTAATATATCGATACCGTTTTAATAACCTATTATTCTTATAAGATCTATTTTTTATGATTCAACACAAATATCAACTAATAAAAGTTTATGGATCGTATTATTATTTTGCAATTATCTAATATAGTAAAATTTTAATAAATTTGAGTTTCATTATTATTTTAGTTATCTATTAAACCAATGTTTATTATTTTAAATTATATTTTTAAAGAGGTTATTAATTACTTTCGTTAGGCTATTTAAAAATATCGTATTTAAATATTTAATTATTTTTATATTATAGTTATTTAAATATTGTTTTCATCAGATATCATTTATTGTTTCATACCGATGATTAGAGATGCACAAAAGCCGGTTTGTAACCGAACCGGTTCGGATAAAAACCGGACCGGTTTTTTTTGCAAAAAAAAAAAAAACCGGTTATTTAAAAAACCGGACCGGATTCTAACCGGTTTTGAGGGGGATAAAGTGGAACCGGTTTAGGTTACAAAAAAACCGGATTTTTCGAAAACCGGTTACAAAAAAACCGATTTTTTCAGAATTTCTTTTTTTTTTTTTTTTTGGGCTTCGGTTGGGCTCCTCTTTTGTATGGGCTAACATTTCTTTTTGGGCTAACATTTCTTTTTTGGGCATTTTTTTTGGGTATTTTTTTTTGGGCCATCATTTTTTAATTTTTGGACTATAATTCTATAAATCTAAGAAATTAACAAATTTATAATTAATTATAATTTATAAATTAAGTTAAGCACATATATTTTACTCCAATCAAATATATTTTTATATTATATTTGATTATAAAATACATAAGAAGTTTAAAAATTCAAATTACGACAACTTACAATTCAAACTACGACAACTTATAATTCAAACTACAACTTATAATTCAAAGTTTCAAACTACGACAACTAAAAATTCACAATCTTTTTTTTCTTTTCTTCTATGCACCCAAATTTTGGTATTCGGGTTCTATATCATCGTCGTCTTCGTTTTCTTCGTTTGGAGGTGATATTCCAAGTTCAACTTCTTCGTTGTGTATATTTGTTTCCAACTCGACGTCGATTGAATCTTCTAATGTCGTTACGTGTTGCACTCGAGCCGCTCCATCCAAATAATCCTTCAAACATATACAACATTCTATCGACTCCGGACTTAGTCTCGACCTCCGTTGCGATATAACCCTGCCACTAACAGAAAAAGCGGATTCCGAAGCTACCGTGGAAGCTTGGACGGTTAGTAAATCACGGGCCATGGCGGCTAGAATCGGATATACCGGTTCCTTTTCTTTCCACCAAGCCAAAAGATCAAGGTTTTCAAACTCATCATATGTCATAGTTGAAATAATATCACTTGCAATATAGTGTCCTAACTCGCTAGTCGGGGTATTAGTACGTGCTCGTTTCGATTGCGAATTTAAAAGTGTGTTAAAAAGAGATATACCGGTTCCCCTACTAGATGATTCCCCTCTCCTCATTTGTTCTTGTATTATATTACTCGCACCATATTTAGTTAAATATTTATCGAATAACTCCCGGAAACATTTGTTAAAATAGTTTATTTGGTTTTGAATAAAATTGGGCTCGGTTAAATCTTCGTGTAAACCAAAAGCAAATGCAATACTTTCAATTAATGTTTCAACGCCACCAACATTTACCGTCGGGTTTAAAGCGGCGGCACAAGTAAAAACCGGTGGGATTTCCTTAAAATATTTCAAAAGTTTTTCTTTCATTGCTTTGCCAATATTGTCAAATACTTGGCCTTCAAATTCATAATCATTTAATTTGGAAGCTAACAAATAAATTTGATTTAAAACCAAAGGGCTAGTAGGATAATATACACCGGATAAAAAAGTTGTTGCGTCTTTAAAAACTTTTAACAAATCGGTTATTTTCGCAATCATTTCCCAACTCGAACTCGGATAAACACTTGGAACATGGCCCTTCTCGTATAGGCGATTGTGAAACGCTTGCAACGTTTCCCTTTGCCTTAACGCGGAGTGCATCATCATCCATGTCGAGTTCCAACGAGTTGGAACGTCTAAATTCGCACTTAAAGCTTTTTTATTAACCGATTTACAATAACGTCTATATGCATTTAGTCTTTGGCTATTACTACAAAGAACCGATTTTATCATCGCTCTAAATTCTAATCTAATCGGTTCAATAACCTCCAACCCGGCTTGCACGGATAAATTAATAATATGTGCAACACAACGAGTATGAAAAAAAGCGCCATCTAAAATAGGATTTAATAGCAATTTTAATCTAGGAACCGCGTTTGTATTATTCGACGCATTATCAAAAGAAATCGAAAATACTTTTGCTTCTAGTTTATAAAGGCAAATCACACGTTTTAAAAGTGCAAATAAATTTGCACCGGTATGTGGTTCGCCAAATAAATCAAACGCGATTGTTCTTTTCATCATTTGCCAAGTTTTTGAATCTAACCAATGTGCCGTAACGGCTAAAAAAGAATTTCCGGTGTTGTGAGGAGCGCTCCAAACGTCACAAGTTAACGAAACACTATAATTATGTTCTAGAAAACCCAAAATCATTTTTTCCCTCACAACACTCCACATTTTTAAAGCGTCACGACGAAGGGTAGTACGACTTACTTGCGTATAGCGTGGTTGCATCAATTGTTGAATCATCGTCGTGAAAGCTTCATCGTCAAAGTGATCAAACGGCAACGATTTCGTAATCACGAATTTTGTAAACGCTTCCCGTAATTTATCATTATCGTAAATAAAAACGCCACCTTGCGGGGTAACGTTCGGTTGAGTAGGATCGGCTCTCATCCGAAGTGCCTTGCATGCTTTTGTAATATGATTTTTCAACGTCGTGTTTCCTTCGGCCGCAAAAAACTTTTGACAAAGTTTGCAACGAGCCTTTCTCGAACCATTTGACATTTCACACAAATCATAATGATCCCAAATTTCTTTGTTACGTTTATTCTCGAGCACCCGAACAACTTCAAGATTTCCACCAACGGAAGATTGTCCGGTCGTTTCGGGAGTGTTAGAAGCCATTTGAGATGAAAGAAAAAGATTACTTGGAATTTTCGGGATTACGAGAGTTGGAGAATACCGAAAATATCAAACGAGAAAGTTGGAGAATACCGAAAATATCAAACGAGAGAGTTGGAGAATACCGAAAATATCAATTGAGAGTGTTTTGAATCAATTGTAATCAACCAAAAACATTTCTAACCTATTTATAAACCATTGGGTGGCAAAATGGTAATTTTTTGAAGAAAAAACGGTCCAAAAACGGCTAGAAATGTTCAAACGGCTATATTTTCGAATGGGGTAAAAATCGGATTTTTTTCCGGATAAAAACCGGTTTTTAACCGGTTACAAAAAAACCGGTTAATTATCCGGTAAAAAAACCGGTCCTCTGATAAACTGCTTAACCGGTTGAAAAACCGGTTTGGTTTAAAACCGGTCCGGTTTCAAAAAAATCCGGTTACAAGGAAACCGGTTTCGGATCGGATTCGGATCAAAATCGGATAACCGGATTTTTCGTGCACCTCTACCGATGATCAAACAATATTGGTAATGGACCACGGTAGTACTTTGGGCTTGGCCTGTGAAGAAATATTATTGGGCTTAAACAAATGTATAAGTTATAACATAGCCCATATTTAAATTTATGTTTTATTGTTTTATCAACTTAGTGGTTGTTTGTATACTACTTAACGAAATTATTAAGAGGTTCGTTCAAAGGTTAAAACACCTATTAATAATTCCATTAAATACTAAACAAACAAGGGTTTATACATTATACATTTAAATGAGATTTGCACCCATAATATTTTGGTTGGAAAATACCATTATACCGCTAGACAAAAACCATTCAATAAAAAACTAGATGTCTGTCTATGCTTTGAGACGAGTTTTATAATCATATATATATTTTTTATAAATTCACGGTTTATAAAATTTTGTACAAAATTTACGATAGAAAAAAGTGATTTTGACAGGTCAATTTTTTTTAATTTTTATGCTTTCAGAACACAAAAAACTAATAATCATTTTCAAAATGTAAAATTTAAACGCCACGTAAGTATATCAACGTCAGGTGTTAATTGTTGCAACTGAAATTGATGTAGCTTTAATTTGGTGGAACGCCTATATAAAAATGCTATTAACATTAATATTAAAAACATTAATAAAATTAAATAGATAGAATATAATTTATTTATGGAATTTCAAGGGCTCTACATCGATAATTTAACCTATTTTTTGATGATTAAAATCCTTTTTAAATACTTAATCCTATTACATATTTATCGATGACAAACTTTTATAAAGCAAAATTTGTAGGAAATTCAAGCAGTTTTAAGTGACCAAAAATAATTTAGAATGGTTAGATTAAATCCATTTAGTTTAAGTAAAAAAGGCATTTTTAGAAAACAACATTAAAAAAGGACATTTTTACATAACTTTCGTCTTTTAAATTTCATAACATTACTTCAGTTTTAATGGATTTATTTAAAAACAATTTGATACCTGATTTGGGGATCTTTTGTTTTTAAATAATTCAACTGAGTAAATTTTAAGAAAGAAATTAAGTAAAAAGAAAAAAGAAAAGGTGTAACAAGTTAATTAAAAGTCGTTCAAGTGTATATATCTATACTATTAAAAGAGTAACTAAATGCCACATGACATGCTTTAATTTAATTTGTCACATGTCACTCTCTTCTTTTGTCACATCATTTACTGATTTTATTTTTTAAATTTTAAAGCAAATCAAATCTATGTAAATCTAATATGGATTAATTTAATAACTAACTAACTAAAATCAAGCAAACTTTATTATTCATATAATTATTATATTATACATATATATAAATATCAATATCTAAAATTAACTCATGTAATACATGGGTAATAACTAGTTTAAATACTAAATGGCATATCCTAGACGAATGGCATCCCTAATAATAAATATTTAAAAAAAAAAATTATCATTATTTTATTACTTCTAAATTGCTTAGAAATTCAAGGGTTATTTTAACAAACCTTAGAAAGCCAAAAGGCTCTAAATATTTAATGTTATTTATTTTTCATTAATTTTTTTTCATGTATAAATATCATATGAAGTAGGATAGTTTATTCATACCAATTTACTATATTATTGACTAATTCCAAGAGTACTTAGAAATTTCATACTAAAAATGGATGGGAGCAAAAGTAACACCGGTAGCGGTGGAGGTGGCAAGTGCGGTGATGGCGGAGGTTGCAAGGGTGGTGGTGCAACTGGTTCAGTTAGTGGTGTTAACGGTGGTAAAAGTAGTGGAGGATCAGATTTCATGAAGGCTCCTGGTGGTGATGGGTCGTATATCTCAAGAGCTGGTTTTGAGAGTAACCCGAAGGGGTATTTTGATGGTCTTCATGGTGGTTCAAAGGGAAAATAAATTTTTAATTATGTAACGAGTGATGAACATTGAAGTTATCATTCATTATTATGATAAATAAATTATGCTTTTGACATTCATCCAATTTTAATATTCTTTTCATGTTTGTTTGTGAGTATGCTGATAATTTCTAACCAACAAAAAAAGATACAATTTTATTATTTGAACTTTTTTTCAAATTATTGTCATAAAAAAAACATTTAAGACGTTTTAAGATAATGTGGAAAATATTGGAACTTTCAATTATTTTAATTTTTTAGAAAGGTGTTTTGCATTTTAACATAAGTTTTAAAATTTTTTAATTTAAAAGATTCTAAATATAATTAAAAAGAAATTATATATTTATTTAACAAAACGTTAGTTGTCGTTATTAATTTATCTATTATTTGGCTAATCATTTTACCACATAATTAATAAGTTTATGCATATGAAGAAACCAATCGTGAAAAGTTATTAATAAACCCTTATTTATGAAAAATTTTATTCAGTAACGATAACAAAATAATGTTGAATTTAATAAGTTTAAACTCTTTTATTTTTCATTCGATACACATATCAAATTTTATAATATGCTCTCCATTGTGTGGTTCAAACTTTCAAAGGGCAAACGAATGTGAAAGAACTAATATAACATCATTTTGTAAATCAAACTAAATCGAATAATTAAGAGTACATAGATTCAGTCTCTCAACCTTAAAAATCCTAAATTTTAATCTTATTTTATTAATTTTGTCCGGTTTTAGTTTTTCGTCCGTAAAGAACTATGATAGTACTTTGGGCTTGGCATGTGAAGAAGTATTATTGGGCTTAAAAAAGTTTATAACATAGCCCAAATTAAATTGATATTTTATTGTTTTATCAACTTGTACATTACATGCATAACATATTATAAAATTGTAGATTTTTTTTCCAAGCTTACCAATAGTCCAATACTACCCTCGTGTTTTAAATAAGACTTGCACCCATGACATTTTGGTTGGATAATAGCTTAATATCGGTAGACAAAAACCATTCAATAAAAACTAATTGTCTATCTGTGCGTTGAGACGAGTTTATAATCATATATTTATTTTATAAATCCAAGGATTGTAAAATTCTGTTTTTAGGATAAAAATAAAAAATTTACAAAAGAAATAAGTGATTTTGACTGTCAAAAAACTTTTAACTTTTATGCTTCCAAAATACAAAAAACTAACAATCTTTCTCAAAATTACATGTTTAATTTAAGCCATAATTTTAAAAATATAAGAAAAGTATAATCATAATAATAATTGTTAAAAGAGGGAAAGTTAAAATGATAAAAAGAGATTTTACGAAATTCATACAAACTATAAGGGGTGATATGGAAATTAACATTTTTTCAAGGATGCAAATATTGGCCACACGGTTTTTGACAGTAACATATAAATTCATTTCTTCGCGGTCAACGTAAAAGCGTAAAATAATCAATTTTAATCACACTTAAAAATGTATAAATTTATTTTTATTTTTATTAAATATTAATAGATTATAAAACTTCATATTATAAATGCGGGTATCCAAAAATTATCTTCACGGTTTTTTATGTATAGAAATTGTAAGTTGATTTTAGAAAGTAGTCCACAACTAAAAACTTTGAAAATTTAAAACTTGAATGGGTTAAGTGTTAATTTGACCATCCAACTTTTAAATTTTTTTTGATTTAGCCATTAAACTATTTCTTGTCTTGATTTAGCCATTAAACTATTTTTTGTATACATATTTAGCCACTAAACTTTCTTTTTACTGATTTAGTCATTGAAAATTGTCCCAATTTGGCCACTAAACTATCATATTTTGTTCCGATTTAGCCATTAGTTTTATTTATTTTTCCCAAAATAGAACATTAAACAGAGTTTAGTGGTTAAATCAAGACAAAAAATAGTTTAGTGGCTAAATGGGACAAATCTGAAAGTTAGATGGTCAAAATGGTACTTAACCCAACTTGAATTTTTATTAGACAATATGAACATGCTTAAAATTGTGAAGTTGAGACAAAATGTTCACGCTTTTAAATGTAAAAATTTTATCAATCTATACACCCATTTCAATGTGAAAATATAGAATTGTTTTGTCACAGCACATTTGTTCGTGCATCCTCATATTTCTATACAAATTTAAGTTTGTACATTTACTCAAATAAATGTGAAAAATTGATTCATTTTTGGTAGTGGTATTTTCCTTGGATGTCAATAAGAGTGAGGGGCATACTCTACTTTCCCAAAACCATCTTTCTGTACACCTCAGCGCCACATCAGTTTTTCTCTCTCCACATTTTCTCATCTTTCTAAGTTGGAAATACTCATCTTTCTATACCTTTCCATCTTTCTTAATTTTTTTAAAATAAATTCATTTTAATTAACAAAACAATTAAAAATAAAATAATTAATTTCATAAATATTTAAAAACTATTACATAAACTAAAAATTAAAAATTACGGAATTAAAATAAAAAATACATAACAATAAATAAAAACTAAGATTACAAACGAACATTAAAAAAAAAAAACAAACTAGCTGCCGTCTAAATTTGGTATTTGGGCAAATGCAATATGTTCCACGAGATCTGATCGAAGATTATTGTGTGTTTCCCGATTACGAATTTCCAAAAACGTATTTTGATATACTTCATTGGAAGCGGAATGTTGATTGGATGGAAGCTCGGTTTCTTGAAATAAACATATCGCGAACCCTTCGTCTTCTAAGATCATATTGTGTAATATGACACAAGCATACATGATGTGTCTAATTTTATGTAGGTGTCATGGTCGTGCGGGGTTGTTTATTATAACAAAACGAGCTTTGAAAACACCAAAAGCCCGTTCAATGTCTTTTCTTGTCGACTCTTGTGTTACCTTGAATCTTTTTCGTTTGTCATCGGTTGGACACAAAAAAGCTTTCACAAAAGTCACTCACTCGGGATATATCCCGTCGGTTAGATAGTACCCATGTTTGTATTATGTTCCGTTAGTAACAAAATGAACAACCAGTGCGATCCCATTTAAAACGTCGTTGAATAGTGGTGATTGATTAACCACATTGATGTCGTTGTTGAAACCCGCGACGCCAAAGAATGCATGTCAAATCCATAAATCTTGTAATGCAATCGCTTCCAATATAATTGTCGGATATTGGTGATCGCCTCGCATGTATTGACCTCCCCATTCTGTAAGGCAATTTCTCCATGCCCAATGTGTACAGTCGATGATGTCAAACATTCCATGAAATCCATGTTTTGCTTCATGGAACGCGTACAAATGATGAACATCAGATTCAGTCGGTCTACGCAAATATTTTCATCCGTATAGCTGAATAAATCCCTTACAGAATTCTTGCAAGCTTTCACGCGAAGTTCTTTCAGACATATATAAAGAGTCGTCAATCGAATCAGGCACTATGTCATATGCGAGTTGCCGAATAGCAGATGTGCATTTTTGTAACGCAGTAAATCTTCTTCTACCTCGAGCATCCCATCACAAGGTAAAAAATTCAAAATGTTGCTCCATATCGTAAACTATTCGTAGGAATAGTTCTTTGCGCATCCGGAACCTCCTTCTGAAAATATCATCTCCATAGAGAGAATTTTCTGTAAAATAATCACGCAAAAGACGTTCATTTGCAGCTGCTCGGTCTCTCCGAATTACAATTCTTCGTCTAGGTTGATTAATTTGCACGGAGCTGACATTTAAAAATGCTGCAAAGACTTGTTGATATTCGTCTTCCGACAACTCCGAAGATGATGATGCCGAAGATGTATACGGTTCCATCACAATAAAAATAAAATTGTAAATGATAGTAAAATATAAAGTTGAGAGGTGTATGAGAATTAGATTGAAAGAGAGAAATTTGAAAGTGTATAGATTGAAAGATGTGAGGATTTAATGTATTTGAGTGAAATATTTATAGGGTAAAAACTTTAGGTTTATTTTTTTTATTAAGTAGACGGTCAAATGACCGTTAAAAAGGAAAAAGACAAAGAAAGGAGAAGCGGGGTCACACGGGGAGCTGAAGCCAAGGAGGGGTCGAATTTTCGCGGGGCCGGGCACTAGGGGTGATGTTCCCGACGGCTTCTGGGTGATATGGCAAGGCCGCTGGGCGGCGGCTTGGGTATACCCCATCCTCTAAGATCTAAGGTTGTGTTTGGTAGGAAAATTGACTCATTTTTTGTAGTGGTATTTTCCAGCGAACTCACTTACATGTATATTATGATTGAAATTCACATCTTTGTTGATTTATTTGTTCAAATTTATGTTTTTCAATTAAAATTTATTTTTTCGATAAATTCTGGTGGTCACTCCTCAGTAAAAAGGCATGTTTAAACTTTAAAAAAGACATTTTTACATGACTTTCGTCTTTTAGATTTCATAAATTACTTCATTTTTAACCGGTTTATATAAAAACTAGTTGATACCGGAATATTTTAATCGAGTAAATTTTAAAAAAGAAATTAGGTAAAAAGAAAAAAAAAAGTGGTGACAAGTTAAAAGTCGTTCAAGTAAATTTAAATACTAAATGCATTCCAACACAATTTATTTAAAAAAATTATTTATTAAGTTGATAAATAATAATATAGATTATAGATCTTGTAACTATATTAAACCATAAAATATATACAAAATTTATAAAATTAAATAGGTAAAAGAATGTGTTTATGGGTAATATCCTAGACGAATGGCATCCCTAATAATAAATATTTAACGCAATAATGATTATTATTTTATAACTTCTAAATATTAATATTGTTTAGAAATTCAAGGGTTATTTTAACCAACCTTAGAAAGCCAAAAGGCTCTAAATATTTAATGTTATTTATTTTTCATCATAAAAATTTTATGTATAAATATCATAGGAAGTAGAATTGTTTACTCATATCAACCATATTATTGTCTAATTCTAAAAGTGTTTGTAAAAAATATCATATCCCAAATGGATGGCAAGAAAGTTAGCGATGGTAGAGGTGGAGGCGGCAAGTGCGATGTTGGTGGAGGTGGCAAGGGTGGTGGTGCAACTGGTCTAGCTAGTGGAGTTAACAGTGGTAAAAGTGATGGAGGATCTGATTCCATGAAGGCTCCGGGTGGTGACGGGGCGTTTATCTCAAGAGCTGGTTTTGAGAGTGACCCTAAGAAGTATTTTGATGGGCTTCATGGTGGTTCAAAGGGAAAATAAGTTTTTAATTATGTAACGAGTGATGAACATTGAAGTTATCACTTCATTATTAAGCTAAATAAAATTATGCTTTTGACCTTCATCCAATTTTAATATTATTTTATGTTTAATTGTGAGTATGCTGATAAATTCTAAGCAACCAAAAAGATACAATTTGATTATTTGATTATTTTTTCAAATTATTATCATAAGTAAAACATGAAAGACGTTATAAGAAAATGTGAAAAAAATTGTAATTTTCATTTCTTTTAATTTTTTAGAAAGGTGTTTTGTATTTAGCAGAAGTTTTAATTTTTCTAATTTATAAAATTCTAAACATGACTAAAAAAATTTTATAAGTCTTTTAACAAAAAGTTAGTTGTTATTATTCAATTTATTCATTATTTGGCTAATCATTTCACCACATGATTAATAAGTTTATACTCTTGGATCTTGCTTCAGATAATTTTTACTATTTTTATCGTGGTTTAGAAAAAAAAAAAAAAGAAATTTTTTAGCTTGTAATTATGCAAAAATAGTGAAATGTAGTAGGTTTGAGATTCTTAATTTTCATTTATCTATTAGATTATTAGTTATTTTTTATAATTTATTATCATTTTCGATCAAAACTATTGTATTATTACAATAAGAAATTATTCATCTTTAATCTATTATATTTTAAATCATTTTCATTAAATGACAAGTATTATAAAAGTCAGACCAGCAGTGTATAACAGTTAAAAATCAAACTAAATCGAGAAAAATAATAAAATTTGAGCTCCTTTTTTAACTGAATATTATTATAGTCATTTGGAAGTTAAAATTGGTGGCAGATTGATTGGTAATGAACTATAATTGTACATTGGGCTTGGCATATGAAGAAGTATTATTGGGCTTAAAGAAGTTTATAACATAGCCCAAATTAAATTTATATTATATTGTTTTATCAACTTGTACATTATTGGGGTAAAACCATACAATAGCAACCTACTTTTGAAAATGTATCGATATGGTACGTCTACTTTTTTAATTGTCTATATGGTACGTATACTTTAATTTTCTGTATCGATATTGTTATTCTACATAATAGAGCCCGGTTTTTACATACGAAACAGGGTTCTAATGGTATGAAAACAGGGGTCTATTACAAATATGGTCATATCGGTATGAAAAATTGAAGTACAGGTACCATATCGATATTTAAAAAAGCAGACGTAGCATATTGATAAATTTTCAAAAGTAGATTAATATTGTATGGTTTATATGCATCATATCATAAAGTTATTTATTTAAGGTTTTTTTTGGGCAAATGATAAAAAACAGTAACAACTTTTGTTATTTTTATCATTATAGTAACATTATTTATTTTCTATCATTAATAAAATTAACTTTAATATTTTTTATCGTTTATAGTAAGAATTTTTTATTTTTCTATCAATAATAGTAATTGTTGACCTGCAAACCTGTTTAGCAGGTCACCAACTTTTCAATTATCAGAAATTTCATATTTTTATCAATTTCAGTAACATGTCAATTTAAACCCAACTTTATTTATTTTTGAAGTTTTTATAAGATTTCCTGAACACCAAAATAAATCCAAAATAATCTATGAACTATAAACTTCATTTATTTTTTTAACCTACGAATAATTTCAATTTTCACTTTCTCCAAACAAAAAAACTATGAACTATTCTCTTTTTAATTTTTCCGAACAAAATAATTTGAACTATTTTGATTTTAGTTTTTTCGATTTAAATGGATTGTAGTTTTTTAAACAAAATGGGTCGTAGTTTTTGTCATTCAAAAAAGCTAAAAACTTGAATGTATCGTAATACTTTTCATTCGAAAAAAATTAAATAATTGAATAATTTGTGGTTTTTTAATTTCAAACAAAAAATACGAACCAAAACATTTTTTAGTTTTTCCAAACAAAAAAAATATGAATCATTCTGGTTTTTTAATTTTTCAGTCTAAATGTGTTGTATTTTTTTATTTGAAAAACTAAAAATCAAAATAGGTTGCACTATTTTCATTCAGAAAAACCGTAAAACCGGAATAATTCAAAGTTTTTTTCCTTGTTAAAAACACAAAAATAAATGTGTTACAATTATTTTGTTAGAAAAAACGTAAAATCAGAATAGTTTACAGTATTTTTTTAAAAAAAATTAAAACATGAACGGGTCGTAAATTTTTTTCATTCGGGAAAGCTAAAACCTGAATCGATTGTAATTCGTTTTGTTTGGAATTTATTAAAAATCCTCAACAATTTATAGTTTTTTAATTTCAAATGAAAAAGTATTGTGACCCATTTTTTTTTTTAGTTTTTTCTAGGAATGGAAAAATTATGATAATTGTGGTTTATAGTTTTTCTAAATAAAAAAAATACTGAGACTCATTTTGATTTTTCGTTTTTTCAATAAAAAAAACTATGACTACCATTAGATTGGAAAAACTAAAAATTGGAACGATTTGTATTATGTTATTCGGAAAAATAAAAAAGGATGGTTCGTAGTTTTTTCATTTGGAAAAAGTGGAAATTGGATTGATTCGTAGTATTTTTCGTTCATATTATATATAATTATGAATAAATAATCGAATATTATCTAATTATGAATAAATAATCGAATATTATCTAACCATAAATATTCAGACTATATTTAGTTCTATTTTCATATAATAATATATCATTATAATTTCAAAACTACACTATGCCCTTTATGCAATTCAGTTGATGAGACTTTAAGAAAAATATGAAGAAAAGTATGGAATTGATTGTCTTAAGTTGCAGCCAATAGCTTTTGGTAGGCAACTCGGAAAGGGTCCAAAAAGTATATAATTTTAGGCATATGTATGATTACAGTATGCACTATATGGAAATAGATGAATAAAATTGTTTTTGCTGTCTCGGATGATAGAGATTCGAAGAAACTTCTTGACATCTTCTCTTCTATCCAAACTTATTCGTCGTTTTGGATAGAGAATCGGAGCAATAGATCTTGCCGTCGAGATGTTTGAATCGCTACCTCGTGGCTCATGGAACGTGTTGAGTTTATCCTTAAAATCATAATAGTTGTTGGCGAGTTTACATAATTTATAATAGTTGTTGGTGTTTTGGGTGCATAGCTCTCTGACTCGGCTACAATAAAATTTCTAAATCTTCGCGGTCAATGTAAACGTGTAAAAATAATTAATCTTAATCACATTACAAATGTGTAAAAGAAGTTTTTTTTTTTTTTTTTTAATATCAATAGATTATAAAACTTCGCTTTATAAATGCAGACATACAAAAATTATCTTCACGATTTTAAATGTATAGAAACAGTATTTTGAAGATTAGAAAATGGTCCACAAATAAAAGCGTGAAGATTTAAAACTTGAATTTTTTAGTCAATATGATCATGCTTAAAATTGTGTAGTTGAGACAAATTGTTCATGCTTTTGAACGTGAAGTTTTTGTCAATCTATACATCCATTTCAATTTGAAAACATGGAAATGTTTTGTCACAACTCACGACATTTGTTTGCGCATGCTCATATTTCTATACGCATTTAAGTGTGTGCAATACTCAAATAAATGTGAAAAATTGACTATTTTTTGTAGTGGTATTTTCCGTCGAGGTATCAATAAGATCTATTGTTGTGTTTGGTAGAAAGAACAGAAATAAAGAAATGAAGACAAATTATTAGTTGGAGGTCTTGAATTGTATACATAATTTTTTTTAATGAATTTTCAAGTTGTATCAATATATATGTTAAAATTTAATTATTTCATCATCTAGTAAAGATGGAAAATTAAATAGAAACTAAAATTAAGAATAGAACTACAACAATCATATGTGTTACCAGTTGGGTTTTGCCCATCTGGTATGATGAGTGATATGCAAGTGAGAGGTCACGGGTTCGACTCCCGTCGAATGCAAATTTGAATTTAGGTGGTGAGAGTAAAGTACCCATTTGGGGCAAATGGGTAGTTTAAGAGTAGGAGGTTAGTTTGCCGTTAAAAATGATTATTGTCTTTTCAAATTTCATGATCTAAAATACCATTAATTTTATCTTTATTTCTTTTCTCTTCAATTCAATCTACCAAATGTTATCTACGTTTTTTTTTTTTAATAAAGAAATATATGGTTTTAACATTATTGTTAGAGACATTAATAAAATTAAATATATATATATCATAATTTATTTGTTTATGAATTTTTATTAAATAAATAATGCAACATATTATAGTGTTTACTTAGAATATAAAAGGTGTATTCATAACTAATACTAATTCAATAAATGTAGAAATAAAGCGGGAATTTCAAAGGGTTATCTTTATTTCTTCATAATCATGCATCATTAATTTTATGGAATTTCAAGGGCTCTAAGTCGATAATTTAACATAATTTTAATTTTTAATAATTAAAATCCCTTTTAAATACTTTATCCTATTACATATTTATCCATCCCAAACTTTTATAAACCAAAATTTGTAGGTGTTTAGAAAATATGCAAGCAGTTCTAAGTGACCAAAAAAAATGCTGAAATAATTTATAATAGTTAGATTAAATCCATTTAGTTTAAGTAAAAGGACATGTTTAACGCGGCATTAAAAAAGGCATTTTTACATGACTTTCGTCTTATAAATTAAAATTACTTCATTTTTAACCGGTTTATATAAAAACTAGTTGATACCGGATTTAGGTATCTTTTATTTTTAAATAATTTAATCGAGTAAATTTTAAAAAAGAAATTAGGTAAAGAGAAAAAAAGTTGTAACAAGTTAAAAGTCGTTCAAGTAAATTTAAATACTAAATGCATTCCAACACAATTTATTCAAAAATTTATTTATTAAGTTAATAAATAATAATATAGATTATAGATCTTGTAACTATATTAAACCGTAAAATATATACAGAATTTATTAAATATAAACAGGTAAAAGAATGTGTTTATGGGTCATATATCCTATACGAGTGGCATCTCTAATAATAAATATTTAACGAAATAATGATTATTATTTTATTACTTCTAAATATTAATATTGATTAGAAACTCAAGTGTTATTTTAACTAACCTTAGGAAGCCAAAAGGCTCTAAATATTTAATGTTATTTATTTTTCATCACAAAATTTTTATGTATAAATATCATATATATGAAGTAGGATAGTTTACTAATACCAATTTACTATTACTATATTATTGATTAATTCTAAAAGTGTTTGTAAAAATATCATATCACAAATGGATGGCAAGAAAGGTAGCGATGGTAGTGGTGGAGGCGGCAAGTGCGATGTTGGCGGAGGTAGCAAGGGTGGTGGTACAACTGGTCTAGCTAGTGGTGGAGGATCTGATTCCATGAAGGCTCCGGGTGGCGATGGGTCACATATCTCAAGAGCTGGTTTTGAGAGTGACCCAAAGAAGTATTTTGATGGGCTTCATGGTGGTTCAAAAGAAAAATAAGTTTCTAGTTATGTAACGAGTGATTAACATTGAAGTTATCACTTCATTATTATGCTAAATAAAATTATGCTTTTGACATTCATTCAATTTTAATATTATTTTATATTTGTTTGTGAGTATGCTGATAAATTATAAGTAACCAAAAAGATACAATTTTTTTATTTGATTTATTTTTTCAAATTATTATCATAAGAAAAACACTAAAGACGTTTTAAGAAAATGTGGACAATATTGTAACTTTCATTTCTTTTAATTTTTTTAGAAAGGTGTTTTGCAATTAACAGACATTTTAAAATTCATTAATTTATAAAATTCTAAATATGAGTAAAAAAATTTAGCAAGTCTTTTAACAGAACGATAGTTGTTATTATTCAATTTATCCATTAGTTGGCTAATCATTTAACCACATGATTATTAAGTTTATTCTCTTGGATTTGTTTTTGAGATAATTTTTTAATGTTTTTTACTGCGGTTCCAAAAAAAAATTGTTAGCTTGTAATTATGCAAAAATAGTAAAATTAGTTTTCATTTATCTTTTAGATTAATAGTTATTATTTTAATTTATCATCATTCGTGATCAAAGATTTGTATTATTACAATAAGAATATTAATTATTCATCTTTAATCTATTATATTTTAATATCATTTTCATCAAATGTCATATATAGTTGAAAATCAAACTAAATCGAGAAAAAATAATAAAACTTTGAGCTCCTAGATTTGGCATCGTTTTTAACCGAATATTATTAAAGTAATTTGGAAGTTAAAGTTGGTTGCAGATTGGAAATGAACTATGATAGAAAATTGGGCTTGGCATGAGAAGTATTATTGGGCTTAAAGAAGCTTGTAACATAGCCCAAATTAAAGTTATATTTTATTTTTTTTATCAACTTGTACATTGTACCTATAATATCTCAATTCCATGAAATTTTGTCGGTCGGAGGTTTTTGTGTTATGAAAAATAGTTTAGAGTTTTAGTCACAAAAATGGTTGAACTAGAGGGTTTTTTTGCACAAATATCCCTTAACATTAATGATAGAGACATCAAATAAAATTAAATAGATAGAATATAATTTATTTGTTTATGAGCTTTAATTAAATAAAAATGATACATATTATAGTGTTTACTTTGAAAATTAAAGGTGTATTCATAACAAATATTAATTCAATAATTGTAGAATTAAGTCGGGAATTTCAAAGGGTCCTCATCTTCAGTTCTTTATAATCATGCATAATTTTATGGAATTTCAAGGGCTCTAAATTGATAATTTAACCTACTTTTTAATAATTAAAATCCTTTTAAAATAGTTTATTCGATTACAAATTTATCCATGCAAAACTTTTATAGAGCAAAATTTGTAGGTGTTTAGAAAAAATGCAAGCAGTTTTAAGTGACCAAAAAAAGGCTAAAATAATAAGTGAGCAAAATTTGTAGGTGTAATACTTGGCAACCGTCTTCAACGATTGAAATTTATTGCACGTAGGTTATTTACCGGTCCATGTAGGATTAATAACCGGTTACCCATTAATAAAACTTTGATTTACTGATTTTTAATAGTTTAGGGCGTTCTATGCAACGAAAAATGGTTTGGGATTTTAATCACAAAAAAACTGACAAGTTGGGGGGTTTTTTGCGCAATTATCCCCTAATTAAAATAGTTAGATTAAATCTATTTAGTTTGTTTAAAAACAACATCCAAAAAGGCATTTTTACATGACTTTCGTCTATTAAATTTCATAAAATTACTTCATGTTTAACCGGTTTATATAAAAACTAAGTTGATACCAACTCTCTTATGTTTAAATAATTCAATCGAGTACATTTTAAAAAAGAAATTAGATAAAGGAATGTGTTTATGGGTCATATCCTAAATGCATTCCAACACAATTTATTTAGAAAAATTATTTCTTAAGTTAATAATATAGAATCTTGTAAGTTGTAACTATATTAAATCATAAAATATATACAAAAAGTTTATAAATATCTATAATCTATAATAAAAACTAATAAAAAAGCAACTATACTTATATCTTGTGAAGCCACGTGTCATCACCATTAATCGACACGTGACATTTATGTGTTTTACAAATTAAAAAAAGTAATTTAATTCTATCCAAATCTAACATAATCTACTTTTAAATTCAAATTAAATCAAACAAAATCTAATACTATACTAACTTATTAATTTATAATATAATATAATAAAAATTTTAAAAAATATAAGAAAATAATTACTATTCATATATATTTATATAGTTTTGTTTAAAGATAATATTTATATATCTTTACCTTTTAATTTACTGTATGTTATATATATTAAAAATATCTGCGTAATACGCTAGTATAATAATGAATAGGTAAAATAATGTGTTTATTGGTCATACCCTAGACGAATACAATATTGTTTAATAATGATTATTATTTTATTACTTCTAAATATAAATATTGCTTAGAAATTCAAGGGTTATTTTAACTGACCTTAGAAAGCCAAAAGGCTCTAAATATTTAATGTTATTTATTTTTCATCATAAAAATTTTATGTATAAATATTATATGAAGTAGGATAGTTTCCTCATACCAATTTACTATATTATTCACTAATTCTGAAAGTGTTTGTAAAAATATCAAATTACAAATGGCAAGAAAGGTAACGGTGGTAGCGGTGGAGTCGGCAAGTGCGATGTTGGCGGAGCTAGCAAGGGTGGTGGTGCAACTGGTCTAGCTAGTGATGTTAACGGTGGTAAAATTGATGGAAGATCTGATTCCATGAAGGCTCCGGGTGGTGATGGGACGTTTATCTCAAGAGCTGGTTTTGAGAGTAACCCCAAGAAGTATTTTGATGGGCTTCATGGTGGTTCAAAAGAAAAATAAGTCTCTAAGTATGTAACGAGTGATGAACATTGAAGTTATCACTTCATTATTATGCTAAATAAAGTTTTGCTTTTGATGTTCATCCGATTTTAAATTTCTTTTTCATGGTTGTTTATGAGTATGCTGACAAATTCTAAGCAACAATAAGGATACAATTTTATTAATTTTTTAACGTTTTCAAATTATAAGTTTTAACATAAGTTTTAAAATTTTGTAATTTATAAAATTCTAAATATAACCATAAAATTTTATAAGTCAACAGAAAGTTAGTCATTACTATTCAATTTATCAATTATTTGGTTAATCATTTCAACATCTGATTTATAGGTATATACACATTTATTTATGAAAAATCATATTCCATAACGATTACAAAATGATGTTGAACTTAATAAGTTTGAGCTCTTTTATATTTCATTTGATACACATATCAATTGTTAAAATATGCTTTTCATTTGTGGTTTAAACTTTCAAAGGGCAAACGATGTGAAAAGACTGATGTAACATTAAAATGTAAAAGCAGATGCAACTAAGTTGTTAGCTTGTAAAACAAATTTAAAAAAAAAAAGTTATTTTATAACCGGGTTATATTAACCCATCTTTTATTCGGGAGCGTGATGTTTTTTTAGTAAGTTTTTTTTTTTGTTTACTTGTGTTTCTTTCAATGTCTTTAGCATCTTGTTTGAGATCGATTTTAATATATTGACGTATCAAAAATTGCTACCTTGTAATTATCCAAAAAAGTAAAATTTAATAGGTTTGAGCTCCTTTATTTTTTTATTTATCTTTTAGATCAGTAGTTATTATTTTTAATTTAGGGAGAATTTCATATATACCCCTCCAAAACTTCATAATATCATATATACCCAACCTAGAATTTTAATATCATATATATCCCTCCTAAACATCATAATATCATATATACCCAAATTTAATTATTAATATCACACATATCCCTCTTAAACATCATTAATATCATATATACCCAAATTCATTAATTTAATTATTTTTATAACATTTATAACTCATAATTAATATTACTTATTAATTAATGACCATTATATCCTTACTCATTTCTTCTTTCAACTAAACTTCAAAATATCATATTTTTCCAACTTAAATTAAAATATCATATCACTTTTAATTATTCTATATAATTTATATTTGTAAACTTTACTAAATTAATTCTTCTAACTAAAACACATTAACATTAAAAATAAAAATAAAAAATTTGTATTATGTTTTTGCTCGTTTGTAATCAAATCGTATCATCTTATTATCTTTTCTTATTGAAACTAATGTATTAGAAAACAAAAAATATATACGAAATTAAAAAAAAAAAAACAAAATGCGATACAACTATAAAATTCAAAAAGAAAAAGAAAAGAGAGAACATAATATGTAATCAGTTAATTGTATATGGATTACTGTTAGAAAAAAATAAATAAGAAAATATAATAAGACAGTACGATTTGATAACAAACGAACAAAAACATGATATAAAATTTTTTTTATTTTTATTGTTAATTTGAAGAATTTATTTAGTAAAATTTACAAAAATGAACTATATAAAATTATGAGTAAATTACAGAAATGGTCCCTGTGGTTTGTTCAAAATTATGGAAACGGTCCCTCAACTTTTAAACTTGCAGTGACGGTCCCTCGAACCACTTTTTACTTGCAGAATTGGTCCTCCTGTTTCTAAATTTTTTAATAATGACGATTTTGCCCTTCTTTTAATTACAAGTTTGGTAATTTCAATTTTGGTCCCTATTCTTAATTTTTCATTTTTGGTTTTAAATTTGAAATAATAATTTAATAATTTATGATTTTGATTCATTATTAATTATATTATTATTATTATTATTATTATCATTATCATTATTATCATCATTTATATCTATTTATTTTATAAAATAAATCTATATTTATTTAGTAAAAATTATTTTTATTTATATACTTATTTAGTCAAGTTATGCATCTTTTTATGTATTCAATTTATTTATTAAAGTTTTATTTATTTATCTTTTATTGGTTATACTATTTGTATATTTTATCATTTATACTTTTCCATCAACTATTTCATTACGTTGATAAATTTTGATATGTAAATTTTGATTTAAATTTACTAATTCATTACGTTTCGATTTAAGTTTACAGATATTTTTTTACGCTAATATATTTTTATTTAAATTTATTATTTTATTTGTTTGGTTTTACAAAAATGCCTTAAATTACTAATATATATTAAAAATAAATAATTTTACAAATCATTTCATAAATAAACAAATAATATTTTTTTTTAAATTAGATTTATAGATAAAGTACATATAAGATATAATTTGAATGTAGATTTAAATCTTATCTATTTATTAATATTTAAAGATGTAAAAATAATATATTGTATTTATATTTTATATTTATTAATCTTTATAGATATTAGAAATAATGAATAATATTTATCTTTTAGTTTATTTTATTTAAAATAATATATTTTGTTACGTTAATACGTTTTGATTTAAATTTATTATTTTATTATTTTAATTTTAATATTTTGTTATGCCTATACGCTTTGATTTCAATATAGTGTTTAATCCTTTTGATTTACAAGTTTTGTTTATACATTAATATGTTTTATTCGTTTTCACTTAAATATTTTAATTCTCACTTAAGTATTAACGTAGCAAAACTTTAAATCAAAACAAATAAAATAATAAATTGAAATCGAAATGTACTGACATAACAATATATTTAAATCCAAACAAATAAAATAATAAATTTAAATAAAAACTTATTAGCGTAACAAAATATTTAAATCAAAATTACTAATTAGCAAACTTAAATCAAAACGTAATGAATTAGTAAATTTAAATCAAAATTTACACAAATTCAAATTTATTAAAAGTAATGAAATAGTTTGATGGAAAGTATAAATAATAAAATTATACAATAGTTTAACGAATAAAATATAAATAAATAAAATTTTAATAAATAAATTGAATACATAAAAAGATGCGTAACTTAACTAATTAAGTATATAAATAAAAATATTTTTTAGTAAAGAAATATAGATTTATTTTACAAAATAAATAGGTGCAATCAATAATAATAATAATAATAATAATAATAATAATAATAATAATAATAATAATAATAATAATAATATGATTAATAATGAATCAAATCATAATTTATTAAATTATTATTTCAAATTTAAAACTAAAAATGAAAAATTAAGAAAGGACCAAAACTGAAATTACCAAACTTGTAATTGAAATAAGGACAAAATCGTCATTTTTAAAAAATTTAGAAACAGAAGGACCAATTCTGCAACTAAAACGTGGTTTGAGGGACCGCCACTGCAACTTTGAAAGTTGAGGGACCGTTTCCATAATTTTGAACAAACTACAGGGACCATTTCTGTAATTTACTCTAAAATTATTAAAAGAGATATGATATTTTAATTTAAGTTGGATAAATATGATATTTTGAAGTTTAGTTGAAAGAAGAAATGAGTAAGGGTATAATGGTCATTAATTAATAAGAAATATTAATTATGAGTTTTAAATGTTATAAAAATAATTAAATTAATGAATTTGGGTATATATGATATTAATGGTGTTTAAGAGGGATATATGTGATATTAATAATTAAATTGGGTATATATGATATTATGATGTTTAGGAGGGATATATATGATATTAAAATTTTAGGTTGGGTATATATAATATTATGAAGTTTTGGAGGGATATATATGAAATTCTCCCTTTAATTTATTATCATTCTTGATAAAAGAGTTATATTATTAAAATGAGAATATTTATTATTCATTTTTAATCTATTATATTTAAAAATCATTTTCATCAAATGTCATTTATAGTTTGACAACCATTATACAAAAAAGTCAAACTAGTAGTGTATAACGGTTTAAAATCAAACTAAATCGATAAAAAATAATAAAAAATTATACTTAGCATCTTTTTAAATTGAATATTAATAAGGGGTTGTCATTCACATCCTTTTTTACTAGTTGCATCCTTCTACGTTTATCAAATTATAGTATTTTAGTATTTTATTATTTAAATAATATTAAAACACTACAAGAAAAGTGTCATTTACTAACGCACGTTTTTAGTGATTGTAATTTAATAAATTATAATCAATTATATTATAAAATAAATATGTGTGATGAGACTTACTATAAGAGGGAGAGTGTTAATTTTTTAATTTGTAAAAAGTTTATTTAGGTACTTTATCCTGTAAATCAGTATATAATAATTCATAATTCTTGTTAATAATATTATATAATTTTATTTTGTCATGTTGAATAAGTGTTAATATAATTTACTTACAAAAACTCATCTTTAGAGTGTGCGGAGTACTAAAGCCGCGTGCGGGGCGGCTTCGCCACATCAGCCGAAGCCGGCGGCTACACCACCCCCACCCCCCGGCCCCGCTGAAATCGCACCCCGGCCCGGCTCCAGGTCCCCGCTGCACCCCGCTCCCTTCTCTTCTTGTCTTTACCTCAACGGTCATGTGACCGTTTAAAATAAAAAAAAAAAATTTATTAAATATTTTTCCCTATAAATATATCTTCACAACACATTTAACTTACATCTTTCCCATTTCTCTCAATCTATACACATTCAAAATTCTCTCTTTCATTTATCCTAAAATTATTTCCAATCAATCACAATTTTATTTTTATTGTGATGGAATCGTATACTACGTCTTCGTCGTCAAACTCATCAACCGAAGACGAAACTCAAGACGAATCTCAAGAGTATTATCAAGAACTTTTTGAAGCTTTTATAAATGCCAGATCTCCGCAACCTAGACGAAGAATTCCAATTCATAGAGACCGAGCAGCTGCAAATGAACGTCTGATGCGCAATTATTTTACTCAAAATCCTGTATATGGAGATGATATGTTCAGAAGGAGGTTCCGGATGCGCAAAGAACTATTCCTACGAATAGTTTACGATATGGAGCAACACTTTGAATATTTTACCTTGCGATGGGATGCTCGAGGTAGAAGGGGATTTACCGCGTTACAAAAATGCACATCTGCTATTCGGCAACTCGCATATGGCATGGTAGCTGATTCGATTGACGACTGTCTTTTTATGTCTGAAAGAACTTCGCGTGAAACCTTGCAAGAATTCTGTAAGGGAATTATTTAGCTATACAAATGCAAATATTTGCGTAGACCGACTGAATCTGATGTTCATCAGTTGTACGCGTTCCATGAAGCAAAACATGGATTTCGTGGAATGCTTGGCAGCATTGACTGTACACATTGGGCATGGAGAAATTGCCCTACAGAATGGCGAGGACAATATATGCGAGGCGATCACCAATATCCGACAATTATGTTGGAAGCCGTTGCCTCACAAGATTTATGGATTTGGCATGCATTTTCTGGCGTCGCGGGTTCCAACAACAACATCAATGTGATTAATCAATCACCAGTATTCAACGACGTTTTAAACGAGATCGCACCGGTTGTTCCTTTTGTTATTAACGGAACAGAATACAAACATGGGTACTATCTAACCGACGGGATATATCCCGAGTGGGCGACTTTTGTGAAAGCTTTTTCGTGTCCAACCGATGACAAACGAAAAAGATTCAAGGCAGCACAAGAGTCGGCAAGAAAAGACATCGAACGAGCTTTTGGTGTACTCAAATCTCGTTTTGCTATATTAAACAACCCCGCACGACCATGGCACCAAAATAAAATTAGACAAATCATGTATGCTTGTGTCATATTACACAATATGATCTTAGAAGACGAAGGGTTCGCGATATGTTCATTTCAAGAAACCGAGCTTCCATCCAATCAACATTCCGCTTCCAATGAAGTATATCAAAATACGTTACTGGAAATTCGTAATCGGGAAACACACAATAACCTTCGCTCAGATCTTGTGGAACATATTGCACTTGCCCAAATACCAAATTTAGACGGCTAGTTTGTATTTTTTTTAATGTTCAATCGTAATTTTAGTTTTTATTTATTGTTATGTATTTTTTTTATTTTAATTCGGTAATTTTTAATTTTTAGTTTATGTAATAGTTTTTAAATATTTTATGAAATTAATTATTTTAATTCTAGTATTTGTTTTGTTAGTTAAAATTAATTAAAATGTTAAAAAAAATTAAGAAAGATGGAAATGTTAAGAAAGATGGGTATTTCCTAGTTAGAAAGGTGGGGAAAGGTGGGGAAAGGTGGAGAAAGAAAAGCTGATGTGGCGCTGACGTGTACAGAAAGATGGGTTTGGGAGAGGTGGGTACTCCCCACACTCTTAATTATTCAAGTTCTTAAATTCTATTGATTTACACCAATTTCATCATTATCAGATAACAACTAGAGGAAGATACATAAATTAAGTCAAAAGATAATGATGTTTTCGAAAAAGAATAATAACATATAAAAGATGTATATATATTTTTCTGTATTCATTTATATACAATAACTTTTTTTTTTCAGTTCTTTTTTCGTTATCATTTAGTAGTTATCATTTAATTTTGTTTTCATTAGATAATTATATTTTTTCTTTGTTTTTAACTGTTTTTTAATTTGCAAAAGTCATATATTCTCTAGATGGCTATTTTATATTTGATATTATAAAAAGGATGTGAAGAATTTAAGATTGGATCAGAAAACAGATGAAACTGTTTCGAACAGGAACATGTATCATCCTGTCCAATTCTCGATAGTTCGTCATATTTGGAACCAAGCCTTAGTTCTGCTCATCCCTAATTTTTATAATATCGATATAAAATAGCTACGTAAACATTTTTACTAGTTGTATACCATCTCCAAGTTATAAATATTTATCAGGAATGATAAAAAGATATAATTACCTAACAAAAACAAAATATAATTACCAAATTAAAAAAAAAACTGCAACAACCAAAAAAAGTAAACACATAAAATAAAAACAAAAATAAAAGGTAAACACAAAATAAAAATGTTTGCATTTCTATAAAGCTTTTGTTAACTTGATTCGAAAAGCATCCCCCGCCCCGCCTTGTTTTCACCTCATAACCATAAGAGTGAAAGGTATGCTAACCTTTTTCAAACCCATCTTTTTGTACATCTCAGCGCCACATCAGCTTTTGTCTCTTCATCTTTTTCCACTTTTCTCCATATTTCTAAGTTGGAAATACTCATCTTTCCTAATTTTTTTTAAATAAATTCATTTTAACTAACAAAACAATTATTAGAACTAAAATACTAATTTTATAAATATTTAAAAACAATTACATAAACTAAACATTAAAAATTACCGAATTAACATAAAAAAATACATAACAATAAATAAAAACTAAAATTACGAATGCACATTAAAAAAATACAAACTAGCCGTCTAAATTTGGTATTTGGGCAAATGCAATATGTTCCACAAGATCTGAGCGAAGGTTATTGTGTGTTTCCCGATTACGAATTTCCAGTAACGTATTTTGATATACTTCATTGGAAGCGGAATGTTGATTGGATGGAAGCTCGGTTTCTTGAAATTAACATATCGCGAACCCTTCGTCTTCTAAGATCATATTGTGTAATATGACACAAGCATACATGATGTGTCTAATTTTATTTGGGTGCCATGGTCGTGCGGGGTTGTTTAATATAGCAAAAAGATATTTGAGTACACCAAAAGCTCGTTCGATGTCTTTTCTTGTCGACTCTTGCGCTGCCTTGAATCTTTTTCGTTTGTCATCGGTTGGACACGAAAAAGCTTTCACAAAAGTCGCCCACTCGGGATATATCCCGTCGGTTAGATAGTACCCATGTTTGTTTTGTGTTCCGTTAATAACAAAAGGAACAACCGGTGCGATCCCATTTAAAACGTCGTTGAATATTGGTGATTGATTAACCACATTGATATCGTTGTTGGAACCCGCAACGCCAAAAAATGCATGTCAAATCCATAAATCTTGTGATGCAACCGCTTCCAACATAATTGTCGGATATTGGTGATCGCCTCGCATATATTGTCATCGCCATTCTGTAGGGTAATTTCTCCATGCCCAATGTGTACAGTCGATGCTGCCAAGCATTCCATGAAATTCATGTTTTGCTTCATGGAACGCGTACAAATGATGAACATCAGATTCAGTCGGTCTACGCAAATATTTTCGTCTGTATAGCTGAATAATTCCCTTACAGAATTCTTGCAAGCTTTCATGCGAAGTTCTTTCGGACATAAAAAGAGAGTCGTCAATCGAATCAGGCACCATGCCATATGCGAGTTGCCTAATAGCAGATGTGCATTTTTGTAACGCAGTAAATCCCCTTCTATCTCATCGCAAGGTAAAAAATTCAAAGTGTTGCTCCATATCGTAAACTATTCGTAGGAATAGTTCTTTGCGCATCTGGCGCATCCGGAACCTCCTTCTGAAAATATCATCTCCATAGAGAGGATTTTCAGTAAAATAATTACGCATTAGACGTTCATTTGCAGCTGCTAGGTCTCTCCGAATTGCAATTCTTCGTCTAGATTGATTAATTTGCGCAGAGCTGGCATTTAAAAATGCTGCAAAGACTTGTTGATAACGTTGATATTCGTCTTCCGACGACTCTTCGGCTGATGAGTCTGACGACGAAGACGTATACGGTTCACATTCGTCGACTTCCAACACAATTAAAATAAAATTGCGAATGACAGTAAAATATAAAGTTGAGAGGTGTATGAAAATTAAGATTGAAAAAGAGAATTTTGAAAGTGTATAGATTGAAAGATATGAGGATTTAATGTATTGAAGTGAAATATTTATAGGGTAAAAATTTTGGTTAAATTTTTTTTTTTATTATTAACAAACGGTCATTTGACCGTTGGAGAAGGAAAATGACAAAGAAAAGGAGAGGGGAGGAGGCGGGGTCGCGCGGGGAGGGGAAGCTGCTGCGTGGGGCCGCCCACCGGGGGTGGTGTTCCCGACGGCGTCTTCCTGAGGTGGCAAGGCCGCATGCACGCGGCTCACCCATACCCTTCTCTCTAACGGTGCAGCTACCCTGCCTTTGATTCCTAACTAAAAAAATGTTTTTCTAAACGACTACAAATTACACAAACTTATTTTTTAACCCATTTAGTAATTTTAATTTTTTATTTTAGTATTGTAAACATTTTTTTAATGTTAGTATTGTATATTTTTTAAATTTAGTATTGTAATATTTTATTTTTAATGAAAATTTTAGTTTGTTTAATTACTAATGTTATTCTTAAGATTAAAAAAGAAAATGATTTTGGAATAGGATGAGAAATGTATTTCCTTGAGTTTCGAGGAAATTTAAGATAAAGTTAGAGGAAATAAAATAAAAAATAAAAAACTGATATAAATTTAATGTGACATTTGGTGTGACGTGGAAACGAACCCTTAAAGATTGTATAAATAAAACGTTTTGTGGTACATGGGAAGAGTTTCATTTCTTTACACTAAATGTATCAAACACATAATATATATATATATATATAGAGGGAGGTTAAATGGAAAACCATCATGCACCTGAAAACTTGTGAAACCGCACTGCACCACCACAAATGCATTAGATTTCCCGCGTGATGCATCAAAATCCCGCGTGATGCATCAAAATCCCGCGTGATGCATCACCTTATTTACGGTCATGTCACCGCTTTTTTCATGAAATGCACCAAATCGGACGGTATACGTAGGTTTCCATAGTGTATCACGTGCATAGTGGTTTTCCATTGAACCCACCCCTATATATATATATATATATATATATATATATATATATATATATATATATATATATATATAGGGTTGGGTTCCGGTAAGATTTCTCGTTACCGTGATAACGTGAGAACTAGGGGTGTTATCGGGACCAAACCCGGACCGAACCCGGTTAGGACCGAACCCGAATGAAGCAAATATATGAAACCGAGGACCGGACCATTTGAATATTCTTGGTCCCGGTTCGGTCCCGGTCCCGGTCCCGGGTATTCGGGAAAAACCCGGTAGGACCAAACTAAAAATCACTTTTTTTTTTGGAATAGCAACTATAAATCACATAACAAAGTAAAAGAAACATCCATGATATTTAGTGTACAAACATTCAAAAAAAACAATAACAAACCAACCAAAAGTTTTGAATTTTGACAACCATTCAAAAAACCGAACCAAGTCAATAACGAAAAAAAAAAAAAACATCGATCGCCCTTTATTTTTTTTCCTTTTCCATCGGGGTCGCGTATTGCTTCTTCAATCTCTACAAAAAAAAAAAGTTAGTATATATTATATAATGTTTGATTTCTAGAAAAATATATGGTTTTAACCAATGCGGTGTCATCGTATTTCAAAATGTCGTCAATATCATCTCTTCGATTCCATTGACCTTAATCCACGGCAACTCTTTGATTCCATCGACCTCACAACGTCTCTTTCACTTCATCTTCTGGTCTTTGGAGTTTGTGTTGCGGTGGAGAACTGGACTACTAGAAATCCTAAATCCTATTTCTAAATTCTAATTGGCTTTGCATTTCGGTTCCGGGTAATTCTCGAACCCGGACCGGACCGAACTCGGTTAGGACCGAACCCGAATGAAACAATTCTATGAAACCGAGGACCGGACCATTGCTTGGAAATCGGTCCTATTCGGGTTCGGGATTGGTTCGGTTCGGGTATTTGGTCCACATATAACACCCCTAGTGAGAACCTCTCTAAAATTTGTGCATTTAATGTACGAAATTATGCATTTAATGTTAAAATTTATACATTTGATAAATTTATGCATTTGATATAAAAATTTACTCATATCATGATAAATTTGTTCACTTTATGTACGAATTTGTGCGTTCGACAAAATTTGTGCATTTAATATTCAAATTTGTGCATTTAATGTAAATTTTGATAAATTTAAATTTTAAAGGTAATTTTAATGTTAGATCATGATATTTATTAATATTGAAAACCAATAATGGTTTTCATTTATAATTTTAAATTTTAAATTTGTGCATTTGATGTATAAATTTGTGCATTTTGGAGGGTTCTTACGTTCTCACGGTAACGAGGGGTTCTTATGTGAACCCAACCCTATATATATATATATATATATATATATATATATATATATATATATATATATATATATATATATATATATATATATATATATATATATATATAGGGTTGGTTCCGGTAAGAACCCTCATTACCGTGAGAACGTGAGAACCACTCCAAAATGCACAAATTTGTACATCAAATGCACAAATTTTAAAATTAAAATTTGACTTAAAACCATTATTAGTATTAAATATTAATAAATATCATAATCTAACACTAAAATTACATTCAAAAATTATATTCATTAAATTATAAACTAAATGCACAAATTTGAACATCAAATGCACAAATTTTCTTAAATGCACAATTCGTACATAAAATTGATAAATTATAGCATGAGATGCGTAAATTTTTACATGAAATGCATAAATATATCGAAAACATTTAAATTTAGTATCAAATGCACAATTTTATACAGTGGATGCACAAATTTTAGAGTGGTTCTCACGTTCTCACGGTAATGTGGGGTTCTCATGTGAACCCAATCCTATATATATATATATATATATATATATATATATATATATATATATATATATATATATATATATATATATATATATATATCGGCGACAGAGCAGAGAGAAAAAAGCTGACATGACGTTCTATTATTGGTAGTAATTCCAATTTTTAATGCTGATTTGGCAAGATGTGATTGACTATAATTCAGATTTTTTAGGCTATTTATCTGGATTTATTTAAACCAGAAATATATTATTTTAACAAGAAAAAAGGGCCCCATTATTTTAACCAGAAAATACGCCCCTTATTTAAACTGCAACAAAAATAATCTGGACATTCAATAAACGGACAATGCTACAACTTTTAACAAAACCTACATGCAAAATAAGAAAATCATAAAATCATAAACAAAAAATCAAAAAACAGATTATTAAAAAATCAAAAAAAAAAATCCTGATAATATGTGCTGAAAAATTGCATCTTGATACATTCAAATTCAAAATAGGGGCTGTTGGATATAATAAATAATCAAAAATTATGGGATATTACATCCCGTTTTATTAATATTTGTAGCTGAAATTCTGGATAATATCAAAGCAGAAAAAAGTATCAAACCTGGAAAAAGGGTATATATCATCGTCAGTTAAATAACTAACTGTGTGATAATATATCAAAAAGTAAATTACACGGATGGTCCCTGTGATTTGGCACTTTTTGCGGTTTTGGTCCTTAAACTTTAAAATTATACGGATGGTCCCTGAAATAGTTATTTCTCACGCAAATGGTCCCTGCCGTTAAGTTGAGCCGTTAGGCCAGTTAACTCACAGGGCATTTTTGTCATTTTCATCCCAGGGACTATTTACGTAATTTTTTAATAGTTTTTATTTTTCTCCTTTTTTTTAAATTTATTATCTTTTCTTTTTAATTTATTATCCTCATCAATAAATTATTTTATGAAACTCCCTTCTTCTTCTCATAACCATCTGTGTTTTCATCCCTTCTTCCCTTGTAAATCTCATCTCTCCCTCTACTTAACCTCTCTTGTAACTTGTTGTTTGGTCCCCTCCCCGATGGAGTCTCTACTACCGTTTTCAGCAGCTAATTCCCTCTCCGGCAAGCACCGATGGGTGTGACGACATCAGTTGTGAATCTGAAAAAATCTAGCAGGTGGAGCAGCTTGATTGCGAAATAGAAGGTGACCCTCGTCACCCCAGAAGGTACCAAGTCCTCGAATGCCCCGAAGACAAGAAGAAAGAAAGATACCCTACACTACAGCTAGATCTGATTCTGAGAGAAATGGCATGGTGCGGTTCCATCTCTCGGACTTTGATGTCCACTGCAAGAACTTCATCTTTCCGCTCTACTGCTCCCCTTCCTCGCCTCCATCCTCCGCCAATTTTCGCTCTAAGCTTCTACTCCCGCCGCCTCGGCAACCCTGGGTGCATCTGATCCAAGCACTGTAACCCCACCACTATGGTTATGGCGACGTAAGGAGGCGGTGGTAGCACACGACGGTGGTGGTAATATTTGATCACTGTGTTGTTGTTTATTTTGGAAGGGAAGAAGCAAAAAAGATCTTGAAAAAATTAGGTGGGAGTTTTTTTATTTTTTATTTGGTTATAATAATAATAATAATAAGATATAAAATATGGAGTAAATTACATGAATGGTCTGGACTCTGGAATGATGGTTGAAAAAGATCAAAGACAGTGGAAGCAAAATTGGATGAAGCTTGGGTAGGGTTCTAAGAAACAAATATATCAAAAGAAAAAAACATTTATAACATAAACAAAAAGAAAAAAAATATTAGAAAAGAGATAAACAAAATAAAATTATAAACTATTTAAAAAATTACACAAATGATCCCTGAGATTGCAAATGACAAAAATACCCTCGTGGATTAACTGGACTAACGGATCAAACTAACAGTAGGGACCATTTGCTTGAGAAATAACTATTTCAAGGACCATCCGTGTAATTTTAAAGTTTTAGGGACCAAAACCGCAAAAGGTGCCAAACCACAGGGACCATCCGTGTAATTTACTCTATATCAAATAAAATGTGGCTGCTTATATAACAAAAAAAAAACAGGAAAATAAGGGATATTGAATCCCGTTGGTTAATATTTTCAACTATATATACAGGGACTATTCATTTTTCATGGTCGTGGCTATATCCAAAATATTAGAGAAAACTGCACCACAAGTTTGAACAAAAATTATACCATTATGAAGATGAATGTCACCTCTACGAATCAACAAGATGAAATGTCTGCAGAAAGGAAAAAGGTTAGCCGCTTTTTTAATCTCCTTAGACACCTTAAACCCAGAAAGAGTTAATACAAGATAGTAAATGATGTTTGGATTTTGAATATGTGTGTATGTTCTTAATCTTTTGTATTATTATCTAGGGTTTATTATGCAAAAAACAAATGTTTTAACGTTTTTTGCGTTTTCGACTCTCCATATTATTTTTTTCCATAAAAAACCTTAAGTTATTCTTTTCTTTTTAGTTTAGTGAAATTTGGACATTAGACCACGTTTATAATTTGTGAACCAGGTTCTAAAAAATTGAAAAATCGGGTTCTAATGTCCAAATTTCACTAAACCAAAAAGAAAATAATAACTTGAGGACTTTTATGAAAAAAAATAACATGGATGGACGAAAACACAAAAAACATGAAAACATGTTGGTTTTTTCATAATAAATCCTATTATCTAGCATAAACGTCAATAAGTTTTTGTGAGATTGTAATAACATGGATACCAAATAAACTCCGGAAGAAATTAAACATTACAATTACTATATTGTTTATTTACTTGCAAACAATAAAAGTTGATCGAGAAGTTTTTATGGCTGATCTATGATTGATTATCATTATGTATTTATGTGTATGTCTCATTAAACCCGAAAAGGTGCAATATAATGATACCTTAGAAAAAGAACCGTATCGCCAGAAACAAGATTCTTCTGGCTTACAAAGATGCTTCACCCCGTTGTAAGTAAATGCCGCCTCGATTGTCCTGAAAAAACCACCACCCAATTCATAAATTAGGAAAATTAACATCTTAAAAAATTAAAAGTACCATAACATCCAAATTAACTGATCAAATTCACCTCTGTAAATGTGCCTAAACTTCCATTCTACTCCATGGAGGTCCTTTGCCACAAGCTCTTGGCTAGGCCTTCGTTGCTTATAATCTTAAAATGGAGATGATGTATGCAATGTAACTTATATTATAAACTTTTTAGTTGCACATAGGTCGAACAAATTATCGAACACTTGAAGAAAGATTAGAGGGCGTTTGGTTCACAGATTTTTTTCTCTGAGATTTGCATTTTGTCAAATGATTTGTATTATGCAGGATTTGCATTTGTCAGGATTTTGTCAAGGAATCTGCATTATCTTATAAAAAATTTTTTTGCTAATCTGAAAAATGCAAGGTAACTAGGATTTAAAATCCTAGGGGGGAGGCTGTGTTTTTAAATAACAAAAAAGGAAAGGATTTTCAAAATCATGAGATTTTAAATCCTTACTGAAATCTGTGAACCAAACACGGGATTTTAAATGCAAATCCCAGTGAATCCACGAACCAAACGCCCCCTAAGTGTGGCTAAATATCCTTAAAAGACAGTGATTTACACGTCCTTGATTCATTTCTGAAAGCCTATTTCGTTCTCTCTATCTACATCTTTTACTTTATATTCTCTTACAAATCATTGCCTACATTATTAATTTCATCATGGGTTCACAAAGAAACAATGGGTAACTTACAATAATAATAAAAGTTGAAATCTACAAATTATGCATTGCATATGTTACAAATCTTTAAAGCATGTTCATCTTTTTTTCCTGGACAAAATATTATTCAAGTTTATCTTTGAGACGCAAGCAATGGTTTATCTCTTTATGTAATTGCTTTCTGAGTCATCTTTTTATTATATATTATGTCCCTTTCAAATTATTATTTAAAAAACTAAATAGAATTAAATAATTGGCACATGGTCATTATCAGTCAATTTATCATTACGAAAAGACACAAGAATGTGTTCCGTTTGTATAGTATTTGTATATTAAGATCATTTTTGTTGGGATTAAATGAACCAATAAATAATTCATTTAATTGATCAGTTTAATGGATTTATATTTTGAAATTCGATTACAAAAGTTTATGAAAATTGATCATAACAAATAAGAATTATTTACGGAAGGCTACACACAGATCTTCTAAATCCTACTTTTAAATCTACATCTTATGCGTACAATGAGACTCGAAATTCTGACTTGAAATCCGGCTTAACACCTTGATGCATTCAAACTCTATGCAATACATATGGTGCATTTGAAAGTTATTGATCATTGGTTTTGAGTTGATAACTTTTTAGCCTGAAAAAGTAGCAAAAGTTGTTTAAAAGGATTGATTAGAAAAAAGTGCTTATATGAAAGAGACAGAAAAACCATAACTCCACGAGCTAACAAAAATAACACGACTCTATGTAAGGATGCAGATGAGTAGCGCCAAACACAAACTCAACAAGACTAGAGTCTCATAGAGTAGGCTTGATAACTTAGGTCTCAAGGAGTGCTTGGCAAAAATGCCTAGCAAAATTGCATCCACGTTAGCTTTGTCGTCCCTTACCATTTCGATGTCATTCATAAGGTGTCGATCCCATTTTTGCCACACATATTTTTAAATTAAAATACACACACACATATTTGCACAGACATGAGTCACGACATTCTCTCCCTCTCTCTCAGCATTTGGATGCCATTTTGGCATGATATCATGCCATTGTTAAGTTAAGAGAGGGGGTGGTGTTTGCCAATGTCATGCTTAATACCGAGGTGGGTATTGAGCCAGTGAGCCCCCTCCCTGAAGCCTTAATAAGCTTACAAAATGGAGACTTTAATAATGTATCTATGTATGTACATGCGAGTGTGTGTGTATATAGATTGAGGTTCAATTGAGAACTTTTATGCACCGAGGAACCTCGAATAACTTTTGTGCACCAAAGAATCAAGCAAAGATGCACTAAGGGTATTTCTGGAATATTGAATATGTAAAATTAATTATGTGGAAATTAATTATAATCGGTAAATTAAGAGTAAATAAGGAATAAATATTCAAAAAGGTAACCAGCTCCTCATATATATATATATATATATATATATATATATATATATATATATATATATCTGTCTTTACCGTATCCACCACACCACCACCATCATCGTTGTAACCACCTCTCCACCGTATCTCTCTTTCTCTCTCTCTCTCTCCACCGTATGCACCGAGGAACCTCGCCAACCACCACCACCGCCACCGCGATGATGATGATGAACAAGAGATGCAACCGATGATGAACAGTACGATGAAACACGATGAACGAAGAAGAAGATGATGAACACGTTGATGCATTCATTAGAACAATAGTAAATTACAGAAATGGTCCCTGTGGTTTACATAAAACTTTGGATACGGTCCCTGTAGTTTCAATTTTGCATAAACGGTCCTTATCTGCACTGTTTACTTGCAAAATTGGTCCCTCTGCTGTTAACTTTAACAATCAAATGGTTAAGTTTTTTATAATGACCATTTTACCCTTTTATTTAATAACATTTTGGTCCTTCAATATTGTAGTTCATTTTAGTTTTGGTCCTCAAGTAATTTTTTTATTTAGCTCTTCTATTATTATTATTAGACTAAATTACATAGATGGTCCATGTGCTTTATATGTAATTATGGTTTTAGTCCCTGAAAGAATTTTATTACACCACAAGTCCCTAAAATCGAAAAGTTGTAACATTTTGGTCCCTGAAACTAACGGTGGTTAACTTTGACCGTTAGTCTCAGGGGCATTTTCGTCCTTCTGTTTTTCAGGGACCGTCTATGTAATTTTGAAACTTTCTTATCTCTTTTTCCTTTTTTCTCTTGTCTTTATATTATAATTTATTTTCATATATATATATATATATATATATATATATATATATATATATATATATATATATATATATATATATATATATATATATATAGGGGTGGGTTCAATGGAGAACCTTATGCATCGAAAAACCTTGGAGAACCACAATGCATCGCTAGAAAAACTGAAATGCATCACGTAGAAATCGATGCATCAAGCGGGAATTTGATACATCAAGTGGAAATAATGTAAAAATCGATGCATCACTCGAGAATTTGATGCATCACGTGGAAATAATGATGCATTACGGGGGAATTGTGATTCATTTGTGGTGGTGCATGGAGGTTCTTCAAGGTTCTTCGATGCATGGAGGTTCTCCATTGAACCCACCTCTATATATATATATATATATATATATATATATATATATATATATATATATATATATATATATATATATATATATATATATATATATATAGTCAGGTTCAAAAAAGTACCTCTCGAAATCAAGTGCACCCGAAGGTACCAACCTTAAAAAAAAAATTTTAAAATTTTTTTCTCATAACCATGTTTAAATTAATGTTAATACACATGATATATGAATTTCACATACATTCACACTTTCTGTGTCCTTAAAAATTATGTGAATGCTCAACGCATATTTATGTGAACGGTCATCCATGTGAATGGTCATTTCACACAATGTGAATGGTGTGAATGACCATTCACATTATCTTTTTTTACCATTCACAAGATTTATGATGTTGCTCCTTTTGAAAAAAAAGTCTTATAATGTTGTCTTATACATGTCTATTCAAAAAAAATATATGTGAATGATCATTCACATTAGGGTACGCTGGAATCTCATAGGTACGCTGATGAACCTGATTCTATATATATATATATATATATATATATATATATATATATATATATATATATATATATATATATATATATATATATATATATATATATATATATATATATATATATATATTTTGTATTCTTTTTTTTTTGTCATTTAATTATTCTAATGTAACATTTTATTTTTTATTTTTCTTATTTTAAGTATTAATTTTTATTTGTATGATTATTGTTATTATTAATACTAACTTTTTTTATATATTACCATAATTATTTATATAACATTATTATATGATATACATATTATATTTTTCAATTACTTATTGACAATCCAAATTTTTCTCCATTATTTTTTTTCATTTAGAAAAGATAAAAATAAAAAAAAGTTTTAGTTTATTTTCGTTCAGAAAATCTAAAACCGAAATGATTTATATTTTTTCTTCATACAAAAAATTCAAACTAATAACATGTTGAAGTTTTTTTATTTGGAAATATTAAAAGTACGAGCGTTTCATTGTTTCTTCATCGTAATTATATTAAAAGTACGAGTGTTTCATTATTTTTTTCATTTTAATAAAGAAACAAACTATATAATCTTTCATTTTTTGTATGAAAAAACTAAAATCAAAATGAGTCGTTTACTGTTCGGAAAAATTGAAAATCTGACATCGCTTAATTTTTATTAACCATGTTAATTTTCATTAAATGACAATCAATCTCGATTTTAGTTTTTTTTTAAAGAATCATTATGATCTGTATTTTTTGATCAAAAAACAACGAACACTTTCGAATTTATTTTTTGATCAAAAAATGATGAACCATTTTGATTTTCTATTATCCAAACAAAATAAGCATTCCGATTTTAATTAAACGGTGAAAAAAATGACGAACCATTCCGATTTAATTTTTTTCGATCAAATAAACGATGAACCATTTCGATTTTAATTTTTTTTTATGAAAACACAATAAATCGTTATGATATTTTATTTTTATAAACAAAATATCCATTTCGATCTCAATACGAACCATTACAATTAAAACTTTTTCAATAAAAAATGACGAAACCATCAGATTTAATTTTTTTGATAAAAAATTGACGAACCATTCCAATTTTTTATTTTTTCGAACCATTCAGAATTAAAAAAATTTGATTAAATATTTTTAATAAAGAAGCTATGAACCATTCTGTTTATATAATTATTCGAAATGAAAAAACTTCACACTTCGTTGTTTTGAATTTTTTAAATGGAGAAAAAATAAATAAATGATTTCAATTTTAGATTTTCTGAACGAAAATAAACTAAAACTAATTTTTATTTTTGTTGTTTCTAAATGAAAAAAAAAAAAGAATGGGGAAAGATTTGGATTTTTAATAACTAATTGAAAAAAATAAATCTATATATCATATAATATTGTTATATAAATAATTATGGTAATATATAAAAAAGTATTAATAATAACAATAAACATACAAATAAAAATTTATAGTTAAAATAAATAATAAAATGTTACATTTGAATAATTAAATGATAAAAAAAACACAATATATATATATGTTAGGCACAAAAAGGCCTCAGTCAAACCTGTTCTACATCTGAGGGGAGATTTTATAATCAAACCTGTTGATGCATTTGAAGGTTGAATTTAAGGCCTGTTATATGCCTTATTGAAACCTGAAAATGATTTGCAATATCAGTCTAAAGCTGTTCTATATGTTGCATGTGTTGCAACTAAGACAGTTTGTCCAAGCTGCTCTGTCTGCTGAACAGGCTGGACATAAACTGTCTACGCTGCTCTACACTGTTGAGCAGCTTGGGCAATTTTAAAGTGTTCTGTTCTTTGTGAACAGAACCTGTTCTTTGTGAACAGGCTAAACACTTTATGGAATTTGTTTCCAAGTCATCATGTATTGTTTTTGACTACAAGATCAGTTTACAAAGTCGAAGACAAAGTGGAAAACAGAACTGCTCAGCCTGCCCACACTGTTCTGTAACATGAAGACAAAAGGTTATTTGAAAAAGGGTGACAGACCTTTTTCTTATATCAAAATAGGCCTTTACAAGGAAGAAAGACGCAAAGTTGACATTCCTAAATTAGTTAAAGGCAATGCAACAGTAGACAAAGTAAAAAGACAAAAGTTCTGCACATGTGAAGACAAGTCTGCTTTTCAGAAAAGTGCAGAAAAGGTTATGTTGTCTTTTCAACAAGACTTCTCCTTTTTCATTCCGTCCAATGAAGATGTTTCTCTTAGATCCTCTAAGTGAGTATAAAAGGAAGCTTCTAAGGTCAGAAAGAAGGGTGAAGAAAGCTAAGTGCTGAAACCAAGAGTGAACGTGCAAGTGTGATTTTCATGCATGCAAGGCTTCTATGTAAACCAGCATCTGTGTGTCTAAGCTGTTTTACATAAGCTGTTCCCTTAAGTCTTGTAAACACAGTGAGTGCTTTTTAGTGAGTGTATTCATTGTATTCTAGTTTGAGTTTGTCTTAGACTAGTGAACATACTGTTGTATCTGTCATCTCAGCTTGAACTATTCCGCATTCAAGCTTGTTTGTAATTAACAAATTGTTGATAATACATACAAACATTGAGAAAAGAGTGTGTAGTTTTTAAATTGCTGTATTCACCCCCCTCTACAGCTTATAACTATATACTTTGGGAACCTCTCGGGACCTACAATATATATATATGAAAGTAAATTATGATATAAAGAAAAAAGAGAAAAAAGGAAAAAGAAATAAGAAAGTTTCAAAATTACATAGATGGTCCCTGAAAAACATAAGGACGAAAATGCCCCTGAGACTAACGGTCAAAGTTAACCACCGTTAGTTTCAGGGACCAAAATGTTACAACTTTTCGATTTTAAGGACTTGTGGTGTAATAAAATTCTTTCAGGGACTAAAACCGTAATTTCATATAAACCACAGGGACCATTTATGTAATTTAGTCTTATTATTATTATTATTACTTATTATTAATTTAACTTTTTACATATTAATTTATTTGTTTATTAAGTTCTTTTTATTTTAATATATTTTCAAATTAAAATTAGAAACTTATTTATTTCTTTATTATAAACAATTGTATTAAAGTATAATCCATTTTATTTTTTAGTTTTTCCGAATGAAGAAAATACAAACATTTTATATTGTAATTTTCCAAACCACAAAATTTTGAACCTTAAACTTTTATTAGTTTTTTCAAACGAAAAAGAGTTACAATTCATTATTGTTTAAGTTTTTTCATTTTCTAAACGTAAAATATGAAAACCAATGTGTTTTTTTATTTTTTTTGCACCAAAAAATTCAACTCATTCTAATTTTTTGCTTTGAAAAACGAAAAGAAATACAAACCATTCTGTTATTAGTTTTTGCAAACGAAAAAAAACTACGAATAATTTTGATTTTCAGTGTTTCCAAACAAAACAAATCATTCTGTTTTTCGAGCGAAACCATTACCTTTTTTTTTTCTCCGAACGTAATAGTTCGTAGTTTTTTCGTTCGGAGAAAAAAATAAAAGAGAATGGTTTTGTTCGAAAAACTAGGAAAACAGAATGATTTTTTTTTTGTTTTGAAAAACTGAGAATAAAAATTATTCGTAGTTTTTTCGTTTGCAAAAACTAATAACAGAATGGTTCTTTTCCCAAAACGAATAAGAAAGGGTTGAATTTTTTGGTGAAAAAAATAACGGATTAGTTTTCATATTTTTTACGTTTAGAAAATGAAAAAACTTATCACAAAAATGGTTTGCAACTTTTTTTCGTTTGAAAAAACTAATAAAAATGTAAGGTTCAAAATTTTTGCGGGTTTCGAAAACTACAATATAAAATGTTTGTATTTTTTCATTTGGAAAAACTAAAAAAGAAAATGGATTCTACTTTGATACAATTGTTTATAATAAAAGAAATAAATAAGTTTGTAATTTAAATTAAAAATATATTAAAATAAAAAACTTAATAAAAAAATAAATTAATATGTAAAAAGTTAAATTAACATAAAATAATAATAATTATTATTATTATAATGATGATAATAATAATAATAATAGAATAGTTAAATAAAAAAATTTACTTGAGGGACCAAAACTAAAATATACTACAAACTTAAAGGACAAAAGTGTTATTAATGAAAAGGGTAAAATGGTCATTATAAAAAATTTAACCATTTGATTGTTAAAGTTAACAGCAGAGGGACCAATTTTGCAAGTAAACAATGAAGATAATGACCGTTTATGCAAAATTGAAACTATAAGGACCGTATCCAAAGTATTATGTAAACCACAGGGACCATTTCTGTAATTTACTCTTAGAACAATGATGTTGATAATTAACAACGATGCACCATGGTGAACACGATGCATAGATGAACGATGAATACAAAGATGATGAACAATGAATACGAAGATGATGATTAACAGCGATGCATCACGAATTGTATAGATTTTGTATAGAGAAAGCCAACATTCATCACGAATTGAACGATTAATATGAAATGAATCAATATATTCATCATCCTTTTTGAATTTGTGTAACTTTTGTTAAATTTGGAAGCGTATAAATTAAATTTATTTTAACATTTATTATTTAGTTATTTGTTAAAATATTAAATTTAATGAGGTATGCACATTCCCCAAAATGTTCTTCCATGTTTTTTTTGTAATGTACAAGATGCATAAAATTGTCCAACTATTTATCCTTTTGTCATTTAATCTAATTCATACAATTCTTTGATTTAATGGATGGTATAGGTTCTTCTGTAACTCGATGCACAAAAATTCTCAATTGAACCTCCCTATATATATATATATATATATATATATATATATATATATATATATATATATATATATATATATATATATATATATATATATATATATATATATATATATATATATATAATTTAGGTTCAAGTGAGTATCATTTACTATGCAGCGCATAAAGAATTATCACTCTTAAAAATAATTTTTTTGAAAATTTTTTCATAAATATGTTTTAATTAGCATTACAAAGATGATATATAAATTTCACGCACATTTACACATTCTAAGTGCATAAAATAATGTATCACATAAATATACGTCACATACATGCAAAATTATGTAAGTGTACGTTCACGTCATTTTTAAGGAGTTAGAATATGTGATTGTATGTGAAATTTACATATCATCTTTATAATGTTAATTAAAACATGTTTATGGAAAAAAAAAAGTTCATGTGTGTTTATGTATGTATTTATGTATGTATGTGCATGCGTGCATATGTATGTCGGGAAATAGTTTAATATGAGTCATCAGTATCGCAAGAGTCTACGTAAAAGGAATATTAATTTGACATTTAATTAATATAATGGTTGCAACTTGCAAGATTGTCAAGATCGAAATATTACCTAGGATCGTTTTTCTATTTTGAAAATTCAGAATCGTAGGATAAGATCGAAATCGTAATATTCTACCACAAAATCATTAGTTATATTTTTTTTCCCTAAGTACTATAATTTATATTTGGGTTAATTACGTCAAAAAGTAATCTATTGTCACTGTTTTTTCAATCTGGGTAACATATTAAAATTATTTTATATTTAAGTTAACATACTTTCCAAATCAAGTCAATTAAAATAACGGTATCAGATTGAAAAATAAATATATAGCTAAAACCACCTGGCTAGTAATAAACTAGTATTATAGTACGCAAGAACTAATTCCTAACCGTTGGTTATGATATTTGTTGTTATCATAAAAATACAATATTTAAACTTAAATTAATTATCATTCACAGCTAAAAATATCTCAATTTTTTATACAAGATAGCGTAAATTTTACAAATGGTCGCTTCTGTTATATGAAAAATTATGATTTTGATTCCTTAATAAATTTTATTATACACATAGTCCCTAAAAAATAATTTTTTCATGCTTCTAATCCCTAAGCTAGATGTCCATTAAGAAAATTCAGTAATTGTAAAATGACCGTTTTTACCTTGTATTCACCATGTCATGCATCTTTAGCGATATAATATTTTCTCCAAAAACCTTGAAAATCTTAAAAACACATTCATATAATGATGAAATCATCATCTAAAATACATATTTAATAATTTAACAATCACAACCAACTGTGTATATGTCTGTAAATATATGATGTGTATGTTTCAAGTTACATGAGTTCATCTGAGCCAAAATCGAAACGATGAATGCCTATTGTTATGTCGTCTATTCACCATCGACCACCTCACCACCACCAACAAACACCCCTTCACCACCACCGAACAAACTCACTCATGTATACAAAATACGATAGCTCCTCCTCGGTCGGTTTCACAATATAAATAAGATATTTCGGCTTTACTTATTTTTCTACAAATTATATTTTGTCCCATTTATATATAAAAACAATTTGCATGAATATTATGAATTAAAAAAAATACTTAGAACATTTCTATTTACATCTTTTCCATATGTCACATAAAAATAATAAAAAAACTTTAATTAAAAGACTGACTAATGCTATATTTGAGACATAGTTTTAAATAATTTTAGGAGACTTTATTTTTCAGAAGTTTTACTTAGAACTAAAAGATATAATTGTAAGAAAAAGCTGGTCTTCAAATCTGGGAAAAAAATAGTCTTCTGTAAAACACTAATTAACAGATGTGTCGTTTGAAAACCTTTTGGACTTTTGGTCAAAGATGATTATTTTTTTATCCTCCTAAATAATTATTTACTACAACTTCTAATTAATATTAATATCATTTTATATCATTTAATGCTAAAATATATAACTATAACTAGTCTTACTAAACATATTTATGAAATTAAAAGCTCCAACTTTCAAAAACATCAAGTATAAAAAGATTTAGCTCTTTCTAAAAAGCTCGAAACTACAACTATTTTTACGATGTATGTGTGTGTGTGTGTGTATATATATATATATATATATATATATATATATATATATATATATATATATATATATATATATATATATATATATATATATATATGGTTCGAGAGAATACCACTTATTATTTTGGAATAGTTTAATTAATGACTACCAACCACCGTCGCACAGTCAATACTTTAATCATGAGCACCCATTTCAGGTAACATTTATAAATAATTTATTTTTTTTGTTTCTATATTATCCATTAAATTAATTTTATATTTTTTATAAATGTTAGGATCCAGCACCCTCAATGTATGGTCAATATACACATCCCGACATTTGTGAAATTCTATCATTTTTTCAATCGCATGTCACTGGAATAGAAGATGTTGTTAGTGATGGAAATTGTGCTTTTCAATCAATAGCTGTTGATCTTGGTCGACCTCAAGATGAATGTCAGGATATTCGTCGTGAATTATTGGAGGAGTTGCGTAGCAATCCAAATGGATATCAAGGTTGTATGGATGATAGTTACGCTATTGTGGAACGTTTTCTCAACTATTACCATAACGGTCTTGCACCAATACATCACTGGATGAAAATGTCTGACACTGGTGTCTTGATTGTGAACACGTACAACTGCATTGTTTGCTTTTTAACAAATCCAATCAGTTACACATTTTTTTCCGCTTTGGAAAAAGCCACGAGCACCAAAACTAAATCAATCAATAGCAATTGCATTTGTTCATGTAAATCATTTTATAAAAGTTGATTTGCAAGAGGGACATCCAATGCTAACACTTGGTGGACATTGTAGACCTGCAAAAGAATGGAAAAAAATGTACAAGAATCGACTATTGCCATAATATTATGTAATAAATTCATTTGTACAACTATTATTATATAATTATTATTATAATTATTATTGCATTTATATATTAAAAATAATTTAAATAAATTAAATCATTACTATAAAAATTCTCCAATAAGGACCTATTTAACTATCCTTTAATTAAATAAATTACCATTTATATTTTATTAATTTCTTGAAAAAGAGGAATATTTGATTCTTTTACTGTATTTAATTTTTCACATTGAAAGAAGAATATCTGACTTTTTATACTTTATACAATTTCTCTCTTTTCAAGGGACTGTATTTAATTTTTCACCTTGAGAAAGGTAATATTTGACTGCATGACAATTATTTTGGTTAGGAAATAGATGAATACTTATAGGTCAAATTTATAGAGATGGTGTATGAAAAATTAGATGTGGTGTATAAATGAACAGCCTTAGAAAATGGGGGGGGGGGGGGGGGGGGTTGTATAAAAATTAGAAAACAAAAAAAATGGGGTAGAAAGTTATGTGGCTTAAGTTTAGGTTGTCTTGTAAGTCATTAAATTGATCTTTGTGGGTTGTTTGTCCGTCTTCATTTTTTTGAGTTTCTTGTATCTTTGCTAGGTTCTTGCTAGCTGCTGGACTTCCTTGGTTATGTTATTTTAGCACCCCTTCCGATCCCAGAAATACCACGTCAACATAATATCATAAGTGGCAATATCGCAGACAATCTATGATACACATGTCATAGGATAATGCAGATTATGGAAAATTTAAAACTTTATACACAAAGTTAAAACATAACTTAGTACATTCGCAATCCCTGATTAAGCTAAATATAATATCCCAGACCATCGGATACACAAGCTGATACAATATCCCAAAACACTATCACATGCAGTTCTACACAAAACACCGAACAATTACAGGTCTTCAAATCAATCTCAGCTCTACCTCGGCGGCGGCTGCTGAGATCCTTTCTGATTCCCTGAACATGTTAGACTCGAAGACGTGAGCTATAAAGCCCATGAGCACGCGAGGGTTAGACACTGCACATAACACATAGCACATAGCACACACAGTCCCTGTCCCTGTTGCCCAACACGCATCTCAGGTATAAAGGCACAAGTATGAGATCTACACAGTAACACGAGCCCTGTGGGGACCCCTCCCCGGCCGACACACCGCACACAGCAGTGAGCAACAATAACCCTGTAGCACAGGAGCGACCGGCTACAGGCCCTGCCGTATATATACGCCCCAAGGACTGTTAGGGACAATCAACCTTTTCGCGACTCACTGTCCGTATGGGACTCATCACGGACCCCTGGAATTGATCTCATATCTCATACATAGCACATAAAAGGATAGAAATATACCTGAGGTTCACGTCCCTGTCTCATATATATATATAACACGCCCAAATAATAGCGACACCGCTAAATACTCGAAAGAAAGCGCACGTTTTGGAAAAGTCTCGAGTACTCACCTGACTGATTCACTGAACTCTGGCCTCCCTGATCAAACCCAGCTCGCTGTCCGCTCGTCCCTGTAACACACGGAGATCCCAAACGGTTAACCACGGACCCAAATAGCACATATCACAAACTCAACATAGACTCGTAACTGGCCCGAACCCAACCGACCCCACGGAACCCAAAACCCCAACCGAGACCCGACCCAACATCCCAACCGAATCCCAAAACCCGAACAAACTCAACTCGATATAATTCCGAAGGAACCCGACACAATTCGACCCCAAAACCCCCTTATGAAACTCAAATCGGAATTCTCCTGCAGGTCCCTAGTCGCGCCGCTAACCCCTGTAGGTCGCGCCGCGACAGCGCGAAGACCCTATCCCTGACCTGCGATTTCAGCTCTGCCCGGGAGTATCAAACTCCCCTTTTACTCGAATTCAGCCACGAAAACTCTCAAAATTCATACATAACTCTACCACAACAGATTAACAACCAATTCCCCCAACTTGGGTAACACATACCTCAATTTCTACAAGAAAAGGCAATGGTTCTTACCTCCTTTGAGCTCAAGAACACACACAAGGATGGAGATGAAGTTGAAATCCAAATTCCACAACCAAATCTGGAGCTTGGATATGGTTCTTCCCTGCTGGAGCTCACACAATCACACACATACACTCTTTTAGGTTTTCTTCTAAGTGAAGAAAGGAATGAAAGGCAACAACACATATACGTTTCTATTTTAGCCGGTCCCGAACCCGATATTACTTTTTCACTATTAATACCCATTTAATCCATTTAATCTCGTGATCCCAAATATATAATTCATCCGCTAAAATTATAATCTGGAGACACGTAAGCCCAATCCCAACATGTATCAATCCACGAAACGAGATATAATTGGACCAACTCAATATTAATTAAATATTTATCCACTAAAATAATTACACGTACCAGGTCCAAAAAAAGGATGTTACAGTTATATTAATAAATATTAATAATTTTGGGTTACTCGGGGGTGATGACATTGCCGAAACTCTCTGCTAGTTCTACCTTTTATTGTTCAAAAAAAGTTATGGGGTAGAAAGTATATATATTTCACCATTATATAATTATTAGTTTATGAACTCACGCATTACGTGGATAAATGTTAATAAATATTTGGTTATAATATATTTATGTGAAATTAAATTAAAACATATAAATATTAAATATTCATATAAATACAATAATAGTATGGTCATTTGTTATAGTCAATATTTAGTAGTATTTAGTTATTTACTATTTAATAATTTAAAACTAATTTATTTCGAAATTTATATGTATTTAATAGATATAATTTAAAATTTTAATTTTATATAAAGCATAATTTATTTATATATAGATATTTTATTAGAATAAACAAAATGTAATGAAATATGATTTTATTAATATTGTAATATATTTACTTTTTTCTTATTTAATACTGTTTGTATAATATTTAATTGTGTATAATATATTTTAATAAACTTATAAACACATAATGTTTTTTTTATATAGACATATAGATAAGTATGTATAACATCTAATTTGGATGTATAACAATAAATATTAGACAATGAGAAATGTAAACAGATGTTAGATATATAGAACTAATGATTTATTAATATTTATTTAAAAATAATAAATCGTATTTATTTTTTATTTTATATTTATTTTTGTTTTTGTATTTTATTTTATATTTGTATTTATCTTTTATTTTATATTTGTATCTATATTTTTTATATGTATTTATCTTTTCATATTTGTATTATTTTATATTTGTATTTATCTTTTTATTTTATATTTGTATCTATATTTTATATTTGTATTTATCTTTTAACATTTCGTATTTATCTTTTATTTTATATTTGTAGTTATATTATATTTTATTTTTGTATTTATCTTTTCTGATAAAACGTGAAGGAAACACGTGGAAAATTGTAAAACTAATCATCATTAGATAAAAAATATATAATAATTACATTGTAATTATATGAGATAGAAATAGATAAACTACATAGGTTTAAACAGAGAAACAGAAAAAATCTTTTAAGAATGGTGACTTGCGAACATATGCAACGTTGGATCCACATCCCTAGATCCAACGGCTTAAAGCGTACTTCAGGCCTATGAAAACCTCCTATTAAAAGATGCGTACTACCATCTTGTTCAAAGGAATTCAGGCGTACGAAGGTCGACGGTTTTTACTAATTTCTAAACCCTAACTAAACACCAAAATTCCCAAAATTCGTATCGAGTGCTTGATTGCGGTTAGGGAATGCAGAGAGATGAGGGGAAATTCGCTTCTGTTTAACGGTGGGCCGGCTAAGAAACCCATCGGCGGCAGAAATTGCCACCGGAAGCACGTTGAAGACGGGTGAACTAATCGCTGCTGTTACAGACGATAATCTGGTAATTGAGGTGTCGATTTTTGAAGTTACTGAATACTAAAGCTGCCGGAGTGATTTATCGAAGAGATGACGGTTGGGGAGGACGGAAACAACGGTGTACTTCGCGGGAAGTACGAGCTAGGACGACAATTAGGGCATGGAACGTTTGCGAAAGTGTACCACGCACGGAACCTGCAAACCGGCAGGAACGTGGCGATGAAGGTTATTGGAAAGGAGAAGGTGATAAAGGCCGGAATGATGGATCAAATTACCCGAGAGATTTCGGTGATGAAGATGGTACGTCATCCGAACATCGTCGAGCTTCACGAGGTTATGGCCAGCAAATCTAAGATTTATTTTGCTATGGAACTCGTAAGAGGAGGTGAATTGTTTTCGAAGATCGAGAAAGGAAGGTTGCGAGAGGACGTTGCTCGGAGTTACTTTCAGCAGCTGATTTCTGCTGTCGATTTTTGTCACAGTCGAGGCGTATACCACCGAGATCTGAAGCCGGAAAATCTACTCTTAGACGAGGACGGAAATTTGAAGGTAACTGATTTTGGACTCGCTGCGTTTTCTGAGCATCTCCGGCAAGACGGACTGTTACACACAACATGTGGAACTCCAGCTTACGTTGCACCGGAAGTAATCGGAAAAAAAGGATATGACGGTGCAAAAGCTGATATCTGGTCCTGCGGCGTTGTCCTTTACGTCCTTCTCGCCGGATTCTTACCTTTTCAGGACGAAAACGTCGTCGCCATGTACCGGAAGATTTACAGAGGAGATTTCAGGTGTCCGCCGTGGTTCTCATCCGACGCACGCCGACTAATCACGAAATTACTGGATCCAAATCCAGATTGTCGATTCACAATCCCCAAAATCATGGAATCGTCATGGTTCAAAAAAGAATCGCCGAAAAACTCTAATCTCCTCTTCGAAGGCGACGTCGTAAATACAAAAGGAAAGGAAACCGAGACTTTAAATGCGTTTCACATAATTTCGTTATCGGAAGGTTTCGATCTTTCACCATTGTTTGAGGAGAAGAAAAGAGAGGAGAAACAAGAAATCAGGTTCGCCACAACGAAGCCGGCGAAGGTGGTGGTGTCGATGTTAGAATCGGTGGCTAAGGCGGTGAAGTTCACCTTAAAGAAGAACGGCAACGATAGCAGTTTGAGATTACAGGGACAAGAAATGGGAAGAAAAGGGAAGTTAGGAATAGCAGCAGACATCTGGGAGGTGGCGCCGTCGTTGGTGGTGGTGGAGGTGAACAAATCAAGCGGTGACACTCTGGAATACAACCAGTTCTGCAGTAAGGAGCTCCGACCGGCGCTTAAAGACATCATCTGGAATTCGCCGGCCGATCAATCAACTCAGGGGTAAACTTGTAAATGCATAAATTTCAATATTTCAGTTGTTTTTTTCGTGATTTCAAAATTATTATATTGGATCATGAAGTTATTGTGGTAGTAATTTGATCATGCATTTTTTGTTTACCAGCAGTGGATTGGTTGGGCTTTTATGGTTTGCTCCGTTTATTTATTGTATATTTCTGTAAAAATAAATGAGTTTATTATGAAAAAAACTAATGTGTTTATTGTTTTTATGTTTTTTTGCGTTTTCGTCCATCTGTGTTATTTGTTTTCATAAAAATATTCAACTTATTTTTTTCTTTTTGGTTTAGTGAAATTTGGACATTTAGAATCTGGTTTTTCAGTTTTAAAAACCCCGTTCACAAGTTATAATCGGGTATAATGTCAAAATTATCTTAAACCAAAAAGAAAAAAATAACTTGAAACTTTTTATAGAAAAAAAAATAACATGGAGATACGAAAACGCAAAAAATGTGAAAATATGTTGCTTTTTTTTCATAATAAACCCAAAATAAATATATAAATAAGGTATTTATTAAATTTAATGGAGAATAAATTAAATATTAGAATAATATCAGATTTTTGTTATTATTTTTTATAATGGTTTATAAGGTGTTGTAACCCTTTCTTTAATGGTATTAATTATATATTTTCTCACACTTACTAATTTTACTATTGGATTTTTAATTATATATATATATATATATATATATATATATATATATATATATATATATATATATATATATATATATATATATATATATATATATATATTTTGGGTTCAAATGAGTACCACTAGTTTTGCGGAGTACCGGAGGTAACTCGCTTAAAATTATTTTTTTTGAAATTTTTTTCATAATCATGTTTAAATTAATAATACAAGACTACTTGCGAAAAATCACACCTAAACACACACTAGAACTATGTGAAACGTGTGTGTTCACATGAAGTGTACTGTTGTGAACGTGTGTTCACAACTAAGCATGTTCACATGAATTTTTTCACGTTCACATGACTTTTAAGATGATAGAAAGTGTAAATGTATATAATTTTTTACGTATAGTCTTATATTATATGTATCTAAATGAATATGAAAAAAAAATTCAAAAAAAAAACTTTTTTTCGGAGCAAGTTCACATCTGAAACCCGTGTGTTCACAGGTACTCACGGTACTCTGCATTTTTTAGGTACTCACACGAACCATATTCTATATATATATATATATATATATATATATATATATATATATATATATATATATATATATATATATATATATATATATATATATATATATATATATATATATATATATATATATCAATTGAGCACTTTTATGCATCGAGGTACAAAAGTACCTATATCATCCATTAGATCAAAAAATTGTATGGATTAGATTAATGGCAAAAGGGTAAATAGTTAGACAATTTTATGCATCTTGTGCATTATAGAAACAAAGGAAGAAGGGCATTTTGGGAAATGTGCATACCTCATTAAATTTAATATTTCAACAAATAATCAAATAATAAATGTTAAATAAATTCAATTGATACATTTCCAAATTTAAAAAAATTACACAAATTCAAAAAAGATGATGGAGATCGATGCATTTCATCGTTAATCGTGTTTATCTATGCATTGTGTTAAAAAACGCATTTAACAAAAAAAAATATACAAATTCATTTATGCATCGTGTTCAACTTGTTCATCATTCTTTTATGCATCGTGTTTGTCGTTCATATTCTTCATTCAGCTATGCATCATGTTCAACTTGTTCATCATTTATCTATGCATCGTCATTGTTCATCATCCATTTATGCATCATCATTTTCCGTTGTTCATCGTTCATCATCCATCTATGCATTGTCATTGTTCATCATCCATCTATGCATTATCATCATTCATTGTTCATCATCCATCTATGCATTGTCATTGTTCATCATCCATCTATGCATTATCATCATTCATTGTTCATCATCCATCTATGCATCATGTTCTTCATAATTTTCATCGGTTACCTCTCTTGTTCATGTTCATCATCATCGTTGTTCATCGTTAATCTTCGTCTTCAAATCATCAGCACTAAGAAAAATCATGAAGAACACGATTAGAGAGAGAGAGAGAGAAATGAGGAATGTAGTTAATATGAGATTTTAATTCAAAATGTAACTCCTAATTATCATTTAATGATTTTTAGAAATAAATTAATTATCATGCCTTTAGTTTTCCCTAAATGCCCTTTGTGCACCCTTGATGGATTATCCGATGCACAAAAGTGCCTCGAGGTGCCCCGATGCATAAAAGTTCTCAATTGAACCTCAATATATATATATATATATATATATATATATATATATATATATATATATATATATATATATATATATATATATATATATATATATATATATATATATATATATATATATATATAGAGGTTCAAATGAGTACCACTAGTTTTGCGGAGTACCGGAGGTACCTCGCTTAAAACCATTTTTTTTGAAATTTTTTTCATAATCATGTTTAAATTAATAATATAAGACTAGTTGCAAAAAATCACACATAAACGCACACTATAACTATGTGAAACGTGCAAGTTCACATGAACAGCACTGTTATGAACGTATGTTCACAGCTAAGCATGTTCACATGAATTTTTCCACGTTCACATGACTTTTAAGAGGCTACGAAGTGTGAATGCGTGTAATTCTTTTACAAATATGCTTATATTATTTGTATCTAAATGAATATGAAAAAAAAATTTAAAAAAAACTTTTTTCGGAGCATGTTCACATCTTAAACTTGTGTGTTCACAGGTACTCACGGTACTCTGCATTTCTTAGGTACTCACACGAACCATATTCTATATATATATATATATATATATATATATATATATATATATATATATATATATATATATATGTTGGATCAGGTGAGAAGAAATTTTACGTGAGAAGAGGTGAGAAGCAATGGTTAACTGCCATGTGGCAAATCTTGTTGATTAAGATGAGGGGCAAATTAGTCAAACAATTATTTTTAATTTGTAAATTAAATGTTTTAAAAAAATCAATAAAGTAATGAATTAGATTATTAATGATTTAAATTTAGAATTAAAGTCTCTTACCATCTTTCTCTCCATCTCTCACACTACTTCTCTCCTCCTCTCTCCACATTAACTATCATTTACCCTTCTCTCCCATTGATGCTTTCAACCACCACCACCAACGGAGCATTCATCTTCAAAACATTCATATTCTTATTGATTTCAAAATTGATAACTTGTGTTTGAGATCGACTTCCTCTTCATTTTTTTCGACCGACGTCGTCAAAGTATTCGTCTAATTTTAAATCAATGATCAATCCAATCATCTTCATCGACGCCGCCGTTACTCCTATATGAACCTCTCACGTTCTCTCCTTCACATAGTAAAGAAGCATTTGTTGATTCCGATAAGAAACTACGCCTCCAGAAACTACCAACACCGTTAGAGAAGAAGCCACCCAACATATCATCGGAGAAGAAACCGCTATTGTATCAACCGTATATTTTGGAGGTTTTTCATTATTTTGTTGTATCAACCAAATATTTTGTTGTATCATCATTACAAAATACGGATCAATGTATTTGGGTATTGATTGTTATCAATGTCATATCATCATTATAAAATATTGTTATCAATGTCATATATTGCATCAATAACTTAAACATTTGAATCAATGTTATAGATAATGTCGTGGAATTTATTTAATTTCGGTATTGATTATTATCAATGTATTTATCTATTGTATCATTGGTATAAACGTTTGAATCAATGTTATATGAAATATCTTATTAATTTATTTAATGTATTGAATCAACGTCTTTACGTATTGTATCGTACCTTTTATTTTACATATACAAAATCAATGTTTTATAAAATATTGGATCAATATTTATAAAATATTGAATCATCATGTGAAACTGAATCAACTATTTGTATCTAAAATAGAATATAAGTGTTGTAAAATATTGTATCAAATGAAAATGTTGAATCAATGAATTCGAATCAATAATTAAATAAAGTCAGTGTTAAAAAAGTTTATTAAGGATAAAAGAAATGAATCATTAGTAATTCTGGTAAAAAGAATGGTTTCTATAAAAATTTTTATTAACTAAATTAAAAAGTTTTCAAATTTGCCCCTAACCTTAATATGGAAGGGATGACACATGTCGTGCTCTTGAGCCTTCTCACCTCTTCTCACCATAAGTTTTTCTCACGAGATCCATATCCATATATATATATATATATATATATATATATATATATATATATATATATAATATGGTTCGAGAGAGTACCACCATTATGTAGCGCACCAGAAGGTACCACCATTAAAAAAACTTTTTTTTTTAAAATGTTTTTTATAAACATGTTTTAATTAACATTATGAAAATCATATGTAAATTTCATACACATTCACATCTCCTAGCTCCTAAAAAGTGATGTGAACACACACTTGCATAATTTTGAATACATGTGAACGCACATTTATGTGATGCGTGTTTTCATGTACTTAGAGTGTTCGGATTTGCGTGAAATTCACATATGATCTTTATAATGTTAATTAAAACATGTTCATGAAAAAAAATTTCAAAAAAATTACTTTTAAGAGTGGTACCTTCTGGTGCGCTGCATAATGAGTGGTACTCACTTGAACCTATATATATATATATATATATATATATATATATATATATATATATATATATATATATATATATATATATATATATATATATATATATATATATATATATATATATATGGTAAATTACAATTTTCGTCCCTGGGGTTATATATAAATTATGGATACGATCCTTTTCACGTTAAAATTACAATTTCAGTATATATGATTGTTATTTTGTTATGATTTTAATCCTTTGACCAGTTATTTTTTTAAAAATAACAATTTTGTCCATTTAACTTTGTTTCAGTTTTGGTCCCTGACTAATTACTTTCTTTTTTTATATATTATTTTAATTACTTTTATCCTATTATTATTTATTCGATATTTATTCTTTTTCTTATTGTTACAATTTAACTAAAGTATTATTATCTCAATATATTGTCTATTATTATTATTATATAGGGTAAATTACAATTTTCGTCCATGTGGTTATAAAAAAATTACGGCTACCGTCCTTTTTACGGTAAAATTACAATTACAGTACTTATGGTTAGAGTTTTGTTTTGATTTTGGTCCGTTTCTCCAACAATTTTTTAGAAATAACGATTTTACCCTTTCAATTTATTTCATTATTGGTCCTTAATCAAAATATTTCATTTATATTTCATTTTCTTAATGGTTTATTATTTTTTTATTACTTATTTAAAATATTATCTTTTTGTTACTATTTAAATTTAACCGAGATAATAAAATATTTAATATGTTTTATTTTCATTATTATTATTTATTATTTATTATTATTATTATTATGTTATAGTTTAAGTATTTAAATAAATAAGTAGTAGTAATTGAAAATAACTTGTAAATAACCAAATTTAATTTATTGTATTGTTATTAACATTATTGTTCTTACGTATAATCTAAATATATACTGAACTATCTATATATTTATTTTTTAAAAGGGTATCTATTTATTTTATTACTTTTCATTTAAAAGTTTTTAACTATTTATACATTAGTTTATTTATTTTTTGTCTCTACTTTATACTACTTTATATATATATATATATATATATATATATATATATATATATACTTATAAATTTAGTCTATTTTTTGTTCAAATTTATACGTATACGTATTAATTTTATATTATATATTTTAATTTTTTATATTCCTATAAACATTATGTTCAATGTAATTTTAACTTAACGGAATATATTATTTAACATGTAATTCATTCTAATTTATTTATTTCATAAAGTTAATATTCATATAACTTACATATGTTTAATGTATTAATTCATTAACCATAATAAAAACTTCATATGAAGTAATAGCAAATTTTAACAAATTATTTTAATTTATACATATAATATGTATAAGACAACATTATAAGACTTTTTTTCAAAAGAAACATCATAAATCTTGTGAATGGTAAAAAAAGATCATGTGAATGGTCATTCACATAATTTTTAAGGACACAGAAAGTGTGAATGTATGTGAAATTGATATATCATACGTATAACATTAAATTAAACATAGTTATGAGAAAAAAAATTTAAAAAAAGTTTTTTAAGGTTGGTACCTTCGGGTGCACTTGATTTCGAGAGGTACCTTTTTGAACCTGATATATATATATATATATATATATATATATATATATATATATATATATATATATATATATGTTCTATGGGGCACCTGTATGCATTGTACACTTTGGGAACCTGTATGCACCGTTAGATCTTGAATTTTAATGGTTCAGATTGTAGTGGCAAAATGGTAATTAACTTGAAAATGGGTGCACGGGTGCATAACTTCTCGTGCGCGGAAGGGCAAAATCGGAAGATGCTTGAATTCAGAAAATATTCTATCCGAATCTAAACAAACATGATGCATATTCATCCAATTTATTGGATTCGTCTTCAAACACGATGCATTTTCATCCAATTCAATTTCAAACATGATGCATTTAGACCATATTCATCCTCGTCTTTGTTCCATCATTATGCATCACCAAAATCGTGATGCATTTCGACCATATTCATCATCGTCTTTGTTCCATCATTATGCATCACCAAAATCGTGATGCATTTCGACATTTAAACGTGTTAATTTCGTGATTCATCTCTGAAATTTAAACGTGTTCATCAACGTCTTCAATGTGTTCATCATTGTCGTGAAAACTGGTTGAGAGAAAGAGAGGTGGAGAGAGGCTAGCCATGAAGGAGAAAGTGAAAGAGAGAGAAAATGGGATGGATTTATGAAAATGTGGTTAATCATTTTATTTAGTTTCCTAAATATATGATAAATATTAAATTAAATCTTATAATTTAACAATATATTATTAAGTATTCCCAAAATGCCCTTAATGCACCCCTTGTAAACAAGCAATGCATTTTTGGTTCCCATTTGGTTCCCGATGCATATGGTGCCCCATAGAACCTCAATCTATATATATATATATATATATATATATATATATATATATATATATATATATATATATATATATATATATATATATATATATAGTTTAATTGGTTCGTGTACATGCACTGTACCAATACGGAACCGGGTGGTACCGAGTTTTTTTGAGACATCATATTTGTATCAAGTACCGAACCGATTATAGAATCTCGGTATCGGTACGGTATTGGTCCTGCGATTTATGAAAATCGATTAAAAAAAATCTCACCCCTATTTTATATTCATATGTTTTAATAACTTATCTATGATAATTGAGTTAATCATTATTCCTGGATCTAGATTTAAAATATGAAGATGTTAAAAATGGACAATCAGAGTTTGATTAAAATTATAAAATCAAAATCAACCGTATGTTTTAGCGGCATTCAAAATTTTTGTCATTAACAAGTCTCATGGTTAGGGGTACTTTAAAAAGTATGAAACGAAATCGATATTGTAAAACCGATAAACTGTTTCAATTTTAAGGTTAGTCAAATCAGATCCTTTTTATTAATTCTGATTTGGTTGACTGAACAAAAAAACATTCAATTTAGGTTTCAGTTCAATTCACGTTCTTTGTAACGGTTAACTGAACACCAGAATAAAATTCTCATTACCAACAAAGCTTCACAAACGAATTACGATCTTTTATTCCTTAGATGAGGAACCTTCAACCGTCTTGTCATTATTGCCTGGAAAGTAACTAAATAGTTGTTTCGCTTAATGAGATCAATATACATGGCAAAGTTCAAGCAACAAACAAGTGTATTGGAAATCCGTGTCAAAGAGAACGTCGAACTGCAGTCTTATTCTCATCTCGAGAACCCATTCTTGATCAATGCAATTTGCAATTTTATACCCATTGAAATTAAACGGATTAATCTCACTCGGGAGACCATCATAGGATTACCTAAAGTTATACAATTGACGTGATAAACCCTTGTTAGAATAGATATCAACGTAAGCAACTAAGAGGGTGTTTGGTTTTGCGTTATAAACGAGATTATTAGCTTCTTACGTTATAATAACGCAAATAATTGATTTAAAGTGTTTGGATTGCATTCGTTAATAAGTGATTATTTGTGTCTGGCGTTAATCCTAACACAATTTTTCATAAGTTAAAAATGTAGCTTATTTGCTTAATAATTGATTATTCAGTCATTTTACAAGTTAAAACGCAAATGCAAACACTTTATAACTTATTATTTGATAATTATGTTAGCAAACAGCAGAAGCAAAACCAAACACTATATTTCCGGCAGCACTTTTGGTAACAACTATTATTATCTGATTATTAGTTTCTAAAACGCTACAGCACTTTTACAAACGCAAACTCAAACACCCGCATCGTACAAGTTGCAAGCTTAATCAAGTAAATCAAGCAAACATTAGGTAACAATGTAAGCACCATACGAGTGACAACTGACAAGCTTAAATCGACCAATCAGAAAGGCCAAGTCATGGGTCTAAATATATCAAGCAAATAATGCGAGATTAGACCAAATATATCAAGCAACAAGTCATAAATAATCTAGGATCCTACTTTTTGAACACCCTTAATATAATAATTATGTTTAAAATATAGTATGCATCATTAAAAAAGTAATGCATCATTAGAAAAAACATAAAATTATTATGTTTAAAAAAGAAAATAGGAGATTCATTGAGATCATTGGGGGTCCATTTAGACTCCCACATAATCAATCATCAACTAGCTGAATACCCGTGCGTTGCTCGGGTGATGTGTGATGAAATTAATATTTATAATCAATTTTTTTGAACGACAAATTAATCTACTCCTATTCTTAAACTACCCTTTTATCCCAAATGGGGACTTCAGAAGTTACTTTCACTGCCTAAATTTCAACTTGTCTCCGACGGGAGTCGAAGCCGTGATCCGACACTTACACGTAACCTCTCATACCAAATGGACTAAACCCCATTGGTATTAATAATTAATAGATGACACAACAAAAGTTTATTTTTTTGAGAAAACTATACATTGTTTGCGAAAAAATGTTACTTATATTAATCATTAATATTAATTATTACACATAATTATATTTGAAGTCTATACATATCTAGTTTAATACATGTGAGTTGATCAAAAGACTGATTTTAGTTAAAAAAATCATGTATAAGAATGAAGTATATATGAAAAAAATAATAATAATAATTTACAATAAAATGAAAACTCATCAATCATTTTTCCATCTATTAATATACAAACACGTATTTGCAAAGTATTACTTATTTTCAATATCGTCTAACATAATTTTATAATAACAATTTATTCAAACCAATTAATAAAATGTTATCAAAAAAAGCAATTATTATAAAAAAAAATTCATAAATCTTAATAAAATCACATTGAACAATTTAAATGGCAAATGACATATCCCATTGGCTAAAGATTTATTTAAAACATCATCGTTTCATTATTAACGGAGATCTTCATTGTTCTTCATGGTATACTGAAAAAATATTAAAACATGTGTTAATTTTGAAGCATTAATAAATAAACAACACAAAATAATGAGAAACTTTAAATGTGAAAAAAAGTATATCAATGCGACGTTTTTTTTCTGAGGTTTTAATTAGGGATGACACAATTTTGACCCAACAGACGGGACGATAAAAATGTCTCGTAGTAAAAAAAGCAAGCTAGCACATAATTTTTTCTAAATAATAAATGTCATATGTTTAAATATTTTATAATATATGCTGATTAAAAAACTACTTTTATATGTTTATCTACCGTATTTTATATGTTTATTAAACTGAATCATCAATAAAATTTAAATCTAAATGTAAATGTTATCCCATCAATACTTATCTATATATTTAATAAAAAATTTCTATTTGCTTATAAATTTATTAAAAATAAATAAACATTATATAAATTTTAAAAAAGTAAACAAACGATATATAAAAATATATTTCATATATTTTGTTTATTACTTTATTATAATAAAATATAAAATATTGTTTTTTAATATATATATATATATATATATATATATATATATATATATATGAAAAATTTAGAATAATCAACTATTCATATCTATTTTATAAAACTATAAAAATAATAATTTTGAATGATTAATGTTTAATTGTAATTTGTATAGGTAAATAAATATCCCATTATTTTATGCAAGTTTGTTAGTTTGATAGGATTGCTAATGTTATCCCATTATTTTCTGAATTTTAACAAATTATATTGCGCCAAATCAGCAACCATAATTTTCTGAATTTTAACCAATCATATTGTGCCAAATCAGCCTTAAAAATAGGAGTTTCTACCAATAATATTGTGCCACGTGTGCATTTTTTCTCACTGCTCCGTCGGCAATATATATATATATATATATATATATATATATATATATATATATATATATATATATATAATTTGTTATGTCAAATTAATTAAGTTAGATTAAACCGGATCATTTATGTCCAATAAAAAAAATTCAATAACATTTACATCATTATCAGTCACTATACTAGTTTTGTCCACATACGAGTATAATTTTATTTTAATGTGAAGTCTGCATAAATTTTATATTTTTAAGTTATAATAAAATTTTATTTAATGGCTACTTAATTAGTACGTGCAACCTTTTATTAAAATATAAAACATTTAATGTTCAATCTATGTCTCAACCATCATAAATGGCAAACAAAGAATGTCTTGATTCCTGAGAATATTAATTATGTATTGCCTACAAGGTCCCTCTTCTATGACCTCTTTTAAGGTCTTGAATTAGGTCAATTTACATTAGATATAAAATTTAGTGAATTTTTGAAATAATCTAGTTCGCTTAATATTATGAAAATAGTTTTTGGTTTTTGAAAATTATATAAACGATTTACCTGCAGAAATAGTTTTTTTTTTTTTTTTTTTTTTTTTACCATTTTTTAAATGACGATTTTTTTTATTGTTCTCAAAATCAATTTTGATTTCTATACTATCTACTTAGTTTTGGCTTTAGTCTTTTTCATAAATTTTTATTTTTGTTTTTAAATTTTAATGTTGATTTAATTAATTAATAATTCTATTAATATTACTATTCATTCACTTTTATTTATTAAAATATTATTTTATTTATATATTATAAATACCATAATTATCTTTTATATATCCCATTTATTTATTAAAAGTTTATTTAGCTTACTTTTCATTTATTAAAATATTTATATCTTTTACTTAACCATCTAACTATTTTATTACGTTGACAAATTTTGATTTAGTTATAACTTTTACGTTTAAATGAAAACGTTTTTTATGTAACAAAATATTTAAATCAAAATAAATAAAATACTAGATTTAAGTTGACATTAACGTAACAAAATATTTAAATCAAAACGTATATAATCCTATGATTATATATGTTTCTTGAATATTATAATTGAATCAGGATATATTAACGTAATAAATAATTTATTTGGAAACGTATAAAAGATAACATAAGCATTTTGACAAATGAAACATTACTTTTTTTATAATTAAACATTAAACTAAATTTTAATGGCTAAATGTGCAAATAATAATAATAATAATAATAATAATAATAATTTAAATCTTTGATTCAAACATTTATCATTTTCAGTAAAATTCAAATTTAAAACGTTTGATCCTTTGCCTCATACTTTGATCAAGCAGCAACACTGCTCTTTGCATATTCCTAATTGCAAACGAACTAATTATTAAGTCCAAAAACACATAATTATTACATTGTCCTAAAATACGTCTTATAAAAAAATCTTTCTAAAGAACATTTGGTAAATCTAATATGGCGTTTTAATTAATTTTGTCTGAAAAATTAAATTAAATTAGAGTTTATTATGAAGAAAAAAACTAACATGTTTTCACGTTTTCGTCTATCCATGTTATCTTTTTCCAGACGAGTCTTCAGGTTAATTTTTTCCTTCTGGTTTAGTGAAATTTGGCTATTAGAAACTGGTTTTCAGATTTTAAAAAACTCAGTTTACCAATTATAGTCGGTAATATTCAAATTTTACAAAACTAGAAAAAAATTAATTTGATGACTTTTGTAGAAAAAAAAAATGGAGTTAATTACAAAAATGGTCCTTCTAGTTTGTATCAAACTTTGGATTTGGTCCCTAGACTTTCAATTTTGCATTATTGGTCATTATCATCGAGGTTTACTTTCAAAAGTAGTCCATTATTTTTTAACTTCAATTGAAATGCTCATTTTGCCCTTGTTTATATTTAAAATTTTGACTCTTTTAATTACAAATCATAACCAACTCTTTACTTTAATAAAACAAATAGATATATAAAAAATAATAAAAATATTAATATTATTATCATTGGAAACAAATACAACAAATTTGTTGTAGTTTTTCCAGTTTTTTATTATTTTTAGTTCTAGTTTTTTGTGTTATATATATATATATATATATATATATATATATATATATATATATATATATATATATATATATATATATATATATATATATATAGATTGAGGTTCTATGGGGCACCATATGCATCGGGAACCAAATGGGAACCAAAAATGCATTGCTTGTTTACAAAGAGTGCATTAAGGGCATTTTGGGAATGCTTAATAATATATTGTTAAATTATAAGATTTAATTTAATATTTATCATTTATTTAGAAAACTAAATAAAATGATTAACCATCTTTCCATAAATCCATCACCTTTTCTCTTTCTTTCCCTTTCTCTTTCATGGCTAGCCTCTCTCCATCTCTCTTTCTCTCAACTAGTTTTCACAAGACAACCACTACTACTACCGTCAGACCCAGCACCACCATCGCTGTCCACCATTGGTATGCAACTCTGCACCATACCTGTGCATCGATGTTGACGAGAATTTGCTTGCGTCTGTTGATCATGGTTTTTGAGTATCAGATTTTTTTCACAAACAGTTCATTCTACGATTCTGTATCATGCTTATGGCTAGTCAAAGAATTCTAGATTCTTTATTAATGTTGGTGGTTATTGCTTCCAAGAAATAGTTGGAGCATATGGTATTGGTTGTTTCAAACATGATGCACAACAACAATGCATCACGACAATGATGAACACATTGAAGACGTTGATGAACACGTTTAAAATTCAGAGATGCATCACGAAATTAACACGTTTAAATGTCGAAATGCATCACGATTTTGGTGATGCATAATGATGGAACAAAGACGAGCATGAATATGGCCGAAATGCATCACGATTTTGGTGATGCATAATGATGGAACAAAGACGAGGATGAATATGGTCGAAATGCATCATGTTTGAGATTGAATTGGATGAAGATGCATCGTGTTTGAAGACGAATCCAATAAATTGGATGAAGATGCATCATGTTTGTTTAGATTCGGATAGAATATTTTCTGAATTCAAGCATGTTCCGATTTTGCCCTTCCGCACGCGAGAAGTTATGCAGGAGAGATGAATACAAAATAAAAGATATGTAGGCGAGCACCCGAGTTTTATAAAAAAAAATGTGCACCCATTTTCAAGTTAATTACCCTTTTGCCACTACAATCTGAACCATTAAAATTCAAGATCTAACGGTGCATACGGTTCCCAAAGTACACAATGCATACATGTGCCCCATAGAACCTGACCCTATATATATATATATATATATTATAGTTATATATCTTTTAATCGGTTTGCGTCATTTTGTTTATATTATATATAGTTTTAATAAATTTTCAACTTTTAAGCCGTTTTACAACTTTAATACGCTTTTGCAATTTTATTTTTTGTTTTTTGTTCTTAGAAATAAGTTTTTATTTGGTTTGCGTAATTTTATTTATATATATATATATATATATATATATATATATATATATATATATATATATATATATATATATATATATATATATATATATATATATATATATATATAATCAGGTTCATCAGCGTACCTATGAGATTCCAGCGTACCCAGCTTACCCTAATGTGAATGATCATTCACATATATTTTTTTTGAATAGACATGTATAAGACAACATTATAAGACCTTTTTTTTTTCAAAAGGAGCAACATCATAAATATTGTAATGGTAAAAAATGATCATTCACATTGATGGCCATTCACATAAATATGCATTGAGCATTCACATAATTTTTAAGGACACAGAAAGTGTGAATGTATGTGAAATTCATATATCATGTGTATAACATTAATTTAAACATGGTTATGAGAAAAAAAATTAAGAAATTTTTTTTAAAGGTTGGTATCTTCAGGTGTACTTGATTTCGAGAGGTACCTTTTTGAACCTGAATATATATATATATATATATATATATATATATATATATATATATATATATACACACACACATATATATATATATATATATATATATATATATATATATATATATATATATATATATATATATATATATATACAGATCAAAAAGGTACCTCTCGAAATCAAGTGCACCTGAAAGTACCAACCTTAAAAAACTTTTTTATTTTAAATTTTTTTTCTCATAACTATGTTTAATTTAATGTTATACGCATGATATATGAATTTCACATGCTTTCACACTTTCTGTGTTCTTAAAAATTATGTGAATGCTCAATGTGTATTTATGTGAATGGTCATCCATGTGAATGGTCATTTCACACCATGTGAATGGTGTGAATGACCATTCACATGATTTTTTTTACCATTCACAAGATTTATGATGTTGTTTCTTTTGAAAAAAAGTCTTATAATGTTGTCTTATACATGTCTATTTAAAAAAAATATATGTGAATGATCATTCACATTAGGGTACGCTGGAATCTTATAGGTACGCTGATGAACCTGATTATATATATATATATATATATATATATATATATATATATATATATATATATATATAGTTATAAAAGGACAATTATGGATGCATAATTTTTGGTCTTTTACCAAGTTGAGAAGCAATTGAAAATAGTAGGAGTGAGTGATGTGCATAGTAATTCTTGTCTCCAAGTTTGTATCTATAAAAGGGCATACATGGTTGTATTGTAAAGTGGTAGAGAAAGAAGGTGAACACACATATATATCAAATTTGCAAGTGTTGTTGATTTCTTGATATCTGAATTCTGTTAAGATTATAACACGTTATCAGCACGAAGAGCTCAATATCTCAACCAAATCAAGAATCACCATTAACTCAAGGTATGAAATAAATTGAAAACAAAATATATGGTTAAAGACCATAATTAACAACTAAATGACTACATATTGGATACAAAGACTACTAACGTTTACTAAACTTTTATTTATATATACTAACATTTATTCTTATTCTTATTACTAACATTAATGGAAGGCTAAGCCTCCTACTTATTTATGTTAACTAACATCTATTTATTGTTACTAACATTTACTTTCCGCAACTAACATTTATTTATGCAATCTAACATTTATTTATGTATACTAACTTTTATTTATGCAATCTAACATTCTAACATTTATGCTTACTAGCATTAATTCTGTTACTAACATTTATTTATGCATTGGTTTATTAATGTGTACTAACATCTATTTATGTTTATTAATTTATTTTTTTTTTTCTGATTCATATTTTATAAATTGTTTTATGCACAAACAATATTAATAATTTATACTCTAATAATTATTTTACACTAAAATTATCTTTTAATCATTTTATAATTTTTCTTTACAACGGCTACATAACCGTTACAATGGTCAAAAATTCGACCGTTTCGATGGCTTGGTTTTTCCCTATAAATACCACAACACTAAACCTCATTATTTCACAAAATCGTTCTTCTTCTTGTTTGAAATTTTTTTTTCTTAACTGATTGAAGAATGAAGATGCCTCTCTCGTTTTTAATTTTCCTTATTGTAATACTCTCAATACTTTTATACTCTTTGCTACAACTTTCATTCGATGAGATGTACCCTTTTTAAATTATATTTTCATTTACGATTCTTCCATTGTTATGTGTTGCGATATTGATTGAAATAAATTAATGCTAATTTATGTTGTTAAATACTTTTGTTGATAGTTATAAAACGGCAAACCTTGTAAAGCTTGAATTTGGTGCACTAGACGTTAACGGGAAGAACTACATGTCATGGACAATTGATGTAAAAATGCATCTTGAATCCATGGGAATCTTGGAAACTATAAGTGAGAAAAATAATTGTTCCTCAAATGTGTTTCTACGTAAGCATATTGATGATATGCTAAAATTTGAATATTTGAACACAAATGATCCAAGCATTCTATGGAAAGATTTGAAAGAAAGGTTTGATCATCAAAGGGAAGTTTTACTTCCAGCTGCCAGAGATGAGTGGAGAAATTTAAGGTTCCAAGACTTTAAAAAGGTTAATGAGTATACCTCAGCTTTGTTCAGGATATGTTCACAGTTAAGATTTTGTGGACAAACTGTTACTGATGCAGACATGTTGGAGAAAACTTACTCCACGTTTCATGCGTTAAACATTACTCTGCAACAACAATATCGCATGCAGAAATTTACAAGATATTCTGAACTCAATTCAGTCCTTCTTGTTGCTGAACAAAATAATGAGCTTCTGATGAAAAATCATCAGTCTCGTCCTACAGGATTAGTAGCGTTTCCTGAAGCAAATGCTACGAATAAAAGTGATCCTAAAAATAATACACATGGACAAGGACGAGGGCGAGGATTTGGCCGTGGACGAGGTCGTGGTCGTGGCTATAATAAAAACCATAATTATAAGAATAATCATGGCTATGGTTACAACTATAAATATGGAAAAAGTCATTCTCGGGGCCGTGGACGTGGACATGGACATGGTTATAACAATGCTCCACGAGATAATAAATCTCAATCACATGGAAAATACAAGAACAATGAAGCAAAAACTAATACTTCTCAGGGTCCTGAAGATCCTTGCTTCAGATGCGGAATGATAGGCCACTGGTCAAGAACTTGTCAAACAACACCACATCTTTGTCAGCTGTATCAAGATTCTCTTAAAGGAAAAGAGAAAGAAGTAAATTTTAATGATCTCCCTAATGATTCGGTACCTGAACTAAATGCTTCAGATTTCTTTGATGATTTAGATATATAATAGTGTGACTATGTTTCATTTTCTAGATATGTATTATTTCATCTTATCATGTAATGCACTTCCTAATCTTATAATAATATAACATATTTCTACTTAACAATTTTTATCTTACAAAATCATTAATTTATTATTATTATTATTTTTTTGAAGTTTAAAATGAATTTCATCGAAGAACTGCATGAAGCAAACTTTGGAGATATCTGTATACCAGACAGTGGTGCCACACACATAATTCTTAAAACGAAGAAATATTTTTCTGAACTAAAGCCAACTAAAGCAACCATACATACCATTTCAGGTCCTGTAGATCTAATTGAAGGAACCGGAAAGGCTCATTTTATATTACCAAATGGTACAAAGTTTTTAATAAATAATGCTCTATTTTCTCCAAAATCTAAAAGAAATTTGCTTAGTTTCAATAACATACACCGAAATGGATACGGTACTCAGACTGTGACAATAGAGAATAAGAAATTTATGCATATTACCGATAAAAACCATGTATTGGAAAAACTGCCAACACTCAATTCTGGTTTGCATTATACATATATAAGTATGGTTGAATCCAACATGGTAGTAAAAGAAAAATATTGTGATCCTGGAGTTTTGAGTTTGTGGCATGACAGATTAGGCCATCCAGGAACAACCATGATGCAAAGAATAATTGAAGGTATCAATGGACATCCACTAAAAAGCCTGAAGGTACCTATGTTTCTTGAAAGAATTCAAGGTGATATATGTGGACCAATTCATCCACCATGTGGACCTTTCAGATACTTCATGGTATTAATAGATGCATCAAGTCGATGGTCTCACGTTTGTTTATTATCGACTCGTAATGTGGCATTTGCAAAATTTCTGGCTCAGATCATTAAATTAAGGGCACATTTTCCTGATTATACCATTAAAAGGGTGAGACTTGATAATGCTGGTGAATTTACGTCTCAAGCTTTTAATGACTATTGCATGTTTGTTGGAATTAGTGTTGAACATCCAGTTACTCATGTTCATACACAAAATGGTTTAGCTGAATCATTAATTAAACGTCTTCAGCTAATAGCTAGACCATTAATAATGAAAACAAAACTCCCTATTTCTGTCTGGGGACATGCAATTTTACATGCTGCATCACTGATTCGTTTAAGACCAAGTGCATATCATAAATTTTCTCCTTTACAACTTGCTTTTGGTCAAGAACCAAACATTTCCCATCTTCGAATTTTTGGGTGCGTAGTATATGTTCCTATTGCACCACCACAACGTACAAAAATGGGTCCTCAAAGAAGATTGAGTATATATGTAGGGTATGAAACACCCTCTATAATAAGATATCTTGAACCACTGACAGGTGATGTTTTCACAGCACGGTTTGCTGATTGTCATTTCAATGAGACAATTTTCCCAGCATTAGGGGGAGAAAAGAAAAACAAAGAAAAAGATGTTTCATGGTGTGAACCATCATTGATTCATCTTGATCCTCGGACAAAACAATGTGAACTAGAAGTTCAGAAAATAATGCATTTACAAGAAATTGCAAATCAACTGCCTGATGCATTTACTGATTCTAAAAGAGTGACTAAATCATATGTGCCAGCAGCAAATGCACCTGCTCGAATTGAAATTCCAAGCGAGCAAATTGATGACAAAGTCACTCAAGAATCAAAGGCACGCCTGAAGCGTGGAAGACCGTTTGGTTCCAAGGATAAGAATCCTAGAAAAAGAAAGAGCTCTAAAAATACAATTGATAATGAGAAAGGTGTTCCTGGAGAAACACAAAATAATAATATCTCCAAAGAAGGAGAAATTGATGATACTAATACAGAGATTGCAATCAATTATGTCCATACAAATATTATATGGAACAGATCTGAAATGAAAGATATTGATGTAAGGTTTTCTTTTGCTATTGCATATGATATTATTAATGGAAGTGATGATCCAGAACCAAAGTCTGTTATTGAATGTCAAAATAGACATGATTGGGATAAATGGAAAGAAGCTATGCAAGCTGAATTAGATTCTTTAAACAAACGAAAGGTTTTTGGATCCATTATCCTCACGCCTGAAGCCGTGAAACCTGTAGGATACAAATGGGTATTCATACGAAAGAGAAATGAGAAAAATGAGATTATAAGATACAAAGCTAGACTTGTGGCTCAAGGTTTTTCTCAACGGCCTGGAATTGATTATGATCAAACGTATTCTCCTGTTATGGATGCAATAACGTTTAGATACTTAATCAGTCTTGCAGTTTCTAAAAATTTAGAAATGCGTCTAATGGATGTTGTTACAGCTTATTTATATGGATCATTAGATAGTGATATTTATATGAAAATCCCTGAATGATTTAAAATGCCTGAATCATTAAGCAATAAACCCAAAGAAATGTATTCAATTAAATTACAAAGATCTTTATATGGGTTGAAACAATCTGGACGCATGTGGTATAAGCGTTTGAGTGATTATTTGATATGTAAAGGATATACAAATAATCAAATTTGTCCATGCGTGTTTATAAAGAAGACAAATGGCGGATATGTTATTATAGCTGTCTATGTTGATGATCTAAATATCATCGGCACAATAAATGAGATAAATGAAGTCATTGTGCTACTAAAGAAGGAATTTGAAATGAAAGACCTTGGTAAAACCAAATATTGTCTTGGTTTACAAATAGAGCACATGCATAATGACATACTTGTGCATCAATCAAATTATACGGAGAAGGTCTTAGTTTCAATATGGATAAAGCAAAACCTTTAAGCACGCCAATGGTAGTTAGATCACTTAATATTGACAAAGACTCATTTCGTCCTCAAGAAGAAAATGAAGATTTACTCGGTCCAGAAGTGCCGTATCTTAGTGCAATTAGAGCCCTAATGTATCTTACTAACTGTACAAGACCTGACATTTCTTTTGCAGTAAATTTGTTGGCTAGATTTAGTTCAGCCCCCACCAAACGACATTGGATGGGAATCAAACACATTTTACGATACCTTCGAGGAACTGTTGATTTGGGATTATTTTATTCAAACAATACAAAAGAAGGTTTGATTGGTTATGTAGATGCAGGTTATTTGTCTGATCCCCACAAAGCAAGATCTCAAACAGGATACGTATTTTTGAATGGAGGCACTGCAATATCTTGGCGTTCTCAGAAGCAAACACTTGTTACAACATCCTCAAATCATGCTGAAGTTATTGCACTACATGAAGCCAGTAGAGAGTGTGTATGGCTGAGATCAATGACACAACTCATCTTGTCTTCTTGTGGACTTGAGAAAGCCAAAAGTCCTACACTGATTTATGAAGACAATGCAGCTTGCGTGTCACAAATGAAAGAAGGGTATATCAAAAGTGACAGGACCAAACATATCCCTCCAAGATTTTTCTCCTATACGCAAGACCTTATAAAGGACAATGAAATTGAAATGAGATACGTTCAATCCAGCAATAACTCAGCTGATCTTTTCACGAAGGCTCTTCCCAAAGCAATTTTCAGAAAACACGTTCACAACATTGGAATGCGACATGTACAAAACATGTGATGACTTTCAGATGACAATATGAGGGGGAGTCAACCAACCGCTGTACTCTTTTTCCCTTGACTAAAGTTTTTTCCCACTGGGTTTTTCTTTAGCAAGGTTTTTAATGAGGCAGCATTTCGTGGTTGAACTCTTACTAAAATTATCATCCAATGGGGAGTGTTATAAAAGGACAATTATGGATGCATAATTTTTGGTCTTATACCAAGTTGAGAAGCAATTGAAAATAGTAGGAGTGAGTGATGTGCATAGTAATTCTTGTCTCCAAGTTTGTATCTATAAAAGGGCATGCATGGTTGTATTGTCAAGTGGTAGAGAAAGAAGGTGAACACACATATATATCAAATTTGCAAATGTTGTTGATTTCTTGATATCTGAATTCTGTTAAGATTATAACATATATATTCGGTTAAACTGAAAAGCTAAGATTTGTTGTTCTATTCGTCATTTTTTAAATTGGAAAATTTTATGGATTGATTGATTGTTTTTTCAATTTGGTTAAATTAAAAATCGGAGTTCGTGTTTTTTTCGGAGCCAAAATATTTAAAATTAAATCAGTTGGCTTTAAATTTAAGATGGAAATGGTTCGTCGTTTATTCCGAGCGAAAATATTTAATACTAAATGAGTTGGCCGTTTTTTCGTTTGGTTAAATTAAAAATCAAAATTTTTAATTGTTTTAATTGATAAAAGAACATTAAAACTAGATTAAGTGGTTGTTTACGTTACTTAAATTGACGACCGAAATGGTTTGTCATTTTTTCCAAACAAAAACATTTAAAAATAAAAAATGATGAATCATTTCAATTTTTCGAACGAAATGGTTAACTAGATAGAAAAAAAAAGACCAATCAATCTAATTTTAAGTGTTTTCGATGGAAAAACGAACAACCATTTTGATTTTTAATTTAACCAAACGTAATAAACAAACAATCTAATTTTTAATGGCTTTCACCCCAGTCGAAGACCCCACCGTGGTATGCGCCAATAAGACCACCAAAAGCCTTTGTGGCAACGACCTCTTGTCCCCTATTCACCTCAGAAGCAGCAACATCGTCAGTGACTCCCGACATCGTGTCTAGCTCTTCCTTGATTACGATCAGAAGAAATGATTATTAATTACGATTTTCAATTTAACAAAACTATTAAATGATGAACCAATACACACACACACACACACACACACACACACATATATATATATATATATATATATATATATATATATATATATATATATATATATATATATATAACTGTAGATATTTTTTTATTGTATTTGTTTTTTGTTTCTAATTGATTATAACATTAATACTTTAATTATATTTTTATATCTATTTTTTATTGAAAAAAGAGTTGTTAATAATTTGTAAATAAAAGGCTCAAATGTATAAATATAACAAGGGCAAAATGGATATTTTTAATTAAAGTTAATGGATAAGGGACCAATCTTGAAAGTAAACCTTGATGATAATGACCAATTTTGCATATTTAAAAGTTTACCAAATCCAAAATTTGATATAAACCACGGGTACCATTTTTGTAATTAACTCAAAAAAATAATATGAAGAGACGAAAATGTAAAACCATATAAACATGCTATTTTTTATGATTACCTGATTAAAATACGGTTTAATAATTAATATGAAAAAAACCAACATGTTTTTCACGTTTTTGCGGTTTAGTCCATCCGTGTTATTTTTTACCAATAAAATCCTTAAGTTATATATTTGTTTGTGATTATTAGAATTTTTTTTCTTTTTCAAAAAAGTTTTCAAGTTTGTTGACTTTTCAGATAAAAATAGTGAAAACATGTTGGTTTTTGTGGAAAAAGTCAAGGTAGGTTATGAAAAAAAAAAACTTTTCTGAAAACCGGATTGAAAACAAGAACCTGAGGACTTTCTTGAAAAAAAATAACACGGAGGGACTAAATCGCAAAAAATATAAAAACATGTTGGTTTTTTTCATATTAAACATTTAAATCCAATAAAATATGCCATAACTTTGGTTGATAGCCCACATTATATACATATATTATAAATTATAAATTATAAATTAGGTAGGTAATTAAATCATGAATTAAACAAAGATTAGGGCATGGCCTATGAAGGTAACCAATGGACACCTACCCCACCCTCACACATTCATGTCCATAAAAAAGATACGAACATATATGCCACACTGCCAAGTGTTACATTGTTTTATTATTTATAAAAAAAATACTATTTTATATACATATTTTGTTTTTTGCTGGTATTTAATTTAACAAAGGACTAATAATTGTTTAAAATACTGATGTCAATTCGTATATTCTATTAAAATAACATTGTGTTTTTTATGTTATAATTTACAACAAAACTTAACTTTATATCAAATTAGAGGGTGTTTGGATTTGCGTTTGAAAAAGTGCTGTAGCGTTTTGGAAACTAATAATCAGATAATAGCGGTAACAAAAAGTGCTGCAGGAAATGTAGTGTCTGGTTTAGCTTCTGCTGTTTGCTATCATGAATATCAAATAATCAGTTTTTAAAGTGTTTGGATTTGCGTTTTTACATGTAAAATGACCAAATAATCACTTATTAAGCAAATAAGCTACATTTTTTAACTTATGAAAAAGTGTGGTAAGATTAACGCTAAACGCAAATAATCACTTATTAACGTATGCAATCAAAACACTTTAAACTAATTATTTGCGTTATTGTAACGTAATAAGCTGATAATCTGGTTCATAACGCAAATCCAAACACCCTCTTAATAAAATGTTTAAAACCCATAGAGATCCTAGCAATGATTCAGTCGTTTTGTTGATTATGATCGTAAATTCATAAAATCTTAATATCAAATCAAGATCTTTAACAATCATGATTCGGGGATAAGAGGGTGTTTGGATTTGCGTTTGAAAAAGTGATGTAGTGTTTTGGTAACTAATAATCAGATAATAGTTGTAACAAAAAATGTTGTTGGAAATGTAGTGTTTGGTTTAGCTTCTGCTGTTTGATATCATAATTATCAAATAATTAGTTTTTAAAGTGTTTGGATTTGCATTTTAACTTGTAAAATGACCAAATAACACTTATTAAGCAAATAAGATACATTTTTTAACTTATGAAAAAATATGGTAGGATTAACGCTAACGCAAATAATCACTTATTAACATATGCAATCCAAACACTCTAAATCAATTATTTGTGTTATTGTAACGTAATAAACTAATATATCTCGTTAATAACGCAAATTCAAACACCCTCCACGTCATTGTTCATATGGGTTCTTAAAATGAGAACTTTAAACCATCATCACCGTATAATTTTGAAAAATAATTTTTTTTTTTTCAAATTAAAAAATATGAAAATAATTCAATAAAAGTAATAAGAAGATTCAACAATGAGACACGCATGACGCTACGAAACTGCATATGCATGCTACAACAATAACAAAATTAAGGATAAATTATAAATCACATGATTAATTGTGGTTCTTGGAAAATTATAAAAATTATAATCGTCATTCAGGTGATGGATGCTAATTAGTAGCAGTAGGTTAGTTTGTCGTATAAAAAAAAGTGATCGATGTTTTGTTATTAATTTTGTTCTTTAAACCGTCATTATTTTAAAAATAACCATGTCACCTTTTTATTATGTTTCACTTTTGATCCATCATTAAATTTATTTTATTTTTATTTTAGATTTAACTACTTTTTATTCTATTAATTATTGAATAAGTTGTATTTTGTTATTATATATTAAGTTTAAATATATATACATTTATTTTCTGTAAGTATTATATGCTACATTTTATTTATCAAAAATGACATTGCTTATATATTGAATTTACTTTTTTTGTATCTATTATATAACATTACCTTATGTAAATATTTATATATTTAACGTAAAACTTTTTTATTGTATACATACACACATAAAAATTTCATCAATTGTATGATATGTTTTGCTTTAGTTATAATTAAATGAAATATATCAAAATTATCTCATTAAAACAATAACGATGTGTTAAGTTTATATTCAGTTAAAAATTATAATGAAATCAAAATGCACTAAATTTATAAAATAATTAAATTAGAACATATAACGTAGTAACTTTATATATGTAGTTGACTGGTTGTATATATGTGTATTAAATATATAAAATTTTTATATAGTTTTGTAAAATAATAAACAAAGACACATCGACTTAACAAAATTTAAATAAATTTCAAAAATTATTCTCTATATAGTTTTAAACTTTTTTGTCAATTTATTAATTAGTTTACATCCCATAACAACACATGTGTATCCTATACTTGTTGCTAACATTTGCGAGAGAGAATAAATAAACACTATTCATGATCTGATATGCTAAAATACAGTATTTATGCATGAGTTTAGTAACTCGTACCATTTATTATCTTATTAATTATAATTTCATTTAATTGTTTGTACATATTCTTACTTAATCCAAAATTAAGTTTTACATGTATAAACTATGTGATATTATCTTTTATTTTATTGTCATATATGATTTATAAAATTTTATATTGATTGTCATTTATAATAATAAGTTAAAAATTTATATTAATTGTAATGTTATCTTTTATTTTTAGATAATTTGTATCATGATTTTCTGTCTTTTTTGTTTTGTTAAAAATATCATATCTACTTTATATTTAATTAAAATAAAATGTATTTAATGTAATTTCAATATATGACTATTGTACTTAGTCTAACATAAAGTTTTAAATACTAATAATTTTGATTTACTTTTAAGTTTATTGTTACTTATGGTTGTATTAAATCAGATATAAAGTTTTATTTAATGTAATTTTCTTAACTATGCTGGTTGAATACTATATTTTATATTTTATACTTTCTTAATAATTTTTATAAAAAATTTATTATTTAACATCATTCTCATTGTCATAGTAAAAATTTTCGTTTAATGACGCTATATGTTAATTTAGTATATCATTAATTTAATCTTGTATTTCTTTTTACAATTTTTATACATTATGATTTTTTTAGGAAAGGCAAAATCATGTGATTTTGTAAACTAGCTTAGAAAAGACAAAGAGATTTGATTTTTGTTTATTTTAAATAGTAAATACTATAGATAACTTTGGAAATTTTAAAAAACAAGTTGTTGAATACTCGTGCGTTGCTGAAAAAGTTTTATTATATCACAAGTCCCTAAAATCGAAAAGTTGTAACATTTTGGTCTCTGAAACTAACAGCAGTTAACTTGAGCCATTAATTTCAGGGGCATTTTTATCATTTTGACTTTCAAGGACCATTTATGTACATTTCATACTTTCAGGGACCATTTATATAATTTTCATACTTTATGGGTATATATATATATATATATATATATATATATATATATATATATATATATATATATATATATATATATATATATATTAATTAGTATTTCTTTCTTATTATAAATTAATTCCAAATATAACATTTATTTTTTATTCATTTTGTTTTAATTATTAATTTTTATTTGTATGTTTTTGGTAATATTAATATTATCTGGTTCATTTTTTTACCAATTATTTATTGAGAACCCAAATCTTTCTCTATTCTTTTTTTTTTCATTTTAAGAAAAATAAAAACTAGTTGTAGTTTTTTTCGTTCGGAAAATCTAAAATTGAACTGATTTATTTCTTTTCTCCATTCAAAAAAGTTTAAAATAATGACGTGTTGAAGCTTTTTCTCGTTTGGAAAAAGAATACAATCAAAACGGTTCGTATTTTTTTCATTGCAAATACTTACTAAAAATTTTAATTCTAAATGGTTTGAAAATCAGTGTGGTTTGTCATTTTCTGATCAAAAAAATTAAAATTAGAATGCTTAGTCTTTTTTTTTTGTTTGAAAAAATCAAAATCAATATGGTTTTTTTTTTTGTTCCAAACAATAAAAAATTAAAATGGTTTTAATTGTGTGAAGACCTTCCCTTACGGGGCAGTCCTCAGAGTCTAGGTCCCACATCATGCAACACGATATCAATCATAACTAAGATAGAGTAATTTAAATTGCGGAATTTCAGATTACAAGTACAAACATTAGGATAAGTTTAATACAATTTTAGTTCAGATTACAATTTTTAAAATAAACTAATAAAGGGTATCAGACTAATCTAATACATGTCATCATACAATCAGATTACATCTACCCAGACCACCACAATTATCATCTGCCAATCAGTACCGAAGGGTTTGTTGAGTAGTGGTCTATAGAATACTTCAATCTTGATCTTGTAAGACCTAAGAACTAGGTCCTGCAGGTGACTTTCCTTTGTCTTTTCCTGTAAAAGGGTCAAATAGCAACTGTAAGCAAAGCTTAGTGAGAATATATATTTTCAGATTTACATGCATTAATCAAGCGGATCATGGGTCAAAGCGTGATATGTCTGGACTGCCGCTACAGCCACTCATGTTTGAGACATAGAACTCAAAGAATTGGATGATGTTCAGCCCACGCTCACGCTTTTAGTGGAAGCTATCCACTTATGCTGGGCTAGCTACCAGCGGTCTTCATGGGGGAACATCGGAGTGTCTATACCAATTCAATAGAACTGGTGAAGTAGCATGGTCTAGAACGATAGACCGACAAGGCTAATCATACAGGCTGAATCAATATGTCAAAGATGCAATCAAAGAGGAAAGCATAGTATTCAAGGTCATGATAATAGTAATTCTCATAGCAATATATAAATTGAAATGTAATTACAATGTCAGAAGAAATGATAAGTCAACTAGCTATCATGATCCACAGGGTATCACCGAACCATGGTGTACACAGGTCACAATCCAGCCGAATAAGTATGAATGTCAAATAATCTATCATCAACAATATGTCTCAATCGGAAGTCTAGCATGCAAAAACTGAATATCTACAACTCACCGGTTCTTGGTCTTTATCAAGCAGATTTATATCCACCACCTGAGTTATCCCAGGATTTATCTTTAATCTTGATTTATCTGATCTCTGGCTTTCCTTTTCTAATCAGTGTCCCACTTTCAGTATCTTTCAATCTTTTGTTCAGATTTATCTGAACCTGACCAGAATTTATCATATCACATCATTAGCTTAAAGCTTTTAATTCTTTATTTAATCTGATCTGATTACTGATAACTCATCAATATTTGTTAGTTCCTTTTCTTTGTTTCTTTGAATTCTCAAAGATATATATATATATATATATATATATATATATATATATATATATATATATAATCATTTATTTAATTAAAATATCAAAATATATTGAATTCGGATAAACCCGGATTCGGATCAATCCGGATTGGGGACCCGGATTCGGACCGGGCTGAACCGAATATAAGGGATCCGAAATACACCATCCGAACTTGGTTATCCGAGTTCGGACCACCTTACACCCGAAATATTTCATCCGAAATTGGAATATCCGAAATCATGGGTCCGAAATTGAGTGATCCGAGATGGGATCCGAATTGGACATCTCATCCGAATTCGGTCTCATCCGAATTCGGATTCATGACTTTAGAATTTTCCCAGATTTTGTTCTTGATGTTCTTGAGTATGTCCATACGGGTTTTTATATAAAATTCACTAAATTCATTTATATTAACATGCAATGCCTTATATTGATATATTATCATTATTGGGTTGTTTTTATATCATTTTTCCCCATCGAACACTTTAATCCGTCCAAAATCATCCAATTTCAACACTTTTCTTCAAGAACACCCTTTTTGCACAAAAACTCAGATTTTGAACTCATTTGGACGAATTAATCACTGATTTTTGTTCCTACTACTTCTAATAACTTAGATTTATCATAACCTACTAAAATCTATACATGCATTACAAATTTTCATGTTTTAATTTCTTGGTTTCGGTTTCACACAAAACCGAATTAAACATACATATATTTCAAATTTAAAGGAATTATTACCTCGATTTCTTGTAGTTTGATGATGTTGATTGATTGTTGTAACCTTCACTTGAGTTAATTCTTCAATTAATTGAACAATTTATGAGACTTTTGATCAATTTGGAGGTTGGCCGTAGGTTTAGAGAGAAGTTAGAGAGAGAGAGTGGTTGGTTGATAAATGATCTTAAATGATCATTTCTTTGTTTATATACATTATTTTCTTGTGTTTTCAATTTAACCCATTATACTTTTGTATAATACATCTCTTTTGTTTTACTCATTTCAATTATATTATAGATATAATTTAAAATCATATTTTCTTTAATTAAATTTTCATTCTTAATTAATATTCGCAATATAAATATTATAACAAAATTACATTATTATATCAAAATCAAGCGTTACATGATCGATCAAAAGTTAGGTTGTTACAGAATGGGCTCCACCACGCACAAACTTCGTCCCCGAAGTTAGCTATGTTCGAACAGACTTGGATATGTTGCTTTCATGACATCTTTTGATTCCCAAGACTGATGCGAACCCTTGTGGTGTTTCCACTGGACGAGCACCATCTGTATTTCTTTATTACGAAGCTTTTTGGTCTTTGAGTCCAGAATGCATTCCGGCTCTTCAACCACTCGAAGCTTCTCATCAATTTGCATATTAACGTGTGGTATCTGAACTTCTCTTTCATCAGCTAGACTCTTTCGTAGATGACTAACATGGAATACAGGATGTATTCCAGCTAAGTCAGTTGGCAGTTCAAGACGATAAGATTGATTTCCTATCTTTTCAACAATCTTGAACGGACCAATGAATCTCGGAGCTAGCTTGTTCCTCTTTATGAACCGGACCACATTCTTCATTGGAGATACTTTCAGCATCACCCAATCGTTAACTGCAAAACTGATCGATCTGTGACGATTATCGTAATACGACTTCTGCCTGCTTTGAGCTTCAAGGATGTTCCTTCTGACAAGCTGAATCTTATCATGAGTCAACTGTAGAAGGGCAGGACCTGCTAAAGGCGATTCACCTGTTTCGCGCCAACAGGTGGGAGTTCTGCACTTTCGTCCATATAAAGCTTCAAAAGGAGCCATCTTAATCGTGGAATGATAACTGTTGTTGTATGAGAATTCGACCAAGGGTAAATGGTCATCCCAGTTACCACCCAGATCAAGAACGCAGGCACGGAGCATATCTTCCAGAGTTAGGATAGTGCGTTCACTTTGGCCATCTGCATTAGGGTGATAGGCTGTACTCATTGAGATTCGAGTACCCAACCCGTCTTGCAGTGCTTTCCAAAATCTCGAAGTGAAACGACTATCACGATCAGAGACGATAGATTTTGGCACACCGTGACGTGAAATAACTTCGGTGATGTACATCTGTGCCAATCTATCAAGGGAGTATGTCTCTTTCATCGATATGAAATGTGCTGACTTCGTTAATCGATCCACGACTACCCAGATGGAGTCGTGTTGTCTCTTGGTCTTTGGCAATTTCGTGACAAAGTCCATGGTTATATGCTCCCACTTCCACTCAGGAATTGGCAGTGGTTGCATATCCCCGAAGGGCTTCTGGTGTTCTGCCTTAACCATTTGACACACTATGCAGCTTTCGACGAATTGACCGATGTCTTTCTTCATTCCTGGCCACCAATAATCCGCTTTCAGATCGAAATACACCTTTGAGCTGCCAGGATGAATGGATAACTTGGACTGATGGGCTTCGGATAGAAGAGTGTTGCGAATAGAACCATATATAGGAATCCAGATTCGGTTTCCTTTGAGACATTGAAGTCCCAAATGATTCATAGACAGAAATTGAAGTTGCCCTTTGAGATTTTCATAACAGATGTTCTCTTCTTTTAAGGCTTCGGCTTGAGCAGATTTAATATCTTCAATGAGATCAGAAGAGAATACAATTGGGGTCAGGGCATAGCAACACTTTTCCGGATAGACTTTTCTACTCAATGCATCCGCGACCACATTGGCTTTGCCGGGATGATATAGGATCTCGCAATCATAGTCCTTGATAAGCTCCAAGGACCGGCGCTGCTTCATGTTTAGATCCTTTTGAGTAAAAAGATGTTTGAGGCTTTTATGGTCGGTGTAAAGCTGACACCGAGTCCCATAGAGATAATGCCGCCAAATTTTTAATGCAAAGGTAACGGCAGCCAACTCAAGATCATGAGTTGGTGCACTTTTCTCGTAATCCTTCAATTGCCTTGAAGCGTAGGCAATGACTTTTCCCCTTTGCATGAGGACACAACCTAAACCAGTACCAGATGCATCGCTATAAACAACGAAGTCATCATTGCCCTCTGGTAAGGCTAGGATCGGCGCTTGAATGAGTTTCTGCTTCAGAGTTTCAAAGGCCTCTTGCTGTTTATCAGCCCATACGAAAGGTGTATTCTTTCGTGTTAGCATCGTAAGTGGCACAGCAATCTTCGAAAAGTCCTTAATGAATCGCCGGTAGTAACCAGCCAATCCAAGGAAACTTCTGATTTCGGAGGCATTGCGAGGCGTTTGCCATTTTTGAACGGCCTCGACTTTGGATGGATCAACGGAGATGCCTTCGCCAGATACAACATGGCCAAGGAATTGAATCTAAAAAGAAATCAAAGTAGAATTCAAGTTTTGAAACAACGAACGCTTTAAGAAATAACTCGAGACAATGTAAGATTTTTACCTGTCTGAGCCAGAACTCGCACTTTGAGAATTTTGCATAGAGTCTTTCATTTCTCAATAACTCTAGCAATTGACGTAGATGAACAATATGATCAGCCTCCGTTTTGGAGTAAATCAGAATATCGTCTATGAATACGATAACTGACTTATCCAGCATTGGTCTGCACACGCGATTCATGAGATCCATGAACGCCGCTGGTGCATTCGTTAATCCGAAAGGCATTACGAGAAATTCGTAATGACCATATCTTGTCCGGAAGGCTGTCTTTGGAATATCCTCCTCTTTAACTTTTAGCTGATGATACCCAGAACGAAGATCGATTTTTGAGAAATAGCTGGCTCCTTGTAGCTGATCAAATAGATCATCAATTCTGGGCAGAGGATACTTATTTTTAATTGTGACTTTGTTCAACTCACGATAGTCGATGCACATTCGGAGAGTTCCGTCTTTCTTCTTTACGAACAAGACAGGTGCACCCCACGGAGATGAACTCGGTCGGATAAATCCCTTCTCTAACAGATCTTGCAATTGCTTTGACATTTCCTGCATTTCTGCAGGCGCAAGTCTGTAGGGGGCTTTAGCGATGGGAGCCGCACCAGGAACTAAGTCAATTCCGAATTCAACTTGTCGTTCCGGTGGCACTCCAGAAATGTCATCAGGGAATACGTCTGGGAACTCACAGACGATCGGAATATCATACACTGATTTCTTGTTGGCTTCCGGGGTGGATTCAGACGAGACATAACAAAGATAAGATTCGTGACCCTTAGAAAGATATTTACGCGCTTTCTCAACCGATATAAAACAATGAGCACCTTTACGCTTGTCGCCTTTAATCTCTAACACTCGGCCGTCTGAAGTCTTGATTCGGATGATTCGGCGGTTGCAGACAATAGTAGCCTCATTGTTCATTAACCAATCCATGCCGATGATAACGTCGAACTCTTTTAGCGGTATCGGGATAAGATCGAGGTTAAACACAACGTGATTAACGAGTAATGTGCAATTTCGATAAACGGAATCAGCCACAACGTAATTGTTACTGGCTGTCTCTATGTCAAGTATAACAGGAAGCTTTGAAGGAAACATAGATAATCTTTGCGCAAAAGTAGCCGAGATGTATGAACGGCTTGCACCGGAGTCGAATAGCACACGTGCAGGTATTGAGTTTAATAAAAACGTACCGGTAACCACATCCGGGGTTTCTTTCGCTTCCTCCGCCGTTATTTGGAAGGCGCGGGTCCTAACAGTTGGAGTTACAGCTGAGCTTTTCATTGTAGAACCTCCAGCTGATGACTGTGACTGACCTCGTTGTCCACTGTGGCACTGATACATGAAGTGACCACGCTTTCCGCATTTAGCACAACCAAGACCTCGTTGGGGGCACTCTTCTCTGCTATGGCCGATTCTACTACACACATAACACGTGACATCGTCTGGATTACACAACCCCATATGCGATTTTCTGCATCTCTTACAGAATCGTGGTTCATTTGTAAGCGAATAAGCTTGGACTTTCTGTGGCGAACTGTATTGCTGAGATTGTTGGGGTTGCTGAGTCTGAGACTTGTTGGGCTTAAAGAATCTGCCAAATCTTTGCTTCTTTGGGGGAGATGGACAAGTCGGGTTCATTGATGGAGCGTAGAGTTGATCGCCGTACTCTAAATATCCCCTTTCAATTTGCCTTGCCGCTTCAACCATTTCGAGATACGAATTATACTTTATTGCGCTCATTGGGTGTCGATATTTCGGGTTAAGTCCTCCACGAAATCGGTTCATCTTCCTTTCTTCTGTAGCTACCTGATATGAAGAATATCCACAGAGCCGTGAAAATTCGTGCTCGTACTCGTCTACAGTCTTGGTGCCTTGGGTTAACTGCATCAGTTGAACCTCCATCTTGTCTTGTTGGTCAGCAGGACAATACTTCGCGTTGAACATTTCAAGAAACTGTTCCCATTCAAGAGTCTGGATGACCTCCTCACCATAAATACTTCTCTGGGTCTTCCACCAGGCACGGGCAGCACCCACAAACAGAGCAGATGCATAACTCACTTTCTTTGACTCCAAGCAATCAGAGATTCTGAAAATTTCTTCAGTGTGACTTATCCAATCCATCGCCTGGATTGGGTTGACTGTACCCTCGAAGTTAAGGGCACCGCTAGCTTTAAAATCCTTGAACTTACAGCCTTTCGGCTGCTCAATTTGGGCATTCGGAGTAGAGTTATCAGAATCAGATTCATCATTCTGGATTTGTTTATCTTTTCTTTTGTTCTTTTTGTCAGCACGTCTTTTTGCTTCGGCCTCATCTCTAGCCTGAAGCTGTTCTTGCATATTCTTGTTTTGTTGTTCAGTATGTTGGGCTAATAGTTGTTGCATCATTTCAAACATTTGTTGTGGGGTCATGTTGTTGGGAATGTCACCTGATCCTGACATCTTTACTGAAAATTAAAAATCATTTAACTATCAGTTCATAGACTTAGATCTATGTACCCTTTTTCCCCATCCTAACAGTCTGTACATCCTATCTCAGTTCAAATCACCTAAATGATTGATACATATGTATTGCTTCAGTTTGAGATCAAGTATACTCACGTAATACTTGATTCACTCAAACTATGGGCTCTGATACCATCCTGTGAAGACCTTCCCTTACGGGGCAGTCCTCAGAGTCTAGGTCCCACATCATGCAACACGATATCAATCATAACTAAGATAGAGTAATTTAAATTGCGGAATTTCAGATTACAAGTACAAACATTAGGATAAGTTTAATACAATTTTAGTTCAGATTACAATTTTTAAAATAAACTAATAAAGGGTATCAGACTAATCTAATACATGTCATCATACAATCAGATTACATCTACCCAGACCACCACAATTATCATCTGCCAATCAGTACCGAAGGGTTTGTTGAGTAGTGGTCTATAGAATACTTCAATCTTGATCTTGTAAGACCTAAGAACTAGGTCCTGCAGGTGACTTTCCTTTGTCTTTTCCTGTAAAAGGGTCAAATAGCAACTGTAAGCAAAGCTTAGTGAGAATATATATTTTCAGATTTACATGCATTAATCAAGCGGATCATGGGTCAAAGCGTGATATGTCTGGACTGCCGCTACAGCCACTCATGTTTGAGACATAGAACTCAAAGAATTGGATGATGTTCAGCCCACGCTCACGCTTTTAGTGGAAGCTATCCACTTATGCTGGGCTAGCTACCAGCGGTCTTCATGGGGGAACATCGGAGTGTCTATACCAATTCAATAGAACTGGTGAAGTAGCATGGTCTAGAACGATAGACCGACAAGGCTAATCATACAGGCTGAATCAATATGTCAAAGATGCAATCAAAGAGGAAAGCATAGTATTCAAGGTCATGATAATAGTAATTCTCATAGCAATATATAAATTGAAATGTAATTACAATGTCAGAAGAAATGATAAGTCAACTAGCTATCATGATCCACAGGGTATCACCGAACCATGGTGTACACAGGTCACAATCCAGCCGAATAAGTATGAATGTCAAATAATCTATCATCAACAATATGTCTCAATCGGAAGTCTAGCATGCAAAAACTGAATATCTACAACTCACCGGTTCTTGGTCTTTATCAAGCAGATTTATATCCACCACCTGAGTTATCCCAGGATTTATCTTTAATCTTGATTTATCTGATCTCTGGCTTTCCTTTTCTAATCAGTGTCCCACTTTCAGTATCTTTCAATCTTTTGTTCAGATTTATCTGAACCTGACCAGAATTTATCATATCACATCATTAGCTTAAAGCTTTTAATTCTTTATTTAATCTGATCTGATTACTGATAACTCATCAATATTTGTTAGTTCCTTTTCTTTGTTTCTTTGAATTCTCAAAGATATATATATATATATATATATATATATATATATATATATATATATAATCATTTATTTAATTAAAATATCAAAATATATTGAATTCGGATAAACCCGGATTCGGATCAATCCGGATTGGGGACCCGGATTCGGACCGGGCTGAACCGAATATAAGGGATCCGAAATACACCATCCGAACTCGGTTATCCGAGTTCGGACCACCTTACACCCGAAATATTTCATCCGAAATTGGAATATCCGAAATCATGGGTCCGAAATTGAGTGATCCGAGATGGGATCCGAATTGGACATCTCATCCGAATTCGGTCTCATCCGAATTCGGATTCATGACTTTAGAATTTTCCCAGATTTTGTTCTTGATGTTCTTGAGTATGTCCATACGGGTTTTTATATAAAATTCACTAAATTCATTTATATTAACATGCAATGCCTTATATTGATATATTATCATTATTGGGTTGTTTTTATATCATTTTTCCCCATCGAACACTTTAATCCGTCCAAAATCATCCAATTTCAACACTTTTCTTCAAGAACACCCTTTTTGCACAAAAACTCAGATTTTGAACTCATTTGGACGAATTAATCACTGATTTTTGTTCCTACTACTTCTAATAACTTAGATTTATCATAACCTACTAAAATCTATACATGCATTACAAATTTTCATGTTTTAATTTCTTGGTTTCGGTTTCACACAAAACCGAATTAAACATACATATATTTCAAATTTAAAGGAATTATTACCTCGATTTCTTGTAGTTTGATGATGTTGATTGATTGTTGTAACCTTCACTTGAGTTAATTCTTCAATTAATTGAACAATTTATGAGAGTTTTGATCAATTTGGAGGTTGGCCGTAGGTTTAGAGAGAAGTTAGAGAGAGAGAGTGGTTGGTTGATAAATGATCTTAAATGATCATTTCTTTGTTTATATACATTATTTTCTTGTGTTTTCAATTTAACCCATTATACTTTTGTATAATACATCTCTTTTGTTTTACTCATTTCAATTATATTATAGATATAATTTAAAATCATATTTTCTTTAATTAAATTTTCATTCTTAATTAATATTCGCAATATAAATATTATAACAAAATTACATTATTATATCAAAATCAAGCGTTACATGATCGATCAAAAGTTAGGTTGTTACAAATTGTTTCCATAAAAAAAAAAGATGAACCGTTCTAATTTTTTATTTTTAAATAAAATAAGCATTCTGGTTTTAATTTAACTACGATAAAAAAATTTCGAACCATTCCGATATTGTTTTCTGAATCAAATAAACGATGAACTATTTCAATTTTAATTTTTTGATTAAAAAACGATGAACCATTATGATTTTTGATTTTTTCAAACAACGATAATCATTCCGGGATTAATTTTTTTATCAAATAAATGACGAACCACTTTGATTTTAGTTTTGCTGATTAAAAAATGGTGAACCATTATGATTTTTGATTTTTTCAAACAAAAGAACCATTCTGATTTTAATTAAACGTAGATAAAAAAATGGTTTTAATATGAAAAAAACCAACATGTGTTTCACGTTTTTGCGGGTTAGTCACTCCATGTTATTTTTTACCAATAAAATCCTTAAGTAATATATTTGTTATTTTTCTTTATTTTTCAAAAAAAATTTCAAGTTTGTGGACTTTTTCGTAGAAAAAAAATAGTGAAAACATGTTTGTTATTTGTGGAAAAAGACAGTGTTGATTATGAAAAAAAATTTTTTTTTCTGAAAACCGGATTAAAAACAGTAACTTGAGAACTTTTTTAGTAAAAAATAACACGGAGGGACTAAATTGTAAAAAATAAGAAAACATGTTGTTTTTTTTCATATTAAACAAACAACAAACCATTCATAATTTAATTTTTTTTTATTAAAAACGATGAACCATTCTAATTTTTGTTTTTTTAGAATTAAAAAAATTAGTAGCTATTTGCAATGAATAAACTACGAACCCACTTTGATTATATACTTTTTCCAAAATGAAAAAAATTTTAACACATCATTATTTTGTATTTTTTTAATGGAGAAAATAAATACATCATTCTGATTTTAGATTTTTCAAACAAAAAAAATACAACTAATTTCTTTTAATGAATAAAAGAATAGGAAAGATTTGAAATTTCAAAAAAACAATTAAAAAAATGAATCAGGTGTATCATGTAGTAATATTAAATAACTTATTATAGTAATATATAATTTTTTTTAATAATAACAAGAATATAATTAATAATTAAAACAAAATGAATAAAATATTAAATGTTACATTTGAATAATTAAAAAATAAAAAAAAATACTAAATGTATATGAAAATAAATAATAATATAAAGAAATTATGAGAAATAAAGAATAAAGAATAAAACGTATGAAAATTACATAAATAGTCACTGAAAGTATGAAATGTACATAAATGGTCCCTGAAAGTCAAAAGGACAAAAATGTCCCTGAAACTAATGGCTCAAGTAGACTGCCGTTAGTTTCAGGGACCAAAATGTTACAACCTTTTGATTTTAGGGACTTGTGGTGTAAATAAATTCTTTTAGGGACTAAACTGTAATTTTATATAAACCACAGGGATCATTTATGTAATTTAATCTAAGTTAAAAATTTATATTCATTGTAATGTTATCTTTTTCTTTCTAGATAATTTGTATCATTATTTTCTGTCTTTTTTGTTTTGTTAATAATATCATATCTACTTTATATTTAATTAAAATAAAATGTATTTAATGTAATTTCAATATATGACTATTTTACTTAGTTTAACATAAAGTTTTAAATACTAATAATTTTGATTTACTTTTAAGTTTATTGTTACTTTTGGTTTTATTAAATCAGATATAAAGTTTTATTTAATGTAATTTTCTTAAACTGGTTGAATACTATATTTTATATTTTATACTTTCTTAATAATTTTTTAAAAAAAATTATTATATAACATCATTCTCAATGTCATGGTAAAAATTTTCGTTTAATGACGTTATATGTTAATTTAGTATATCATTAATTTAATCTTTTATTCTTTTTACAATTTTTATACATTATGATTTTTTTAGGAAAGGCAAAATCATGTGATTTTGTAAACTAGCTTAGAAAAGACAAAGAGATTTGATTTTTGTTTATTTTAAATAGTAAATATTATAGATAACTTTGGAAATTTTAAAAAACAAGTTGTTGAATACTCGCGCGTTGCTGAAAAAGTTTTATTATATCACAACTCCCTAAAATCGAAAAGTTGTAACATTTTGGTCCCTGAAACTAACAGCAGTTAACTTGAGCCGTTAATTTCCGGGGCATTTTTGTCCTTTTGACTTTCAGTGACCATTTATGTACATTTCATATTTTCAGGGACCATTTATATAATTTTCATATTTTATATATATATATATATATATATATATATATATATATATATATATATATATATATATATATATATATATATATATATATATATATATATAGTATTTCTTTCTTATTATAAATTAATTATCCAAATATAACATTTTATTTTTTATTCTTTTTGTTTTAATTATTAATTTTTATTTGTATGTTTTTGGTAATATTAATATTATCTGGTTCATTTTTTTACCAATTATTTATTGAGAATCCAAATCTTTCTCTATTCTTTTTTTTTTTCATTTTAAGAAAAATAAAAACTAGTTGTAGTTTTTTTTCGTTCGGAAAATCTAAAATTGAACTGATTTATTTCTTTTCTCCATTCAAAAAAGTTCAAATAATGACGTGTTGAAGCCTTTTCTCGTTTGGAAAAAGAATACAATCAAAACGGTTCGTATTTTTTATTGCAAATACTTAATAAAAAATTTAATTCTAAATGGTTTGAAAATCAGTGTGGTTTGTCATTTTCTAGTCAAAAAAATTAAAATTAGAATGCTTAGTCTTTTTTTTTTGTTTGAAAAAATCAAAATCAATATGGTTCGCGTTTTTTGTTCCAAACAATAAAAAATTAAAATGGTTTTAATTGTTTCCATAAAAAAAGATGAACCGTTCTGGTTTTTTGTTTTTAAATAAAATAAGCATTCTGCTTTTAATTTAACTACGATAAAAAAATTACGAACCATTTCGATATTGTTTTCTGGATCAAATAGACGATGAACCATTTCAATTTCAATTTCAATTTTTTTGATTAAAAAACGATGAACCATTATGATTTTTGATTTTTTCAAACAACGATAATCATTCCGGGATTAATTTTTTTATCAAGGGATAACTGCGCAAAAAACCCCAAATTTGTCAACTTTTTGTGATTAAAACCCCAAACTATTTTTCGTTGCATAGAAAACCCTGAACTAACTAAAAATCGGTAAATCAAAGTTTTATCAATGGGTACCCGGTTGAAACCGGTTATTAATCCTACGTGGACTGGTAAATAACCTATGTGGAATAAATTTTAATTGTTGAAACCGATTTCCAAGTATTACACATCATTTTAATGCTCGTAAATGAGGTAATCCCGTTTAAAAATTACAATTAAAAATCATCAACGGGGTTTTAAATGATGTGTAGTAGTTGGCAACCGGTTTCAACAATTAAAATTTATTCCACGTAGGTTATTTACCGGTCCCTGTAGTATTAATAACTGGTTTCAACCGATTAACCATTGATAAAACCTTGATTTACTGATTTTTAGTTAGTTTAGGGTTTTCTATGCAACGAAAAATGATTTGGGGTTTTAATCACAAAAAATTGACAAATTGAAGGTTTTTTGCGCAATTATCTATTTTATCAAATAAATGACGAACCATTTTGATTTTAATTTTTCTAATTAAAAAATGGTGAACCATTATGATTTATGATTTTTTCAAACAAAAGAACCATTCTGATTTTAATTAAACGTAGATAAAAAATGGTTTTAATATGAAAAAAACCAACATGTCTTTCACGTTTTTACGGGTTAGTCACTCCGTGTTATTTTTTACCAATAAAATCCTTAAGTAATATATTTGTTATTTTTCTTTATTTTTCAAAAAAGTTTTCGAGTTTGTGGACTTTTTCGTAGAAAAAAATAGTGAAAACATGTTTGTTATTTGTGAAAAAAGACAGTGTTGATTATGAAAAAAAAATAAAATTTTTCTGAAAACCGGATTAAAAACAATAACTTGAGAACTTTTTTAGTAAAAAATAACACGCAGGGACTAAATTGTAAAAAATAAGAAAACATGTTGTTTTCTTTTCATATTAAACCCTAAAAAATAAAACAATTTTTATGTTTTTCAATAAAAAAACAAACAAACCATTCATAATGTTAATGTGAAATCCCGTATGTATTCAGCACCTTAATGATTTTCTCATCAAACACATGAAGAAAACAAGCTCAATAAATGTGTTTAATAAAGAAGAAGACAATATGAATGTTTGAATGCTTTGATGGAACAGTGGCGGCTGAAAGTAAATATTCAAATGGTCAACCGTGTGTATGTCTCAAAAGTAACCCTAGGAGCCTTTTTATAGGCTCCTTTAATTAAGTTACAACACTTAGCAACAATGACCCCTACACTTTTACATAGACATGAAATACATAGAAATAAATACAAGACAAATTACAATGAAAATAAATATTACAAAATAACTCCTAGGATCAAAATAATAAATCTAACAATCTCCCCCTTTTCGATCACTTAGGAGGTCCTGGAACGCGGGCATGATCTGTGGATTCACGAAGACCAAGTATGACGTCGAATCGTCTGGTTACTTGTCTTGTATGTAGCCGCTCGTTTAGGTAGTCTATGCCGCTGAGTGTATTCTGTATCTCCGTAGGTGAGCATCTCTGTTCAGGATCTGGTTGAGCATCATAATCTTGTACTTTCTTTGTGAGAGCAGCTCGAACCAGTCGAAGTGTACCATCGGAATAGCAAGGTAGATCCTCAAAGCGCATATACCTTTTGTAGCCCTTGTGGTTCACATAAATAACACCCGGATCTCCTTTAAGTATCACTCTGTAGGCCGGGTGGTGGGCTAGGAGAAAGCTGTCTTGTTCCGGTGCACGTAGTCCTACCTTAACCAAAGCACTTTCGATCGCCATCTGAAAATCTCTTAGGCACATTATTATCGATCGGCGATTCATGCTTCGTACTAGGGCTCCTAGTGCGGTCATGTGCGATAGACGTTTCTTGATGCGATTTTTCAGAGTATTGTGAAGGAATTCAACGTCATCCGCACTTATGAAGTCAAGATCATTCTCGAAGATGTCATCTCCCGTCCCATCTTCTCTTTCCACTTGGTAGGATGGATAGAAGACTCTGGCTCTTTTGCACATCGTGATTGTCTTGAGCTTTTTGATCTTTGACTTCGACACCTTAGACCTTTGTTCCCGGAGCATCAATTGGTAGTATTCAGCCTGTTCAGCTTTGGAGACATTTGTAAGTTCCATGAGAAGGCGTCTGCTGAAGGCTCCAGGCTTCTTTCTGAAAACCATCTTGAACCTTTCTTCAAGATATGGATTTTGAAACTTTTCCGGGGGAAAGTTCTGCAGAAATTCTTTCAGGCCTTGAACGGGGGGTTCTTCGAGTTCAGATTTTTTGGCTTCAAGAAGCTTTATAATTGTCCCCCGCCGTTCTTGACGCATTTGGTCTTTTTCTTCCTGCGGCAGTGTGCGAACTTTTCCTTTGGTGTAGTGGTCTACCCAGAATAAATCGTCTTTTCTGTACACTCCAGGACCCTCCGGAGTCTCATCGAAGCAGTCAACCCTTTTTGTTGGGGAGGGACCTGAGCGTTGGGTTTGTTGGACTGGTGGAGGGCTTGGGGATCTTGGTGGGCTGACTGTAATGTGGGATTCTTTTAGTGATGGGGGAGCTTGGATGGATGAGAGTATGTCTTCCTGTTGGGCTCTGGGTGGTGAATTCAGGAAATCGAAGGAAGAGGATGAGGATTTTTTGGTTGGAGAGTCAGGTTCAGGCTTAGGAGTTAAAAGTGGTTGGTTGTCCTCGGTATCAGAATCTGAATCAGAAACTAATATGATTTCAACCTTCTCGTGTGGCTCCTCAAATTCTACCATGGCTGTCATTGGATCCAGTGGAGCTGGACCCTCGACCATCGGCTCGTCTTCTATTAGCATGTACTCCTGAGCCTCTTGTGACTTTTCCCCCGACCCCTGAAATTCAGACCCCTCGGCGGTCTCTGCTCCCCCTATACCCAGCATGGGCTCCTCAAATTGTACTTTTCTGCGCTTCTCCCCCTCATGACGATCAGGGTCGTCCTGGTCGTCATGTTTTCTTTTGGGGGCTTCGGCCTGAGTGCGGCACTGAAGATCTATAACCGCCGACTCAAGGCGATCCATCCTTGAGTTTAGCTGGTCTTGGACTTGAAGGATTAGGCGATTAAGTGCGTCCAGTTTGTCAGAGAGCTCCGCCATTTGAAGTTGGACTGAATGGGATCCTGGTGAGGGGCCGGCTTCGGAGGCGACACCCTTACCCTTTATAAGAGAAAGAAGGGCGGTATGTCGTTCCTCGGCTGCCTCCCTTTGGGCGTCCAGGTCAGCCCGGGTGATAACGCCGGCAGCACGTAAGGCTGCCGTTAACATCTCCAAGTTGATGGGGAGATGGCCGGAAGTGGACGGCGTAGATTGAGCCACTCCCGGTCTTCCTTCCGTCATCTCTGGCTCCACTACGGGATGCTCAGATCTGGAAGTTTCGGGAGCTGCCACGGAGGCAGCTCTTGGGGATGCCACAAAGGCATCGTGCACGGTGTCTATTTGTGGGGATGGAATCGTGGGCGAAGGAAGTTCGGTCACGTGGGGAGGAGTGTGACCTCTTTCAACACCGCCACTCTCCGAATGAGAGGGCGATGGCGTATGTGGAAGATCCCCGTGGAATGAAGTGGTTTCCCTTTGAGGGGAAACCAAGTGGATGGTTGGGGTTGTGGCGACCGCTGGACTAACGGTCTTATGAAGTGGTGTCCGGCTGATAGGGCTTGGCTCACCCTCAGATAATATATCCCTCGGCCTTATGACAGAGACGGTTCGTTCAGAATCCGCCGTCTCTGCCGTTTTACCTACGACTCCCTCCCTTACACTCTCAGCCTCCCTCTCACCATAACCCAGTGATTGTTGTACATCCATCCTTTCTCCCTCGTTCTCACTATCCTGCTGCTCACCTTCGGACTGGTTAGTCTCAGTCGATTCAGACTGAGACTCATCCGGATAATTTTCTCTCATATATTCCCTTACCCGATCTGTACCCCTCGACCTTGTCAGAGTCGATAATGGAATCTTCATTACCTGTACCGTCGGTGCCCCCTTTGGCAAAGTCAGTTTCTGGATAGCGACGGTTGGATAGACATCAGCTTCTGGACGCTCATGAATGTCTTCGTCCTGATCCATGGCGTATTGTATGATGAGCTGAAGGAATCGTTGATAGGGGACATACTTGCGTCCTTTCTTCGTGCTCCTTTCCACGTGGACTCTTCTTAATTCTTCAAAGATGAAAGCCGCATAGTCCACGTGTCGGTCGTAGGCAAAGCCAGCAAACATGGCTAAAACCTGGGCCGATGCTGAGTCATGACCAGAATGTTTGGCTGTCAGGCACTTGTTGAGCACATCGAAGAGAATCCTCCAGTGGGACTGAAGGTTTTTGGTGCGAAAGTCGGATGGTTTGGTAAGGGGTCCGTCATACCCTAGGGTTTGAATTTCAGATAGGGCTTCTGAGACGGATGGGTTTGGATCGAACGAGTCAAGAGAGGGAATATAGTCTTGGATGGGAAGACGAAGAATGTGACGGATGGCTGCGGTTGTGACTTTGACTGGAACGCAGTCAATGGTGGAGGTGAAGTGAGGTTCGGGGTCGGTTAAGAATTGTAGCCTGTTCCAGAATTGTTGTAGGTAAATCTGGGGAACGGCTATGGCTGTGGAAAGGGCATAATATATGGGATGGCGAGTGAGAATGTCGAAGGCAAGGGTTTGGGACTCTTTAGGGAGGATAGAGACGTCGAGTTGCCAGTTATGGGGGATAAAGTCGACAAACTCGTTGCTCGGCAGAATGGCTTCCTCGGGTAACTGAGCATTATTATTTGGAATGGGAGGATGGGGTACGGTGAGAACGATTGCGGGATCCATTATCCTGCAAAGTGCAACAAAGTTAGAATCATAAGACCTGATATGATAATGCATTGATGTGAAGTCTGGATGAGTGTGAAATAGAAATTGTCTGATCTGTTTAACCTCGGGTCTTTATTAGCAGAATAAAATTCCACTAAAAAAGTCCAAAGTCAATCGTTAAGAGACCGATGTTAGATAAGACCGTTTCACTCAAACACTGATCCTAACTCTAATCAATGGTGCACTTGGATGGAACTATTTTTGAGATTTTTAATTTATATGAAGATGCAGAAATAGAAAACATGAAAAATGAAAAATTAAAAAAATGCTAAGTGTTGGATTTCGGATGGTCCGAATTCGGATGAACAGTGTCATCGAATTCGGATACGTCCGAAATTGAATGATGCATGAATGAGGTGGGGGACCGAATTCGGATGAGGTGAAAAGTGGGGACCGAATACGGATGACGGTCCGAATTGTAATCAAGAAATGAATGAGGGTGGTCCGAATTCGGATGTGGTGTGAACATGGTCCGAATTCGGATTTTGACTTGTGAAAATGCATGCAATGAAATGAAAGTGTCCCAATTTCGGATGGTACCTGGAATTCGGATGAGGACCGAATCCGGGTATCATCCGAATTCGGATGCATAGTGGTGAACATACTTAGACAATTTTTCAATTTTGAAAATTTTGACCCTGATGTGATGGTCCGAATTCGGATCAACAGTGAACCGAATTCGGATCAACAGTTGTCCGAAATGTGATTTTGTTCTTTGAAAAATTTTGAAATTATTCTAAGTCGGACATCCGAATTCGGTTGGTGGTCCGAATTCGGACATCCGAAACTGCATGAGTGCAGTTAATGTTCATGCAAAGTATAAACGTGAACAGTTGGAATCTTATTGAAAATGCATGAAATTACAGATCCTAAACTAAAACAACCCAAGGAACATTTTATCTAACTACAACTAAGAAAAAATAACACATTAAACTACCTAAAAAGAGTAAAAACCGAATTGAAAAACTAGAAAAAATTTGAAAATCAAACAAGTAAAATACTAAGTTAAAGACTGAAATAAATGTAAAGAAGTGTTACCTGGTGATGCAGATGATGAATAATACAAGAAAAATCGAAGAAAACGATGGTGCAAAAGCTTGAAATCGGTAATAATGGAGGATTGTGGGCGGTGGTGTTCGTCGATGAGAGAAAGAAGAAGAAGAAAGCTTGAAGATGAAGTAAAGACTTTGTTGACCGTTTGACCACCCTTTAATATGCCTCCGCGCGGGTCGGGTCCGGGTCAAGCAGGATCCGCGCCCCAAAATGAATGGGCCGCCGGATTTGGACTCAACCCACAACACAAAAAAGATTTGGGCTTTTAGGAAATTAAACACAAAAAGAAATTTTGGTCCAATACAACATAAAATAAAAATATTTTTGGTATTTTCTTTAATTTTGAAGTTAAAATGAAGTAACTTAAAATCTTTTTGGTTTTTTGATAATTTTGAAAGTTAAAATCTTTTTGATATTTTCTGACCTATTAAATTAACACTTAAAGTTAAATTAAAATTAAGACTATCCTAAAATTAAAAAATTTAACTATAAAAGAAATAAAAAGAAACACAGAATTATAAAATTTAAAATCCTAACTCTACTCCTCCTCAAATAAATACCGATCCTTTTTCCTTTTTCTTTTCAGATGTAAATCATGACAACCCTTCTTTAAGCCTTACAAATACCGACAAACCTGGATATTGTTTGCATCCCACTCCATGATGAACAATTCACACAGCAATTTATTAGGATGATTAATTATTAAAAATATACGCAGATAAGGAAAGATTGAGATTCAATCTTGTGACATAATCCTTAAATTTAAATAACAGTTATTTTCTAAAATAAAGGAATTTCAATCATGATAGATTGAAATAGAATTATTTAAGACAATATCTGATATTTAATTGGAAGGTGGATTCAACATGCCGATATGAGATACTAAAAACCGAAAACGAGGTTCGTCTAAAGCTTTAGTAAATATATCCGCTAGTTGATATTCCGTGCCAACAAAATACAACTCAATGGTTCCCTTTTCAACGTGATCTTTAATAAAATGATACCTGAAATCTATGTGTTTTGTACGAGAGTGCTGCACGGGATTGCAAGAGATGGCAATTGCACTTCGAGAATCACAGTAAATAGGGATATTGGTGAGTGAGAACCCATAATCGCGTAATTGTGTTCTCATCCACAGCACTTGAGAGCAACAGCTTGCAGCTGCTACATACTCAGCCTCAGCTGTGGATGTGGATACACAATTCTGCTTTTTGGAAGACCAACTCACCGGTCTATCGCCTAAGAACTGTATTCCTCCCGATGTGCTTTTTCTGTCCACTCTACAACCTGCAAAATCAGCATCTGAAAACGCGGTAAGATCGAAATCGGTTCCCTTTGGATACCATAGACCAAGTTCGGGTGTACCCTTAAGATAACGAAAAATGCGTTTTACCGCAGTTAGGTGTGATTCTTTTGGGTCGGCCTGAAATCTAGCACAAAGACATGTTGAAAACACTATATCCGGTCTACTGGCAGTCAAGTACAGTAAGGATCCTATCATCCCTCTGTAAGTTGTATTATCGACACTTTTCCCGGAAGGATCGGTGTCTAACTTACAGTTGGAGGCCATGGGAGTTGCGATACTCGTGCAAGAGTCTAACTTATACTTCTTGAGAATGTCAAGAGTATATTTCGACTGGTTCACAAAAATCCCATCCTCAAGTTGTTTGACTTGTAATCCGAGGAAAAAGTTCATTTCCCCCATCATACTCATCTCAAACCGAGACTCCATTAGGGCTGAAAAATCCTTACAAAAATTACTGTCAGTAGATCCAAATATAATATCGTCAACATAAATCTGTACTAGCATTATATGTGGGCCTTCCCTTTTAGTGAACAGAGTTGTGTCCACCACACCTTTATAGAAACCGGCAGAAATAAGGAAATTCGAAAGACTATCATACCATGCTCGAGGTGCTTGTTTTAAACCATAGAGGGCCTTATCTAGCACATAAACATGGTCAGGTTTATGTGCATCAACAAAGCCTTGTGGTTGTTCAACATACACTTCCTCGTTAAGTTCACCGTTTAGAAAGGCAGTCTTGACGTCCATTTGGTACACTTTGAAGTCTTTGTGTGCCGCGTACGCCAAGAAGATTCTGATTGCTTCGATCCGTGCAACTGGAGCGAAGGTCTCGTCATAATCTATCCCTTCTTGTTGTCGGTAGCCTTTGGCAACAAGTCTTGCTTTGTTCCTTATCACAATGTCGTTTTCATCTCGTTTGTTCTTAAAAATCCACTTTGTTCCGATGACTGTACGGTCTTTTGGCTTGGGAACTAACCGCCATACTCTTAGCTGTTCAAACTGGTTGAGTTCCTCTTGCATTGCAACTATCCAATCCGGATCTGTCAGGGCTTCATCCACACGAGCGGGCTCTATCATACTCAAGAATGATGTGTAGAGACATTCATTAGCAGATGCCCTACGAGTTTGGACTCCTGTTGTTACGTCACCAATGATTTGTTCTGTTGGGTGACTGCGGGTCCATTTGATCTCGTGTGGAAGGGGTGCTCGGGATGGAACCTCTGTGGATAATATGGGAATGGATGAGGATTCATGGTCAATGGTTTCAAATGATGGTACCACAGGTTCTGGTTCAATTTCCGAGTGTTCAGGTGAAGGAAGAATCGTTGGTATTACATGTGAGGGTATTATATGAGTAGATTCAACTGCGGATGTGTCGGTGGATGATGTGGATGGATGAGGATATGTTGATGAAGAGGGAGTGGAGAAACTTTGCGGCGCAGTTGAACTGGAAGGATTACCTACATTATTAACAACATTAGACACACTAGCGTTAGGACCGAAAAATTCAACATAAAAAGGATCAAATAAATTAACCAAATCAGAAGAAGAAAAAGAAATGGGGTTATTCGAAGAGTCTCCAGGCATTTGAGTAATGCGTGGTCCTGATTGATCAACTTCGGGTGCCAGTTCAGCCAACTCATCAAATGTGACGTGTACACTTTCATTGACTGTTCTGGTTCGGGTATTGAATGCGCGATACGCCTTCGAATTGGATGAGTATCCAATGAAGATCGCTTCATCCGCCTTTTCGTTAAATTTCCCGAGGTTGTCTCTGTCATTCAGCACATAGCACCTGCAACCAAATACACGTAAGTACTTGATAAATGGTACTTTATTCAAAAAGAGTTGGTAAGGAGTTTTGTTAAAGCGCTTATGAATGATGGAGCGATTCTGTGTATAGCATGCTGTTGATACGGCTTCGGCCCACAAGAACGGAGGTAGCTTTGAGTATGTGAGCATTGTACGAGCGGCTTCTACTAGCGTACGGTTACGCCTTTCCACGATCCCATTTTGTTGAGGTGTTCGAGCAGCAGAGTATTGATGCTGAATCCCCTTGGATCGAAGGAAGCCCTCCACTACCGAGTTCTTGAACTCCGTGCCGTTATCTGATCTGATTGATTGTACTGACAGCTGCTGTTGGGTCTCGACACTCTTGATAAAATCAATGATTTCTTGAGCTGTCTCGTCCTTGGAACGCAAGAACCTTACCCAGGTATATCGAGAATAATCATCAACGATAACCAACACATATCGTTTTCCATTTATGCTTTGTGTTCTCATCGGTCCGCATAAATCCATATGAAGTAACTCCAAAACTCTTTTTGTTGATGGTTCGGGCTTTGGTTTGTGAGATGATCGTTTCATTTTTCCTTTCTCACATGCTCCACACAGATGGTCCTTTTCATAGCGTAACTCAGGAAGTCCTTTGACCAATTGCTTCGCAGCCAGCTTGTTGATGTTATCAAAATTCAAATGGGATAATCTTCGATGCCACAACCAAGAGTCTTTTGACGAGGCTTTTGATAGTAGACAAATGTTATCCTTTACTACAAGCTTAGATACGTCAATGGTGTAAAGGTTAGATTTTCGGGAACCAGTCAAGATTTCTTTTCCATCCATGTTCTTAACACTGCAGTTCTTAGCCCTAAATGTTACTTCTAGTCCTTTGTCACAGAGCTGTCCTATGCTAAAAAGATTATGAGATAACCCCTCAACATAGTCAACGTCCTTGATGACCAGATTATTTAGAACTAAGTCCCCGTATCCTTTTATTTGAGCCTGATGGTTGTTCCCGAATTTCACAGTTCCGCAATACTGTTCAACAACGTTGGACAGCAATTCTCTTCTTCCTGTCATGTGCTTGGAGCAACCCGAATCCATATACCAAATGGACTTAGCCTGAAAAACACATAAATTCATATAATGAAAAACTATATGCATTCAAACACATCCATTTTTAATTGACAATCAAACCGTGTTCTGAACCGAGATGTTCAGAAAACATGATGAGTTAAGACCGGGTCCTGGGCTGTGTGCACAGAAGCCAAACGTGTCGGTTTAAGCACAACCGACAAGCAAAAGAACGGGTCCTAGTCTAAGGTAACTAGAAGCCATTTCTTTGAAGCACGGGTCTTGATCAGAAGTAACCAAGAACCATCTGCATTAAGATCACACAACCTTGGGTACCCACCTCAATATGGGTCCCTTTTTGTTAGGATTTCCAGATTTATATGGTACGTGTACAGATTTAGAAACCCAACTAGCATTTTTGTGTGGTCCAGATGCATAACCCTTTGGAATCCATTGAAGATTGGATTTATTGGGTTTTGGAACCTTAGGCGCTGAAATTGCCTTCGGTTTTTGTCTTGTTGAGACCTTTTTGACCGTTGCTTTGGTTTTGGGCCTTGGCAACGGACATGTCTCAACTTTGTTTGTGGCCGATGATGCACTATTTTTAGTTTTCTTTTTCCGAATACGTTTAACAGGATAAGGCACAAAAGCATTCATTTCAGGAACCTGTCGTCTATATTTAGTTGGACATAGATTAAACAAATCCTTGAAAGAGTACTTTAACGGAATAGTAGAATTCGGTACATCATTACAAACATTGTCACACGCTTTGTTACACAAATTGTCTTTAGAGATTACAGATATCCTATCTCTAGTAACAAAATCACTTGGCATTAAAGCCTTCTTCACAAAAAAACTTGTAAAATCCTGCATGGTGGTTTTTGGGACTCTCCTTATATGATCTGTAGGAACAAAACGATTAGAGTCAGTAAGCATGGAAGATTTAGACTTGACAGACTTTTCTTTTTGTAGGTGAGTGGGTTTCTTAAAAGACTTGGATTTTATCTGAGTCTTTTTAGAAACCTCATTCTTGAAAGCATTTGAGCACTCACCTTTGACAAAGATAGAAGAAGTTTCAGCTGTAGCCTTACCTTTATCTGATGACATACATGGAATTTTTAGAGAATGAGAAAGTGTTTGTTGTTTTGAAAGATCTTTCAATCGTTGTGAAACTATTTCAAAATTTTCTCTGTAGACAGTGACTTCCACAGTTTGTTGAAAAGATTGATTTATCAATTCTTCTTCTCTCTTAAGAAGAGCATCTTGAAGATCAAGTGCTTTCTCTTGAGACGACTTCAATTCCTTTTCTAAAACAATGATTTGTTGTTGAAGAACTTTTGCAGGAATATAAAGTTGAGGATTTGATTTTTCAGTTTCAGTGTTCAATTCAGTTTCTGAATAAGTTGACGAGAGATCTTCCTCTAAAGTGGGTACTCTAGAAGAATAACTCTCGTTAAGTTCTTCATAATGAAAAGAAATTTCTTTATCTTTACGCGCAACACGTTTCTCATTTTCTTGGTTTAAAACTTCTTTTGATGACTCAAAAAAGAAAGATTTAATACCGGCTCCCATATAATTCATGTCATAAAATACAGGTAAGACATTTTGTGCTTTTTCCAAATATTTAGGATTTTTAAAACCAATTCCCTGTTTAGAATGGTAAAACCTAGTTTCTTTGGGCTGATTTAAATGGATAGTTTGTTCTGTTTGACCCCTTTTCAAAAATGCATCGTCAAGGGTCTTTATTCTTGCGTACAAACTTATCCTTTCTTCTTCAATCATTTTGTATTTTTCTAAACTGTCTATATTTTCCATATTTACCACATCTAATTGTTTTGTAAGAACAGAAATTTCTTCTTTTAAAGAGAGTTTTTCTTTTGAAAGCGTTTCCATGCAAGATTCAAGGTATATATTCCTATCCTGAACATCTACTTTTTCTATCAACATCTGTTTTATAACATTATGATTAGTTAACCATTTTGCATGATATAATTCAGATGATTCTTTCAGAATATGAGCTTGATGTTCAGCCTGTACACACTTTGCAGTTTCAGCTTTTAATCTATCTTGTAGATCAAGTATTTGTGTGTGTAGTGTACATTCATTATCTACAAATAATTTATTTACATGTGCAGGAATGTAATAGGAATATACCTCACTGGACTCTGAACCGGATGTGGAGCATTCGGGATCGTCGGTTGTAGTCATCAGACATGCTGGTGGATGTTTCATTGTCTCCCCCTCAGCAGCAGTGTCTGAATTTGCATCAGTGACATCAGTACAAATCTCCAACCCCTGACGATCAACCATATAGCAATTCTTGCCCTTTTCATCCTCGTCGTCTGAATCTTCAGCATCCCAGTAGTCCTCCTGGGCGACGAGGGCCAACGCATCCGTTCTCTTCTTTGCAGCCTCGAGCTTTCTTTCGTAATACGCAACGTCTCTCTCAAAATTGTTCTTGCATTCCCTAGCAAAGTGGCCCGGTTTGCCACATTTGTAGCAGAGACGTTCATCAGTGGCCTTTGGCTCGTCTGCTCTTGGCTTCTCCTCTCTTCTTTCCGCCGGCCTTTTGTCGGCCCGGCGGTGCTCACGGCTATCATCACGCCTTCTGTCCCGGCGGTCATCCCGACGATCATCCCTTCGATCGTCCCGCCTGTCATCTCTCCTGTCATCTCTCCTGTCATCTCGCCTTTCGTCACGCCTTTCATAACGGCGATCATTGCGATAGTCGCGTCTGTCATCATACCGGCGATCATCCCTGTCATCCCTGCGGTAGTCATCTCTGCGATAGTCATCGCGACGGTCATCCCTCCTGTCATCTGAGTACCTCCGAGGACCAGTGTCATATCGGAGTTGGTTGTTGGTCTTGTTGGAGAACCGTCGTTGTTGGAGACGGTTGGTCCACAAGGCAATCTGTTCTTTGATCGTGGCTTCCTCCTCATCATAGACCTCACGTGGAGGGGAAGCATACCTGTACTGAGATGATGAAGAACCAGGAGCAAAAGATGGTGTCGGAATCTGCGTGTTGGTGATCAAGGCTAGGGAATCATTTGGTTTCAACCCTGTGTTGGCTGATAGCAGTAGAGAGGCCAATTGATTTGCCATCAGCTTCTGTTGATCCACATCCCCTTGATATTTCTTAAGCTCCTTAAAGACGACATTTATGGATACCTCAGGAATGTTCAAAACTCTTTTTGTTGCCCTACATGCAAGCTGCCACTCGGGGGCTAAGGCGGCAAAGAATTGGATGTTTATGTCATCCCGATCCTTCTTGATGTGCAGTTTATTCAATTCGTTAAGGACTGCACAAAACCTGGTGAACGTGGATTGCAGAGATTCCCCGTCTTTGGCGCGGAATTCTGAAAACTTTGCCTTCGCCTCTTCAATTTTGGCACGATCATCAAGATCTGCCCCCAGCATTTGGATTCCCAGCTCGTCCCACATTTCTTTTGCAGACATTTTACTGTCTACACCTACCAAAATATCAGTGGGGAGGGCTTGATAAATCAGATATTCTGCCCTCTTATCAGCGTGCTGGCGATCCCTCTCGGCTTCATTTGCCGGCTCTCTTTCAACTTTTGAGGCTAGGACAGGAGGATCAGCCTCGGGTCTGGCAGCAATCTCTCTATAGTAGATGACGGGTCCTTCGGATATTGATTGAAGCATCAGATTCCCGAGAGGTTGCATTCCAACGAATTTCAGGAACCAGGCTTTCCATTGTTCGTACTCATCAGGATAGAGAACAGGTGGTCTGTTCTCAGATCCGAGTACAAGAGCTTCACGAGACATTATGAGTATTGGATTGGTGCTGATAAAGAATATGGAGATCTTAGAGGTGGAAACTGAACACGGATGGGTTGGACTGAAACCAGAATGTTCTGAATTAGGATGCTTGAGTTCGGATGAACAGTGATTCGGATGGAGGAACCGAATTCGGATGGATTGAATTCGGATGAAGTGATTTCGGATGAATAGTGAGTCGGATGGGTAGATTTCGGATGACTGGACTTCGGATTGGCCAATTTCGGATGAATAGTAATCCGGATGAAGGTCCTAATTCGGATGCGTGTCGTAATTCGGATGAACTTTTCGGATGACCTAAGTTCGGATGGACCTATGGACCGAATTCGGATGAACCGAATTCGGATGAACAGTGAAGTGGCCGAAATATGATGGTTCCGAAATAGGGACAGAGGACCGAATTCGGATGGTCCGAAATGGTGTGGTCCGAAATTAAAAAATTTAAGAACAAGTCCCAATCAGTGAAAAATGGAAAGTCTTTCCTGAACTTCGGATGGTCCGAAGTTCGGATTGGACCGAATTGGGGTCCGAAATTGACTTATGGGGTGTCCGAAATTCACCTAAGTATGGTCCGAATTAGGATGATTGTGGGGTCCGAATTTGGTGCCTATGTGGTCCGAAATGCTACAGTATGTAATCCGAAATACAGCAGGTTTTTACGTTTTTCTAAGGCAGAAAAGACAGAATTCGATTTTTATCAGTTTTAATGCCTAAAAACAGTTCTAAATGATTTATAAACTATTTTAAACACTTTTGGTGATTTAAAACAACCTAGAAAACACTTAAAACTAGCATGAACACATGAAAAACCCACTTAAAAAACCCATATTTTCAAGCTTCAAAATGGTCGATTCTTGATGATTTTAACAAAGATATGGAAGTAAATGAGTTTAAAATCAGTATATAATGATAATGTGATGTTTATAGAACCATTATAACACAAGAAACTCGAAAAACCATGAAAAATGAAGATCTAACCGGTTGAATATTGAAGAACTTCGAAGAACATGAACAACCCAGCAGAACCCGTAAGTAATCAGTTGAAATCCACCCCTCTGAGCTCTGATACCAATTGTTAATGTGAAATCCCGTATGTATTCAGCACCTTAATGATTTTCTCATCAAACACATGAAGAAAACAAGCTCAATAAATGTGTTTAATAAAGAAGAAGACAATATGAATGTTTGAATGCTTTGATGGAACAGTGGCGGCTGAAAGTAAATATTCAAATGGTCAACCGTGTGTATGTCTCAAAAGTAACCCTAGGAGCCTTTTTATAGGCTCCTTTAATTAAGTTACAACACTTAGCAACAATGGCCCCTACACTTTTACATAGATATGAAATACATAGAAATAAATACAAGACAAATTACAATGAAAATAAATATTACAAAATAACTCCTAGGATCGAAATAATAAATCTAACACATAATTTAATTTTTTTATTAAAAACGTTGAACCATTCTAATTTTTGTTTTTTTTCAAACCATTTAGAAAAATTAATAACTATTTGCAATGAAGAAACTACGAACCCGCTTTGATTATATACTTTTTTCAAAATGAAAAAAACTTTAACACATCATTATTTTGTATTTTTTCAATGGAGAAAACAAATACATCATTCTGATTTTAGATTTTTCAAACAAAAAAACTATAACTAATTTTTTTTATTTTTTTAATGAATAAAAGAATAGGAAAGATTTGAAATTTCAAAAAAATAATTGAAAAAAAAATAAATCAGGTGTATCATGTAATAATATTAAATAAATTATTATAGTAATACATAAATTTTTTTTAATAATAACAAGAATAAAATTAATAATTAAAACAAAATGAATAAAATATTAAATGTTACATTTGAATGATTAAAAAATAAAAAAAATACTAAATATATATGAAAATAAATAATAATATAAAGAAATTATGAGAAATAAAGAATAAAACGTATGAAAATTACATAAATAGTCACTGAAAGTATGAAATGTACATAAATGGTCCCTGAAAGTCAAAAGGACAAAAATGTCCCTGAAACTAACGGCTCAAGTAGACTGCCGTTAGTTTCAGAGACCAAAATGTTACATCTTTTCAATTTTAGGGACTTGTGGTGTAAATAAATTCTTTTAGGGACTAAAACCGTAATTTTATATAAACCACAGAGATCATTTATGTAATTTAGTCTAAGTTAAAAATTTTAATTCATTGTAATGTTATCTTTTTCTTTCTAGATAATTTGTATCATAATTTTCTGTCTTTTTTGTTCTGTTAATAATATCTTATCTACTTTATATTTAATTAAAATAAAATGTATTTAAATGTAATTTCAATATATGACTATTTTACTTAGTTTAACATAAAGTTTTAAATACTAATAATTTTGATTTACTTTTAAGTTTATTGTTACTTTTGGTTTTATTAAATCATATATAAAGTTTTATTTAATGTAATTTTCTTAACTATGCTGGTTGAATACTATATTTTTTATATTTTCTTAATAATTTTTATAAAAAATTTAGTATTTAACATCATTCTCAATGTCATGGTAAAAAATTTTCGTTTAATGACGTTATATGTTAATTTAGTATATCATTAATTTATAATCTTCTACTTCTTTTTACACTTTTTATACATTATGGTTTTTTTAGGAAAGGCAAAATCATGTTATTTTGTAAACTAGCTTAGAGAAGACAAAGAGATTTGATTTTTGTTTATTTTAAATACGATAGATAACTTTGGAAATTTTAAAAAACAAGTGGTTGAATACTCGCGCGTTGCTGCGGGATCTAAAATATTAATTACAAAAATAAATCAAAACAAATGAACAAATATTTTTCAAACAATTCAAATAAGGGAACCAATCTAAATCAGGATCGAAGAGTAAAACTGGAAAGCTGATATATATATATATATATATATATATATATATATATATATATATATATATATATATATATATATATAGTGAGGTTCAATTGAGAACTTTTATGCACCGAGGTACAAAAGTACCCATATCATCCATTAGATCAAAAAATTGTATGGATTAGATTAATGACAAAAGGGTAAATAGTTGGACAATTTGATGCATCTTGTGCATTATGAAAACAAACAAGGAAGGGCATTTTGGGGAATGTGCATACCTCATTAAATTTAATATTTCAACAAATAATCAAATAATAAATGTTAAATAAATTCAATTGATACATTTCCAAACTCAACAAAAATTACACAAATTCAAAAAAGATGATGGAGATCGATGCATTTCATCGTTAATCGTGTTTATCTATGCATCGTCGTGTTCAAAAAAGACGCATTTAACAAAAAAATATACACAAATTCATTTATGCATCGTGTTCGTCGTCCATATTCTTTATTCATCTATGCATTGTGTTCAACTTGTTCATCATTTCATCTATGTATCGTCATTGTTCATCATCCATTTATGCATCATCATTTTTGTTGTTCATCGTTCATCATCCATCTATGCATCGTCATTATTCATCTTCTATCTATGCATCATCATTATTCATCGTTTTTCATCCATCTATGCATCGTGTTTTTCATATTTATCATGGGTTGCATCTCTTGTTCATGTTCATCATCATCGTTGTTCATCGTTAATCTTCTTCTTCAAATCATCATCACTATGAAAATTATGAAGAACACAATTAGAGAGAAAGGGAGAGAGAGAGAGAGAGATATGAGGAGGAAAATGAGGAGTGTAATTAATATGAGATTTTAATTCAAAATGTAACTCCTAATTATCTTTTAATGATATTTAAAAATTAATTAATTTCATATATTTAATTTTCCCAAAATGTCCTTTGTGCACCTTTGTTAGATTATCCGATGCACAAAAGTGCCCCGAGGTGCCCCGATGCATAAAAGTTCTCATTTGAACCTCAATCTATATATATATATATATATATATATATATATATATATATATATATATATATATATATATATGTGTGTGTGTGTGTGTGTGTGTGTGTGTGTGTATTCAATAAGCAAGCCAAATGATATTATTAGTTAATTCCTGTAATTGGTTTGCTAGATTTTGCAATGTTAAAATTATAAAGCATGCCTTATTAAATCGGATCAGAACCGAAATTGAATAATTAAATATTCATAACCATATTTTTGATATTCTGACATTGATTAGGTTTAATCGCCAATTTAATTTGTTGGTTTTACGACCAAATCAAATAAAGTTATATTGGTAATGTCTTCAATACATCGACTAGGGCTTGCCAACGTTATAATAGTAATGTTCAATGTTAAACATGATCAAATTTGATACAAAATCTGAATATCAGTTAGTTATATTTTAATTATAAAGCAATTTCATTAGAATCATGTACTGTGAATTTGAATACTTTTTCATACAATTAAACATAACATAATAGTTTTAAAAGATAAATTCGAACATATGTATAAATAAAACCATAATTTTAAAAGTGTAAGAAAAATTTGTAATAATAAATGTTAAAAGAGGACTAAACAAAAATGTATTAAAATAAAGGCGTTAAACAAAAGATAATACAAAGATAATGGTGCATTATGAAAAGTTTAAATTAAAAAATAAAAGAAAAAATAATAGTTTCAAAAGATAACTTCAAACATATGTATAAATAAAATCATAATTTTAAATGTGTAATAAAATTTTGTAATAATAAATGTTAAGAGGAATAAATAAAAATTTATTAAAATAAAATTGTTAAATAAAAGATAACACAAAGATAATGATGTATTATGAAAAGTTTAAAATTAAAAGAAAAAAAAAAAACAACCAATCTTAGTTGATCATGTTTCAACAAAATCTGAATATTAATTAGTTATATTTTAATTATAAAACAATTTCATTAGAATTTTATATTGTGCATTTGAATAATAAAGTTTTTTTCATACAATTAAACGTAACATAATAGTTTCAAAAGATAACTTTAAACATATGTATAATTAAAATCATAATTTTAAATGTGTAAGAAAATTTATTAAAAAAGAACTAAATAAAAATTTATTAAAAAATGTGTTAAAGAAAAGATAACACAAAGTAACGGTGTATTGTTAAAAGTTTAAAATTAAAAACAAAATATGAAAAGTTTAAAATATAAAAAGGAAACCAAAGTTACAAAAAAAAAAAAAAGAATTATGAAAAGTTTAGAATTAAAAAAAAAACTCAACCAACTATGGTTGGCCATGTGTCAAACACCCGTTAAAGTTAGACCATTTGATAAATGTATGTATATATAATGGTGTCAAACACCCATTGATTAGTCCATTTGATAAATGTATGTGTATATAATGGTATGAATAGATATCTTAATTTCTAGTCTTTTTTTTTTATGTATTTTAATATATTGAGTAATTATTATTAATATACAGAAAGTTACATTTTCACTTTTCTTTTTTATTTAGTTATGTTAGTAACAACCGATGTTAATTTCCTATTTTATTTGAATGTTTTAATCATCATTCTTTAATGAATTATAAATTTCAACTTAGTATGCTTTTAATTATTTTAGTTTTTATACATTTTTAATATAGATTATATGAAAATATATCAAAATTATCTCATTAAAATAAGAACGACGTGTTAAGTTTATATTCGGTTAAAAATTATAATCAAACAGAATGCATTAAATTTATAAAATAATTAAATTAGAATATATAACGTAATAACTTTATATATGTAGTTGACTAGTTGTATATATGTGTATTAAATATATAAAAATTATATATAGTTTTGTAAAATAATAAACAAAGACACATCGACCTAACAAAATTTAATGAATTTCAAAAATTATTCTCTATAGTTTTAAACTTTTTTACCAATTTATTAATTAAAAAATACATAATTTCATCCCGTAACAACACACTTGTATGTCGTGTATCCTGTACTTGTTGCTAACATGTGCGAGAGAGAATAAATAAGCACTATTCATGACCTGAAATGCTAAAACACAGTATTTATGCATGAGTTTGCTAACTTGTACCATTTATTATAAATTATAAACCATGTGATATTATCTTTTATTCTTATTTTACTTAATCCAAATTTAAATTTTACATGTATAAACCATGTGATATTATCTTTTATTTTATTGTCATGTATGATTTATAAATTTTTTTTATTGATTGTCATTTATAATAGTAAGTTGAAAATTTATATTTCATTGTAATGTTATCTTTTCATTCTAGATAATTTGTATCTTTATTTTCTGTCTTTTTTGTTTTGTTAAAAATATCATATCTACTTTATATTTAATTAAAATAAAATGTATTTAATGTAATTTCAATATATGACTATTTTACCGAGTTTAATATAAAGTTTTAAATACTAATAATTTTGATTTACTTTTAAGTTTATTGTTACTTTTGGTTTTATTAAATCAGATATAAAGTTTTCTTTAACATATTTCCAAATCAAGTCAATCAAGGTAACCATATCGGATTGAAATGTAAAAATTACTGACGTGACAGTTTCTTTGTCCAGTCAGCATTTTTTACAGAAATGACAGTTTAACTGTTATACAGTGTGCAACTATGCACTATTTTGTGCAATTTAAAATTACTTTTTGATAATATCTTGCTATTTTGAGAAAATTTAAAAATAATTAAGCATTAGAAATTAAAAAAACTGATGATTGGATAAAGAAACTGTCATGTCAATAATTTTTACCTTTCAATCCGATACGTTGATTTGGAAAATATGTTACCTCGATCAAATAGAAAAAAAATTTAGTATGTTACCTAAGTTGAAAAAACAGTGACAATAAATAAACTTTTAACGTAATTAACCCATTTTCTTAACTATGCTGGTTGAATACTATATTTTATATTTTTATACTTTATTAATAATTTATTTATAAAAAAAGTTATTATTTAACATCATTCTCAATGGGTCATGGTAAAAAGATTCGTTTAATGACGTAATATGTTAATTTAGTATATCATTAATTTAATCTTCTATTTCTTTTTACACTTTATATACATTATAAATTTTTTTATGAAAGGCAAAATGTGATTTATAAACTAGCTTAGAAAAGACAAAGAGATGTGATTTTTGTTTATTTTTAAATACTAAAGATAATTTTGGAAAATTTTAAAAATGGTATGAAATAGATGTTTTAATTCTACAGTCTTTTTTTTGTAATGTTAATATATTGAGTAATTATTATTAATATAAAAAAGTTACATTTTCAATTTTCTTTTTGATTTAATTAGTTTTATTAGTAACAACTGATTTTAATTTTGTATTTGATTTGATTACACATTTTATTAATCATCATTCTTTAATGAATTGTAATTTCCAACTGAGTATGCTTTTAATTATTGTAGTTTTATACATTTTTAATTTTAGTTACTTTTAATTTTTTTCCCCAATTATTCACTGTATTAAATCAATATATAGTATTAGTTTTTATTTTATTATATTTAATTTATTTAAATATGTTTAATGTAGTTCTAAATGTTTTAGTTTTTTAGTTGCTTACAACTTTTAATATACTACTACTTTAATTTCAATTTTTATTTATTCATAAAAAATTTATATGCTTTAATCAAATGTGAAAAATTGGATTGAGTGTGTGTGACAAAAGGGAATGAAAACAATTTATATGATTATTGTCCATTATTTATGGTGGTAAAAGCCTTTATATATAGTGTTCATATTGGAAAAGATTCATGTTTTCACATTGTTATTAATGTGGTCTATTAATATTATTTTTTTATCACTTTAGTCTACATGTTACTTTATTCTTATTAAAATTGTAAACTTCTTCACCTACTAACCTATTGTTCAGGTTAAAAATTAGTGACTTCACTTTTTTAGTTATCGAAAAAACCATCATGTTCTTAGGTTTTATCAGTTTGATCATTGAGACATTTTTTTAATACTAAATCCCTTTATAAAATCCACATTAACAAGCAATCAGTTATATTGGGTTTTAGTAAATCAAGTTATCTTTTTGATTTGTTTAATGAAAGAAATCTATTAGGGACCAAACTGATTATAAACTGAAAACATAATGGTTTTTTACAACATAAACATTATACTAAGCTATGAAATTATTTTTTTTAACATGAAAAATAGGTCACTAATAACAAATCTCACAGTTGCAATAAGTAATAGAATAATATTGAGGGGCCAAACTGATAAAACTGTGAAAATATGATTTTTTTTCTATATATATATATATATATATATATATATATATATATATATATATATATATATATATATATATATAGAGAGAGAGAGAGAGAGAGAGAGAGAGATAAGATCATTGCAGAACCTAAATTTAATGTAGAATTGTAGAACCGATATCATCCATAGATTAGATTAATTTAATGGTCTTGATTAAAAGAATCAAGTTTGAAATTAGTGAAAAAAAATATTGGTATTAGTGATATTTTAATTCTTTGAGTGGTAAAAAAGGAAAAGATTGGAAATAGTAAAAAGATTGACATTAACAAAAAAATTATCCTTTTTCTTTAAATTAAAATAACATTAATATGATTAATTTTTAAATCAAAAAAAATTATACCATAAAAAAAAGAATTTTATACTTTTTAAAACGAGACCGGTCATGATATATTTTTTTCGAAAATTTTTTACGTGTTTATTTTTCGTAAAAAAAAAAAATTTATCCAGACCACGATGCAATATAGCATGGTGAGATCATTCAATTTCGAATGAACACTTGATATCATATGTTCAACGTTGATGCAACACTGCATATACGTTAACTATCAACAGAGCCAAAATAATGATCAAAATTAGTAGTCAAAGTTGGTGGATTTAACGAGAACGGTCACGATATATATTTTTTCGAAAAAATTTTACGTGTTTATTTTTCGTGAAAATTTTTTTTACCCAGACGACCATTTAATATGTTATATAGAGATCATTCAATGTCGAATTACAGTTTATATCACATATTCAACGTCGAATTGATACTATATATCATATATGCAACACTGCATGTCCATTCGATATTAAAAGAGTAAAAAAGTCAAACTGGACAGTCAAACTTGGTAGGCTACTATTAATTCAATGTTAATTGCATAATTACCATCTTATCCCTAGTGTTATATTATAATCCAATGGTTTAGATTGTATCTATGATTCTGCACTAAATTAAGGTTCTGCAATGATCTCAACCCTATATATATATATATATATATATATATATATATATATATATATATATATATATATATATATATATATTGTCCGAGTATCTAAAAATATCAAAATTATGCGTACCTGTGAACACACGAGTTTCGGATGTGAACATATTATGAAAATTCTTTCTTTAATTCTTTTTCATATTCACGTAGATACATTCATAGTTTCTAGCATCTTAAAATTCATGTGAATATGAAAAAATTTATGTGAACATGCTTAGTATTGACATACGTTTACAAAACGTTACAGTTAATGTGAACATGCACATTTCATATAGTTCTATTGTGTTTTTATGTATGATTTTTTGCATGTAGTCTTGTATTGTTAATTTAAGGAAGATGTTACCATATTTAAAAGGGATGGAATCAGCCAATAGATGATGCCTTAGCCGAATTCTGTTGCCTCTTGATAATATGATGCCCTAATTTGTGCCTCATTGCATTCTAGGATTTGCTAAGTGAATAAGGGTACACTTACCATGATTAATGAGAAGGACCAAGGAAAGGGATCCCATGCCTCCCCTTTACTCCCTTGGTTTTGCCCTAAGTTCCCATATATTATATATATGGTGTGTTCCCTTATTATGTGATGGCTTGTATTCCTTATTCCATTATTTTGAGAATCATAAACCACAAAATTTATAGCTCTGAATAGCTCTCTTTAGTTAGATTAGTTGTTTAAAGTTTCTTTCTAGAAATTTTGTAAAGAACTAGCATTTGGTTGTAAGTGAAGATTCGTTTGTGTGTGTGTGATATATAAAATTGAATTGTATTATGAATCGATAAAATTATAAAATATGATTTTGTAATAGTAGTGATTATAAATTGAATTTATGATCATAATGAAATGAACTTTAACTGAAAAGTAAGTTTGAATTCTTATTCATTACATAAACTATTGAACAACTAATATAAGAGACGTTATAAAATGTTATTTTATAAAGTAATCGTTTTAACGATTCATGTGGACTTACCAATGTTAAAGTTATTGTACATAGTCGTTTTCACGATTTATGTGGACCTTTACACAAATATTAAAGTTATTTCACAATGAAAACCCTCTGTTAAATTTAAGTTGATGTCATTTGAACACCACTTGGAATTGTGCAGTGATTCATGTAAAAATTACCATAGTCAATTGCATGAATTTGATATCTTACAAAACAATATGATTATTACAAATTCCAAACAGTCTTGAGCCAACTATCACACGGTTTTAAATGGATAACTTCATTGGTGTTTTTCATATCAGATATGGGTCCAAGTCATCGATGAGATTAAACATGTTTTTGAATTTTATAAAGGAGAATTGCATAATATGCAATTGGTGATAAATCTACCATAATAACCAAACTATGCAAAATGTGTAAACGATCAAGTGTTTAGAAAAAACAATTTAAACCACTATGCCTTTACAAATAGCTCAATAAATCTTTGGTATCTAATTAACATTAACACACTAGAAATTAAATGCCAAAATAAGCAAAGAGATCAAATTTATTATTCAACTGGCTATCAATTATTAGGAGTGCAACAAAGCAAAAGATTAAAAAAAACTAATCAAACCAATAAAAATTCAAACAATTTGCACCCCAAAAAGCCTGAAACCTTTCTTCTTTTCAACTGGTTCATCTTCATCTTCATCTTCCTCCTTCCTCTTAAGTGAATTTCCATTACTGCCCTCAACACCAGTAGAATCCATAACACCCCCTTCGAGCTCGTGTTCATTGACATCATTCGAGCATTCAACGACATTATCATCAACAGCAGAAGCAATGATAGTACCATTTTCATCTTGGTTACTATGAGTAACCTCGATTACATGAATAAGCGAAGCCTCGTTTGAGTTGTTTGGATACTTGTACTGCCAGAAAGTGAGCACGTCTCGTGGACGTAGGTTGTTTACCTTTAGGAACTGGTTCCATCCCCTCGTGAAGACGTAGCTCCGGCTACTTTGCCAGTAACAATACCGGAATTTCCACACTCTCATTGATGTGTCATGAAATGTTAACTCAACTTGTTCCTCATGGCATTCCTTCCTGCCTACTGGCACTGGCGGGAAAAACTTCAAAGCCGCCCTTTTTGGGATCACGAGCCGGTTCAGCCTCCCAACGTCACTTGGTGTGAGCTCCTTTTGGAATAGTTGTTCACAAGACACAGAATGTGGCTGCTGCTGCTCATGAGGAGCGACAACAAAGTTTAGTTCAGGATTTTCATGGGTTACGTAATTTGCAAATCTAGAAGGGTATGAACCATCAGAATGTGGCTGCTGCTGCTCATGAGGAGCAACAACAAAGTTCAGTTCAGGATTTTCATGGGTTACGTAATTTGCAAATCTAGAAGGGTATGAACCATCAGAATGTGGCTGCTGCTGCTCATAAGGAGCAACAACAAAGTTCAGTTCAGGATTTTCATGGGTTACGTAATTTGCAAATCTAGAAGGGTATGAACCATCAGAATGTGGCTGCTGCTGCTCATAAGGAGCAACAACAAAGTTCAGTTCAGGATTTTCATGGGTTACGTAATTTGCAAATCTAGAAGGGTATGAACCATCTCTGATCATGTTCGTGACAGCTTCATCGGGGAACTGTATTTGGAAGTTTGGCTCATGGAGGGTTCGGTTAGTCAAAGGGAAATAATGGTCAAAATAGCCATCTCGGAGTTTAAGGGCAGCAGAGTCATATGCCATTCCAGCCTCCATCTCTGACTTGAAAGTCCCGAGCCAAATCCTCATGTTATTGAAGTATATATGGGCTACAAAGCTACTGTTTGGCTGCAGGATAACTCCCTTGGTGAGGGTTTGCTGACTTGGCTCAACCCACATGTTGGAATCCCAAGTTTCCATGGTAAAAATGGTAGCATTTGAGCTCGAACTCATCCTCTAACCAGCTGCAAAAATCGGTAAAAATTAGGGGATTACAAAAGGAGCAAGGTATTATGAATGAACAGATTCAATTTTAACAAAAATACACAGTAAAAGCATAGCCAAATAGCATAATGAAACAAAAGGAAAAAGTGAATATCTTTAGTTCACGATGCGCTAAATTAATGGGAAAAGAAAGCCAAATTCATTTCGTGTGTATGCACAAACAATTCTGAGTACAATGTAAAGAACATGCAAAAGTTCAAGATTCTTTCACTGTGTTTCATACAAAACCATGATTCCAAGTGTATGACGAGTTCCATATAGGCAGAGATACAAAATAACACACGGGCGTATCATAAACTTGATTGAGATTTTCAAAACTCATCTAGGAGGGAAAGAATTGTATGGAGGAAATATACTTTGTAAACAAAAAATCTCTAGTGAAATCGACAAACAGACCTTATTGAAAATCACCGATTCACCAAGAAATCTAATAATTCTCAATGAAGGACCATGCTGAAGCTTAAATAGCAAACAATTCCTTGAGAAAACAAGCTATATCCTTTGCCATTAATCACACATATCTCATTTAAGGTAAAAATTTAATAAAAAATGAGAAATGCATTAAACAACATAGCCGTTGGCATTCAATGCATACTCCTCGAGTTGTGCCTCCGTTACATGTGATGGTGAATGGGCCGGACGCATGCGCCTCATTGAAGGTTCATGCATCTTTAGCCTAAGCGAGGTGTCATAGGCGTGTCCCCAAACTTTGTATGGCCTTTACGCCAACATTTTAAATTGTTATTATTTTTTAAAAAGCAGAACAAACACTCTTTAAATCTCACTCCTAAATCTACACATTTGTCCATTATAGGGCTTGAACTCCTGACCTAGAATCGAAGTTAGCACCTTGGGACCGCTCATTTGGTCCACTATGAGACTCGAACTCCTCACCTAACACTTTGGGACCGCTAGGGTACAAGCTTTTTGGTACAATGTTAAATTGTTACTATAGGGAGAAGGTTGGATGATGTTATGGAGAGTACTTAAAAGGATTGAGAAACACTTTCTATTATATTAGTTTCTTTAAATACACTTGACTTCCCCTTGCATACACGATAAAACAAACTAGAAACTCCTTCACATGAGCCTTTTACCCATCTTAAGGAGCATTTTAAATCAAATGAATCTTTTTCCCATACATGCTTTAAACTACAAAAGTATCATGAAGCTTTTATATAATAGTATAATACAAGAGCAATATAGGAAGCACCAAACTTTTTTAGAGAGTTCCTTTAAGAATCCACATGGCATACCCAGAGATGAAGAGCCTAGGATATGACAGAATATATTACACCACCCAATTAGCAATACTTTCATCTTGACTATGCCTTCTACATTCTGCTTTGTTCTTTTATGTTTTCCTACATGCCTTGCAACCTTGGCTTCCCATGATGCACAGTAATCAAGGGATGGTTGAAGAATCAAGACAACAAAAGTAGTTTCTTCTTATTGGCTTTTTCTGTTTTTGGAGTAAACATTCACTATTTGTTAAAAACTTCATTTTCTACGTATGGTAATCGCCGTGGCTATATGACCGTATGGGGCTACCAAGTACCAACTACACAAGCATCACCCATTTGCATTAAGTGAGTTTTCCTTTGGACAACCGATTTTTTGGTATATAAGAAGCATTTTGCTATATTGTTGCTTTGCTTGCTTCCTCGTAACTTGTTTGTAGGAAAGAGTGTATGCAATCAATTTATGAATTTATTCTATGATCTATTAATACTGTAGTGTAACTTACCTTGACCTACTAGTGATATCAATTGGAACTAGAACGAGTATTGATGTTTAGATTTTACACTTGTATAAGTTTGGTGAAAGCATTACCTAAGCGTAATGCGAGGGTAAGGGTCCTAGGGGCAGAGCCCCTGGTAGTGGTTCCATTGATCAATAAGCAAACTGTGGTCAATGGGGACCGCCCCTTGTAAAGCTCAAGGCAGCACCACGAACAAATACGAATATTTGAAATGGTTCAGAATAGGAAAATCCTACAGGCACTAATGGTGATGTTGGTATTGATCAGCATGTGTTAATGTTAATCTTCAATGAAGCTTCGCCACTAAAGTTGAAGCTTCAAAGTCGTCGCTGAGGCATAGCTGAGTAAGCAGTTGTTTGTTTACTTCTTAATGGAATCATTAAGAAGTCATTCAAAGGTAAAATAATCTCTTAATGATTTTATTAAGAGGTAAACAAACAATGTCTAAGGCCACTAACACTAAAGCTTATCAGCGTTGTTGTTGATGCTGAAACCTATCAGTGAGACGTTGATAAGCTACTCCTGATGAAGGTAGTTTTTAGTGGTTTTCTTGATGGTTATTTTCCCTGGTTATACACTTCAGTTAACATATGGAAAAATAGTACATGTATAAGCGAAATCATCAATTCGTAACTAGCGCAAAATCTTGTGTATTATCCCGAAACAAAATTTGCCATCCAAAATTAGTACACATTGTTGTTTATGGGAAGTGTTTAGCACACAATTTCACGATATCCAAGTCCATTGTGAATTCTATTTCGTACCCAGTTTATCCAGCATAATCAAGGTATGCATACTTCACATTTGCACTATGTTTGGTACAGAGAATTAAGCATAGGGAATTGGAAATAAGAGGAATTCCCATGTTTGTCAACATGGGAATTCCTCTTATTTCCAATTCCCTATGCTTAATTCTTAGTACCAAACGCACTGTTGAAGTCTTGATTTAGGGTTCATTGTCAGTTGTAGAACTATGGTGAAAATTATGTTTCAGAATTGGTGTGTAATGTGTTACAATAGGGTAATGAAAAGGAATTGAAGTTGAACTTGACATTAGAGTAACCATCAAAGTAGAAAAGTCAAGAAGAAGCTATATTTAGGTTTATGCTATGATTGAGTGGTTGTACTTTGAGATGTGATGGTCAAATTGGGCTATCCAAGTTAGTGTAATAGTAGATGTATGATTGTGTATCATGTTGCCAATCTGTAGTTAAAAGGGGGGTTGAGTTGTATTTGGAGTTGAAGTCAATCTGTAGTACGTAGGTTCTGCAATTGTTCTAATGTCTTCGCTGCCGCAAGACGGGTGATTCATGACCGCGGGTCTATCCATCTCGCTGCAACTGTCGCTTCCACGTTTTCGTGCCCCAAGATTCGGTTAGCTCGCGACCCAAAGCTAGCCAGCTAGGTGTTCATGATGGCTAAAATGGCCTATACAGAGTTGGAACTTGTGTGTTATTCAGGAATAGTTGGGTACTTATATGTGTCATATGGTTGTTACAACATGTGATTAAAAGTAGATTAAAAAAATCTTGGTTTGGCTCTAAAGAATAAAGATCACTATTGTATCTAATTGAATCGTGAGTTTTAAATTAGTGCACAAAACACACACATGTATTCGTCTTTTGATGTGATATGTTTGTATATCATCTTGTATGAAATTTGCATTGTCTTGTTTGTTATTTCGGTTGTCGTGACAGGATGTCACTGTACATTGTTTGAATTGTATGTTTCGATAAGCAACAGGTATTGTCCCTATGAATGTAGATTGTGTACTTGGATGTCCATGAATGTAATAGATCACATATATGAAATGACTTGATACGTAATAGATCCAATTTGTTTGTAGTTGTCTATTGGAACGTTGACTTGGTGTCATCGAACTATATATATTAGATAAGATGGGACTCACTTACTGTTGTATGTTACTCTGTGAGACATATTGATTTAGTTTGCTATTATGAATGTATGTTTGTTTTGTATAATTGTATGTGTGGGTGGATGGTGTACTATTCTAATATCTCGGAAAGCATGAAGATGGAAGACTTGATTTTGGGGTCGTATAAGTTTCATGTATTTTTTATTTTTTTAATATACTAGATTAATAAGATTATGACTCAAATATGTATTTTTCATGTGAAAGCAATAATCTGTATTAGTAACAGATTAATCAACATTATTACATTAACCATCATGGTTAATGGGTCTTTGAAATCAACTATTTAGATAAACATTGCTAAAACAGTTTTAGCAATAAGCGTCCATAACTGCAGCAATAACTCCGACATTAAGCCAGCAATTACAGAACATCAGTTGAACATCAACATCTGGACACAAGTCAGCCTCAAGCTAACTAGTACTCGCTGAACATCAGCTTCAGTAGATCAACATCGGCTTCAATTTCGGTACATAGCGGAACCACCTCTAGGGGCTCTACCCCTACAACCCTGCAAGGGGATTGTGCCCCCTTGAACCACACTTTGTCAGGCATGAACTTAAGTCAGCTTCCCGAGTATGCACGTACTCGCACCTCCTAACCTCGTGAGTAGCTAATCCTGAAATCACCAACACATTTTACTTGTAAATTGCCTAACCCAATTTCTCAAAAGCCCTTCATCTCACTGGTTCGATCTTAAAAGGCACATGAAGCGTCAAGCATGTTGCTTTGGAAGGTGATTCTCTAGGCACAACAACACTAATGTCCAAACAATTATAACAAGGCATGGGAAAGTAAACACGCAAACCAAAAACTTAGAAAAAGAACGCACGTTGTATGTGGTTCAGTCCAAGGATTACTAAGTCCATAACCTTACTAACGAGTATATTTTTATTGCTTTTGGATCGTGTTTTACCATTACCAAGGGATGCAACTGACACCAAAAATCCCTAACAGGCTCAATTTTCAAGCCAAAAAAACCCTGCAAGGGGCACCCATCGAGAAGATGCGCCCTCAGACTCCCACTTCCTGGCACCGAATAATTCTTCCTTCATTATCAATCTCCATAACTTAACAACTAACTCGTGTCACCTAAGACAATTAGTTCCTTTGATTTCTCACAATAAACATCCTTTTTTTGGTTCTCCAAGGTGGTACCTTCTTTGTTTGAAAACTTCCTCATGGCAAAGATGCTTCTTACAATACAATTTATCACAGGCTTACTTTCTAAAGTTTCTTAGTACTTGGCCATCATTAAATACAAGCTAATAAACCTAAAATGTACTCCAAGGGAGTACCTTCAATTCTTTGTCTTTTATTAGTTTACCTCAACACACTTGAATACTTACTTGATTATCCTTTGAACACTTAGTATAATACATATGAGGATGTTGCATCATTATACATAAGATTCCACCCTCCAATTAACAATCTACATCAGGTGTCTCCTTGGTTTTTCTACACATATCCTAAACTACTACACACATCATGAAGCTTTTACCAATACCAGGGAGTTGATACATCAAGAAAACACTACACTATTCAAGAGTATTCCTTGGAAAATGCTTTGAATATGCCAAGTGAGGTTCGCAAGGTATTGCATGTCGACTCGGGACTTTTAAGAGTCTCGGCTATAACACTAATCATGTTGTGTATATAGGACAAATGAGTTTCTTTGGCAGAGTGATTAAAACATTGGCACGGCGTATATAGTATATCATGGGCAAATGCTATCTTATCATTTCTACTTTTAAGGCCTACAATATCCTGCTTTGTTTTTACCACTATCTCTAAATATTCATATCTTAGTACTTTATCGAGAGTCCACACAAGTAGACAACAACTATAAGTTTTTTATTACAAAGCAAGAATAATTTACATTATAGAAATTCAAAGAAAGCTAAAATGTCGTTAAAAGCATGAAGATGTGAAATTCAAACCTGAAAAGCATCCCTCTTCTTATTCAAGGCTAACTCTTGATAAATTTTAACCTCGTGTTCACTATGTCTCCAAGTCAATGTTGGTTGGCATCTATCTATCCTAATGCGCTCTTTGGGTATCAGGCTCATCTTGTAACTAACACATACAAAACGATCAGACCATCTCAGTGATCTTTGTCTTAATACAAGCTACTCAACCAACTTCTAGTTAGGGATTTTATATGTTTCTTCTTCTTAATAGAATAATAGCTGGGATTAAAACACAAATAAGACAAAGGCACAAACCCATAGGGGCCTCACAACCAAGGTGCAACAATGCCTATTCGCTATACTCAAAATAAGATCCCTAATCCTTGCACCATATGTGCCTCTGCAAATAGGTAAAACCTGCCACAACTACGTGTGAGAAATAAGGAAAAGTAATGCAACAAAAAGATTTTTTGAAGTTTTAGCTAACATGAAATGAAAGACCAAGCAAAAGTATAAAGAAAGCAAATTAAGACTTTTACGATCAATTATATGATAATTTGATATACTAATGTATGAATGATGAAGATTATCACTTTGGATACCTCTTATATTAGTAATAGAGAATAGGTTTATCCAAGGAGTTTATAACAAGACCCGAATAGGCCTCACTTATATTAGTACTTAAGCAATTCTTCTTGTTGCTTTTATATAACATTATTCTCTATTTAATGTGTATATATGTACGCGTGTAGATGCAATGGATATCATCAATTTTCTAGTATTGATGAATCAAATATCCACAAAACTACAATGAATTTACGTTGTTAGGACTTTATATCATATATCCACACCAACTTGTATACCATGCTTTGATTGTTACTAGAGGTATAAATGAATCAGGCTAATCGAGCTCGAATTTTTCGAAGCTCAAAAGAAGTAATGAGTTTGAGTTTGACAAGCTCAAGCTAAACTTGGAGCTCAAATTCAAGCTCTAGAAGTTGTGCTCATAATATTATATGTATAAAACTTAATATAAAGGAATAATAATAAATTAAAATATATGATTCAACTAAATAACTAAATATATAATTGAACTAAATAATAAAAATATATAATATATAGTTCATTCATAAAATAAAATGATTAGATCATATATATGTCACTCATATCATGTGAACACAATTAGGGTTTCTTTCGTTACAAACAAATATGAAATTCCAATTACTATGGTTGAAATTTAGTTAACCTTCAAACAATAGAATTAAAATCTCTCTTTTAATTATGGATAAGCTCATCAAACTGTTGGTCCTGGTGTGTTCATTTCATTTTCTTGAGTAAACACTAAATGCATAACTTATGACCTTTGAGTACACAAATGAGTAAACTTTGAACATCGAAATTGATTATATGAATGGTTTTTCACACTTCAAAATTACTAAAGAGTAAACTCCTAAGCAATATCCTTGAAACTTTGCTTATATAGCGATGTGTTGGAAAAGGTCATCAACCAAACTTCGAAACGGTGCATACCAAATTACCAGCATATGGCATATACATGCATGCAGAATTAACAAACAAGTGCACACCTAAAGGTCCATCATTAACCAATTTCATTCCATCTTATGATCCCATTTTGTGTGACTCATCTCAGTTAAACCTCACAACATGAAATAACATATAAAAGTGAAAACAAGGAATAAATGAAATGGATCAAGTGAATGGGACTTTGACTGAAGAAGTTACTAGGCCTACCCAAGCTACAAACTAAAAACATGCCATTTGATGTTATCAATAAGTGTAGCATACCCACAATGTCCTTGAGTAATATTCATACCAACAAATATAGCATGATCACAACCCATCCGTACAAACAACCGACTACAAGAAGACCTCTAAAATCTGTTTGGCATGTACATTAATATTCATGACTGTCAACACCAAACCCTGACACCAAATACTTCAATTACCAACAATATTTGTAAATAATATGTTTCTCATTTGAATTAATTAACTTCCCTAATTAATTATTAATCAAATCAACACCACCTTATTAGTTCTTATAAATTTTAGACGACATAAACACCAAAAGGATAATTTTTTAGTGTATTGCAGTTCACTTACATGTTTCATCAAACTGAACAGATACCCGAGCACAGGGAAAGTATTACCCATTTCCATATATTAGATACAAGACATCTTTAGGTATAATTAAGTTTAATGTAGTTACCACATTTTACTTGGAAAGTTGCAAAATTCAAACGAGTTGGACTAAACTTGCAACATGGGTGGCAATTTTCGAGCTTCTAGTCGTCAACCATCAACGCTTTTTTGAATATGGCAAAACCACATTACTGATTACCAAGTAGAAGGCTAATGATTTAGAAGACCATATAAACTCCAATGTAGACTTCCTTAAACATCCAGGAGAATGAAATTTAAGAACTATCTCAAAGAAGTTAATGATTATGGAACTTAAGAATGATTAGGCTTTTGATCAATGCTGTTAATTTTCTTGTTGGTAATGTTCAATTATATTTGTTTTCGTATCTGACTAATACAGATAATATAATTTTAGTTGTTAGTGGGTTGGTGGTCTATGCTTGCAAGGCCTCTAACATTTGCACACAATGATAAAGATACTTCTCTGTTGGCTACAAGTTCTATCTGATGTTAAATCGGAGTGCTTTTGAAGGGGTTCATTATTACAAAATACTAAATAATTTATTATTTGTTTGTTTGTTTGTTTGTTTGTTTTATTTTTATTTGTGTCTTCAAGACTAAGTTCTTATTTCAGCTTTTACTTATGAAAATATTATATTAAACGGAAAAAAATTAACAGAAATGGGATGGATTTTAAGAGATTGAACAATCAAGTGTACGTTCAATTCAATGAAAATTCTATCAACAAGCAAGGAGATATACAGTTGTCATTTTAGAGCCTTTTACTGCAAGAAGAAACGTGAGACAGCTTACTGAAGATGATTTTGGATCAGATGGTGAAGATACTTGATGACAATGAAATCATATTTGAAGACTAGGGTTAAGAGCACTGGTGAAGGCATGAAGCCGTGAGATGTTATTAGTTATAACTTACAATTAATAAACAACAATACGTTTTTCATTACAGCGCTTAGTGATGAGCAACATGAACCTGTGATGTTATGATTTATGTATGTATATCTTACAAGGGTATGAACTCTATCATATATGCTCTGATGGCACAAATTTACAAGCCTTCCTTTTTATCAATTGTAAGATACGTACATACATTAAAATGCAGACCAATTGCTGCACATGCTTAATGATCCACTTAATCTCCCCCTAACTGTAGAAAGCAAAATCCAGGAACACTTTTCTATAATGACTTTTTAGAAACCTAAATCCAAGGCTCCTAAACAGTAAATCATATAAGTCATACCAAGTTATCAATTACCAATATGAAGTTTGTTGTGAATGATATCAGAATCTTGATGGAATTGGGTTAATTATGTGGTTATGTAACTCGGAAATGATCAACAGCAGACAATCTTGCTGTGTACTATATACACCATATATGTTTGTGTACTCTTTCTATCACTATGTTAATATTTACAGGGTTTCATATTTTATCAATATACAGCAATTTAGATCAAAAGTTAAAATGAGTTAAACTCCTTGAGTGGGGGATTTTCTCCCCTCTTTCTACCAATGCTGAATCGGTGGCCTATGTATTGTGTATAAAATAAAGCATAAACAAATATTTGACAATCAAAATTTCTTTTGTTTTGTCAGAAGAATCCTCCGAACATTTTGGGCTTGGATAAGTGATTCATTTTGAGATTATGATTTCATTTTGCAATATGAGTAGAGGATAGGCTCATTAGATTCACAATAAAGATGAGGGAAAACATTGAGCGTAAGAGCCAAATGAATCGAAATATTCATGTTTGATCCAGGAAGGGATCAGATATATGGAACTTTTGAAATAAATGGAATTACAATCTACTTTTTATATAAGTTCAAATTGAGGATAATGATGTTGGCAGACTGGCTAAGAATAAGACTCACTTACATGAATAGTCTCTCTGAATTCAACAATAACTAAGCCATATGAAGGATTTCATGCAATAAGTATACAGTATGCAACAAAAACCAACTAGATGGGATTTTCTTACATTTATCATGACCACGTTTCTGTTTCTAGTATTCACTATGAAGTTTAATGTTACCATCACCGTTTGATTGGATATTGACACAAGTCCTTTCAATGTTGGAGTTAGAAAATTTGTCAGTTCGACCTCAAGCTTTTGATATTTACCAAGAAATACGTCTCTCAATGCTCTATATACCGCCTCGAAAATATTTCTCCAAAATGGCATGCTTATTGTTTTCATGAAATCATCCTGTCAAAACCATCTTACAAAAAGAACGTTTTTTTTTTTTTTTTTTTTTTTTTTTTGCAAAGAGGTTTTAGAGAGGCTTTAGAATTTTGTCTTCCGATCTGTCAGACTCATAGCACAAATTATTGATTATATTGAATCCAAATTCAAAAGATTAGTATGTTAAAGGTAAACACTTTCTCAAATGCAATTAATATGTTCAATTCAATTGCAAATAAACCTAGTAATGAGTATGGTGCAAAGAATAACTAGAGATAACACCAAAGATTAGCCATTTAAGCAATGACAATCTATAAGCTCTTTAAACACGAAAAGCAGTATGATAAGGGGTTGATGCCTTCTATGGGAAGGGGCAAAGACCCCCAATGCCAAGAAAATTTGGTTGGAGATATATATGAGCTTATCATTTTGGCCCTCCGCATAAATTTAGTTAGGCCTCCAACCCTTCAAAAATCATTAGGAGAATGTTAGGTTTAGTGTTAGCTACCATACAAAATTTTCATCTTTTATATTTTAGAATGGTACAAATATTTTATTGAAATCACCCGATCGATCCATATGTATAATCTATTGTTGCTTAAGGGTGTAAATGTTAATTTAAGTTATATGTTGTTATTGCATATTAATTAGATTGTAATTTTTGATAGCTTAAACAATTTGGTTCGTATATTTCAAGGTTTCAAGATTGATCAAAGTCGTACTTTCATGGAATGTGCTATTGTATTGAAAGTTTGGTTACTGTACGATACCCTTATTTAAATGGTTATTTTAATGATTAAGTATTATAGTTGAAAAGTTCAAATGAATATGTTAAATATAACATTATACAATGTTAGTCCTACGTTTGTAATTTGCACCATTCACAAAAATATGTCTAAATAGAACTATTTGTTTTACTTTAGCTAATGATGACCATTGTATTTGTGTTTAGCTTGACAAAATTAATCACCTAGATTGTTTCAATAAAACTTGAAACTAGAAATTTTAATGCCTGGGTTTCAATTCTTTATGCTACTTCATAATATACAAATCTGTTTGGAACTAGAAAATTATATTTTGACCATTTTTCAAATCCTTACTCTTTATTTGTTAGAATATGGATGATCGATCAAACCCCGCAACCCAAACAAATGCTCCAAGATTTATCTCGATCAAGTCTAAGAATCTAAAAACTTCATGAGGAATTACCAACTAGAGAACTAACATGATCACAATAACCCAAACTCAAGATCACCAAATCCACAACCCAGAAAATCAAATCAGACTCTGAATTAATAAATGAACTCCGCATCAGATTGTGCCTTTAATGGAACTTTTTTCCTGAATCTGCCACTAAATACGATACAGGCAACTTGGGATCCCACCACGTACCCTATAAAATTGGGAAAATAATAGCTTGATTAATGCTTCAATTTTCCACTGAAGCATTCTTGTGGGTTAACACACTTAATAATACAACTATTGGCAGACATGTTAACACACTATTTAACTTCTTAGTCATATATTGTGCTTCTCTAGCAACTTCCTAACAAAGAGAATGCTGTTAGTTGCTAGAAAGTCGAGGGAAGCTAAGTGGCAAAACATATGTGAATACCCATTGTTCCTATAATTTAGTGGAAAACTAGTCAAAGTTCTGGAAACTCAAGAAAATAGTTAAAGTCTAGCTTGTATAAAAAATTCCCAAGTCCTCTCTAAAATGTAAAAACTTCCTTTATGATTAACTAAGAATTGCTCAAAAACAATACATCCCAACACAAGCTTCAACCTCAATGTGGTTACCATTATTGCCCATGTTATTAATTAATAAACTCAATAAAGAGCATTAACGGGATCAATACGGCCTGCATAAATTATGAACTCCTTGTTCGCTTCAACTAATTTAATCATGCAGATAGACATCAAATAACTATTAACAGCTTCTAGAAAGATCATTGTACTGACAGCATACAATATAGAACGTTTGGTCACCACATTAAATTACAACAAACAGCATGAATACTAAAGAGAAAAATAAGTGATCCTCTAACTACATATCCTAGGAAGTTCTATAAATTGTTCCATTAATTCAGCTACTAAATTAAAGGGTCAGCTTTTATATCATAATAATAGCCACTCATCTGACATTATTAACCCTAAACATGCAAGAATCATTGATATATATCTCAAGCAATATCACATAAATCGTTAGCTAAAGAGCATCAAGCATTATAATGAAAATTAAGAATTAACCAATTAATAACACTTATCCATACTTGGGTGATTAAAATATTTCCAGAAGATGCAAAGCCTTGCCACCAAAACAACCAAGCAGCAATATTCCTATATATGAAGAATTTGTGCGTATACTTAAACCCTAAATCTCTCTAAGAAAATAAACATTTAGGAAATAGTACGTGGTAAAGATGAAATATTTCAAAATTACCATATAAAACTAATTAAGGTAACATCATGTATACTAACCTTGGCTATAAATTTCTCTTTGATTTGGTGCCTCCTGATAATATAGAAAGTCAAAGACTTTCCAAGATTTGGTTCCATGCATCTTGGTCATGCCAGCAGAAGAAGTGGGGGAGGGAGGGGGGGTCCTGTGTAGTTTTCCATCAAGAAATTCAGAAGATATTAACTCAAATATATATATTTTTTGCAAACCCATGTTGATAATATATATAATTATATAGACCCATGCTTAAATTAGACCATCTCATTGAGGAAAAAAAAAACTATTCTCTTCCTGACAATTGAAAATCAATCAACCCCAGAATAATTTGGAGTTTTTAGTAAGAAAGCAAGATCTGAGAGAAACCATAGGAAAAGATTTCATCTTCTTTTAAATTTTTTTTTTTTTATTTTAAAAGATGAAGATGAAGAAACGGTTAAATTGCAGTTAAGATAGAAGTAGAGTATGTGTACCTTGTTAATGATTTCAAGGGAAAAAAAAAACCTCTTCTTGTTCTTCATCAAGAAGAAGTACATGATTCAAACTCCAAAGTTGAATATTATAATAATTATAAAAAACACAAAAACATAGAGACGGGAAGTTTGGACTTTGGATAAAGGGAAAACACATTAAATAATAAATCAATCATCATAAATAGTACAAAATTAACAAGAAAAGGTACATACAGATACTCTCACCTGTTGTATCCAAAATCATCCATCTTCTTCGTTCTCAATCTGAGCAAACTAAATGATAATAAAAAGTATAAAACCCATTTAAGAGGGAGAGAGATATTTCATATTATACCAAAAAAAAAAAAAAGTAAATTAAATAATTAAATAATAAAGCAGATTGGGGGATGTGTCCATCAGAAAATTTGCAGCTTTTTCTGTGGTGGTAGTGGGTGGTCTGTGTACAATTTCATCCATCAACAAAGCCTCTGGCCAGGTGTCACTACTTTTTCTGCAGCTTCTCCGTTATCCAAAGACACATATAGTACAAAGAATACACAAAGCAAAATGGGTCATAAACACAAACACATAAAATACAACAAAAAAGAGAGCTTTTTTTAGGTTATATCACCGGCCAAAAGAGGTGGTGACTGGATCAGCTGACAGCAAGAGAAGTGAGCACACGCATAATTTCATCAACTGTATAGCCGCCCCTATACAATTGCTTGCATATGCTCACTCTCTTCTGTCAGCTTTCTTTAATCTTTCTTCGTCCACCATTCGCTGCTCAATCCTCTCTTCCTGGAAAGAGAACATCGATTTCAAGATTCATTAAATACTCAGATCTGAAACTATAAAACATCCAAAGAGAATTAAGAAATGGAAAGAAAGCATTATACCCATTTCTCCAAATCAAGAAAATCGTATGTAATAGTGTTGGAGTTGACTTTTAGGAACCCAAAACCTATAATATGTTGTGAATGGAGTTTCTTTTCTTCTTGTTTGTTGTATTATAGTCATCATCATCATAGAATCATTTCATCGAACATGTGGTGGGGACTGGGTTAAGAGTGTGAAAAGGAAGACAAGACCTAATAAACACCGCACATTCTTTCTTTAATTCATTTTATTAACGTAAGCAAATTTAATAGTTACAGTTATATTCTTTTTAAAAGAAAATCAATTGATTTACTGATCGAAATCATATTCTTAAAATATGTCTAAGAATGTGATAGTAACATACCTAAAGAAAATATGGATAATATATAGGTATTCTTATTTTTGTTTTCAATTAGTGGTTATATTTTTTTGTTTCTGATAAATACTTATACCTTATTCTTGTTTTTATTAAATTCTTGTTAACTTTCTACGGTTATACATTTGATAAAAATCTCTACATGAACATTTTATATACATTGATATTATGAAAATTAGAATTGTACATTAGAATGAAAATCCACGAACTATGCAACTAGAACAGTTACTATCGAGTTCGATTATTGGTAACTCGTCGGTTTTTTAGTGATCAGTTTTGAGTTCTACACATCCTTAATTTTTATAATATTAATATAATATAGTTGTGCAAAAAATTTTACAAGTTATATATCATTTACAATTTAGAAAAAACATTTATTGAAAACAATAAAAAAGAATATAATTACCTAGTGGAATAAGATAAAAGTATAATTATAATACGAAAAGTGTAACAACGGAACGAAGACAAAAAAATGTAAAATGTAAACAAAAACTAAAAGTGTGCATCTATTATTTGTCATTATCCTAAAAAAATATTCATATATTAATCATTGAATGTCTTAGTAATATCTATAAACATGTATATTATTATTTGTGTTGTAGGCAGGATTATAATTTCGGATGTACCTAACAAACATCAAAAAGTTTGAAATATAATAGAAGTTAGGTTCTAATGATGTCGACAATAGCTCTAGTTTACAAAGCCCTGCGATAGCTCTACCACGACATTCTATCTGCCAAATCCAAGAGTTACACCAAGCATTTTTCATCAAAATCCGACCATCACGAACAACACAATCTTTATGACATTCTAATGCATATAATATTGGGCAAATAACAATCAAGCTGTTGACATGGAGTCTAGATATCCTTCCAAAACAGAGTATCCAAGCCATTTTAAATGTTCCAGATAAAACCGTCCAAAAAAGGGATCCCAATATTATCAATAGTCTCACAACATGCCCTAATGTTATCCCAAACCCCAAGTTTAAGACTCGGACCGATCTTAATATTAAACCCACCATCATCACCATAAATGATCTTAATAACTACTTCCTTTTCTGTTTTAAACCTACAAAACCATTTTTCGATTAAAGCCCGATTGGTAGCTCTAATACTTTTGAGTCTCCTAAACCTACCGCCTACTGGCTTTTTAAGACAAAACTCCATTAGCCCACACATATTTCCTTTCGTTTTCTTTTATATCCCAAAAAAATCTATTTCGTATTTTTTTCCCAAATCATCAACCACGCCTATTAGAGCACGAAAAAAGAGAAATAAAATGTTGATAGGCTACTCAAAACCGCCTTAACTAAAGCGAGACGGTTGCAAATGGATATAGATTTTGACTTCCAAAGAGAAAGTCTGTTGAGAATTGTAAAGAGCCAGACTTACAATTAATCTTCCTTGACAAACTTCTAACTTCCACTTAATCAACACCATATACAACACCTTTTGCAAAGTTTACCCGTAATCCAGAAGCCTCTTGGTAACATTTAAGGATACAAGTCAAGTTTCTAGCATTCCTTTTGGACCATTCTCCAAAATAGTATTGTAATAGCGAACCATTTGCCTCCATATTATTGAAAATAAAAAACATTATTATTAATTGCTTACGTGATAATAACTTGCAACGATTCAGCCATTATAAGAAAAAAGGAGAGGCTATAGAGGATCATCTTGCCTTACTCCTCGCTTCATAGTGAACTCTTTCGTTGGCAAAGCATTTACGAGAACCGAAATCAAGGCCGAGCTTAAGAAACTTTTGATCCAGCCCCTCCATTATCTCCAAAGTCCATTTTCTTCATATTTTCCAAAAGAAAAACCCAATTAAGGCAATCAAATGCCTTTTCAAAGTCCACTTTAAAAACAAGAAGTTTTTCCTTTAATCTCTTTACATATGACGAGACCTCATTTGCAATCAAGATCTCATCCAAAATATGTCTTCCATTCCTTTAATAAACGCCGATTAGGACGAGCTAATAACCGATGAAATAACTTTTGCTAAATGATTGGCAAGAAGCTTAACTATAATATTCTAAACACGTCTGATGTAGCTAGGACGATATTCCGAAATGCAAACCGGATCTTTTTTATTAGAAACCAAGGTTATAAAGAAGCATTACAACCCCTAGAAAAAGATCCAAATATATAAGTTAATATGTCAATTAATTTTCTTGGGTTGGTCATGGTTCACCCTTAAATGATATATATAGATTCTCTATATTTTCTTAAAAGAAAACAATTTATCATCTAATCTAAGGAAAAAATGTTATGAACATATTTAAAAGAGAAAAAGGGCGGGATGTGTTAGCGAAAGAGAAAAAAATGATATTTGATAGATTACTTATATTTCTGTATATTTAATTATATAAAATTTTCGTCCTTGTGGTTATATAAAAATTATGGTTACCGTCTTTTTCACAGTAAAATTACAATTACAGTACTTATAGTTGGAGTTTTGTTATGCTTTTGGTCACTTTCTCCAATAATTTTTTAAAAATGCCGATTTTACCCTTTAATTTTTATTTCATTTTGGTCCCTAATCAAAATATTTCTTTTATATTTCATTTTCTCAATGATTTATTATTCTTTTATCATTTATTTAAAGTATTATCTTATTATTACTATTAAAATTTAACTAAAGTAATAAATTGTTTAATATGTTTTATTTTCATTATTTATTTGACATTATTATTACTAGTATTATTATTATTATTATTTTGTTATATCTTAAGTATTTACATGACTAAGTAGTAGTAATTGAAAATAAATTGTATATGACTAAATTTAATATATTGTATTGTTGTTAGTTATTGTTATTTTTATTATAATTATTGTTCTTACATATGAATTTTAAATATATATTAAACTATTTTTATATTTATTTTTTAAAAAGGTATTTATTTATTTTATTAATTTTCATTTATAAAGTTTTTAACAATTTATACATTTGATTTATTTATCTTTTGTCTCTACTTTATATTACTTTATATAAATACTTATAAATTTAGTCTATTTTTTGGCCAGATTTATACACATATGCATTAATTTATATATGTTAATTCTAATTTTTTATAGTCGTATAAACATTATATGTTCAATGTAATTTTAACTTAATGGAATATATTTTTAACGTGTATTCCATTCTAATTATTTATTTCATTAAGTTAATATTCAAATAAATTACAAATGTCCAATATATTAATCCATCAAGCATAACCAAAATTACATACGAAGTTATAAAAAAATTTAACAAATTAATTTAATTTATACATATAATATGTCAAATTTATATATTTTGTTAAGTTTAACTACCTTTAAACATTTACAGTTTATATACATATAAAATTTTTAGTTTAAAAAAAATTATATATTTCATTAAAATGTTACACACACATATGTAGGTAGTATGTATGCATGTATGTATGCATTCTAAAATAAATCAAAACACATTCACTTAATAAAATAAATAAAGTAAATATAAGTAAGAATTTATGTGTAATATATATAATATTGAAAAAGATAAATAAATTATATATAAATAATTATAATTTTTAAAAAAGAGAAGTAATAAAATTTCTTAGAAAATTAATGTATATATAGTTGAATAAGTATTTGAATTTATTTTTAATATTAATAATACAACTTATCCATATACAAATCCATACATACATACATACATATATATATATATAGATTGAGGTTCTATGGGGCACCATATGCATCGGGAACCAAATGAGAACCAAAAATGCATTGCTTGTTTACAAATGATGCAATAAGGGTAATATTGGAATACTTTATTTGAAAAAATTAATTATTCTTTTAATTAATAGATTAGGATTAAAATAGGAAACTAAATCAATCTCATTAACCATTCTCCATATGTTATTCCCTCTCTCTCTCTCTCTCTCTCTCTCTCTCTCTCTCTCTCTCTCTCTCACAATCGACCGACGAGTTTGAGAAGACGATGATGAGATGAAGATGAAAATGATGCATTCACGTTGAACTCATGAACCTATGAACGTATACGATGTGAAGAAGACGAATAAGAAGATGCACAGTATGAACACGATGATGCATAACCTGGTGCTCCATATGAACACGATGATGCATAACCCGGGAAAGATAAATACGAAGATGCACAGTCAATGAAGATGATGAAACATCATGTTGGATTTTTGTTCAATTGGAATTTTTTAAATTTAGAAGTGCATTTTATAAATTTATTAGCATTTAATACTTGATTATTGAATTAAATATTCAATCAATATAAATTTAATTTTGAGTTGACTTGATATATTATTTTTTTCCGAAAATACCTGTTGGAATATGTTTAGTTGATGAAATATCAAAGTCTAGGGACTTAATGTGTAATTTCCTTATAGTTTGTAATTGTGTATAAATAGTCATTTTGACTTTCTAGATTGAGAGAGATCTGTCAGATAGCAGAATTTGTACGCATTAACTTTTGAGAGCAGCAGCACTGTACGAAGGAATTTGCAGTTCATCATATTGTAATCATCAAGTTCATTAATCCAATCATTCGGTTAGTTTTGATTACTTTAATTGTTCTTATTAATTGCATTGTGTTGATTGAATTGGTAGAAACTACATTTCACAATTGGTATCAGAGCACTAGGGGTGAATTTTTCGATTTGAGATTGAATTTTTTCGAAAATAGGTACTGTTCTTGAGCATTATTTTCGGAAAAACCCTAAAATCACTAGGGGTTTTGATTCTGTTGATCATTGTAAGTGATAATTGGATCGAAGGTTAAGGATTCAAAGACGAATCAATTGCATATAAACTTGATTTGATTTTCAAAACACAGAAAAAGATCTAAGGAATTTTCTGAAATTTTGAAAAGTTCAAAAACGGTTACTGTTCTATTGAAAAACTCAGACTTAGGATCCATTTTTGCACAAAAGTGTTTAACAAAAAGAGTTTGTATTCAAAAACCTTACCTTCGATTACAATTTGAGTGAAATTGGGTAAAATTTGGTTTAATCTGAATTTCAGACTTGTAAAACCTGAAAATACTAAGAAACTCGAAATATACACATCCAGTGTGTAATTCGAGTTGAGTACCTTAGTAATTCGAGTTGAATACCTTTGTTAATCGAGTCGGGTACCTTTGTTAATCGAGTTGTGTCTTAATATTAATCGAGTTGCCAAACAGTAATATTCGAGTTCACAACTAGAATTTCAGAACAATTCGAATTTTATACAAGACTCATTCGAGTTTTGTATAAGAACAATTCGAGTTTTATATAAGACTCATTCGAGTTTTATATAAGACCAATTCGAATTTTATACAAGACTCATTCGAGTTTTGTATAAGAACAATTCGAGTTTTATATAAGACTCATTCGAGTTTTATATAAGACCAATTCGAATTTTATACAAGACACATTCGAGTTTTGTATAAGAACAATTCGAGTTTTATATAAGACTCATTCGAGTTTTATATAAGACCAATTCGAATTTTATACAAGACACATTCGAGTTTTGTATAAGAACAATTCGAGTTTTATATAAGACTATTCGAGTTTCTTATAAGACTCATTCGAGTTTATTGTAAGACACATTCGAGTTTCTCATAAGACCCATTCGAAGTTTCTTATAAGACATTCGAGTTGTGCAAAGACTCATTCGAGTTTTGACATATACTCATTCGAGTTTTGTCATATACTCATTCGAGTTTTGTTATATACCAAATTTGATCAAACACACATTCGAGTTTGGTCAAAGACACATTCGAGTTTGTTCAAAGAATCAATCGAGTTTGATAAAAAGGTCAATTGAGTTTCACTGAAAGAATCAATCGAGTTTGGTAAAAGACAAACGAGTTTTACCACAAACTCAATCGAGTTTTACACTACATTCATTCAAGTTTCTCATAGCACAAGAATCATTCGAGTTTGACACACACAGTAATCAAACACAATTCACTGCTTGATTTAAACTGCTTATTGCTACTAACAAGTCATTGTGTTGTAGATTTCAGTACTAATCTGTGTTTCAAGGTGTGATCAAATTTTCAATCTCATTCGGAGTTCATTTGATCTTGGTCAAAGTTTCCCAACAAACAATCAACATGTCTAAAGATGCACTTGCTATGGGATCCGAAACCAAACCCCCAATCTTATACAGGGGTGAATATGTTCAATGGCGGGAAAGGTTTCTGGAATTTATAAGTTTCCATGATTTGTCTGAAGAAATGCTGAAATCATTAACTGAAGGACCAGCAATCTTTATGGAAACAATCCCAGGAGTACCAACTGGCAATCCCCCAATACCACCGAGGACTGTTGAGGTCACAAATCTGACAGAGGCACAGAAAAAGAGAAAGTTAGGGGACAAGACTGCCAGAAAACTATTGTTGATATCAATCCCCAATGATATATACACTTGTCTGACAAATACAAAGACTGCGAAGTCCATCTGGGATGAAGTATGCAAAATCATGCGGGGATCAGACAGAGCTGCTACTAATAGGGCAAGGAATAGTCTAATGACTTTTGAGAACTTTAGAGCCCGTGAAGGAGAACTTCTGGAAAACACTTATCTCAGATTTGTAAATCTGGTAAGTGAAGTAAAAAGAAACGGAGTGACGAAGTCCAACTTGGACATCAATGTCAAATTTTTAAATGTCCTAAATCCAGAATGGGAAAAATATGCTATGATCATCCAACAAACGAAAGATATAGAGGAGATGGATTTTCATATGCTATTTGAAAACCTCAACAACTATCAAGAAGTTGTTTTGAGGAAAATGTCTGGAAAGAAGAAAGCGGAAAAAGAAACTGCTGATCCACTAGCTCTGCTGGCGGAGAAAAAGTATAAATACAAGCTCAAAAAGGAGAAAAGAGCAGTAATCAGTAGTACTTCATCAGAATCAGAATCATCAGATTCATCTGCAGATTCAGAGATTGAAGAGATGAAAAAACAGATGGCACTGCTTACAAAGGCATTTCAGAAGAAATTTTACAGGAAGCCAACAAACAACAAAATGCGCTACAAAACAGGCTCAAGGAAAGTTGAGAAAAAGGATAAGTATGAAAAGGCTGGAGAAAGTAGTGCAAGAAAGTCTGACAAATATGAGAAGTCAGATAAATCAACCAAAAAGGAATCTGAACAAAAATGCTATAACTGTGGAAAACCAGGTCACTATGCCCGGGAATGCAGATCACCAGTAGTCAAAAATTCAGACTACTATACGAGAAAGGCCCTCTTAGCTAAAGAGAAAGAGTCAGGCAAAAGCTCTTATGGCGGCAGGATGACAGTGGTGTACAGTTATCCGAAGCATGAACATTTTGGATGAGATGCCATATCTGTTTAAAGTCAGAAATCAATGAATCTGAACTCATGAATCAGCTTTTTTTGGGGATAAGCTGAAGATGAGGTGTGGGTTGGTAGCGGACAGTTGAGGAGGATGAAGAGAGAAAGAATCTGATCTTGATGAAGAGGAAAACAAAGATATTGATTAATGGCACTGGCCAAAACATAAGCTGAAAATGAGGAGAATTCAGAGTGCTGATAACTCAGCAGGATCAGAAGGACAGGAGGTAAATTCTATTTCAGATTCTGATATACGATCCATGCATATTAGAAAAAACTAACTAATTATGGCTTTCTGCGTAAAAAGTTTGAAACATCCTTAAAAGCAGAAAAGAAAAAGGTTCATTCTTGGGAAAACAAACTTCAATGACACACAGTAGTCCTAGATTTTTCCAAAGATAAGGCTTGCTTTCGAGCTGTCTCAGATTACGGATAAGGAAAAAGAACTTCAACGCAATATATCCAATCTGATCACCAAAATATCTGATTTACAAGAAAGTCTGCCCGAGTAGTGAATTAGAAGCCTCAAATTTTTGCTGTAAACTATCATGCCATGATTTGAAGAAAGAACTA